>OZ012740.1:273063211-273663211 GCA_963859935.3 Lathyrus sativus | reverse complement strand
GATGGCTAAAAATACGCTGACCAAAAGTTTGTTGTGGTACCATGGTGTAGTGGTTTGTGGTAGCAGGCAGTACGGGAGGAATGGCTGGGTGCTTGTTGCAATTCAAATTTAGCTCATGTGCTGTAAGTTGGAGGCAGTGTTTGATGTGGGCTTGCTACATACTATTTTTTGTGAATTTCCTTGAGTCTATGTGTAATAAGAATAATTTGAACAATGCGTTTGTAAAGTTTGACAATATGGGCTTTGTAATTTGAATCCTGATCTTGACAATTTTGTATGGAAAGCAAGTGTATGAATTTTGAGATATGAATGGGTTTTAAATTACAATGTTCAAACTTTAATCCTTGCACCTTTTAAATAACTTAAAAATGCTTTGAGTTCTTCATTTTCCCACAAAAAATAATAATTAAAATTTAAACTTCCCAACTTGATTCCACATTCAAATCTTGAAACCAGCTCTCGTCAATATTGAATTCTCATTTGAAATGAATAACGCCTGGAATTGGTCCTTAAAAAAAATAAGATTTTCCATAGACCAATTTTGAGCTCTTTAATAACCTCTTGAGAAATGAGTTAAATATGAGTAAAACACAAATCGATCTCAAAGCTTGCCACTTGAAAACATGATAGACTAAAACCTTCATTGTGGACTTTTTGAGCATGCCCTAAAATAACTCATGTCCTATAGCTTGAACCATGGTTTAACCATCCAACCATATCTTGATTATTTAATCATAAGCATGACTTAACCTTCTCTTATCTTCAATTGGACTCCACACTTTCCATAAGGGCTTATGACCACACTAAACACCAACCAACAAAGACTCCAAGACATGTGAAATAACTAGAAGATTATGGCCCAAGGCCAAATGATCATCTAGAAAAAACATTTGTTATTTATGATAAGAAAAGTAGGAAAGGTAGGACAAATTTAGGGTATGACATATATATATATATCCATGTCTATATGTACTTTGTTCATCTGATATCTAACAAATGAAGATGTTAAAAGTCATATGTGTGTGCATCTCGCTATTTTTGGAGTTGAGGTAATATCCTTTCATAACTAACATCTCTCTCAATTTTCATGTTCACAAAAATGCAATGTATCAAATTATGTGTAATTTTTATCGTATATATCATGTTGTATGTATTTCACTCCGTTGAATGCTTAAAGTATTCTTTGACTTTGTATCTATGTCTTAATGTATGCCAATATAGTCAAAAATGTCAAATTTACTGGTTTTATGTGCATGAGTTGACCTATGCAGAGTAGCGGTCGACTCACAAAGATGAATGTTTCTTTGGATTAGAATCAGGTATGCTCAGGTCGACTAACCGGTCGATGCATACCCCTGATATTTTGAATGTTTGTTTTTCAACATAGTATGCACCGACGCATAGACCTTTCGGTCGACGCATCGCGCGATTTCTTTGAATTTTTTTCTGAAACTGTTCATTTCTCATTTAATTACTTTGTTCATTCAAATTCATTTGCATTAAGACACTTTGCATTGTAACTTGAAACCTACATCAAGGCTATTCTCCTCTTCCTCTCTTCCCAAAACCTAGTGTCTACTACAAAGGGATAAATTCATCATCATTTCTCTACCTTCAAGAATTCTCTCCAACTTTGAAATCTTCATCACCAATTCCTCTTCTCCATCTTTGAAAGCAAACATGTCCACCCGTAGAGTTACCGGCAAACGATACACTAGAGCTTCTTCATCTCATGCAGGTCCATCATCTACAGCTCTTCCGGCAACGATTGTGTCACTTTTTCCCCCATAATTTGCTGAGATCTATGACGAAAAATTCAGTAAGCATTCTTTCGTAAAGTATCATGCATAATACCGGCTGTCTGCTGAGCGTATGCACATCCCATAAATTATCAACCTTCTTGATGCTCAAGGGTTTAACAATTTCTTGGAGTGCAACACAAAATCCAATGAAGACCTGGTAAGGGTATTCTACACCGACCTTCAAGGAAAGTTTGAATATTTTGAGTTCAAAATGAAAGTGGAAACTACAAAGGTATATGTTAACGGCTCCGTTTGGAAAACGTTGTTTAATATGTCTCCTGTATCCGCTGAGCCTATCATTAAGGCCACGGACACTAAAACTGTCATTGGCTACGAGTTCAAAGAGGCTTTGAACTCAATGCTGAAGAAACCTTATATAGATGACATTGTGGCAAGTGATCTTTTTCCCAAAACTGTTACTACGGGAAAGTTGAAACCCATGGATTGAATTTTACAGTGGATTATGGCGCACATTTTGCGGCCAAAGAAAGGTGGATATTCGTGAGTTGATCAAGCTAAGGTACATTTGATCTACATTTTGAAGAAACAGATCAAAATCAGTTGGCCTCATTATATAGCTAGTCAGATTTATGCACTCAGAGACTCGGGTAGAGGGGCTGCTCTCGCCTATGGTTCTTTCATCCAAGAAGTTCTGAATCATGCCAAAATCACAGTTCCAGGTATTCCGTATAAATCTCTCACCTAGGATCAAGAGTTCTGTCAAAGGACTCTTACAATGATGTGATATCTCTGGGATAAGCACAAACATCATTACAGGTTCATTGTTAAGGCAACTACCTCTCAGCTGGAAGAATCCAACGAGAGTGATGATCAAAATGAAGAGGCCTAGGAAGAAAACCAAGATGAACAGGGTGGCAGACAACCCATGGAGGTTGAAGACCAAGATGATGTAAGTTGGCTTGACCAATCTTCTCCCGTGGATCATGTGAATAACCAAGGGTGGGGCGAATGGCAACATACTGGTTAGACATCGTTAGGCGACAATTATAGGCCTCAACAGCATTCGGAGTATCAAAAAACTCCGAATTAGAGCTATGAGTAGCCTCCACTATTCACAAATCCTCCGCAACAAAACTCTGATGAACTCCTCGAGATGATGAGGACTATGCAACTGAAACAACGCTCCTTCATGACTACTCAGGTAGAGCGTATCTCGCAACTCCAGAGTCAATTTGAGACTCATACTGAAAATTTCAATGTGTTTTCCTCCGGTGTCATGCGACGGTTCGATGGTTTTGTTGAAACAGCCGCCAATCAACACAGGGCTCTAGCCACCAGCTTCAATACCTTAAACAGAGTGGTCTTGGAGTTCACCAAAAAATTCGATGCTCAATTACCTTCGGAGTATCCCTCTCGAGGGCGAGGACACCATTTCACGGGGAGGAGACCTTGAAGTTGCTCTGTATCCTACATATTGCATCTCACCATTCTGTTTTCAATCTTACTATGTATTAGTGTACTTATAATTTGTTAATGTCATGGATTATGAACTTATATGTGGTTACTTGTTTGTCTAACCTCGCAATACTTATTATTTTTGTCTGTGCGTGTCTCTATTTATCACTCTGTTATTTGATCATTAACTACGTTATGTGTGTATGTATGTTAATGTGTAGCCTGTTGTGCATGTTTTGAGATGTGCATCTGTTGTTACGATTATACCATTTATTGACAGGGGTTTCTTTCTTTTTGATGCTGTCAAAGGGGGAGAAAGTGCTGAGCATTGCAGTAGAACCAGAAAGACCAAAGGTGAAGACTTAACATTAATACAAACGAGTGAGTAGGGATGAAGGCATCAAGCAAAGGGGAGGATAATGTTGCATATCATACAGTCAGGTTTTACGTGTTTTGCCATCATTATAAAGGGGGAATATGTGAGGGCAAATCCTTATATATAGATGTGTTCGTTTCGATGATGTCAAAACTTCGTTCCACAGAAGAATATATGTTGGGCGTTATCACCAAGTTGCATTTGCATATCTTGTTTTTCATGATTTAAATGCTCGCATAAAAATATCTCGGTTGTTGCATATAGATTGTCAAAGATATGTGTCATATGAGTTAGACTTTATTGGTGTCGTTTGTCATATCATAGATGTCATCAAAAGTGTCGAAGAATATGAAAATAGGCATTTTTGACAATCTCAGGGCTTTGAGTCGACCAAAGATCTGTTTCGTTCGACTCACACTGTGAGTCAGTTTTGTGAATTTGCTTTAGGTGGGCTCGCGTCGATCCACCGGTCGACTCATACTGTAAGCATTTTAATCTATCTAAAAATGCATGCTATGCGTTGACGCATGCCTTGTTCCGGTCGACACATGGTTTTGTGATTTGCATAACTTTACAATCGGGTCAGCTCAGGTCGACCCTCTATTCTGCATAGGTCGATCGCTCGCTGTTTTATGTCAATTTTCTATTATGTCAACTATCTTTGTGAAGTGGTTTTAGTTGTTATGACAATTATGTTTGGTATATAAGCTCAGTTGCTATTTTCACTTCATAACATTGAGAAAAACAAGAAAAGTGAAATATGTGTCGATTTGGTTCTCATCATCTTCATTCACTTCATAGCATATCACGACAATTATACATAATCATCTTTTTTGTGCATTGTGCATTGTTAGAGGTGATAACGTTTAAAGCAAAGATTTGGTTATCCGGTTCGGGTTGAGGAATCGATAGATTTTTCTTGAATAAAACCTCTAGGGTTTTGTCCTCTAAGATTCTCTGAATTTAGGGTTTTTGCACGACTCATCTCATTACATATTCAGCCGAGTGAAGGTAATTGAGGACCTGGAGGTTCCGTCGATTTAGTAACGGTAAACGGAGGATTGTGAGTGAGAGTTTTGGATTCGACACACGAGTGATTGAAATCAGCCAGGCCAGATTTTGAAGATTGAAGGTTGTTCAAAGATAGTGCCACAATCAGAGGTTTATTCACAGCTATCGAAGTACTTGATTCGACTCGAATCAAGGGGCAAGAAGAAATAGGATCTACAACAATAATAGTGTTTGTTTGTTTTTTAGCTATTCGCTTCTTGTATAAACTTTCAACAACAGGTTATTGTCGTGGTGAAATTTGGATACCAAACTATTGATTAGTTTGAATCTTATTCATTTGCAACTGAACTTGGATTTATCCAAAGGAAGGGAAAAAGATCGAAATACCCACAATGCAATGCAAATGCAAGCTAGAGAGTTATAGGTTCAGGGGTTGGTTAAACTTAGGGAATGTGCTAGCATCCTAAGTTTCTGTAGTACTCTACAGGAACCTCTTGTTTTATGTTTGTTTATTGCTAAGGGTTATCTGCTTAAGGTACAAAAGACCTAGGGGTTTATTTCTAAGTATACTCGATAAGATATCGCGTCTTATGCCTACATATCCTAACGGAAGTGGAATCAGAGTATTTGTAGCTCCCCTAAAGGGTTTGAGGAGTTCTTTGACTGTGGTCAAAGTTCCTACGGGTTTAGGATAGTTGATTGATTGAGTTTAGGAGAAAAGATGAGTTGTCATTTTAAGGAAGATTTAACTGCCACAAATTGTAGGAAAATAGTCTTTGCATCGTCTTAAGAGAAGGGCTCAAGTACTCGGATATTGAACGACGAGTACGCCTCTATCTCTCTTAAGGCAAAGTCCCTACATATTGATTGTATTGATGTGGGATGGAAGTTCTATCTCGCTTAAGATGATTAACATCTTATTCTCTAATGTTTGAATGTTTGAATTGAGTTATATTTGTTTGTATCTAAGTTGTAAAAGATAACGATCCTTCCTATGGGGTAGTGTTGCACCCCAAAATTTGACCAACATTTATTCATCCATCAAGTGTTTGAAATATGATACCTTCATCAGAAAGTGCAAGAGATCCTCAGAGGAATTGGTTGAAACCAGAGTTGTGTGCTGCATAGCTTGAGAGTTG
This sequence comes from Lathyrus sativus, assembly GCA_963859935.3. Taxonomy (NCBI): domain Eukaryota; kingdom Viridiplantae; phylum Streptophyta; class Magnoliopsida; order Fabales; family Fabaceae; genus Lathyrus; species Lathyrus sativus. Next base: position 273,657,467 of record OZ012740.1, on the reverse strand, counting down.
TGGGAACTCCTCAGATGATTCTGAGACTTTGAGAATGAACTTGAAGCTTTGAGAAAGCTTATGAGATGTCTTGAAAGCCATCATGAAGCCCAGAGAGGTCATTATGCAAGAATTCAGAAGATTTAACCATGAATGGTAGAATTAGGGTTTTGACTGGGTCAATCCTAGATCAGCTGAAGATTTGGAGAGGGTTGAGACCTAATCCAAGGGCCAGAAGATCATGGAATGATGTATGGAGATGTTATAAAGATGATTCCTAGACCAACTCATCATGATTGAGGAGTTTGAGAAGTTTCAAGTTAGGGTTTCCAAGGATTGTCAGTGAAAAAACCCTAGTTTGATCCCTATCTTCCAGGCAGTTTTTTTGATTGGTATCTCATCTTCCCCACAACATGAATGTTGTAGAGCTTGTTCTTAGATTTAATTTGAGTGGTAGAAGTCCTTGATAGGAGTTGCATAGCTCAAGTTATGGTTTTGACAAATTACAGGTCAGCTGAGGTGTGTGAATCTGGGTCCTTGAAAGTCACCCAACTTGCAGACAACTTTTTCCCTAGTAGGATGATTCCTATGATCTCTTGGTCAACATGAATGTTGAAGAGCATCTTCTTAGCTTTCTAGAGAGTGCTAGAAGTCCTTGATAGGATTTGTAGAACTCAACTTATGGTTTGAACAAGACAGGGGTATTTTGGTTATTTGGTGATTATAGGTCATTTTAAGCAAAGGCCATATCTCCTATTTCCAAGCCTCAAATGAAAAAACTCAAAACATCAAAGTTGTTCAAAATTGGATTTTAAGCCTAGAAAAGTGGTGATTAGTTGTTGAAAAAGCTTGTAGCAAGGGTTTTCATGAATGGGTGAAAATGACCTAAAAATGACTTATAAAGTAAATAAATCCAAGTTGGAAATTGGTTTGGGAGATCCACAAATCCAAAATAGGTCATCCAATATGTCATTTTGAATCCAAACAGCATTTTAAAAACAATGGTTCAAGTAGATTTTTGATTTGAAGCTTAAAAATGGAGGGTGCTTTGTAATTTTGATTCTTGCATCATAAGGCAACTTGACAAAACTCTACATAAGGCAAAGGCAATGCTTGTTTTTCCACACATTCCTTCTCAATATCTCTTGTAAGGAGATTTTAAAGCAAAATTGAATGTCTTAATGCATGAAATGAGATGATGCAATATATCACTACATGAGACTTTCCATGGTATTCTAGCTCTTTCTAGGAGATTCTAGAGTCTTTCATGGATGGTTATATATTAAGTGGATCAAGGTGAGATTAGGGGTTGGTCAGGTTGGTGAATCCATTGGTGAATGAGTGAGGGAGAAAGGAATATTCAAAGCTTTCTTCAAAATCAAGCAAGACTCGAATCTTCCATTACAAGCTTCCTTCTTCAAGATTCTTGCAAACAGAAACAAATACTCCATTAGAGGAGTGTTTGGCATCAATTACAAGCTCTGAATTCATCTCTACACACCCCTACCATCACCATTTGACAGGTTGGTAAGTTGCCCTATATCTCCATATTTATGTGTTTTCTGTTGGTTTCCTAGGTATAAAGTTAACATGTTAGGATAGTTGATGATTTTCTAAGGATTTGAGAGGGAACCATGGAGTTCCATGGCAGGTCACCAATTCTTTAATTTCCAAGAGCAAGCCGTGTATGGAGTTTTAATGATCATGATATAGCATAGTTTGGTTAGGGTAATGTATAGAACAAGTTTGGATCATTAGGTTTGAGTTTAATTAAGGTTGATCACAGAGAAAATGGTGGAACCCTAATGTTTGTGCATTCTGTTAGAGAGATAGGAGAGGTTTTAATAGAAACTATAGGCACCATCGTGTTCAGGGAAAGAAAGGGCACGATTTTGGTCTTTGAATTTTATGCTTTCATGGAGTGAGCAGGGAGAACGAGGAAGATGAAGCATGGCGCGTGGAAACTGGTTTGGGGAGGAAACCCTAGCTGGAGGTTGAAGACAACCTCCCAGCCGTCCGATCGTATCCAAATCTTGACTTTTTAATCACATCCAACAGTCCTTGTTCAAACTCAGAAGCGGAGGGAAAGCTTGGAAGTAAAACGCGTCGTTTTACTTAAAGGTGAATTCTGGGCTCAGCCAACCAATGCTATTCACACCCAATCCAAAAATGAACCAAAACCGCTTGCTAAATGCACCGTTCGTTTTCCAATTTTCGTTTGAATTTTCATTTTAATTTTTATGACGCGCTTGGGCTTAGGCCATTTTCTATCTGAACCCCCCTTTCCTGGGCCCATCATGGAAAGTAACTGGGCGCAGCTTCTAAAGACACCCCCTCCCCATTTTCTTTTATTCTTTGATTTTAATTCTTTTAATTTTTCTTGCATATTAAAAAATTCATAGAAAATAGAAAAATTAGTATTTTTTAATTCTTGTTTTTTCTACATGTTCACAATTTTGTCTAGAAAAATATCAATAAATAAAATTGGCATTTTATTTTCTTTTAATATTTTTAGTATATTTTTCATTTAAATAGCTTTTAAATAGGATTAATATTGTACCTCATTTTGTAGAATTTATTCTAGGACCTTCCCTTAGGATTTTTGAGCCATTCTTTTTGGCATAGTTAGATATTGAATCACAGTTTCCCATAGGATTTAATTCTTTATTTTTAGATTAAAATTTGATTAGGTTAATTAGGTTAGCATTAGGGTGCCAAATTAGGGTTTAAGGATGCATAGGTGAAATAATTCATTTTCTGTGGAGGGTTTTGATTTGATTTTTGGGTATGGGGAATATATGGGACTTAAGGGTAGTTATGTAGGGTCCCCTAGAATTTATATTAGGAATTAATAGAATAATATACTATTTTTAGTTGATTTTTGAATTGAATGATTGTTTGTGTGGCCTTTAGGGCAAGTTTTGTTAGTTTGCTTTGCTTTGGGGTATTCCTTTGATTGGAGGAGCTTGGCATCTCATTGTGGAGTTTAGTGGAGCATACTAGAGGATTGGAGGAGGCATGGATTGAAGGCCTGGTTTAGGAGCTTGCTCTCTTTCTGTGAGGTTTGAGACCCTGGAGTCTGAGGGAAGTTCATGGTACTTTCCTGAGGAAGGCACTATGGATGTCTTTCATTCTTTCTTCTCACCTCTTTCCCAAGTATCCAATGATGTTGGAGCCTTCATGTGAGTTTAATTTCTCCTGAGGAGGAATGTAAACTGATCACAGTTGTTGAGCCACATGGGATACAACTCCTAAGTGGAAGCCTCCTAGTACTTTCCTGAGGAAGGTCCTATGGGTCTGTTCACTTAGTTCCATTAGTTCATCTAGGGTTTCTTAAGTATCCAATGATGGTGGAGCCAACATGTGAGTTTAATTTCTCCTGAGGAGGAATGTAAACTGATCACAGTTGTTGAGCCACATGGGATACGATTCCTAAGTGGGAGCCTCCTAGTACTTTCCTGAGGAAGGTCCTATGGGTCTATTCACTTAGTTCCACTAGTTCAGGTAGGATTTCTTAAGTATCCAGTGATGTTGGAGCCTTCATGTGAGTTTAATTTCTCCTGAGGAGGAATGTAAACTGATCACAGTTGTTGAGCCACATAGGATATGATTCCTGAGTACAAGCCTCCTAGTGCTTTCCTGAGGAAGACACTACGAGCCTGCCTACTTAGCTCCCTTTCTTTGGTAAGCTTGCTTTGAAGCTTGAAGACTGGGATTGATTTCTCTTGTGTAGGGTTTTGCTTTAGGGCTTTGCTTAGATCTGATTAGGGTTCTGTTTTAAGGTTAGGATTAGAGCTTAGATGTGAATAAATTCTTTCTCAAGCAGGCGGTTTGTTTGCCTGATGGCACTTCATTTCTTTTATCTGTATATTGCTTGATAGCATATTGTTTATTTTTCAGTATGATTACTGTTATTTCATGACTGGCTTGAGGTTGAGATGAGCTTGTGGAGGCTGAAGCCCCACACACATTTCCTCCCTCACTTGCATTGCATGCATTTTACTGTTAAAGCTGATACTTTGTCTGTTTTGGTGTATCATTGACATGATCCCTTAGGACTCTCATTTCCTTTGATAAGGATTTGATGATAGACTTTTAGGTTGAAACCTACGCATGACAACTTCTAGGAGTTCCCTGTTCAAACCTCAACCATAGGATGAATCCATGGCATGATAACAGTAGGACTTGATAGTCTCCCTCCTAGTTGGGCCTGTTCTCTTCTCATCTCAAAGCAGTTTAAGATACATTAATCATGAATGATTTCTTTCGTATGTTACGAGCCTTAGGCTATCTGAGGTTGGATGTTTAGTATGGTACCCTTTGGGTGACATGCGACGCATTCACTCTCAGGTCATAGTCTCTAGTGCGGTTGAAATCGCAAATACAATAAAAAACACTTCTTTCAGGAAATAAACCGTAGTTTCCCGAACTACGTTTGCTCTGATCTTCCATACAGTGTGGAAGTACGTAGGCATAGGATGCGAGCTTATGCGAGCTCGGAACCATACAGTGTGGAAGTACGTTGACAGGTTTTTCAGGTACACAGGTTCCGAGCTGCTTTCGATCTCCAGGATTGATCAAAGACTCATTCACCGTTACTCAACTCGAGCTAATCAGACTAGGATCATGGATCAGGTGCAGTCAGATGTTCAAGAGCTCCGTGAACGGATGGATCGTTTTATGGAACTGATGCAGGTGGTCGCTAATGGTCAGGACCAGCTTCGTACTTTGGTTCAACCTTTGATCTCCAGGGTTGATAGTAATGGCATACTTCATGGAGGGGCTGTGCCTACTCCTCCTCCAGTGGATGCTCCACAGAATGTTGTTCCTGTTGCCGGAGGTAACGGTAGTGCTAATGGCAATCTGATGACTAATATCGGACTCAATGCGGCAGGCGTCGGCAATGGTAGTCTGGGAGCCAATGTTAACATAGGGCCGGTCAACGGCAATGCTGGTGTCGGAAATCTGTTGGTGCCTCAACCATGGCTGGAGGACCATCAGGATGACGTATTTTCTCAAAGAGGTGTGGAAGCTGAGCTGAATGCTGAAGCTCGACTCAGGTTCAAAGCGCTGGAAGACAAAATGAGAGACATTGAAAATCAGAATACGTTGGGCGTTGATATGTCCAAGCTCGGGTTAATTGCTGATTTCAAGGTACCTCATAAGTTCAAGGTGCCTGTCTTTGAGAAGTATAAGGGTACTACTTGCCCCCGGGTCCACCTCCGATCTTATTATAGAAAGATGTCCGCCTATTCTGACGATGAGAAGTTGCTGATGCACTTCTTCCAAGATAGTCTTTCTGGTCCATCCCTCGAGTGGTATATGGGCCTGGAGCCCGCTACTGTGCGCACGTGGAAAGATCTCGCTGAAGCATTCGTCCTCCACTATCAGTACAACAGCGACTTGGCCCCCAACCGAGTTCAGCTCCAGAATCTTTCACAGCGGAACAATGAAAGCTTTAAAGAGTACGCCCAGCGGTGGCGTGAATTGGCTGCTCGGGTTCAACCGCCGATGGTTGAGCGCGAGCTAGTGCAAATGTTCGTGGCTACCCTTCCTGGAATCTACTATGAAAAGCTGGTCAGTGGCATGTCTGGGACATTCTCGGCTCTCATCACTATGGGCGAGCATGTCGAGAACGACATAAAAATCGGAAAAATCCAAGGTGAATCATCCTCAACTGGAGGAGGTGGTAAGAAACCCTACGCCGGCAAGCGTCGAGAAGGAGATGCCAGTGCTGTCACTAATGCTCGGAGAAAGGGCAAGGGCCCGCAGCAGCAGATTGCTAGCATAAATATCCCAGCTGCTCCGCCGCCGTAGCAGCAGCAGCAACCTCAGCAACAGAATCAGCAGGGGTATAGGAAATATCAGAATCGGGCTCCTTTGGCGAATCGTCATTTTGAAGCTCCACCTATGTCGTATGCGCAACTTTTGCAAACTTTGCTGCAGCTTTAGCTAGTTCAAAAGAGGACGTTGGCTCCCTTGACAGGGGCACCACCACCGGGGTATGATGCAAATGCTACTTGTGATTTCCATACTGGGGCACCAGGCCATACGATTGAGAACTGCAAAGCTTTTAAGCACAAAGTGCAGGACTTGGTGGACGCCAAGGTTATTAACTTTTCTGATAGTGTGCCCAATGTTACCAAAAACCCTATGCCTCATCATAGGGGAGGCGGAGTGAATGCCGTTATCACTGAGGAGAGTGCAGACTTGCTGACTGATGTCAAAGACTTGAAGACGCCGCTTAGTTTCGTCAAAGCTAAGCTGCTGAAGAAGGGCTTCTTTCTTGGATGCGGAGAGTTATGCATGGCTTGTGCTACACTCCCTGATGGGTGTGAGCAGCTGGTAGAAGGTATCCAAAGTCTGATGTCTGAGGGTATTTTGCAGTTCATCCGGAGCGTTGAAAGTGTATCAGGGGAGGTCGTGCTGAAGCAGGCAGATGAAGTCGCTACCATTACCATTCCTCGTCAACCTATTACTATTTCTGCGCCCCGACCGCCTACTATCACTATTACCAGAGCCGGGCCAATCCCGTTCGAAAGCACTAACGCCGTTCCATGGCATTATGGCGCCGAAGTCTATTGCAATGGTCAGAAGTTAGAGCTGGAGCCATACGGATCGACTGTGCAGAGTCTCGCAGGGGTCGGTGGTATTACTCGAAGCGGTAGAGTGTTTGCGCCAGCAGAGGTTGCAGCAGAGAAAGTAGTCAGAGCCGATGCTGTGGATAAGGGTAAAGGCAGAGCCGTCGAAGAGGTCCCTTGTGGGGCAGAGAAGGATTTGCTAGTTAAAGATGCCGAAGAGTTCATGCGGTTAATCAAGAAGAGCGACTACAAGATTGTAGACCATCTTCATCAGACTCCGTCAAAGATCTCTATTCTCAACTTGTTGCTGTGTTCCGAAGCGCACCGCAACGCGTTACTGAAGGTATTGAACGCTGCCTACGTGCCACAGGAGATATCAGTAAATCAGCTAGAAGAGGTGGTGGCCCATGTTAACGCTGGCAATGGGCTGGGATTCACAGATTTAGAGCTGACTCCTAAAGGGAGAGATCACAACAGCGCCTTGCACGTCTCGATAGAGTGCAGAGGCACAATCATGTCGCATGTCCTGGTGGATACGGGTTCGTCGCTTAATGTGCTTCCGAAGAAGGCATTAATGAAGTTGGACACTCGTGGATTGCTTTGCACGCCCAGTGATCTGGTGGTGAAAGCATTTGACGGAACTAAGCGTCACGTTTTCGGAGAGTTGACCCTGCCGATTCAAGTTGGTCCGGAGACGTTCAATACGGTTTTTTATATCATGGATATCATGCCTGCCTACAGTTGCCTCTTAGGTCGGCCATGGATCCATGCTGCCGGTGCTGTGACGTCCACGCTACATCAAAAGCTCAAATATGCTGTCGAGGGAAGCATAGTAACCGTCTGTAGTGAGGAGGACATCATGGTGAGCCACTTGTCATCCTTTAAATATGTTGAAATGGATGGCGAAATCCATGAAACTCTCTGCCAGACATTTGAAACCGTCAAGGTGAAAGAGGTAGCTCCTGTCGTCATAGAGAAGCAAGAGATGAATCTCTCCTCGTTCAAAGAAGCTCGGGCTGTTGTCGAAGCCGGTTCTACCCCAGGCTGGGGGCATGTTTTGGAGATACCAATCAAGCAGGATAAGTTTGGATTGGGGTATTCTCCTGAAGCTGAAGCTTCATCTTCTTCGTCTAGCAGTTCGTCTCGTGGGAAGGGGCCGATCCTATTTACCAAGGGCGGAGTGATTTTCGAAAGCATCAACGCAGCGTCTGAGGACAGCGGGGATAGCGGTTGCGATCTTGACGCCTGGATTCAGCCAAGCAAGTCGGGCGAGCGCCTCAACAATTGGACCATCAAGGAGATTATCCAGCTGACAAGTGAAGAGTAATGATTTGCTTTTTACAATCTTTGTACAGCCCTATGTCCTGCCCGGGGCATAGTGGTTTTATTGTCAGGGCCTTGTTGGATTATGTACATGCATTTTGTTAATAAATAAAAGGCGTTTTCTTCGTACTCAAATATTGTGTTCTCTGTTATTCCTGTTTTATGTTTATTTCGAAAAAAAACAATAAAATGGCAACGAGGTTTGTGCTAACCTGCATATTCTTGCTTTAAACTTAACCCTTGTTATTGCAGGATCCACATGACAGATGACATCGACTCTGGACCCTCTACGGCTCACTACGACTTCGATTGCCCGATCTATCAAGCCGAGGATGAGATTGATGAAGACGAGGACCTTCCGGAAGAGTTGGCCCGCTTGTTGAGACAAGAGGAAAAGGTTATTCTGCCTCACGAGGAAGATATTGAGATAGTAAATTTGGGTTCTGAAGAGCTCGTCAGAAATGTCAGAGTAGGGGCTGCGCTGCAGAATGATGTCAAGCATAGACTGGTCGAGATGCTTCGAGAGTATAGTGACGTCTTTGCTTGGCCATACGAAGATATGCCCGGACTTGACACAGACATCGTGGTTCATCGCTTGCCGTTGCGAGAGGATTGCCCTCCAGTCAAGCAGAAGCTTAGGAGGACGAGACCAGATATGGCTGTAAAAATCAAAGAAGAAGTCCAAAAGCAGTTGGACGCAGGATTTCTAGCCGTTACCACCTACCCTCCGTGGGTCGCCAACATAGTGCCTGTACCGAAGAAGGACGGTAAGGTACGCATGTACGTCGATTATCGGGATTTGAATAGGGCGAGCCCTAAGGATGATTTCCTGTTGCCTCATATCGATGTGTTGGTCGACAACACAGCCCAGTTCTCTGTGTTTTCGTTCATGGATGGCTTCTCCGGTTACAATCAGATTAAGATGGCACCAGAGGACATGGAGAAAACGACGTTTATCACCCCCTGGGGAACATTTTGCTATAAGGTAATGCCCTTCGGTCTGAAGAACGCAGGGGCCACTTACCAGCGAGCAATGGTAACTTTGTTTCATGATATGATTCATCATGAGATCGAGGTCTATGTTGATGACATGATTGCAAAGTCCCAAACGGAGGAAGAGCATCTGGCCAACCTATTGAAGCTTTTTGAGAGGCTTAGGAAGTTCAGGTTGAGGCTGAACCCTAACAAGTGCACTTTCGGAGTGCGGTCCGGAAAGTTATTGGGGTTTATCGTTAGTGAACGAGGTATCGAAGTCGATCCTGCGAAAATAAAAGCTATCCAAGAAATGCCAGCGCCGAAAACAGAAAAAGAAGTTCGTGGTTTCTTGGGCCGAATAAACTACATAGAAAGGTTTATCTCTCAGCTCACGGCCACTTGTGAACCGATGTTCAAGCTTTTAAAGAAAGATCAGGCGATTACTTGGAATGAGGATTGCCAGAAGGCATTCGACAAAATAAAGCAGTATCTTCAAGAACCTCCAATCTTGATACCCCCAGTGGCTGGACGACCATTAATCATGTACCTGACGGTTCTGGAGAATAGTATGGGGTGTGTTCTCGGTCAGCATGACGAGACGGGCAGAAAAGAGCATGCCATTTATTATTTGAGTAAAAATTTCACTGAGTGTGAATCTCGATACTCGATGCTGGAGAAGACGTGTTGTGCATTAGCTTGGGCCGCCAAACGTCTACGACAGTATATGCTCAACCACACCACTATGCTAATTTCAAAGATGGATCCGATCAAGTACGTCTTCGAGAAGCAGGCTCTTTCGGGCAGAATTGCCAGATGGCAGATGGTGTTAACGGAATATGATATTCAATATGTCTCCCAGAAAGCCATTAAGGGAAGCGTATTGTCTGATTACCTTGCCGAACAGCCAATCAAAGACTACCAGCCGATGAAGTTTGATTTCCCTGACGAGGATATTATGTTTCTCAAAGTGAAGGATTGCGATGAACCATTGCCCGATGAAGGGCCAGATAGGAATTCTCAGTGGAAGTCGATATTCGACGGAGCGGTTAATTCCTATGGAAGTGGTATCGGGGCTATCATCACGACTCCTCACGGATCCCACATCCCGTTTACTGCGAGACTGACGTTTCCAGTTACCAATAATGAAGCAGAGTATGAAGCATGTATTATGGGTCTAGAAGAGGCAATTGATTTGAGAATCAAGAATCTAGACGTGTATGGTGACTCAGCGCTCGTAATCAATCAGATTAAAGGGGAGTGGGAAACTCGTCAAGCGAATTTGGTGCCGTACATGAATTATGCCAGGAGGCTGCTTCCGTTCTTCGATCGAGTGGAACTTCATCACGTACCCAGGGCTGAAAATCAGATGGCTGATGCCATAGCCACGTTGGCTTCAATGTATAAAGTCAATCTTTGGAATGAGGCTCCAAGCATTGTCCTTTCGCGTCTTGACAGACCGGCATTTGTCTTTGCAATCGAGGATGCCACCGACGGCAAGCCATGGTTCCACGACATCCAGACCTTCCTTATGACTAAGGAGTATCCTGCGGGTGCGTCAACCCAGGATAAGAAGACTCTGAGGAGGCTATCTGGAAATTTTTATCTCAATCCTGATGGAGTGTTGTATAAGAGAAACCACGATCTCGTGCTACTCAGATGTGTAGATGAGAAAGAGGCAAGTATGCTCATGGAGGAAGTCCATGAGGGCACATTTGGTACGCACGCCGGTGGGCATGCCATGACGAGAAAGATCCTGAGAGCAGGATACTACTGGCTGACAATGGAGTCGGATTGCTTCAGATTCGCGAAGAGATGTCACAAATGCCAGATTTATGCTGATAAAGTTCATGTGCCTCCGTGCCCATTGAATGTCATGTCCTCCCCTTGGCCGTTCTCCATGTGGGGCATCGACATGATAGGCAAGATCGAGCCCACTGCATCCAATGGTCATCGTTTCATTCTGGTAGCTATCGACTACTTCACCAAATGGGTGGAGGCAGCCTCATATGCTAATGTGACCAAGCAGGTGGTAGCTAAATTCATAAAGAGGGACATCATCTGCCGTTACGGAATTCTCGAGCGGATCATTACTGATAATGGTTCGAATTTGAATAACAGGATGATGAAGGAGTTGTGCCAGAGCTTCAAGATTGAACACCACAACTCATCTCCTTACCGGCCGAAGATGAATGGCGCCGTCGAAGCCGCCAACAAGAACATAAAGAAGATTGTTCAGAAGATGGTTGTGACGTACAAAGATTGGCACGAGATGCTGCCATTTGCCTTGCACGGTTATCGTACGACGGTGCGTACGTCGACCGGGGTAACTCCTTTCTCCTTGGTGTACGGTATGGAGGCTGTCCTACCGTTAGAAGTGGAGATTCCTTCTTTGCGAGTTTTGGTTGATGTGAAACTCGACGAGGCAGAATGGATTACGAATCGTTTGAACCAACTCAGCCTGATGGACGAGAAGAGGTTAGCATCGATTGCATTTGGTCGCCTGTACCAAAGCCGAATGAAGAAAGCTTATGATAAGAAGGTACGTCCTAGAAGCTTTCAGACGGGTGATCTCGTCCTGAAGAAGATTCTTCCGCCACACTCCGATCACCGGGGCAAGTGGACTCCGAATTACGAAGGGCCGTATGTCGTCAACAAGGTCTTCTCGGGAGGAGCTTTGTTGTTATCCACGATGGATGGTGAAGATTTTGCATCCCCGGTGAACGCGGACGCAGTTAAAAAATACTTTGCTTGAAAGAGACCCTCTGGACAAAAAAGAAAGAGTCCAGGCAAAAAAGGGGCATCCTGGCGAACCAAAAACAGAATAAAAGGTTCGGGCAAAAGTTAGGGATATATTGAAAAATGTACACCCGCGAAGTCGAAAACCTACACTGGGCGGCTTCGGCAAAAAAGGGTATCCCGGTGAACTGAAAACCCGTAAAGGGCGGTTCACGCAAAAGTTAGGGATTTGAATAAGCAAATGACTGCGTTCCGCGTGTGGACTTTCATTGTTTAGTGGTTTGGAGGACCTGAGGGCCGTTTATCTGAATCAATCTCTTCCGAAGCTGAAGCATCGGAGAAGTATCGAAGTCGAGTGGGTTTTAGAAGGATCAACTCATGGTGTTCATCTACGCCTCGTTGCCGACATTTGTATATACTGATGTATATTTATGTTTTATTTTTTGCGCGCGGCTTCCTCATTCCAGGAGTTTGCCTCTGTTGTAAAACATTTTTGCCCATTCAGGGGTTCACCATCAATAAAATGCATATTATTCAGCAATTCTGCTTGCCTATTTAGCATTTATCTATTTTGTTTGCGAATGAAAACGCCGATGTTTTTTGATAAAATGCGCATACATAAACTTGCGGGCCTAGGCCCATTGATTGTTGAAACAATTAATTACCCGAATATTGTCACGAGATAATAACCTTGATAGGCCCTTTGAGGAGGGTATCTTGTCTGTTTGTTTGTGTTGTTGCAGGTGTAGCACCTTCCAGACAGTGTGCCGTGCGCATCCCCGAAGCAGGGCGAACCCTCCTTCTCCAGCAGAGTTCAGTGGTCTCTCCTCCGCAGAATCTGAACACAGGATAGTGAGCATTGATATGTCTCCCCAGGCAGAAATGATTCTCTTCCCCGAGCAGACGCATCCTGAAGGAACGTCGCTTCATCAGTTGGGTCAAGGGCAAAGCTCATTCCCCCAGCACCGGGTCACAAGTGCAGGTTTCATAGAAATGTTCGAGTGCCGTAGCTCGTGTTTCCCCAGTAAAGTCGCCGCAGCAGGTGTCTCCCCCAGCACCGGGTCACAAGTGCAAGTCTTGTAGGAAGCTGTTCGTATGCCGAAGGATGCAGTAACTGATGGTGCCAGACTGAAGTCTCCAGCGGAATTGAGATTCCCCACCAGAGCCGTATTCTCTCCCGAAGTAGAATGACTTCTCCTTTCCCCGGTAGAGTGGTGGAACAACTGATGCTGTATTCCCCTGCAGAGTTGTACTCTCCCTCGAAGTCGGATGATTCCTTCTTCCCCAGCGGGATTAGAGTTCCTCATCAGAGTTGTACTCTCCAGTGAAGTAAAATGATTTCTCCCTCCCCGGCAGAGTCCGCTAACCCCCAAGAGAGCCGAATCCTTGGAAGCAGTAGGGACCTTGAGTGGATGTTCCCTAGCAGATATTGAGCAGCTGACGCTGTATATCCCCCAGAGTCGTACTCTACCCAGCGAAGCAGAATGACTTCTCTTTCCTCAGCCGAGTTTGCAGATATCCAAGAGAGCCGAGTCCTTGGAAGTTGATCAGATCATGATTGGTTTTTCCCCAGTGGAGCGTGGAGCAGTTGAAGTTGTTTCCCCACAGAGTTGTCATCCCAGAAGAGTAGCCGAGAAGGCCCCGCAGTTTATTCTCACGATTGACATCGCATTCCTTCAGCAGGCCCAAGTTCTCGTAGAGCTTCGTTCCCCTGCAGCAGATCAACTGAAGTTGTTTTCCCTGCAGCAGTCAACGGAAGATCAGTTCCCTAGACGGAGTCCGATTGATATTGGCATGCCCACGTTCTCCTCAGCAGGATGATTCCTCTATCTGAGTAGTTCTTTCTCCTTGACAGGAGAATCCCCCTTCGGCATTTATTTTGCTGACGGGATCGCATCATTGTGCATGATTGCATAGCATTTAGCATAAACGCATAGCATTTCCATCGTGTGGGGCATGGCACCGAAGCATAGGCATCATAAGCATGATCTAGGTTATTATCATTCTTGTTTTACAGGTGTTCGGCCGAAGGATCAGTTGCTCAGGATGATTCCTGACATTCTCCCCAACGAGGTCGCTTTCCTAAGATGATTCTTAAGACCCCGGTGTAATCCCCACAGTTGCTCGCTCAGGATGATTTTTGAGATCCCCAGCGAAGTCTTCAGTTCAAAACGATTCTTGAATTCCTCAGCAGGGCCATTTGCTTAAGATGATTCTTAAGACCTCAGCGTAGTTTCCCGAGTTGGTTGCTTAGGATGATTCCTGAGCTCCCCAGTAGCGTCCCCAGCGAGAGTTGCCCAGGAAGATTCCAGGGATCCCCAACAGGATGTTTGCTTCAGAAAGGTTATCAGTTCAAGATGATTCTTGAAAGTTCCCTATGGAGTTGTTTGTTCGAGATGATTCTTGAAGTCCTTAGCAGTGTGATATGTTTGCTCCAACAGTGATGTCTAATCTGAAGATTGACTTCGTAAACGCCTGAAGGCTGTATCAGAAAGTTCCTGTGGATTCAGATTTCCTTGTTGATGAGTCAACGTTTGTCTGAAGACAGAGTTCAAAAGTTTGTAGATGCAGCTTTTATGTGCAAGGTGATCCGTGTTGGCCTGAAGACCAAGTCAGTTGTCCTGAGGTGATGATTGATTGCGATCAAATGAATAGTTTTTCTTCTGACTGAAGTCGAAGATGTTTCTCCAGCTGAAGCGGAGTTTTGCCTGAAGGCAAAATGTTTGAATCCCCGTAGAGTCATGAATGGCTCAGGATACCACTTCTCTGACTGAAGTCACAGATTTCCCAAGCTGAAGCGAAGGTGCCTGAAGGCAAGGTTATCCCCAAGGTCATGAATGACCTAGGATTCATTTTTCGGACTGAAGGCCGAAGTATATCCCTGACTGAAGTCACGGATACTCTATAGCAGAGGCGGAGTTGCCTGAAGGCAGATCCATGTATCCTTGAAGGCCAAGGACCATCTCTTCAGACTGAAGTCGAAGATACCTCCTGCAGAGTTGTCGACGGGCAAAGTTTATATCCTTGGAGGCCAAGGATGATTATCTTCAGGAGTACTTGAAGATCTTTTCTAGCTGAAGATGGAAGTGGCCAGGGGCCAGGGTTTCATATAGCTTTGATGTTGAAGTTCTATGGTGGGTTCAGTATGCAGTAGTATTCGGATGTTCGTTATGGTTCTGAGGGTGAACCCCAGATCAGAGCGTGCTTGGGTGAGTCTCTCATTCCCAGCGGAGTAGTTTCAAATACGCAAGTATACCTTTTTGTTCCATTTACCAGTGGTGAACCCCAGGGCAGTTTAGACCATGTTTATTTCTGGCGGCGAGGTTGGATGTTTGTTCGGCGGCGAGGTTGAATGTTTGTTCGACGGCAAGGTCAAACTCTTTAAATCCCCAGCAGAGATGATGTTTGTACGACGGCGTTGTCGAGTGTCTCTCAGAGCAATGTTTGTTTCCGACGGCGATGTCAGATTCGGTTTTCCAGCGGCGATGTTGGGTATGTAAGATGGTTTAGTCTTCCAGCGGCGATGTTGGGTGTTGTAGTTGTCTGAAGGCAATATCAGGAGAATTTAATGTGGATAACTGACGATGATGTCAGATCAGTATTTCTCCGCCTAGTTGTTGAGCAGCTAGTGTTGCAGTGTTCGAAGGTTTGTTCTCCGCAGAGTATCGCGGGCTCGTGCGGTTGGCAAATTTTCGGGTTACCGGTATTCAATCGTCTCGCACCTTGATTGGCTGAGAGCCGTTCGCTTCTCACCCAGTCAGGTTCAAGCCGTTTGAATAGGGGCAGCTGTTGCACCCCAAAATTTGACCAACATTTATTCATCCATCAAGTGTTTGAAAGATGATACCTTCATCAGAAAGTGCAAGAGATCCTCAGAGGAATTGGTTGAAACCAGAGTTGTGTGCTGCATAGCTTGAGAGTTGTGGGAACTCCTCAGATGATTCTGAGACTTTGAGAATGAACTTGAAGATTTGAGAAAGCTTATGAGATGTCTTGAAAGCCATCATGAAGCCCAGAGAGGTCATTATGCAAGAATTCAGAAGATTCAACCATGAATGGTAGAATTAGGGTTTTGACTGGGTCAATCCTAGATCAGCTGAAGATTTGGAGAGGGTTGAGACCTAATCCAAGGGCCAGAAGATCATGGAATGATGTATGGAGATGTTATAAAGATGATTCCTAGACCAACTCATCATGATTGAGGAGTTTGAGAAGTTTCAAGTTAGGGTTTCCAAGGATTGTCAGTGAAAAAACCCTAGTTTGATCCCTATCTTCCAGGCAGTTTTTTTGATTGGTATCTCATCTTCCCCACAACATGAATGTTGTAGAGCTTGTTCTTAGCTTTAATTTGAGTGGTAGAAGTCCTTGATAGGAGTTACATAGCTCAAGTTATGGTTTTGACAAATTACAGGTCAGCTGAGGTGTGTGAATCTGGGTCCTTGAAAGTCACCCAACTTGCAGACAACTTTTGCCCTAGTAGGATGATTCCTATGATCTCTTGGTCAACATTAATGTTGAAGAGCATCTTCTTAGCTTTCTAGAGAGTGCTAGAAGTCCTTGATAGGATTTGTAGAACTCAACTTATGGTTTGAACAAGACAGGGGTATTTTGGTCATTTGGTGATTATAGGTCATTTTAAGCAAAGGCCATATCTCCTATTTCCAAGCCTCAAATGAAAAAAACTCAAAACATCAAAGTTGTTCAAAATGGGATTTTAAGCCTAGAAAAGTGGTGATGAGTTGTTGAAAAAGCTTGTAGCAAGGGTTTTCATGAATGGGTGAAAATGACCTAAAAATGACTTATAAAGTAAATAAATCCAAGTTGGAAATTGGTTTGGGAGATCCACAAATCCAAAATAGGTCATCCAATATGTCATTTTGAATCCAAACAGCATTTTAAAAACAATGGTTCAAGTAGATTTTTGATTTGAAGCTTAAAAATAGAGGGTGCTTTGTAATTTTGATTCTTGCATCAAAAGGCAACTTGACAAAACTCTACATAAGGCAAAGGCAATGCTTGTTTTTCCACACATTCCTTCTCAATATCTCTTGTAAGGAGATTTTAAATAAAAATTGAATGTCTTAATGCATGAAATGAGATGATGCAATATATCACTACATGAGACTTTCCATGGTATTCTAGCTCTTTCTAGGAGATTCTAAAGTCTTCCATGGATGGTTATATATTAAGTGGATCAAGGTGAGATTAGGGGTTGGTCAGGTTGGTGAATCCATTGGTGAATGAGTGAGGGAGAAAGGAATATTCAAAGCTTTCTTCAAAATCAAGCAAGACTCGAATCTTCCATTACAAGCTTCCTTCTTCAAGATTCTTGCAAACAGAAACAAATACTCCATTAGAGGAGTGTTTTGCATCAATTACAAGCTCTGAATTCATCTCTACACACCCCTACCATCACCATTTGACAGGTTGGTAAGTTGCCCTATATCTCCATATTTATGTGTTTTCTGTTGGTTTCCTAGGTATAAAGTTAACATGTTAGGATAGTTGATGATTTTCTAAGGATTTGAGAGGGATCCATGGAGTTCCATGGCAGGTCACCAATTCTTTAATTTCCAAGAGCAAGCCGTGTATGGAGTTTTAATGATCATGATATAGCATAATTTGGTTAGGGTAATGTATAGAACAAGTTTGGATCATTAGGTTTGAGTTTAATTAAGGTTGATCACAGAGAAAATGGTGGAACCCTAATGTTTGTGCATTCTGTTAGAGAGATAGGAGAGGTTTTAATAGAAACTATAGGCACCATCGTGTTCAGGGAAAGAAAGGGCACGATTTTGGTATTTGAATTTTATGCTTTCATGGAGTGAGCAGAGAGAACGAGGAAGATGAAGCATGGCGCGTGGAAACTGGTTTGGGGAGGAAACCCTAGCTGGAGGTTGAAGACAACCTCCCAGCCGTCCGATCGTATCCAAATCTTGACTTTTTAATCACATCCAACGGTCCTTGTTCAAACTCAGAAGCGGAGGGAAAGCTTGGAAGTAAAACGCGTCGTTTTACTTAAAGGTGAATTCTGGGCTCAGCCAACCAATGCTATTCACACCCCACCCAGAAGCCCAATCCAAAAATGAACCAAAACCGCTTGCTAAATGCACCGTTCGTTTTCCAATTTTCGTTTGAATTTTCATTTTAATTTTTCTGACGCGCTTGGGCTTAGGCCATTTTCTATCTGAACCCCCCTTTCCTGGGCCCATCATGGAAAGTAACTGGGCGCAGCTTCTAAAGACACTCCCTCCCCATTTTCTTTTATTCTTTGATTTTAATTCTTTTAATTTTTCTTGCATATTAAAAAATTCATAGAAAATAGAAAAATTAGTATTTTTTAATTCTTGTTTTTTCTACATGTTCACAATTTTGTCTAGAAAAATATCAATAAATAAAATTGGCATTTTATTTTCTTTTAATATTTTTAGTATATATTTCATTTAAATAGCTTTTAAATAGGATTAATATTGTACCTCATTTTGTAGAATTTATTCTAGGACCTTCCCTTAGGATTTTTGAGCCATTCTTTTTGGCATAGTTAGATATTGAATCACAGTTTCCCATAGGATTTAATTCTTGATTTTTAGATTAAAATTTGATTAGGTTAATTAGGTTAGCATTAGGGTGCCAAATTAGGGTTTAAGGATGCATAGGTGAAATAATTCATTTTCTGTGGAGGGTTTTGATTTGATTTTTGGGTATGGGGAATATATGGGACTTAAGGGTAGTTATGTAGGGTCCCCTAGAATTTATATTAGGAATTAATAGAATAATATACTATTTTTAGTTGATTTTTGAATTGAATGATTGTTTGTGTGGCCTTTAGGGCAAGTTTTGTTAGTTTGCTTTGCTTTGGGGTATTCCTTTGATTGGAGGAGCTTGGCATCTCATTGTGGAGTTTAGTGGAGCATACTAGAGGATTGGAGGAGGCATGGATTGAAGGCCTGGTTTAGGAGCTTGCTCTCTTTCTGTGAGGTTTGAGACCCTGGAGTCTGAGGGAAGTTCATGGTACTTTCCTGAGGAAGGCACTATGGATGTCTTTCATTCTTTCTTCTCACCTCTTTCCCAAGTATCCAATGATGTTGGAGCCTTCATGTGAGTTTAATTTCTCCTGAGGAGGAACGTAAACTGATCACAGTTGTTGAGCCACATGGGATACAACTCCTAAGTGGAAGCCTCCTAGTACTTTCCTGAGGAAGGTCCTATGGGTCTGTTCACTTAGTTCCATTAGTTCATCTAGGGTTTATTAAGTATCCAATGATGGTGGAGCCAACATGTGAGTTTAATTTCTCCTGAGGAGGAATGTAAACTGATCACAGTTGTTGAGCCACATGGGATACGATTCCTAAGTGGGAGCCTCCTAGTACTTTCCTGAGGAAGGTCCTATGGGTCTATTCACTTAGTTCCACTAGTTCAGGTAGGATTTCTTAAGTATCCAGTGATGTTGGAGCCTTCATGTGAGTTTAATTTCTCCTGAGGAGGAATGTAAACTGATCACAGTTGTTTAGCCACATAGGATATGATTCCTGAGTACAAGCCTCCTAGTGCTTTCCTGAGGAAGACACTATGAGCCTGCCTACTTAGCTCCCTTTCTTTGGTAAGCTTGCTTTGAAGCTTGAAGACTGAGATTGATTTCTCTTGTGTAGGGTTTTGCTTTAGGGCTTTGCTTAGATCTGATTAGGGTTCTGTTTTAAGGTTAGGATTAGAGCTTAGATGTGAATAAATTCTTTCTCAAGCAGGCGGTTTGTTTGCCTGATGACACTTCATTTCTTTTATCTGTATATTGCTTGATAGCATATTGTTTATTTTTTAGTATGATTACTGTTATTTCATGACTGGCTTGAGGTTGAGATGAGCTTGTGGAGGCTGAATCCCCACACACATTTCCTCCCTCACTTGCATTGCATGCATTTTACTGTTAAAGCTGATGCTTTGTCTGTTTTGGTGTATCATTGACATGATCCCTTAGGACTCTCATTTCCTTTGATAAGGATTTGATGATAGACTTTTAGGTTGAAACCTGCGCATGACAACTTCTAGGAGTTCCCTGTTCAAACCTCAACCATAGGATGAATCCATGGCATGATAACAGTAGGACTTGATAGTCTCCGTCCTAGTTGGGCCTGTTCTCTTCTCATCTCAAAGCAGTTTAAGATACAGTAATCATGAATGATTTCTTTCGTACGTTACGAGCCTTAGGCTATCTGAGGTTGGATGTTTAGTATGGTACCCTTTGGGTGACATGCGACGCGTTCACTCTCAGGTCATAGTCTCTAGTGCGGTTGAAATCACAAATACAATAAAAAACACTTCTTTCAGGAAATAAACCGTAGTTTCTCGAACTACGTTTGCTCTGATCTTCCATACAGTGTGGAAGTACGTAGGCATAGGATGCGACATCCTAGCAAGCAACTTTCAACCTTTCCCCCGTAACCCTTCGTAGGCCGAACTACGTTGACTCTGATTTCTCATTCTCTGATAAGAATACGTAGGCATAAAGTGCGACGCTTTGCCGAGTCATTTTTCTTTTCTTTTTCAGCCAGCCTTGATAGGTAGATAGAATAAAACCAACCCGTCCAAGTAAACAAACAAGCGTGGATCCCGTCGAGTACGACGGACGTGAGGGGTGCTAATACCTTCCCCTTGCGTAACCGACTCCCGAACCCAGACAATGGTTGCGATGACCTTGTCTTACCCTTTTTCGTCAGGTTTTTCCGATCGTTTCCGTTCCCGCTCTGAGGGATAAATAACGAAAGGTGGCGACTCTTCTGTTGTGCCGACACCTTATTTTCGCGCAAGCGACAGGTAGGATCTAACTTAGAAAGATCAACTTGAATGGGATCAAGGATCATGGGGGAATATGATGCAAATGAAGTGCTCTACACACAAATGTTGAATCATGTGTAGGTTTTTCCTTTGGACGGAATGCGATGCGATAAGATAAATGCGAAAAAATGTAAAATTGCGAATAAAGTAAAAGCAGATAAATAAGGTATACACGGACGCATGAAAGCGCTGAAGTGTGTGAGAGTGAATTGTGAATGATGTGAATGTGCGGAGGCGTGCAGGATTGAATTCGATTACGATGTTGGTTCCTTTTAAGCGGATTGATTTTACGAGTAATGTTGAATTAACTTATTATTAGCGAGATTGATTTTAGGGGGAGATTATTATTTTAATTATATACTTGGAAATAATCTATAGAGGGGATTATAAATAAATTAGATTTGGGTAGAAATGATTTTTAAATAAAAAGGTGGGTAAGAAAAGGTTTTGTTAAATATGTGGGTAGTTTTAATTATCGTTAATAATTATAAATTGTTTTTAAAGTTATGAAATAAATCTTTATATTTTTAAATAAAATACACTTAGTTACTATCATATTTTTTTTTAGGAAATCCTAATAAATAACTAAAGTTATATTATAGGTTTTTTTATTTATTTTATAAAAGATCATTTATCTACATTATAAAAAGGGTTTTTCTTTTAATTAAATAAAAATAATTAATTAATTAGATTTTGAAAGGGGAAATTAAATGATTAGAGATTATCATTTTTTTAAACCTAATTAATGATTAAAGGGTTTTTTATTTTTTTTTTAAAAAAACAAACAGATTTTAGTTTTGATTCTATAAGATTAATTAAATAAATAAGTTAAAACGTGGGATTTGGTGTGATGTGGTGCACATGACTTATTATGAGCGTGCGAAGTGAGCCGTATGATCATGTGGTAAGTGAATCGTGTGGTGGAGACGTGAGGGACCACGGTACTACTGTGGTCGTGCATACATATAGATTACCATTTACAAAGCAACAAAGAGAACAAAATGAAACAGAAGAAAAACAAACAAATCACACGCTCGCGCCGTTCACTCGTTTGGGCCATCTTTCTCGATCCTTCACCGTGATTGTACCTGAAACACAACCAAACAAATCACACGCTTCAACAAATTAGACGCAAAAAGGGGGGGTTACCGCGAGCTAGGGGGCGACGGAGGGCCTGCTTTGGTTCCGACGGTGCGATTGAGGTTCTGAAGCGACCGAGGCTTATTGCGGCGACAAAATACTTTGACAGTGGCGGACTCTAAGAACTAGATAAGTATTCTTCTTTCTTTGATTTGTGGGGTTTCAAATTGGGGATTTTTTCTTGAGGTGATTACGAATTTCTCTCTTCTCTTCGTCCCAAATCCCTCCCTTTTATAGGCTTCACTGAGAATCTCCATGTTTAAACTCGGATTAAACTGTCTTGAATGCTTGATTTGGACCTTCCGCTTTAGTTTAGACAGATTTTGAGAACCTCCCTTTTTCGTATGATTGTGTTAATATGCTTTAAATGAAAATCCCAATCCTGTGATGTTTATTGTATCAATCTGATTAATGCCTTAGTTCAATATTGGATTTGATTTGGTACTGAATCAAATCTCTTATTTCTCAAGTGGATATTCTCTAACAATTTTGCTGACTCTGAATGTGACCTGGCAGGTGTGGGTAGCAAAGGATTCTAGGCCAGGAAAACTAACAGCCCGGAGTGGTTTACGGTAATAGAGCTGGTGAGCCCAAAGCCTCATTGTTAGGAGCGGTTTTGAACTTTGCAAACCCATCTCCACGTGTTTGAGCTGGTGATTCCAAAGTTGCGCATTCATCCCTCAGACGTGTTTTATTGAGACTGATTCTGCATATATGGACTTGGTAGCTTCATGGTCTAAAAGATATTTGTTTTTCAATGGGGTTGGGTAAGTCTATCTTCTTGCTTGCAGGAGGTAATCTCGGAGATTCTCGAGTGTGCTATGACCGTAACAAAATGTGTTCCTGAGCAAGAGTTGCTTATCACCTTGTTGCCTATTGCAACTTGGACATCCTTTCTAACTCTTAATTTCTATCCTGCTAGATTTAGTAGATCATTAACTATCCTATTTGTAATTCCAGGTGTGAAACTCGAAGGAGAAAATCTCGGTTTAGAGTCTTTTGGATGGTGCTGAAAGTATCCCTTACGGCAAGAGGTGTTGGCCTCTCTCCTTATCGCTTTTGCTCCCTTTTTAGTTTGCAAAGTTTTACATTGGTTTCTTGCTAGAAAACGTAAATAGGGTAACATAAATATGCTTGTTGATTCCAGGTGTTGGGATTTCTTTGAGAGTTCCAATTAGACTCTTTGGTGAGAGCTCCCAAGAAAATGCTAGTGACGATGAGGAGTAACAACTTAAAACGTTTCTCTTGCGAACAAGCTGAACGCAGGGTATGTCGTTCTTTTTCCATTTCAATCTCTACTCCTGTCATTTTTTAGATCAAACTGATACGTATCTAATCATCATTTCCTTTTTCTCACGTATTTGATGATGGTGTTTGGCTTCATTAGCACATTACGGTCTGCACTTTGGGTTTAACTTCCTGGCACAAGGGTGGAGTATTGTAATGGTGTTGACAGTGTTATTTTGCTTTCAAATCACGTAACTCATGCCTTTATTAATTAGGTTGATCGTGCTTTGTATGTTGTTCTGATTCTTCCAGGTACTTGTCCTTTGTGAATGTGGTTGTCGCGCGACTTTGAGCTTCCGTTTATGCATGTGCCTTCTCAAGATTTAAATCAGTTTACTTCGAAATGAGTCTTCAACTGCTTTGGCTGTTACTTGACACAGTGGGAACTCGCATGTTGGGATTTGTAGTTTTCATTACGTATTGTTCATCCTCTCCTTTTCATGTACATGATTCTTGGCTGTTATAACTTGTTCTTTCAGCAGGAAGCAATCTGCTCTGTTCTTAATGTCAAAACCTGGTTTGATGGGTGTCGTGCATTCTCACCTTTGTTGGTTTCTCCGCAGAATTAATCCCTTTGTAGCAGGGACGTGACAGATGGTCTCTAACAGCTGCACATAAAGCTTCTCCGCGTTTAAAGGTATTCAATCCCAAAGTTTGGTGTGATTGCATCCTAGAAGTCAACAACTTCTTTTGTTTTGAATAAATGGTAACTCGCAGGTACCCTTGCGGTGGCGTGACGAAACTCCCGTTATGATGAAGTTGCAACAGTGTGGGATTCAAAATTACTCTCAATACTATGTTGAACGTTCAACATTACGAACCGTGGTGACGTTTCGCGACTTTCCCCGCGAGTATACCTACTGTGAGCACTTCCCGGTAATGTACAATGTTTGTTGTCGTGTTGTAGGTCTTGGTGCAACAACATCATCCATGTGAGGGTAAAAGGATCTCAAAATTAGCCGTGCTTCTATGACACCATGTTATGTTCTTTGAGAACTGATAGTGTATCTTCAATGGATGCTTGTATTCAATTTGAGCATAAACACTTTGGTGCAGGGGCTAACTGCAACCTCAAGGACATTCCCATAGTCTTGACGTTCGAAACAGTGAGTTATTTAGTAGCTTGACCAGGTTTTCTTAATTTGGTAGTCTCACAATTTTACTTCATGGTCTGCACTTCCTGTGACAAAACCAAACTTCTTCGGCAGAGCAGCAATGTCGCACCTGCAGGTAAAGTTCTTTTACGCAAACTTGTTTCGAAATTCACTTTCATTCGGATGCTGTGGTATTGTATGGTTCATTGTTGATGATTTTGAAACTACAGCTGTTATGGGTTGGTAGGAGATGCCTTTGTTGGACGTTTCTGGTTCACACGTGCTCCAACCTGTTGGTTCAACAGCGACAGGAGTTGAGGAGCTGACGTCAAAACCTCGTGCGCTAAAGCTCTAGACTTCTCTCTCTTCAGGAATTCCAATTGTGGTTGCAATGAATACGCGTTTTAAGTCGACGTCTACTGTTCTTGCTCTGTCTTGCTTTTATGAAAGAGGCTTAAGTTGTATTTTGCTCAATTCTTTTTCTCTTGTAATACCCCTTCATAATGTTCCCTTATATTAGACTCTCGTGTAATAATGAAACAAGTTTATGATGAATTTCCTTCCAAATATTTCTTGTATTAAAATGAAGATTGGGGACTTCTCTTTTGGATGCATAATGAACTCTTGTATGACATTCTTCACAGCGGGCCCAAAGGTCCTTGATTCTAACCCAGCGGCAAAAGATGCCCAATTTAGCACAAGCATTGAATCCCATCTCTTATGCACGTAGAACCGCAAACATTCGATAGGCTATGAACGAGTACATGAGGCTTTCTTGAATAGGATTGCTCTTCACAATTCCTTTGTCCACACTTGCATTAAGCTTCCTCTCGCGGTAACTCACGGTAACTCACGGTGAAACCTTATTAGGACATAGTATGGAGTGGTACCCGAGCATCTTAAACAAACAATCCCTATGGAAAATCTTGTTGTCCTTAAGACCTTGTGACAAATCAATTGGATGCTGGATTATAATTCCTCAATCGAAACCGCCAAATTCATGATGCACGCAATCTCTGCTCTTTCACCGGACAATTAAATGATACTCCTTCACGAATAGAGCTAAATTAATGCTTTGAGACATCCTAAGAGAGAGGCCTTGAAGTTGTACCAGATGTGAAACTTCCCCACTGAGCGCCTATACATTTACAAGAATTGCAAGGAACCGTAATTCCGGGGGACGTACAACAAGTCTTTATGGCTTTCAAGCTTCCTCCAGTAAGTCTATAAAACAAACACAAACTAGGTAATACGGTTAGCTACGTTATGCAGGAAAAAGGAAAAAATGCACAAGGAGGTGGGGTCTTATGGTCAAAAATTAGGGTGTGACAGATGCCCCTATTTAAGTTACTTCTATCCGGAGATATGAAGATTGAAATCTTCGTCTCGACGAGATAGGAGGGACTTAAATACGAACATTGCACAAATTTTTGGCCCTAAGATGCCACCAAATGCAAATGATATGCAGTGATATGAAGATGCAAGGCAACAGTCCTGTGAGGAAAAGGTCGCAGGGGGAAAACTAGACACGACATGCGAAACAAAGAAGCAACAGACACAGCGAAGCGGGGCTTCACGGGGACAGGACACAATCACCAATGGAATCTTCAGAAGTATAAGAGTAGCACATACACCAAGGATATGGCGATTTAGACAATAGGTGAGAAACTCGTAACCGAAGGATAATTTATTACTAACATGGAGCAATCCAGATGGCGGTAAGAACCATAGTGACTTTTTGAATAATTCAGTTTTGTTTCGTATTCTTTTTTTATTTCCCTTTTTTTGTTGTCTTCTTGAAATCCAATTGAAAATAGTAAAATGTATAACCTCCCCGAGCGTCATGGTATGAGAACCATGAGCTGGTCTCAGTCTCTGATATAGAACCTCCCCGAGCGTCCTGGTATAGGAACCATGGGCTGGTCTCAGTCTCTGATTTAGAACCTCCCCGAGCGTCATGGTATGGGAACCATGAGCTGGTCTCAGTCTCTGATATAGAACCTCCCCGAGCGTCATGGTATGGGAACCATGAGCTGGTCTCAGTCTCTGATTTAGAACCTCCCCGAGCGTCATGGTATGGGAACCATGAGCTGGTCTCAGTCTCTGATGTAGAACCTCCCCGAGCGTCATGGTATGGGAACCATGAGCTGGTCTTAGTCTCTGATGTAGAACCTCCACGAGCGTCATGGTATGGGAACCATGAGCTGGTCTCAGTCTCTGATGTAGAACCTCCCCGAGCGTCATGGTATAGGAACCATGAGCTGGTCTTAGTCTCTGATGTAGAACCTCCCCGAGCGTCATGGTATGGGAACCATGAGCTGGTCTCAATCTCTGATGTAGAACCTCCCTGAGCGTCATGGTATGGGAACCATGAGTTGGTCTCAGTCTCTGATGTAGAACCTCCCCGAGCATCATGGTATGGGAACCATGAGCTGGTCTTAGTCTCTGATGTAGAACCTCCCCGAGCGTCATGGTATGGGAACCATGAGCTGGTCTCAGCCTCTACCTGAAGCGATGAAAACTCGTGAGAGCATCTTCACAGGGGATTGAAAATTTTGTAGATAGTAGAATCATTGTAGTTTGTAGATGTAAAATTTCTTGGCTGTAAGCCAAAATGTATTAGAGATTGTAAAAATTCACCGGGGATCTTCAGAAGAGATGTGAGTCGGTTGAATTGTAAAGTATGTCTTCTTAAATAAAGAGAGACTAATGTGATAAACTCCCTCGCCTTCTCTGGGAAGATGTCGCCTGATAAACTTGTATGATGAACTCATTGGGGAATTCATTCCTGAGGAGTATTTCTTGTTGTGGTTTGTAAAATATTATTGTGAACTCTCAAATAAAGAGAAGTGTCTTGTAATGTCTTTGGTGAACTTCTCTGATGGATTTATGAAGCGATGCCATTTAACGAACTGATGATGTTGAGGAATCCACTAAGGGTGAATGAACCGTCTTGTAGAAACTGTCGTTTGTCGTTTTGAATAAGACCTTAGTCAAAATGAGTTGCTCAAATAAAGAGATTATTTATAGTCCAAATGTAGATGGTTGAGAAAACCTGTGATATTTGGAGCAAAACCTGTCTTCGTGAATATTCTTCTTGGGGAATATAGTGCAAAAATAATTCACACTTGATCCATGTTCAAAAGTTGGAGATTATCCACAATGTGATTGCCAAGGACCGAAATTCAATTCGGGAAGTAGCCGAAGAGAAATTGTCAAGCAAGACTCGACCATTGAGGTATGAACTCAAATGGAATGTACTAGAATAACCGTCTTCCACGAGGATCGAACTTCATGGGGAAAGTAGAAATATTGTGTTTTTTCTACTTAGGGCTGACAACTCTACTTGAAGGGATAAGACACACCCTAACACCTGGGGATAACCACTGCCAAAGCGATAGAATAAAGAAAACACAAAGAGGTGCAAAGAGATGCACATGCCATGCTATCTATCTATATGCTAATGCGTATGCTGATAAACTAGGAGAGGCGAAAATAAACGTCTCAAACGGAAGGGTACTCAAGCAAAATCTCCACAGACCTCGTATTACTTGATCGTAAACAAACTTCATCTCTGGATAAAATAAATATCCTCTGCTTGGGGGATCATATATGATTGACGTTCTTCCATGGATGAAATAAACATCCTTGGTCATCTTTTTGTTATTCATACACCGAGTAAAACACGAAGTATTGAAAAAGTTTAAATCAATCTGGATTTTGCGATCAAGAATAAAGATTTTTGATAAATGAAAACTTTATTGAATGGTGGTCCACAAAAAGGCGTGGCCCCAATATTACAATGTCGGAAAATAATAGAGATTACATCAAGGGAATAACAACTTGCTCTTCCTAA
The DNA here is from genome assembly GCA_963859935.3 of Lathyrus sativus. Taxonomy (NCBI): domain Eukaryota; kingdom Viridiplantae; phylum Streptophyta; class Magnoliopsida; order Fabales; family Fabaceae; genus Lathyrus; species Lathyrus sativus. The sequence goes on along the minus strand of OZ012740.1, from coordinate 273,629,667 downwards.
GTTAACGAGAACTCCCCGAGTTCTAAACGAAATACTTCTTGACAGCATCTGTATTCACAGGGCGAATGATTTCTTCTCCGTCCATTGTTGCTAACATCAGAGCACCTCGTGACAAAACCTTTCTTACCACGTACGGTCCATCATAGTTCGGGGCCCATTTTCCTCTGACGTCAGTGAGGAAGGACTGAATCTTCTTGAGCACGAGGTCGCCTTCTTTGAATACACGGGGTCGAACTTTCTTGTCAAATGCTTTCTTCATCTTTTGCTGATATAACTGTCCATGGCATAGCGCCGCCATCCTCTTTTCTTCGATTAAGTTCAACTGATCATATCTTTTCTGGCACCACTCAGCTTCTGATAACTTTTCATCCATCAAAATCCTCATAGAAGGAATTTCAACTTCTATTGGGAGTACTGCTTCCATACCGTAGACAAGTGAAAATGGAGTTGCCTCAGTCAATGTACGCACCGTCATACGATACCCATGTAAGGCAAACGGGAGCATCTCATTCCAGTCCTTATAAGTAACAACCATTTTCTGAATGATCTTCTTGATATTCTTGTTGGCAGCCTCAACAACCCCATTCATCTTTGGTCTGTAAGGAGAAGAATTATGATGCTCTATCTTGAATTCTTCGCACAGTTCTTTCATCATTCTGTTATTCAAATTGGAACCATTATCTGTAATAATTCTGCTCGGCACACCATATCGGTAGATAAGCTGATTCTTGATGAATTTGACAACCACATGTCGAGTTACATTAGCGTAAGAAGTTGCCTCGACCCACTTGGTAAAATAATCAATGGCTACTAAGATGAATCGGTGCCCATTAGATGCTTTCGGCTCTATCATACCAATTATATCAATTCCCCACATAGAGAATGGCCACGGGGATGAGATAACATTCAACAAAGTCGGTAGCACATGAATTTTATCTGCGTAAATCTGACACTTGTGACATTTTCTAGCAAACTTGTAACAATCTGATTCCATTGTGATCCAATAATAACCAGCTCTTAAAAGTTTCTTGGCCATGGCATGTCCGTTGGCATGAGTGCCAAAGGATCCTTCGTGAATTTCCGTCATTAACATATCTGCTTCTTGTTTGTCAACACATCTCAGCAAGACCATGTCAAAGTTCTGTTTGTATAACACATTGTTACTTAAAAGAAAACTTCCAGCCAACCTTCTTAAAGTCTTCTTGTCTTTGTTGGAAGCTCCCAAAGGATATTCTTGAGTTCTAAGGAATACTTCAATGTCATGGTACCAGGTTTTGCCATCTTCAACTTCCTCGACGGCAAAGATGTAGGCGGGTCTGTCAAGTCATTTTACTTCAATCCGAGGACACTCATTCCAAAAGTTCACCACAATCATTGAGGCCAAAGTTGCCAACGCATCTGCCATTCTGTTCTGATCACGAGGGATATGATGAAATTCGACTCTATCAAAGAACGGTAACAGTCTTCTAGCATAATCTCTGTATGGGACCAAGTTATCATGTCGGGTTACCCACTCTCTAGTGATTTGGTTGATTACCACTGCAGAATCACCAAACACATCCAAATTCTTAATCCTCAAATCTATCGCTTCCTCAAGACCTATAACGCACGCTTCATATTCAGCCTCATTATTAGTACACTTGAATGTTAATCTGAAAGTAAACGGGATGTGGGACCCTTGAGGAGTCACAATAACAACACCTATCCCTTTTCTATGAGCGTTGACAGCTCCATCAAAAACTAAACCCCATTGAGATTCGGGTTCTGGTCCTTCACCATGCACGGGTTCTTCACAATCTTTCATCTTTAAAAACATAACATCTTCATCGGGAAAGTCATCGTTTGAGGGTTGATAATCCAAAATAGGCTGGTGAGCCAAATGATCATCCAAAACACTTCCTCTAACAGCTTTCTGAGTATGGTACTTGATATCATATTCGGATAACAACATCTGCCATCTAGCAATTCTCCCAGTCAAAGCGGGCTTCTCAAAAATATACTTGATAGGATCCATCTTCGAAACTAACCAAGTGGTGTGATTCAACATATACTGGCGCAAACGTTTGGCGGCTCACGCCAAAGCACAACAAGTCTTCTCTAACATAATGTATCTTGTTTCACAATCAGTAAATCTCTTGCTCAGGTAATAAGTGACATGATCTTGCTTTCCCGTTTCATCTCGTTGACCGAGTACACAACCCATTGAATCTTCCAAAACGGTCAAATACATAATCAAAGGTCGGCCTTCAACTGGCGATATCAGGATAGGTGGTTCAAGAAAATACTCTTTGATACTATCAAAAGCCATTTGACAATCTTCAGTCCAAACATACCCTTGTTCTTTCCTCAGAAGCTTGAAAATAGGTTTACATGTAGCTGTCATGTTGGATATAAACCTAGAGATGTAATTCAAACGTCCCAAAAATCCTCTGACTTGTTTCTCGGTGGTAGGAGCTGGCATTTCCCGGATAGCTTTTACTTTGTCGGGGTCCACTTCAATCCCTCTTTGACTGACAATAAAACCCAATAGTTTCCCTGATCGTACCCCAAATGTGCATTTGTTAGGATTCAGGCGGAGCTTGTATTCCCTCAAACGACCAAACAGCTTAGCTAAGTGTTTAACATGATCATCCTCAGTCTTTGACTTAGCTATCATATCATCCACATAAACCTCGATCTCCTTGTGCATCATATCATGGAACAAAGTAGTCATAGCTCTCTGATATGTTTCCCCTGCATTCTTTAATCCAAATGGCATAACTTTGTAACAAAAGGTGCCCCAGGGTGTGATGAATGACGTCTTCTCTCTGTCCTCGGGAGCCATTCTAATTTGACTGTAACATGAAAAACCGTCCATAAAGGAGAAAACCTCATATCTTGCGGTACTGTCAACCAAAATTTCAATGTGAGGTAACAAAAAGTCATCTTTCGGACTGGCTTTGTTCAAATCCCTGTAATCTACACACATGCAAACCTTACCATCCTTCTTCGAAACGGGCACAATATTAGCCAACCAGAGCAGATACTCGGCAGTAACAAGGAAACCTGCATCAATCTGTTTTTGTACTTCTTCCTTGATCTTCAAAGCCATATCGGGCTGGGTTCTTCTGAGTTTCTGTTTAACCGGTGGGCAATCTGGTTTCAGCGGCAGGCGATGTTCGGCTATGGCAGTGTCCAATCCTGGCATGTCTTGATAGGACCACGCGAACACATCAACAAACTCTTCGAGCAAAACGATCAATTGTTTCTTCACCTCAGGCTTGAGCAAAGCTCCAATTTTCATTTCCCTACGGATTTCTTCTATTCCCAAATTGATTACTTCCACTGGCTCTTGATGAGGTTGGATAGTTTTCTCTTCCTTCTCAAGTAGTCTAGAAATCTCTTCTGGGATATCATCTTCTTCGTCTTCGGCTTCGTACACAGGAAACTCAAAATTCGGAGAAGACAGTGGATCATTATTCCCAAGATGTAATTTATGTAGCAATCTGCGCAAGTGATATAATTTTTAATAAGTTTTTATAAAGTGGAAAGTGTGTGTACGCGAGATGCTACTTATTATCTTCCAACATCATAAGTAAATATAAGAGAAAAAAACACACAAATGAAAATGAAAGTGATTTATTGATGATAGCAAAACCAAAGAGACACGCCCAACAAAGTCACCTTTGCATTGGGCAGAGCAAAGAGAATTATTTAAAAGTAAGCCCTAATAATGCAGTTTCGCCTTAGGCAGAGCGAGAAATTAAAAAAAAAATGTTTACTTCGATATATGAACGACACCAGGGGATTCAACCACACTCTAGTTCTTAGCCAAAACTCCTGGGGTTACAAAGTTTGGAACATCCCCATCTGGATCTTCCTCGGTAACAGCATAAACTCCAAAGCTATAGTCAAACTCATCTGAAACATAACCTGAATCTTCCATATAGGGCTCATAATCTTCATGAGGAATGGAGGACCTTGCAGAACCATCTGATATGTAACCTTCAAGCTCATCCTCTGACACAACATTAACTTGAGGATAATGGATGACCCCTCCACTACAGAACACTTCATTAATCAGCGGAAATCCTTGATTCTTGGTAGTTTGTTGAGCAGAACTGTTGATGAAACCAAGACCTTCTTTATTTCTGTTTTCTGGAAAAAACAACACCTTACCCCAGATTGTCTGAGAACCGCCATTCACTACATGTTGTGCATCTTTGAAAGATGACATAGATGCCTGAGACTTCTGGACACCCTCGCCCACAATAGACAAAGCCTGAAACTGCGTGCCAACCTCTTCCTCAGCTTCAACATACGAGAATGATGACAAATGACTCATCACTAAGGCTCGTTCCCCACAAACTGTGACCGTTTTTCCTTCAAAAACATATTTCAACTTTTGATGCAGAGTGGAAGTAACTGCCCCAGCTTCATGTATCCATGGCCTCCCTAACAAACAGCTATAGGCGGCACGAATGTCCATGACTTGAAACGTGATCATAAAAGTCTGTAATCCAATAGTCATCGGCAAATCCACCTCGCCAATTACCGTCTTCCTGGACCCATCAAAAGCTTTGACGATAACATGACTTGGCCTCATTGGCGGTCCCTGGTAGGATAGCTTAGATAGAGTGGTTCTAGGCATCACATTTAGAGAAGATCCAGTATCAACTAACACACTGGACAGAGAATCATTTCCACAGTTCACCGAAATATGTAGAGCCATGTTATGTTTCTTCCCTTCCTCTGGGATATCGTCCTCATTAAAACCCAGATTGTCACATGAAGTAATAATACCAATGATATTGTCAAATTGTTCCATAGTCACATCTTGTTAGACATATGCTTGCTCTAAAATCATCTGGAGCACTTCTCTATGAGCCTCAGAACTCATCAGCAGTTGCAACACAGAAATCTTCGACGGGGTTTGTAGGAGCTGATTTGCAACTTTATATTCACTTCTCTTGATCACCTTTAGACATTCATCTGAATTGGACAAATTGGATCCACCATATTGCCCCACAATTGGATCTCTTGAGCCTGGTTGTTCGGATGAGACCTCCTTTTCTCTTGGTGGTACAGTCGGGTAAACCCGACCACTTCTTGTTACTCTGTTGACATCTGCGATGTTAACTACTGAAGGTACATTGAGCAAAGGCACTTTCTTTCCATTTTCCAACATTGTGGCGTTGTATCTATATGGGATAGCCTTACTAGAAGTGTAAGGGACGGGTCCAGGCACGTTGATTACCAAAGGGGTAACAACCGGCTTTCTGCTATTATAAACGATTTTGATACGCTCCACTTCCTTAAAGTGAGGCACTATAACACAAACTTCTTCAGCCCTTTCATCTGAAACTTCCTGATCATTATCTGCAAAATAATCTTGAATCATGTTGACGGAGGATGAACCATGCGGGGGTAACGAATTAACCTGCACATTAGGGTCGGAATCCTTGAAGGACAAAATCCCGCACTTAATAAGCCTCTAGACATCCGCTTTCATACCAAAACAACTCTCAATATCGTGTCCTGGAGCACCCTGATGATAAGGACAAAACTTGTCAGCTCTATAAGAAGGAGGAGGATTTGCGGGGACCATAGGTGGAGCTTTTGTCTGAATATGACCCTTCTGGACCAAAGCTGGAAACAAATCAGCATATTTCATAGGAATGGGCTCAAAATTTATCTTTCTATACACACGACCCTGATTGTTGAATGGTCGATTCTGCTGAGGATACTGCAGATTTTGTTGAGGCTGTGGCTGTTGAACATTAGGGGACTGAGGTTGCTGACTCGGTTGCGGAGACTGTAGTTGATAAGTTGGAGCATTAAACACTGGAGATACTGCTGCAACTTGGTGTGATGGCAAATATCTTTTTCTAAATTGTCCCTTTTGAACGGTGTTTACACCTTGCTCTTTTTTCTTCACAAAACCACTCCCATACTTCTTAGGAGCACTCTCCTCTTTAGCCAATCTTCCTTCATGGACACCTTTTTCTAAACGCATTCCCATATTAACCATTTCAGTAAAGTCACTGGGTGCACTGGCTACCATTTTCTCATAAAAGAAAGGACCAAGGGTCTTCAGAAAAATCTTGGTCATCTCTTTTTCCTCTAACGGCGGTGTGACTTGTGCGGCCAACTCGCGCCAACATTGGGCATACTCCTTAAAATTCTCCTTATCTTTCTGTGTCATAGCCCTCAATTGATCACGGTCAGGAGCCATGTCCACATTATACTTATACTGCTTGACAAAGGCTCCTCCTAGGTCATTGAAAGTTCGAATCTTCGTACTATCCAACCCCATGTACCACTTGAGCGCAACGCCTATCAAATTGTCTTTGAAATAATGAATGAGCAGTTGATCATTATCAGTTTGGGCAGACATCTTTCTGGCATACATAATAAGATAACTCTGAGGGAAAGTATTCCCATTGTACTTCTCGAAATCAGGGACCTTGAACTTCGGTGGAACCTTGGCATTTGGAACCAAGCACAACTCAGAAGCGCTCTTTCCGAACAAATCCTTCCCACGAAGGGCCTTCAAATCTTTTTGCATCTCAGAAAATTGGTCCTGAAAACCATCCATTCTTTCTTCCAAACCGATAGTTTCGGTTGGCGATCCCTGTAAAATTGGCTCATCCAGAATATACGGAACAACATTCATATGTGGAGATGCAGTAGTCATCACAGCAGGAACTGCAGGAGTAGCTTGGACAACGGTCACAGCAGGGATCTCGGACACAGACGGACGGTAGCCAGTTAAAAAGAAATTAGGAGACAATCCCCACGGGAAACCTTGAGGCATACTGTAGGTCATTTCGGCAACAGAAGACACCACTGGGATCGGTGTTGGTGTCACTTCAGAGATCACAGTTCTTTGAACATCTTGGTTGTTGAGCGAGGCTTGATTGGCCAGAGCTTCCACTAGACCATTCAACCTCTCCAAACTTTCTTTCAGAATTGCAACTTCATCACGGAGCAGTTGATCCATCTTCTGGCGCTGACTAGCTCAAGTGTTGTATTGGTGATTCAGCTTGTCTGTGGAGATGAAGCAAGAGTGAGACCCTGGAATGCAAAAAATGCTATGCTTATGCAAAAATGAAAATGAGTATGAAACTTCAAGAAACTCAAATTATTTTCCGGTATTGTAACGTTGGAAAAAAAACTTATTTTATTTTGATATTCGAAGCATTACAAAGCAAAGTACTCTTTTAAGAGTTTATTACATTGAACCAAAAGCAAAAGAGAACTCGGATATCTACTCCCTATGCTCCTTCTGTGTATAAAGTTCTTCTTCTAACTGGCTGACACGTTCTTGTAACTCGGCCTTCTCATTGATGAGTCGATCGACACATTCCTTCCAAGCCACAACAACTGGGGGAAGATCATCTCTAGCGATAGTTCCGGAAGAGGTGTGAGAAGAAAATAAATCCTCTCGCGCCTTTCTCTTCTTTGCGAATTCTATCTCTGGCAGCTTCTGGGACTTCTCTTTCTCTACCTTGAGGGTAAGAAACTTATTCCTCCAAGCTGTCTTCAATTTCCGAGCTTCATCCAAGGCAGCCTTCAACTGATCTACTTCACTCACATCAAACCAATCGGGATCATGAAAAGCCAAAACCATAGGTTCATGGAAAGGGAACGACATTTTGAGGTCGAGAGCCCTTTCTCGCACGTCATTAGGGAATCCTAAAGCAGTCGTCCCTTCCTTATTGACGTATCTCCATGCATAAATTATGACATTCTTCAAGTCTGAATCTTCTCCTTCCTTGAGAAAGATCCCTTCCAGTAGAGCTTGGTCAGGTACTTCGATCATGGGATGCCCAAATTGTCTGCGGGCCAAAGCGGGATTGTAACTTATGCATCCTTCTCTCCCAATAAGCGGTATGTTAGTAAATTCTCCGATACTGGAAATCATACATATACCTCCATAAGTAGGGTCATACCACACAATGTCAGAGTGAGTAAGGTCCATAACTATCTCAGACCAATGGGGTGATTCTACCTCATCCAAAATAGACGGATGCCGAGTTAGGCGAGCGATGAACCATGAATACAGGAAAGCGGTACAACAAACGATATGTCCTCCTCCTTCAACATTCTTCGAGTGGATTGAGTGGTACGTGTCAGCTAACAAGGTGGGAACCATATTCTTGAGTATGAATAGTTTAATCGCATCCATATCAACGAAATCATCAACCTTTGGGAACCAGAAAATCCCATAGACCAATAAAGCAAAGGTAGCTTCCAAGATAAGGACCTCTTTTCTTTCAGCATGGTGTCGCTTCCGCGAAAATAAGGTGCCGGCAAAACAGAAGAGTCGCCACTTTTCTTTATTTATCCCTCAGAACGGGAAAGGAAACGATCGGAAAAACCTGACGAAAAGGTATAAGACAAGGTCATTGCAACCATTGTCTGGGTTCGGGAGTCGGTTACGCAATTGGAAGGTATTAGCACCCCTCACGTCCATCGTACTCGATGGGATCCACGCTTGTTGTGTTTATCTGACGGGTTTATTTACTATCTACCTATCAAGGCCGGTATAAAAAGAAAAGACAATGACTCGGCAAAGCGTCGCACTTTATGCCTACGTATTCTCATCAGAGAATGAGAAATCAGAGCCAACGTAGTTCGAATGACTACGGGTAAGGGGGAAGGTGGCTCGCCAATACATCAGTATTGTGCATATGTACTCTCAACAGATATGCGAGATCAGAGCTTACGTAATAAACAGTTCCAGCAGTTTGGTGTACGCAGCTCGACCCTTGGAGACTTAGACGTTACCGTTTGCGGTAGAACTAGGAGTTAACGACACTTTTTTCTTCAGAAAAGCTTCCTTTGAATTTTGGGCCCATGGGGCAAAAAGGTTTGAAGTTTGTTTTTTGTCTTTTACGGAAGAACTGTTTTTTTTATGTTTGTCTGTAGTTCGTACAGCACTAGAGACTATGACCTGGGAGCGAATGCGTCGCATATCGTCCAAAGGACGTATACTAAACATTCTATACGATTGAGAGGAGGCCGCTCAATTATCATTACCCAAGTAGCTTAAGGCTCGTAACACGCTTATACTAACTTGCCTTTATTATGTTTTTTTACTGTTGTTTGAGATGAGAAGAGAGAACAGGCTCAACTACGAGGAGACTATCAAGTCCTACTGTTGTCATGCCAAGGATTCATCCTATAGTTGAGGTTTGAAACAGGGAACTCCTAGAAGTTATCATGCATAGGTTTCAACCTAAAGTTCTAATCATCACTTCCTTATCAAAGGAAGTGAGATTCCTAGGGGATCATGTCAGTGATAAACAGAAATAGATAAAGCATCAACTTAAACAGTAAACAGTAAACGACTGTAAAATGCATGCAATGCAAGTGAGGGAGGAAATGTGTGTGGGGCATCAACCTCCACAAGCTCATCTCAACCTTAAGCCAAGTATGAATAATTGCAATCATAAAGGAAAATAAAATGCTATCAAGCAAAACACAAACCACATAGGCAAGGGAGCAGGGCTCTACCGAATACCCGCAAGCAAAGCCATACAGTAAAAATACAAGCAGAGGGAGCAACTCAACCTCTAGTGCAATCATGCTCCTAGCTTAACACAATCTAAACATGAACTTATTCTAATGCATCAAGCAAATCAAACAAGTCACATCAATACAATCACACAGAAAGAAAACAGGCAATCAAGAAAGCAAATCAACAGCTTCCACAACCTCACAGCAAAGCAATCTTCTGACAGCAGTTCAGTCCTCAGTCTGTAACTGTTCTTCAAGTCTATCCTCTTCAAGAGAATGAAAGGTACTCCACCTTCAAGCTTCAATCTTCATGGTAGACTCCACCTTCAGGCTTCAATCTTCATGGTAGACTCTACCTTCAGGCTTTCATCCTCAATAGCAAGTATCAACTTGCTTCTTCAAGCTTTCAATGCATCAAACACAAGTATCAACTTGTTCTTCTTCTTATCCAAGCTTCAGCTCTTTCTTCATTCCCAATTTGATCTTCTTCACAAGTGTCAACTTGTTTTTCTTGATCTTCAAGCTTCAGCTCCAAGGGCAGTCTTCAATCAAAGGGGAAATGCAACCTCTAGCATCTTCAATCTTCTAACAAGGAACTCCATCCTCTAGCAAGGGAAAAAGATTCATCTAACAAGAGCAAGGTGTGGATAGTGGTGAGCAAAGTGAAGACCAAAGGTCACCTCTAAGCACTCCACCATCAAGGAAAGGAACCCTCAAAGGTTATACCACTTTGTGAGGAGCCACTCATCCTACCAAAGGAGGGATGAGGCCTTCACAATGGGACCTTACATCATAGGGAGGAATGGAAGTGATCAACACCTTCCATGTTTCATGAAGGAAGAAAATATATTCTAAGAGATCTCCCTAAAAACCCTAATCCTTAACCCTAAACAAACTACACCAAAGGGAGAGAAATCTTCAAGTCCAAGCTCCACCATGCATTCCACAGCAGCCCACATAAGCCTTCATCATCATCCAAGAGCAAGAGAAGCAAAACCCTAGTCTAAGGGAACTAATGAAGTTATTCTAGTTGAGTTAGCAAGTTAGGATCACCTAAAACCTAGTACTAAAGTTAATTCCAACTAAAATACTAAAACCAATTGTAAAATCCTAAAAAAATAACTATGGGAACCTAAGTCAATCATGACTCTACCATGTTGATTCCAGAGATCAAATCATCCACTAAGTCCTAGAATTAAATCCTAAACTATGGGGTATTAAGGTTAAACCCTAAAACTAGAGCACCTAAAGTTCCAATACAAAAACAGCCCTAAACTTCTTCACAAAAATGTGAGAAAATTACTATAGGAGCATACATGTATAAACTAGCTACACACAAAAAATCAGCTCAAAAATCATCATCAAATGATCACACAAAAATTTACAAGTCAAGGTATCAACCATAATGAAATTAATATCAATTAAAATACAAAAAATGCAATTAAAATAAAAAATGCATGAATTCCTAAACTCTTAATTTTCTAAAATTTTAGACTCATTCATGAATCAGGGGGAAAAAATCTGGATCAAATTAAGTTATTTTTCTATTTATTATGAATTAATTCCTAAACTATTTGAAATGATGAAAAATAAAGAAAAACAAAAGAAAATAACATGATACGCGTGCTGAATAGCAATTATTTCAAGTTTATTCCAGGATTTGGGCCCAAATGGTGGTGTGGGTAGCAGTTAGTACACTAAGCCCAAAGCTTCAATTAAATGAAACGTTGCGTTTCATGTCAATGTCTCTCTTCAGAGTTTCAGCAATCAATCGTGGCCGTATATTCTTGGATTGAGTCAAAGGTCCAACCCTCATCCAATGGTCAATGTCCATCGTCTCCAAATTCAAACTGAGCGAGGGAAATCCCCAGACGGTGGCCTGAGTTGCAGCGCCACCGTCTTCTCCGGAGAAGTGGTGTCCACAGGTCATCAATAATAACAAACCAATACACAATCTCACTCAATTTTTTCTCCTGAACATGAATCCATCATCCAAATTGCCTAACTCTTGCTCTAACTTAAAACACGATAGGAATTTCAGAAACACACCAATTATTGATCATCACAATTCTCAAAAATAATGGTCCTAATGTAATCTACACTCTTCAGAGGTTAAAATCCATTATCCAAACATGATTATTCCTTCAAGAATCTTGAGATATCAGCCTCAACAGAAAATGATCCATGACCTAAAGTGTCTCTATCCATCAGTTTCTTGTACCAAAATCCATCTATGTCCTACCAAGAACCTAACCACATACAAGTTTCTAGGTATCTCCCTATAGATTAAGCAAAATTTTGATTGGTACAAACCTAGTTTCAGATGAAGAACAGATACAATTTCTGCTCGATTCTTCCTCCAAGCTTGTCCAGAATCACTCCAAATTCACTCCTAAAGCTTTTGCACACATTGATTTACTCTGATTTCAACTCAATTCAAGAACACAACCTTGAGTTGAAGCTCTGAGTTTTCAATTGCTCCTTCTGTTATCAGCATCAATCTTCTCCAAAAAAAACTGGTTGAATACACTCCAAATCTTATATAGAACTCAATGGAAACGTCTAGAAACTTTTGTAACCACCCAAATGAGATTTTGCAATTTCAATTTCTCTTTCAAAATCTCATGTGCACAGCTGCGAATTCATCTCTGCTTGGGCATGAAAACACTTGGAATCTTCATCTCATGAGATATTGAACTGATTTGTTATGATTATTTCCTTGTTTGCAATCCAATGGTTCATGTTGATTATGTTACTTCATCATGAAGCAACAAGGTAAAAGTGAATGAAAATGGACTCAAACTAAAAATTTAATATTTTCATTGTTTCTAAAATGATTTTTCCAATCAATTTGACCTATAATTTTGCCTTGTTTGGACACAAATCAATTCATTTCAATTTTTGGTCATTAAATGCCTTTAATCCTTCCTTTTTCACAACTCCTTGAACCAAGTCCTTCCTTGATCCATTTCAATGTCTCCTTGATACATGGTCAAGGTTAAAACCCTATTTTGAGCAACTTTCAAGTTGAACAAAATTTCATTTGAGGTGTCTAAGTTGGTGAAAATGACCTATAACCAAAAGTGACCTAAAACCCTAACTTCCCAAAATACCATTGACTTGTCAAAGCCATAACATGAGTTCTACAAATCCTATCAAGGACTTATAGTACTATATGGAAAGCTAAGAGGATAAGGAACAACATTCATGTTGACCAAAAGTTCATAGGAATCATCCTTCTAGGGCAAACGTTTCATGCAATTTGGGTAACTTTCAAGCTCCAAATTCACATACCTCAGATGACTTGTAACTTGTCAAAGCCATAACTTGAATTCTACAAATCCTATCAAGGACTTCTAGTACTCAAATTAAAGCTAAGATCATGCCCTAAAACAATAATGTTAGGGTAAAGATGAGATGACAATCATATCTTGAGCTAAATTGCCTTGAAGATAGGGGTCAAACTAGGGGATTTTACACTGTCAAGTCTTAGAAACCCTAGCTTGAAACTTCTCAAACTCTTCAATCATGATGAGTTAACCTTGAAATCATTCTTATAACACCTCAATGTATCAATCCATGATCACATGGCTCTTGGGTTAGGTCTCAACCTTCTTCAAATCATCAGTTGACTTAGGGTTGACCCAGTCAAACCCTAATTGCACCACTCATGGTTGAGTCTTCTTATTCTTGCACAATGACCTGTCTAGGCCTAAAAGTGATCTTTAAACCTTCTCATGAGCTCTCTCAAGACCTAAAGTCCATCTCCATGACCTCAGAATCATCTGATGGCTTCCCACAACTCTCAAGTTAGGAGACCTACACACTTGGCTTCAATCACTCTCTCTGAGGATCTTTTAACTTCTCTGACAAGGATATCAACCCTTGAGCACTTGAATAACCTTCTTAGTTAGCTTCATAGTCTTGTGTAGCTCTTAATTGGTAATCATATCTCTCGATCTCCTGCATACATGTCAATGAAATGCAAATGATAATGCTAATGTGAATGAAATGAAACATAAGCTAGGTAAAGAAATGTTGGGAAAATTTTGGGGTGAAACACATGGTAACAGACTTTTTCAATCAAGAAATCAGCTGGGAATCCAAGGAATCCTTCCTTGGTGATTAAGTGCGCTTGAACATCTGCTAGGCTAAGATGAGTAGCATTGGCAATTTCTTGGTGGCTGGGTATCTCTTCCTGGCCGGTGAATATGGGTCGGGCCGTCACATGAATCTTCAAGAAATCATAATACTCTTCTAGGGTCGGCATCAGCTGGTAATCCGGAAAGGTGAAACAATGGTACAACGGATCATAGAACTGAACAAGAGTCTCCAACAACCCTTCTTTCATCTTGAGCTCGAGAAAACGGAAGACTTCTCCATATTCTGTTGCAAAAGCGTGACGGTTCTCGATGAGATCTGCTAGCTCTCTTAAGCTTTCAATGTTAGAACTCTGAAAAGTGTACTCCAATGCTTCTCTCTTGAAGTCCATGGTTACAATACCTGTGAAATAAAATTGAGTTTCTCGAAGTGAATAAAGCAAAGAATGCAATGCAAGATGAATAAGACTTCATGGGATCCCAACTATTTATAAACATTGTGGTAAAAGAAAAACGTTTTTATTAACTTTGAAACGGATTACAAATAATTGCTTTTAAAAGTCCCAAATAAAAGCTAAATAAAAGCTAGTAAAGACACTAAGGAAGTTTCGAATTCTGCTGCTTGAGCTTCTCTTCTAATTGAGTCTTCTCACGGGTGAGATTGTCCACAATCATCTTTCAGATGGTACACTGAGAATCGGAGGAAAATAAATCCTCCAAAACCTTCCTCCTCTTGTAGGGGAGTAACTCTTCATCCTTCAACTGCAGCTGTTCCTGAAGCTCAACAATCTGTCTCTGAAGTCCATCATTCTCTGCAACAGACACTTGATACTTGTTCTTCCACACTTCTGATTCGTGCTGTGACTTCTTCAAGGCAACCCCCAACTTCTCAGTGTCAGACATAAAAGTATAAGTAGGTTCTTCTCTTGGAGGTATAGGATCTTGATGAGAATAAGACATCCTCAGCTTGATCGCCCTATTCCTAACCCATTGAAGGTACGGTTCCAAAGACACACAGTTAGGCCTTCCCAAACTATTCCTATCTTTCTTATGCAAATGCTTCCAAGCTTCCACAATCTTCTCTCTGAGCTCTTGGTTATCCTCAAAGAAAATACTCTCAACTTGTATGCTCTTAGGTGGTCCTTCCAACGGATATCCCAACTGTCGGCGACCTAAAACCGTATTATAACTGATCCCCCCACCAAAGCTGAGTAACGGTATATTAGCAAAATCTCTATATCCATCAATGATTAGAATCCCATCATACTCACAGCTATACAAATCAATGTCGGAATGGGTCAAAGCCATAATCCTTTCTGACCAACGCCTATCATTAAGATGCCAAAAGGAAACATACTTGGGTAAGTGCGTAAGGAACCACTTGTATAATAAGGGCACACAGCATGTAATCATTCCTCCACCACGAAGGTTTCGGAGATGTATAGAGTGATAGGTATTACCCAATAGAGTCGGAACTGGATTGTTCTTCATGAAGATCTTAATTGCATTAAGGTCAACAAACTCTTTAAAACTCGTAAATAGAAACATCCCATAAACAAGCAAAGCGAAGATTGCCTCGAATGGAGCCTTATTCGTCAAATCAGTATAAAATGAAGCCTTCTTAAATTAGAAATCTGTAGTCAAACCAAAAGTCCCACTTTTAACAACCATGTTGGCCTTGACGTCAGATACCATGAGATAAAGGGCCTTAGCGATGTCTCTTTCTTCGGGGTCTTTTTCCAAGAAAGGAAAAGAAGATTCTTCTATAATAGGCAAACCTAACAAAAAGGAGTATTTTTCCAAAGTTGGCAACAACTGATAGTCTGGAAAAGTAAAGCAGTGATACATCAGATCATAAAATTGTAATAGGGCGGAAAGGAGATCCTCATTTGCCTTACGTCTCAACAAAGATAGTAACTTCTCATATTTACCCTTGAACTTCTCTTGGTATTCAATCAAAGCTCCCAACTCCCTTAGGTCATCCAATTTAGGACTCTTAAAAGTATATTTTAAAGTATTTCTTCGGTTAGAGTCCATAATGTCCTACAATGTTCATAAATAAAGGGTAAATCCCATAAAGTCCAATGCATTATGATGCTATATGAATGCAACAAACACAAGTAAGCACATAAGGACACACAAAGATAAACAAACAAAGGTCCTAGGTTTGCAACGAGCATGGAGCCAAGGGTATACCCATTCCCAATGGTCACGGACTAAAGGTCGATTGTACATGCAGAACAAGGTTCTAAAGAGGTTCTCAAAGTCATTAGTCCATCTTTCGAATATTATCAATTTCTCAACTAACTCGAGGATTAATAATATTCTCAAGAGAACTTCTTTTGAGTGTAGCATCGCGTAGCGCTACTTCGGGACTTACTCCCTCATAGCCTCGCACTACATCCTAATAAAGGCCAAAGTGGGGTTAAAGGTAACTACGATCCTTAGCATCATGGACTCCAATTGAGAATAGTAAAATTTTTTACGACTAAACTCGTTCAACCGAACCATTTTCAAAAGGGTCTCAACTAAGCGGGATTCTCGAGTCAACTTAGTCGGGACTCACTCCCTATAAGCCTCATCGAATATATCACCATCCTATCATAATTTCTCTCAAGTCCGGGTGTAGGACTTTGTCTCACCACTCAGGGATAACATCCTAAAAGAAATAAAAAATAAGCAAATAAGCAAGTAAGCAAATATATGAAGCAATAAAAAAATAAAACAAGATAGGGAGACCCACTGAGCATCCCCAGTGAAGTTTCCATTTCTGTCACGGTGAAATTTGGATACCAAACTATTGATTAGTTTGAATCTTATTCATTTGCAACCGAACTTTGATTTGTCCAAAGGAAGGGAAAAAGATCGAAATACCCACAATGCAATGCAAATGCAAGCTAGAGAGTTATAGGTTCGGGGGTTGGTTAAACTTAGGGAAGGTGCTAGCATCCTAAGTTTCTGTAGTACTCTACAGGAACCTCTTGTTTTATGTTTGTTTATTGCTAAGGGTTATCTGCTTAAGGTACAAAAGACCTAGGGGTTTATTTCTAAGTATACTCGATAAGATATCACATCTTATGCCTACATATCCTAACGGAAGTAGAATCAGAGTATTTGTAGTTCCCCTAAAGGGTTTGAGGAGTTCTTTGACTGTGGTCAAAGTTCCTACGGGTTTAGGGTAGTTTATTGATTGAGTTTAGGAGAAAAGATGAGTTGTCATTTTAAGGAAGATTTAACCGCCACAAATTGTAGGAAAATAGTCTTTGCATCATCTTAAGAGAAGGGCTCAAGTACTCGGATATTGATCGACGAGTACGCCTCTATCTCTCTTAAGGAAAAGTCCCTACATATTGATTGTATTGATGTGGGATGGAAGTTCTATCTCGCTTAAGATGATTAACATCTTATTCTCTAATGTTTGAATGTTTGAATTGAGTTGTATTTGTTTGTATCTAAGTTGTAAAAGATAATGGTCCTTCCTATGGAGTAGGATCTAACTTAGAAAGATCAACTTGAATGGGATCAAGGATCATGGGGGAATATGATGCAAATGAAGTGCTCTACACACAAATGTTGAATCATGTGTAGGTTTTTCCTTTGGACAGAATGCAATGCGATAAGATAAATGCGAAAAAATGTAAAATTGCGAATAAAGTAAAAGCAGATAAATAAGGCATACACGGGCGCATGAAAGTGCTGAAGTGTGTGAGAGTGAATTGTGAATGATGTGAATGTGCGGAGGCGTGCGCGATTGAATTCGATTACGATGTTGGTTCCTTTTAAGCGGATTGATTTTACGAGTAATGTTGAATTAACTTATTATTAGCGAGATTGATTTTAGGGGGAGATTATTATTTTAATTATTATACTTGGCAATAATCTATAGAGGGGATTATAAATAAATTAGATTTGGGTAGAAATGATTTTTAAATAAAAAGGTGGGTAAGAAAAGGTTTTGTTAAATATGTGGGTAGTTTTAATTATCGTTAATAATTATAAATTGTTTTTAAAGTTATGAAATAAATCTTTATATTTTTAAATAAAATACACTTAGTTACTATCATATTTTTTTTAGGAAATCCTAATAAATAACTAAATTTATATTATAGGTTTTTTATTTATTTTATAAAAGATCATTTATCTACATTATAAAAAGGGTTTTTCTTTTAATTAAATAAAAATAATTAATTAATTAGATTTTGAAAGAGAAAATTAAGTGATTAGAGATTATCATTTTTTTAATCCTAATTAAAGATTAAAGGGTTTTTTAATTTTAAAAAAAAAACAAACAGATTTTAGTTTTGGTTTTATAAAATTAATTAAATAAATAAGTTAAAACATGGGATTTGGTGTGATGTGGTGCACGAGACTTATTATGAGTGCGCGAAGTGAGCCGTATGATCCTGTGGTAAGTGAATCGTGTGGTGGAGACGTGAGGGACCACGGTACTACCGTGATCGTGCATACATACAGATTACCATTTACAAAGCAACAAAGGGAACAAAATGAAACAGAAGGAAAACGAAAACGGCGGAAAAACCCTAGTCGCTCGCGCCGTTCACTCGTTTGGGCCATCTTTCTCGATCCTTCACCGTGATTGTACCTGAAACACAACCAAACAAATCACACGCTTCAACAAATTAGACGCAAAAAGGGGGGTTACCGCGAGCTAGGGGCGACGAAGGGCCTGCTTTGGTTCCGACGACGCGATTGAGGTTCTGAAGCGACCGAGGCTTATTGCAGAGACAAAATACTTTGACAGTGGCGGACTCTGAGAACTAGATAAGTATTCTTCTCTCTTTGATTTGTGGGGTTTCAAATTGGGGATTTTTTCTTGAGGTGATTACGAATTTCTCTCTTCTCTTCGTCCTAAATCCCTCCCTTTTATAGGCTTCATTGAGAATCTCCATGTTTAAACTCAGATTAAACTGTCTTGAATGCTTGATTTGGACCTTCCGCTTTAGTTTAGACAGATTTTGAAAACCTCCTTTTTTTGTATGATTGTGTTAATATGCTTTAAATGAAAATCCCAATACTGTGATGTTTATTGTATCAATCTGATTAATGCCTTAGTTCAATATTGGATTTGATTTGGTACTGAATCGAATCTCTTATTTCTCAAGTGGATATTCTCTAACGATTTTGCTGACTCTGAATGTGACCTGACAGGTGTGGGTAGCAAAGGATTCTGGGCCAGGAAAACTAACAGCCCATAGTGGTTTATGGTAATAGAGCTGGTGAGCCCAAAGCCTCATTGTTAGGAGCGGTTTTGAACTTTGCAAACCCATCTTCACGTGTTTGAGCTGGTGATTCCAAAGTTGTGCATTCATCCCTCAGACGTGTTTTGTTAAGACTGATTCTACATATATGGACTTGGTAGCTTCGTGGTCTAAAAGATATTTATTTTTCAATGGGTTTGAGTAAGTCTGTCTTCTTGCTTGCAGGAGGTAATCTCGGAGATTCTCGAGTGTGCTGTGACCGTAACAGAATGTGTTCCTGAGCAAGAGTTGCTTATCACCTTGTTTCATATGGCAGCTTGGACATCCTTTCTAACTCTTAATTTCTATCTGTTGCGGTGGAAATAGGATATCAAACTATTAATTAGTTTGATTCACAATTCTTAATTCACAACCGCTCTTTGATTTATTCGAAGGAAAAGGTCAAAAGAGGGAAAACCTATTTTTGCATCATAAACACAATGCGGGAAGAGACCTAGGTAAGGGGTTGGTTAAGCTTAGGGAAGGTACTAGCATCCTAAACTTCTATAGTACTCTATAGGAACCTTTTGTTTATTGTATGCTTTTTTATTTTATTATCTGTTTTAATATATATTAAGCTAAGGGATAAAGTGACCTAAAGACCTAAGGGTTAGTCCTAAGTTTACTCGGCAAGAGGTCACATCTTGTGCCTACGTATCCTGGATAGGGAATGGAATAAGAGTAATCGTAGTTCCCCTCGAAAGGGAGGTTAAAAACTTCTTGACTATGGTCAAGGTTTCAATGGGGAGTAAACGTATCTTAAGGACACGCTTACGTGGAGTTTCGAAACTCCTATTTCTACGTTGAAATGTTGAATTGAAATTAAGGTTAAAATTAGGGATTCCACGGTGGGAAACCCTAAAATAGAGTACGGCGACTCTTTGACCTAAAACCTAGGGTAAAGGGTATTTTCGTCCACGGCGGGACGCCTAGGCTAATTAGGGTTTGAAACGGTCAAAAATCAGGGTTATTGACTCGGTGGTCAATCGGCTAAACCTAACTCCTTCGGAGGGTTTTAACGGTAAATTATGCAACTGATGAATTATTACATGGTAGAGTTAACGGTACGGAAAATAAAAAAAGTTGTAAAACAATAAGCATCGTGACGATCACTCGCGTAAATTACAAATCCCAAAAAATGCTAAAAATAAATAACTGCGACGATAGCCTCGCATAAATTACAACCGGAAAAATAAACAAGAACAATAATTGCGACGATGACCTCACATAATTACAACCCAAAGAAAATAAAATGTGAAAAGTACTGGATTAATACCCAAGGACAAAAGATGAAAATTAAACGGGAATATTAAGCATTTTTATTTTAGTATTTTTTAGTTAGAAAATTGGAATGAAAGTGTGAAATGTTAGAAATTTAAAAATAAACAATGTTAGAAATGTTAGAAATTTATTAAGAAAAAGTTTGAGTTAAACCGTTAGAGTTTTAATAAAAAGTTAGAAATTTATAATATGAAAAAGAAATTAAAGTGCTAGGATCTTAATTTAAAAAAGAGTGTTAGAAATTTTAACTTAAAGAAACAATTAGAATTTTAATCACCTGAAAGATAAATTTTAATTTAAAAAGAAATGAGGTGTTGGAAGTTTTATTTTAAATAAGAAGGAAGTTAATTTTAATTTTTGAAAAAAAAAGAGTGGATTTTAATTTTATAAAAAGCTAATTTTTTAAAGAAAGAGTTAGAATTGAATATTTAACTAGAAAAACAAGTTTTATTTATTTATTTGAAAAATAGTTAAGTTTTTTGATTAATTTTTTTTTAAAAGTTTTTTCATTGTAACATAAAATAAATCTTAATATTAATTATAACAAAAAGAGTTTTAATTTTTAATCATAACAAAAAGAGAAGTTTTAATATTAATTATAAAAAACAGAGAGTTTTTAATTTTAATCAAAAAGAAAAATTGTAGAACTAGTTACTACCTTATAATATCATTTCAAGTTAATTAAAAAATGAGACAAACAAATGATAAATGAAAAAGAAAGAAAAATAGAAAACAACAAAAAAACAATAAGAGGGGATAAATTGGGGGAGGGTTACGGTTACTGCTGAACGTGTTACTAGGTTTTTGTTTTAACCCTCCCTCTTCATCTTCTTGCAGGCGGCGCTGCTGCCATTGTTGCCTGTTGAAACTTTTTTTCTTCTTCTTTGTATGGCCACGATCCCTTCTTCTTTTCCTGTAAAAAAAACATAAAAAAAAAACATCCGTTAGAAACAAGAGTTGCTTACCACCCTTCACGAGTTTGCAGCTGCTTTTTCTACGATGGAGTTCGTTGATGATGAACGATGATGGTTCTTTCAAAAATCTCCCCTCTTCTGATAAGTCGTGAGAACGACCGCCGTTTTTCTCTTTTTGTCTCCTTCCTCCCTTTCTAAAACACAACTTATGTTTATACAGGTAACAAATTCTCTTTTTGTCTCCTTCCTCCCTTTCTAAAACACAACTTATGTTTATACAGGTAACAAATTAGGGTTAACTCTAACCTAATGCCCACTTTAAAACCCAACTTAACTAATTAGTTAAAACTAAATAAAATTCAAACAATTTAAAATAAACTTAAAATTCTATTTATTTATACTAAACATTAAAAATAATATAAAAAGAATAAAATCTTTTCTAATATTTTTAATTTTATGATTTTTGGATGTTTTTATGAATAATATGGAAAAAAGTGAAAAAATAATATTTTTTAAAAAATAATTTAAATAAAATACGAAAATAATAATTAAATAATAAAAAAAAACTATTTTTGTTATATTTTTTGTTTATGAAAATAGAAAAGTTAGAATAAAAATAAAAGAAACAAAAAGTGAAGGTGGGATTCAAACTCTCAACCTTTCACACTCACAACTCCTTACACACGGTCTCTTGCCAATTGTGCTATTTTATTCATTCAAAATAAAATGGCACTAGAAACCCTGTAAACTAAAAGAGCGCGCCACATGATATTTTCTTGCAACAATCAAACAACTGCACAACCCGTTAGTGGTTAGTTTAAACGCAATGCAAAAATGAAATGGGATGCAAGATGAAACGACTAATCTTAGGGTAAAATTTGGGGTATTACAGTTGCCCCTATTTAAATAGTTTCACCGGATGATTTGAGCGACAAAGGTTCGAGAAATCATGGTGGAGGGATTTAAATATAGATAACCGAAAATTTTGCCCTTAGATGCAGTGATATGCAATGCTATGGACAAAACGGAAATAAACTATAATGCTGACAATGTCATGAATTTAGTATGGTGCGTATGATGAAATGGTAAATGCAGAGATGCAGACGACACGACGACACCGGGGACAGACGCGACGAACCACACTGGGGAACATGACGCACTGGGGAATTCTAAAGTGATGGTCAACTGGTGCGAACACAACCAATTGTTACTTTTAGAAAGGGAATAGTAAGAACGGGATCCTCAATGGAGATGGCACCGGTGAAACGGCCTCCACTGGGGAATATCTAAGAGTGATTATTCAACGGGTTCAAGCGTGACCGGCTGATACTCTAGGGTAAAAATAAAACTGGATCTGCACGACTGTAGGATCGATTAACAAGATGCTGGAGCATTGAGCAAAGAATAACATCCGAGCTTCTAGAAACTCTCCCTCGTGACAGGATCAAACGGAATTTAGGAATCCGTAGAAAATATACAGGGTAAAACCGACTGTATGCCAAAATAAATGGTCTTAAATGCGAAACGCCCTTATAAACTTTCTCGAGCGAGAACTGCCACTTATCGTCGGAAGGGACTTATATACCAAAATGGATAAGCTCTCAAATAAAGAGACTGCTGCTTATCTGTGGATAATAGATTGATTGATAATATAAACTTCTTCACGTCTCAAGTCTGTGCTCCCTGGACATGATTCGGTTTCTTCTTTTGCTAAAGCATAAAATAAACGTCTTCATAATTCGAGATCGGTGCTCTCCCGAATATGATTCGGCTCCTTCTTTTACTAAAGGATAAAATGAACGTCTTCATAATTCAAGATTGGTGCTCTCCCGAATATGATTCAGCTCCTTCTTTTACTAAAGGGTAAACAAACTTCTTCATACTTCAAGATCTGTGCTCTCCTGAATATGATTCTGCTCCTTCTTTTACTAAAGGATAAAATGAACGTCTTCATAATTCGAGATCGATGCTCTCCCGAATATGAATCGATTCAAACCTCCCCACACTTCAAGATGAAAAGGAAAATGGAAGCCCAGCTGCTCGATGGAGATGGCCATTTACTGCGAGTCGTAATGAAGATAGGATAAGCTTCTCAGATGAGAACTAATGCTTATTTGTACGAATGTCACGGATAAGTTTCTCGAGTGAGAACTGCTTGTAGAGGTGGTAACAGGTAATGTAAATTGTAAAGAAAGTTATTGTGATGAGCTTCTTGTACGAGAAGATCAATTGTAGAGTGTAATGTAAAGTGTAATTTAAGTGATGAGCTCCTCGGCTGGGAACTGTTGCTTGTCTGTTATGTAATATAGGGATAAGCTTCTTGGGCGAGAATTTCCGCATATCTGAAAAGGATTGTAAATGCTTTTCTTGAAAGATAGCGCAAAATAAATGCACGTCCAGGTAGGTTTGACGACCGACAGGACTGAAATTCGATCTAGAATTGGGCTAGAAAGAATTGACAAACAAAACTCCATTGAGGAAACGAACTCGAATGGGGACTACCTTATCTTAACGCGGAAAGGTAACGGAAATAACCATCGTCCACGAGGGTTGAACTCTGTGGGGAAACTGGAAACAAGTAGGTATTTTATGCTTAGGACTGACGATCTACTTGGAGAGAGCGGACAAACCCAATTACTCGTTGGTAACGAACAATGATGACACGGATAGCAAACCGATGTAGATTCTAATGCGTATGCCAAAGTGTATACGAATGTGTATGTTAATGTGTATGAAAATGTCATGCAATGAGTATGCAATGTTTATGCTGACAAAACAGACGAGAGAGGAACCATGAGATGAAATAAACATCTCGACGGGGATACCCAGGGACCTCTGCACCAGTACCTCTATCGAAGGATAAGGAGAGTTGATGATAGAACCAAATATTGCTTCAAAGTTCTAACTTCCCTGGGGAGAAAATCTCATGACTCCCACATGGGGATAGGATACGACTTCACTGGAGAGTACGATGTCACGACTTCAACTGGGGATCCGTGACCTATGCACGAGGATACGATGTCATGACTTCACGTGAGGGATTGCTATCATGAATGATAATCAGCCAAAGAACTCCTAGAATCATAGACTTCCGGGGATAAAATAAATATCCGTTGTACGGGGAAGACGCGAAGCTAGGTAGTTTCATGGAGTGTAGCAACTTCCTGGGAATAGCACCTCGGCTTCCTGGGGAAAGGTACGTCCGACTGGGGATAAAGTATATCAAACTTCCCTAAGGAGAGTTCGTCGGACTTACTGGGGAGAAATCAACAGACATTCTTGGGGAAAGTATATAGACTTCTTGGGGTGGATATGGCAATCTCCTGGGGAATATTCCTGAGGAAGGTAAGGCAATTTCACTGAGGAACAGATAATTCCACTGAGAATGGGTCTTCCAAAACATATATCACTTGGAGGATATCGGGGATATCTCTCTAATGTTGAGAGTCACTGGGGATTTATCGGATGGATCCTAAAAGTGGTGTCAGCTTAAAGTCTCGCTGGTGACTATTACTGGGAAGATGCTGGTATGATCTCTGCTGTCTTGGAGATTACCGACTCGGTCCATAATGTTGTCAGCTTATAGTCTCGTTGGGGACTATGTCGGTTTAAAGTCTCTTTGGGGACTGTGTCAGCTTAAAGTCTCTCTGGGGACTGTGTTGAGGCAATGGTTAAGATGTAGATTCTGCAACGATGAGATTTAGTGGGGAATGAAGACCGCCGGGAGGATAATCCATCGGGTGCATGAAGAATGAAGCTAACTTTGATCTCAATGGACTTTGTAGTAGTCGCCATTTTGAAGATATCATGCCCCAGGGTACCTGCCTTGTGGGAAAGTCATCTCGAGAGGATTTTACAGAGAAACATGGAGTCCGGACGCCCCCCTGTTTTCAAACTCTTGGAGAGATTTGTCAGATCTCGATGTAACTGGCTCAGATCGACGGTGACATGACTGAGTCTTCATGAATAGCTCTTAAGAATGCCAGGCTCGCATTGATGAGAAAATTGGAAACGATCTGCCCCTGTTTAGCAGGATCTGTGACATCTATATGTAAGTTTCTAAGATATCAGGCAAAACCGATACGCGTGAAATGTTATCCTGAAACTATCAATGCAACAATATATTTGTCTTGAAATTTTTGTTTTTGAAAAAGATATTGCTATAACTCGTGACTGAAATCACTAGTTAGGATATAAGTTTAATTTATAATGCCAACATGAATTTTTGAGCATAGCTCGTAGGAGTCAGGAAACGCTATCTCGTCGAGTATGCTTTCAAGAGAATTCCTACTTCAATTAGGTCTTTTAAAGGTTGTATCGTGGCTTGGTTCACGGTTTAGAAAAAAAGGATAAAGGCTTAAAATGTTATTTGCACCCACCCATTATTCGTGATGTTCTCTAATCCTATTCAGTTAACGGGATATGAGCACTCATATCTCAATCGGGTTTGATATGGTCGAGAACTCATTAAGGCTTTGGACATGGCAGTCACTCACCTATTGTCTTTTGTGTTTGATCACACGACTTTGTTCTTTATTGGGAATTCTTTATGGTAATCCTTTTTGTTTTTGCATTTTTATTCCCCAACTTTTGTCTGGACAACGTCTTTTGGATTTGACTTTGGAGTCCAGCGGGATGCCCCAGTTTTGCCTAAGTCTCCTTCATAGGTTTCGACTTAGCGGGCTATATTTTATTTTTTTGTTGAATAAGTCGTGGGACTCCTTTGAAAGGCTTATGACTGCCCCACTCTTTTAGTAGTAAAGGGATAATCATTGGCTTCTAACTGCCTAAGATGTTAAGGATAGATTCTCGAAGGTTCGCTCCTCCTTTTTTGAAAGTCCGAGCGCTCAATCAATTTAACTGAAAAAATACCCTGCCCCAGGTTAAAATAAGGGTTTTTTATGTTTGGCAAGGAAAACTCCTACTCCAAGGCTCAAAGGGGGTAAAGAGGGATTATCACCTTATATCTCCAGTGTTTGGGATTTGAAATAATGCCTTACATCATCAACAGGTTTTAATCGAAAGCATACGACAAGAGATTTGATATTTTTGGTGCATCATCCTCCTCTTAATTCTCTATCAAAGCGAGAGATCGGGTACCGTTGGCATTATAAGTTTATGAAAAAAATATTTTGATTGAGTGAAACAAATGGATTTATTCAAGACAAATATGCATTGCATTAATTATAAAAAATAAACGAGTTCATACATGCTAATTATGCTTAATCAACAAAAATAACATATAAATAAGCAAAAATGAAATGTCTCAAAGTCCTTCAAAATGTGTTTATGAAGTCTTCGCATCTGCGACCGACATGGTAGTGGTGGTTTCCTCTGGCGCAACCTCACTGGAATGAGTCGCCTTGCTTGCCCCAACTAGATCTGTCAATGCTTCATTATCAGTCTTCGAGTCTTCCTTCAGACTAACTTTCCCAGATTCTTGGTCGATCGTGGTCACATCATATTGAGGACTGCTGAAATGAAATGGACTAGGCTTCTGAATAAATACCGGCTTTGGCATATTCACAGGAGAAGTAACTAGCTGAGATATATTGAAAACCTTGAGAGGAGTCTTGATCTTGGGCGGAGGATCATCGAAAGACAATATCTTTTGTTCCAACAAATCTCTGACAATGCTCTTGAGCGTGTAACAACCTTCCAAATCGTGACTAGGCGCACCTTCATGAAATAAACAATGAGCGGCGGCATTGTAGTTAGCTGGCCAAGGATTGGGAGGTGGACCTAAAGCTCTAGTGGTAATCGAACCTCGTTGCACTAAGTAAGGATACAACTCGGTGAAAGTCATCGGAATCGGAGGACAAGGCTTGTATTGTCTCCTATTCAGACCATTCTGATGAGGTGCTTGCTCCTTTGACGGTTGATTGGAAGAAGCATTGGGCATTCTCTAACAGTTCATAGGAATTTGTGCAGACTGGACCGAATAACCTTGGACATAATTCTGCTGATGTTGATGAGTAGCCATCGAGCGATTTCTCGGACGTGTAGGTCTTTTATGGTGATCAACGCTCGGAGTTTTGCACTTCGGAGGAGTAACTCGTCGAACTGGTTGAGCAATGATAGGATGCACCAAACTGGATTGAAGCCCAAGAGGAAGTACGTTCTCAATAGTAACAACTGGTTTAGGACCTACAATAGTATCCGAGTTAATAGTAGACTGAGTATCCATCTTCGCATTAAGAGCTTGCAACATCTCCATAATCTGCCCCACACTTCCTCAAAGATCTTCGAGTTCATGGCTGACACGGTTGATCTCTTGAGCTTGTTCTTCCATCCTTTTTCGAGCTTGGGCTCTAGTATTGTACTGATGCGGAGGACCCAGGGTGACAAAACTGGAAGGCGAGAGAACCAAGTATGAGAAAACCGGGAGACACATGAAATGCAAAATATGATGCAAAATGCGAATGACATGACTTCATGGAATTCAAATATTTACGAATATCGCGGAATACCAAAACTTTATTTATTAATTTGAAAATGGATTACAAATAATATTCTTAAAAAAGTCTTGGCATAATAGCTAAATAAAAGCTAATAATGACCCTAAGGAAGCTTCCTGTTCTGCCCCTTGATCTGCTCTTCTAGCTGGACCTTTTTGAGGATGAGCCTATCTTTAAAAGTTAGATCGAGAGTTAGAGGAAAATAAATCCTTCATCAAAACCCAAACGAGGGTACATTGGAAAAGTCTTCACAATTGTTAGTGATTGCCCTTGATATCGGATACCTTCAAGCATATGGCTTTAGCAACGGTCTTATTCTTTAGGGTCCTTCTCCAAGAAAGGGAACAGAGTCTTATCCAAAATAGACGGCCCTACAAGCTGAGAATATTCTTCCAAAGTAGGTAATAGCTGATAGTCAGGAAATGTGAAGCAATGATAGTCAAGATCATAGAACTGTAGAAAAACCGACAGAAGTCCTTCGTTCACTTTATATTCCAATAGAGATAACAACCTTCCATACCGATTTCGAAATTCGTCTTGATCCTTGATTAAAGATCCTAGCTTCCTTAGGTCATCTAGTTTCAGACTTTTAAAAGTATATTTCAAGGTTTTGCTTCTATTGTAATCCTTAGTATCCTGCAATATTCCATAAATAATGTTTGAATTCCATGAATTGTAATGCAATGTAATGTTTTAATGGATCCAATGCATATATACAAAGTCCTAGGTTAAAGGTATATGCAAGGAGTTAGGGTCTACCCATCCCAATAAGGTATGTACTAAGGTTAGTTGTACCTGCCGAACAAGGTTCTAAAAAAGTGCCCAAAGTCATCAATCCATCTTTCGGATATTATCAATTTCCCGATTAACTCGGTGGTTAATAATATTCTCAAGAGAATCTCTTTTGAGTGTAGTATCGCGTAGCAACCATTTTGGAATTACTCCCTCATAGTTCCCGCACTACGTCCTAGATAAGGCCAAGGTAGGGTTAAGGTACTACGGTCCTCAATATCATAGGCTCCAACCGACAATAGTAAAAGTTTTCACGATTACTCGTTCAACCGAACCATTTTTGAAAGGGTCTCAACTGAGCGGTGATTCTCAAGTCAGCTTGGTCGGGATTCCACTCCCTATAAGCCTCGTCGAATATATCACCTTCCTATAATAATGTCACTCAAGTCCGGGTGTAGGACTTATCTCACAACAAAGATACCCCCCAAGCAAGGTACAATATGAATATATTATATACAAATAATAAAGTAGATAGCATGCAATAAACAGGTGTCGCTACTCGAAAAATGCATCGCGCAACGACGGGGAGGCGAAAGAGAAAGGACAGAAAAGTCGCCACCGAACTTTATTTATCCCATGGGGGGAAAGGAAAATATCGAGAAAACCTTAAGAAAGAAATGGATAAGATGGTCTCGCAACCAAGAACGGGTTCGGAAGCCGGTTATGCGAGGGGAAGGTATTAGCACCCCTCGCATCCATCGTACTCGATGGGAACCTTTTGTTTGTCGATGTGTGAATATATTTGCTTAAACATTATGCTATAAGAAGTGTTTCACTGGGTAAAAGAAGGGTTAGAAACAAGAAAGTTAGGAGGAAAGAGAGAACGGGGAAGAAAAGAGAAAGAACAGACTCGGTAGGACTTCGCAGTCCTATGCCTACGTATTCTCAATAGATGTGAGAAAGTCAGAGTCGACGTAGTTCGGGGAACTACAGATATGGGGGGATGTGCTCGGCAAGGATTGTGGCCCTTGTGCCTACGTATCTTTACTTGAGAAAGTAAAGAATCAGAGCAGCCGTAGTTCGGCCTACGGTGTGTTGATGTTTTTTATGGATGATGCTATCGTGCGCGTTCTAGCAGTTAGGTGTTTTGCTGCTCGCTCGTTGGAGACTTAGGCATTACCTGTTTGCGGTAGAACGGACGTAACATATCCTTTTGAAAGATTGATTAGTTTTCGCCACGCGGGGCAAGGAGTCACGTTTGATTGATTGGATCCTTTTTTAGGGGGCGAGACAGGTCCTCGGATAGTAACCCCTACGGGTAGTACCCAATTCGTTATCTCAAAATTTTTGTTATAAAAAGGTGTAGCGAACGAGGCGTCTTTGTATTGAAAGACGAGCGTCAAGACCACACACACTACAGTGAGTATCCTGACACTCGGAGAGGAAGAAGACTACACTCAATCCTCTCTCTTTAGTTCAACACAAAGAGAACTTCATTCTCTTATTAAAGATGTTTTTGGTTTTGAATGGTAAGTGCTTTGCGACAGAGAACCCTACGGTAAACGTCAGCACTCGGGATAGGAGAAGGCCTACGCCTAACCACTCCACGACCATTCAAGTTTTTGTTATGAAAAGATTTGAAAATGCACTCGGTACAGGACCGAGGTTTTAGGAGCAAAGGGGTGGAAGCGTCTTTGTATTGACAGACGGGCATCGAGACCGCCCTCACTACAGTGGGCATCCCTACGCTCGAAGAAGAAGGGGTCTACACCCAATCCTCTTTTTAGCTCAACACAAAGAAATGATTTTAAGGAGATGAGATTTGAAAATGGACGGGAAGCGTCTTCATATTGAAAGACGAGTGTCGGAACCACCCTCACTACAGTGGGCATCCCAACACTCGGAGAGGAAGAAAGTCTACACTTAATCCCCTCTTTTTAATTCAATACAAAGATAAATTGATTTTGAAAATTGTCTGACAAAGTTTTTGAATCGAGTCGGGACAAGTAATGAAGAGAGAAAAGGGGTGGTCTCAGATCCAACATTACTTGTCAATAATTTGACTGGTAATGAATTACGGAGGTCTCGTCATCGACCGAAAAGGCGGAAAATGCCCAAAAGCAAATGCGAAATAAAATTAACTTGTAATAATATGAAAAGAAATTAAAATGAAATATAAAATATAATAAATATAATATATAGTATATAACCATAGAAAATCAGATATTCTAAAAATACATAAAGTTCTAAAAACATAATATGTGAAATATAAGTAAAACATATTTGCAATAAGAAAATTAAAACCAAAATGGGATATATTCACATAATAAATGATAATAATAATATATATACATAAAACAAACAGTTATTAATTTTTTTTAACACAAGTGGATCGGAGGGGGGGAGTACGCTGGGTTTTACTGGTGGTGTGATAAGAGGAACATGGACTTGAGAGCCCAAATTAACAAACAAGGGGTTGGGGTGTATAGAGAAACCTGGGGATGCATACTATCTGACTCATGGACCTCACAAGCCCAAGTCAACCAAAAAAATAAAAATAAAAATAAAATAAACTTAGAAAACAAAAATGAGCAAGCCGAACAGTCATCCCTGTTATCAACAAAAACCACATTCACAAAAGAGAAGAAAGAGTAAAGCAAATCGAACGGGAACAAGTTATGAAGGAAACCCTCATCTCAACCTTCTCACGCGCGTTTTCAAAGAGACCTCGGTTCGATTGATTCCAGATTCACGATATCGATTTGGGGTTTGGGGTTGTCTGAAAGAAAGGAGATGTTGGAGTTCCGAAAAAAGGTTTATGGAAGGAGGCCCATTTTCTGGTTTGCGGTGAAGGTAATGGGTTCTGATTTGCAGATTTTCTGTAGTAGTTTGATGATTTATGAAGGTGAAAGTTAAGCCTCCGTTGAAGATGACAGCAGTTTCAGGGTTTATTGAATGTGAGTTTGGTTCTTTCGAAAATTGAAGGTGAAGTTGGTTGTAGAAATCTGGGTTGATTTAACGAAAATAAAAGAAGGTCGCTTCTGGGTATGATGGATTTGAGTTCGAAGGTATGAGTTTGGTGAGTTGAAGGTTCGTAATGGATATGGTTTATCGGAAGTGGAGGTTTGTGATGGTGGGGTTTTCGCGGTTGCATTTCGAAATGGCAGAAGGGTGAGTTTGTTGAAGACTTGGTTTACGAAAGTGAACTAGAAGACATTGTTGGTTCGTTAATGGGTTGGTTTCAGATTGAAGAACAAAGGTTGTGATGTTAATTAATGGAGATTGATTTGAGATGAAGTGTGAATAGGATGGAGGCGGACACTGCAGCTAGGGTTAGGGTTGGAGGCTCTCCCCTCAGATTAGGTTGTGATTTTGATTTTAAGGAGGTTTTTGAAGTAAGTTCCAAATCCCTTTCTCTTTCTCTTTAATTTTCTTGCCCTTTTGATGTATCCTGGCTGTTGTTGTTGCAGGTTTGTACAGGCTAGCAGGTTTTGTCCTGTTGTGGTGAATTGGTTTTAGGTATGGCAGGGTGTGTGGGCTGGTTTGTACTTTTGTGGTGTGGTCCCCTTTGAAGCTTTTGCTCAACCAGATAGCGGTTTCTCTCGGGGAAACCTTGCCGGGACCAAATGGTTTCAACAAAACTCCAAGTTCATCATACCTTGCTTGCTGGAGCAATCTTGCACTAAATTCAAGCAAACCTTCTAAGGCTTCAGCCCTTTGTTGGAAAGACGAAGTGTCAAACTGTCGGCGCTGCAAGTCTGAAGATGTGTAGCTCGATGCACCTGCCGTTGCATTTTGATCTGAGGAACCGCTTTTATCCTCATGAATTTCCTTTAACATGCTGCGCTTGATTCCCTGCCAATCATCGGTACTCTTAGGATTTGAAGAGGCTCTATCGCATACCTCTATTGTGCATTTGTCTATCACAGTTGAATAATTGTCACGAGGTGGGAATCCCGAGGAACCTTGTCCAGAGGTTGACGTTTTGTTGATTGGGAATAAAGAATCTTCATATGATGCTAATGGGAATTCAGCTATCCTATCGATTCGGGGAGAGTTGACTGAGATCTCTGGTGAAGACACATGGCTAAGTAAGCCAACACTCTGCCTGCAAGGAGGCTCCTGAATACCACCCCTTGTTGACAATGGAAATGATGCTCTGCGATTTGTATGAGCAGATTTTGAGATGTTTTGTGAAACATGAAGAGTTTGCTTTACCACCTTGCGGTTGTTTGAGGGTTCCATTGATTTCTTGTTGGTGCCAGAAACTTTTGACGAAGTGAACTTTGGATTTGGAGTCTTAGCAATACTAGAAGTTCTGGAAACAGCAGGTTTATGGACTGACTTCATGTCACGGCTATTACCTGTACATAATTCTGCCATTCTTGAATTCAAATGATCAGGAGTACAACCTATTTCTAGGGTAGAACATACAGAATCTTGATCAGCTCCAGACACACTAGGATTTAGAGCCCGATCATTACTGTAAGAATAGCGCTTATCCTTACGGATGGTAACGATATCATCTTTTGGATCTAAAAATCTAGTTTTCTTCGTGTACTTTGACTCTCGCCAATGAACAGGCAATGTACTTCGCCTGGGGCTATTGAGTTTCAGATGGATCTTTAGAACATAAGGTTGAAGATGTGGGTGCCCAAGAAGCTCTGAAGCACTGGGCCTCAGCTCAGGATTTTTTCGCAGCATGCTTTTCACCAGACTTCGAAATGAACTAGAATATTTTGTCGGTAGTGGAGCCACTATGGACTTACTAATCTTAATAATCAATGCTTGTATATCAAATGCTTTGAATGCAGGCTTATGTCCTGCCATTTCATATATACAACATCCCAATGACCAAATATCTGATTTAGAACCATAAGGTATATCAGCAAGGAGCTCGGGGCACATATAGCTAGGAGTTCCCACAACAGAGGAAGCGAGATCATCAGAAGTCAACATTTTGGGAAGTCCAAAATCACCCAAACGTATGTCACGATCTTTCGTCAAGAAGATATTTGAACACTTGACATCACGATGAAGAATGTGATTCATGTGCAGGTAGTCAAGTGCCATAAGAAGTTGAACGAGCCATTTGCAAAGTTTCTCCTCAGGAAACAGAACACCATTAGTCTTCTTTATAGTTTCCGCCATGTCTCCACCCTCACAGTAACCTATAATAATGCAGACATAGCAACCCTTTTCTACCCATGAATCTTTATACTCAACAATAAATGGATTTCGCAATTTAGAGATAAGTTCCATCTCCTGGTGCGCAGATCTGCGAGAATTGGATGTGTGGTATGTGACAGTTTTGTCGTGTGGAGGATGTGTCCATGAGAAGTAACAACTTATTAGGCAAAAGGCCCACAATTCAGTTCAAAATGTATGGGCCACAATTCTCAGTTCTTCTGCTTTAATGGTGATGAGAAATAATATGCATTGGAAATGGTACATGACCTGTCGTCTCATATTGGATTTGTTACCCATGAATACTCATACACTGTATTTGGGTTTTTATACAAGAATTAATAATGGACTTTTAACAATTTTGTTAAATGAAAGAAGCTTGCCCTGTATTTAACAATAAGAGAATTAATGGGCTTCATAACAAATCATGTAATAAAATTTGTAACATATTTGAATGGGCCAATCACGCCTTTTTGTTTTGCAACTCCATCCTTATTTTTGAATTCACAATTATCTCGACAACTAAAAAAAGTGAACTTGCCTTGAAAATTCAAGAACCAAATTCCCGTTTATTTAACTCTCACCCGATAGGAATGATACCTGAATGAGCCTGGAGCGAACCATAATTCCAAACCGGCCTTGAGGAAGAATTACAATAACAAGTCATCTTTCAAGCTTGATATTAAATAGGGAGTGGAATTATATTGCCATGAACCAAAAGCCCCATTGCCCTGAGGTTGATAAATGATGCCTTCATATATGCAATGTATTGAAAATCCTGCAAAAAAAACAGTCTCGACAAGGTGGTCTGAACTATCCCTCATTCAACATCATCCACACACCTGACCTGACATCCTCAAGTGATAATAACAACATATTTTTGGACTTTTTGAAATAAAGAAAGTGGGTAAATATGCAGAATGGAAGCTATACAAAGGTAGGACAAATTTGGGGTATGACAGATGCCCCTATCTAATTAGCTTAAACTTAGTAAGACGAAATGCTACAGCGTTCATTCTTTCAAGGTAGAAGACAATTAGATATAAAGAAGACCCTGAATTTGTCCGAAAAGGAAAGGAAATCTTGGGAATTGAAAATGACGGATGAGGTACCTCTGAGTAGACTGTAAATAACTGGCAAAAGGTCATCATCACCAAAAGGATGATGAGACGAAACACACAAGGCTACTACCACCATAAGGATGGTAAAGCAAACACCAACGCACAATCTGACATTAATCCAAGTGACAGACATCCCCCACCAAAAGGATGATGGAGCAAAACAAAATCATCCCTAACACAAAAAGGATGTAGGGATCCATTATCAAAGGGATAATGGAAAATACGCTGTCAAAATATCAAAAGGATATCAGACCCATCACCAAAAGGATGATGGAGCGGAGCAAAATCGACCCTTAACACCAAATGGATGTAAGGAGTCCATTACCAAAAGGATAATGGAGAACACGCTAGTCATGACACCAAAAGGATGTCAGACCCATCACCAAAAGGATGATGGAGCGAAATGAAATCAACCCTAACACCAAAAGGATGATAGGGGGATAAGCTTCTCTGAAGAGATTGCCACTTATCGCCGCTGAAGGATAAGCTTCTCCCAAGAGATTGCCACTTATCACTGAAGATGGATAAGCTTCTCTGAAGAGATTGCCACTTATCGCCGCTGAAGGATAAGCTTCTCCCAAGAGATTGCCACTTATCACTGAAGATGGATAAGCTTCTCTGAAGAGATTGCCACTTATCGCCGCTGAAGGATAAGCTTCTCCCAAGAGATTGCCACTTATCACTGAAGATGGATAAGCTTCTCTGAAGAGATTGCCACTTATCGCCGCTGAAGGTATCAGCTTCTCCCAAGAGATTGCCACTTATCACTGAAGATGGATAAGCTTCTCTGAAGAGATTGCCACTTATCGCCGCTGAAGGATAAGCTTCTCCCAAGAGATTGCCACTTATCACTGAAGATGGATAAGCTTCTCTGAAGAGATTGCCACTTATCGCCGCTGAAGGATAAGCTTCTCCCAAGAGATTGCCACTTATCACTGAAGATGGATAAGCTTCTCTGAAGAGATTGCCACTTATCGCCGCTGAAGGATAAGCTTCTCCCAAGAGATTGCCACTGTCTGGGCTGAATGTTGATTTTGAAGATCTGATTAACCACGAGGTTGAAATACATCGTGCGATACACCCATGGTCTTGAAGAGATGCCCTTGACTGGGCTAAATCTTGCTTTGAAGCTCTTGACTTTTGTGGAGGACCCACATTTTTGCAGATAGTGCCCCTGACCGGGCTGATGGTTGCTTTGAAGCTCTTGAATTTGCCCAATAAATGTTGAACAAATTTGTGGGGAACGCCCACGGTCTTGCGGAAGATGCCCCTGACTGGGCTGATTACGATCTTGATATCCTCTGACTCTCGTGGGAAAAAACCACGATTTTGCAAGGGATGCCCCTGACTGGGCTGATGATGATCTTGAAAATCATCAAAATGGATCCTGGATCCGATCTCGCACATGCTAAGGCTGAATGATAAAGATGTCCCATAAACGGAAATGGAAACGGAAGTGCAAATGCTAATGTGCGGAGATGCAAGAGTTGGGGGAAGTATGATATGATTATGGATCTGTATATGATGCAAGATACTTATGAAGCTGAATGCGATGCGCATGATGTATAGGATTGCGGATAGTAATGGAAATGCAGGTGCCGACATGGCGGACTTTGGTGGTGGGAAAGTGAAAGATAAGCCTGACTTCCCGACATCATCTATTTATGATGTGTAAAGAACTTGGATGTGTTGAGATTTTCAGCTCATGGCCTGCTCTGCCGGGTTTGACGACCTTGTCAGTCGAGTTGTTACAAGATTTAGAATGATGTTCCTGCGTACTCCTTAGAGTCATGGTCACCCTTTAGTTACCCCAAGAGGGTAAGTTATCCCTTAATCTAATTTACCATAATGTCATTATATGCAAAACCCATCATCGAATAAATGAAACTTGCAACCAAAGGGTAAATAAAAACAGAAAAAGCTTTGATGAAAGTAATTTTATTGATGAAAACCCATGAATGGGAAAATTACAAAAGGAGGCAATCCCTAAAAGAGGTAACTGCTTTTAAAAGAGAAAATAAAGACTAAGACAATGTTGAAAATGGTCCCTGCCAAGTTTCAAATCCGCTATGGCCCATATGTCTCTGAAGACCCTTCACGCCTTGCTTTCGAGCGCCAGAATCGAATTGATCTTTCTCAGTTGAGAGCTTGATGGTTACGAGGAATAATTCACACGTCTTTTCAAGATGCAGTTCTGCCTTTTTGAATCCCTAACTTTTGCCTAGGCTGCCTTTTCAGGTTTTCAGCCTATCAGGATACTCTTTTTTTTTACTTCTAGTCCCTAATTTTGCCTGAACCATTTTTATGGTCCACCAGGACGCCCATTTTTGCGCGGATTTTCTTTTTGGGTCCACCGGGCCTATCTTTTAGGCATAATATTTTTTAACTGCATCTGCATTCACAGGGGATGAGAGATCGTCACCATCCATGGTTGACAGGATCAAGGCCCCTCCGGAGAAAACTTTCTTTACTATATACGGACCCTCATAGTTTGGTGCCCATTTTCCCCTTGGATCGACGTGAGTTGGCTGAATTTTCCTTAGTACCAAATCTCCTGCTTGGATGTGTCGTGGGCGAACCTTCTTATCAAAGGCCCTCTTCAATCGTTTTTGGTATAATTGTCCATGACAGATGGCCGTCATGCGTTTCTCGTCGATGAGATTGAGTTGGTCGAGTCTGGCTTGTATCCATTCGGCCTCATCTAGCTTGACGTCTGCTAAAATCCTTAAGGAGGGAATCTCTACTTCAATGGGCAATACTGCTTCCATGCCATATACGAGAGAAAACGGGGTTGCCCCTGTGGAAGTGCGCACTGAAGTGCGGTAGCCATGCAACGCGAACGGCAACATCTCGTGCCAGTCTTTGTAAGTCTTCACCATCTTCTGGACGATTTTCTTAATGTTCTTATTTGCCGCCTCAACAGCTCCGTTCATTTTAGGGCGATAAGGTGTTGAATTGTGGTGTTCAATTTTGAAGTTTTCACACAACTCTTTCATCATCTTATTGTTGAGGTTTGAACCATTGTCTGTAATGATCTTGTTCGGGATTCCGTATCGACAAATAATCTCCTTTTTGATGAAGCGAGTCACCACTTGCTTAGTGACGTTGGCATAGGACGCCGCTTCTACCCATTTGGTAAAGTAATCGATGGCCACTAAGATAAAACGGTGTCCATTTGAAGCGGTTGGCTCGATGCGTCCGATTACATCTATACCCCACATAGCGAAAGGCCAAGGCGAAGTCAAAACATTCAGAGGGAGTGGTGAAGTATGGACCTTGTCTGCGTAAATTTGGCACTTGTGGCATGATTGGACATGGAGACAACAATCCGTTTCCATCGTCATCCAATAGTATCCCGCCCTCAAAATCCTTTTAACCATAGTATGACCACTAGCATGTGTCCCAAAAGATCCTTCATGCATTTCATTTATGATACGTTTTGCCTCGCGTTTATCCATGCATCTGAGTAGAACCGAATCGTAATTCCGCTTGTATAACACGTCACCACTGAGGAAGAACTTTGAGGAGAGCTTTCTGAGATACTTCTTGTCAGTGATAGTTATGCCTTCTGGATATTCTTGTGTCTCTAGATATCGCTTGATGTCATAGAACCAAGGATGATTATCAGTTTTAGCTTCTTCCCCCTCGGCCGCTAGGCAATAAGCGGGTTCGTCCAAATATTCTAAACGGATGGATGGCGCCTCATTCTCCCACTTGACTTGAAACATAGATGCTAGTGTTGCTAGAGCGTCAGCCAACTGATTTTCTCCTCTAGGAATGTGATGGAAAGTGATCTCATCAAAGTACGGGATTAACTTCAAGACATGATCTCTGTAAGGAATTAACTTGAGGTCCAGTGTTTCATACTCCCCTTTAATCTGGCATATGACAAGCGCGGAATCTCCATAGACTTCTAGAATCTTGATTCTATTATCAATGGCAGCTTCAATTCCGAAAATACAAGCTTCATATTCGGCCATGTTGTTAGTACACTTAAAGCATAATCTGGCGGTGAATGGCAGGTGAAAGCCAGTTGGAGAAGTGATGATTGCCCCAATTCCACAACCTTTGGCATTTGCGGCACCATCGAACACGAGCGTCCATCGCGATCCTGGTTCGGGTCCATCATTTGGGCCTGGCGTGGCATAATCTCTGGCAAACATGACGTCTTCGTCGGGGAAATCGAAGCGCATGGACTGGTAGTTGTCCATAGGTTGGTGGGCAAGGTATTCAGAGAGCACACTCCCTCTGATAGCCTTTTGCGTAACATACTGGATGTCGTACTCTGTTAACACCATTTGCCAACGAGCTACTCGCCCGGTGAGAGCGGGCTTCTCGAATATGTATTTGACAGGATCCATCTTGGAGATCAACAAAGTCGTATGGGTGAGCATATATTGTCTCAAGCGTTTTGCTGCCCAAGCCAATGCGCAACATGTCTTCTCGAGCATCGAATATCTTGTTTCACAGTCATTAAACTTCTTGCTGAGATAATAGATTGCATGCTCTTTCCTGCCGGTTTCATCATGTTGTCCCAATACGCATCCCAAGGATCCCTCTAACACAGTCAGGTATATGATCAGGGGTCGTCCGGGCACCGGAGGCATCAAGATCGGCGGTTCTTGTAGGTATTCCTTTATCTTCTCAAAGGCTTTCTGACAGTTATCGTTCCATACCACGGCTTGATCCTTTCGAAGTAATTTGAAGATGGGCTCACAAGTGGCCGTTAGATGAGATATGAACCTGGCGATATAGTTCAACCTCCCAAGGAATCCTCAGACCTCTTTTTCAGTTTTGGGAGCCGGCATCTCCTGGATAGCTTTGACCTTATCTGGATCGACTTCAATCCCTTTCTGGCTCACAATAAAACCTAGCAATTTACCAGATCTTACACCAAAAGTGCATTTGTTGGGATTTAGTCTCAGCTGGAATTTCCTTAACCGGGCGAATAGCTTTCCCAAGTGGATAAGGTGCCCTTCCTCAGTTTGGGATTTCGCAATCATATCGTCTACATAACACTCAATCTCTTTATGTATCATGTCATGGAAAAGAGTGACCATTGCTCGCTGATATGTTGCGCCTGCGTTCTTAAGTCCAAACGGCATAACCTTGTAACAGAAAGTTCCCCATGGAGTGATGAAAGTCGTCTTTTCCATATCTTCGGGCGCCATCTTAATCTGGTTATATCCAGAAAAGCCATCCATAAATGAGAAGACAGAAAATTGGGTCGTGTTGTCTACTAGCACATCAATGTGTGGTAAAGGGAAGTCATCTTTCGGACTCGCTCTATTAAGGTCTCTATAATCTACACACATTCGCACCTTCCCATCCTTTTTAGGTACTGGGACAATATTCGCTATCCATTGCGGATAGTTGGATACTGCCAGAAAACCAGCGTCCAATTGCTTTTGTACCTCTTCTTTGATCTTGAAAGACATCTCTGGCTTTGTTCTCCTCAACTTTTACTTCACCGGCGGGCAGCCTTCCTTGAGAGGTAGTCTGTGCATCACAATCTCTTCATCTAGACCGGGCATATCTTTGTAAGACCAAGCAAATACGTCAACATACTCTCGAAGCAATATTATCAGTTTTGACTTAACCTCTGACTCTAAAGCTGCGCCTATCTTGATTTCTTTGGCATCCTCCTCAGTTCCCATGTTGATGACTTCGACCTCTTCTTGGTAGGGCTGAATGACCTTTGACTCCTGCTTCAATAGTCTAGCTAGCTCTTCTGGGAGATCACAATCTTCCTCGCAGTCTTCGTCGGCTTGGTAGATCGGGTTATCAAAGTCATATTGGACCATAGCGGGGTCGTTATTGACAGGAGCAAAGGAAGATCTGCACGATAAATGACTTCGTGCTTTATTATTATTTTTTATATTTTTAGAAAAGGTTGACAGAAAAAAGGAAAATAACACAAAACATTGTCTTTCAAAGATAATTTTATGTGCAAAAGGTAAAAATGAAAGAAAGAGAGCGTAATTGGATGCGAAAGTTTATTTATTGATGATAAGTTATGCTTTAAAAGCAAAAGGCCCTACAACATGATACATATGCCTTGGGCAGAGCATATGATTTTTTTTATAGATAAAATAAAAGGGAATTACTCGTCTACTAGAGTAACTTCGGGGATTTCAACGACTCTCCAATTGTTCAAAGTTTGATTAGGCGCCCTAGGATACACCATACACAGCTCTTCATGATCTTCGGTTTCAGTTTCCAAAAACATGACTTGACCATCGACAAGGTGGCCTCCACTAGTAAAAACCAACGGAGTTACAAGCTCTTTGCCCTTATCAGTTGCATTCTTCTGCTTGTAGCCT
The DNA here is from genome assembly GCA_963859935.3 of Lathyrus sativus. Taxonomy (NCBI): domain Eukaryota; kingdom Viridiplantae; phylum Streptophyta; class Magnoliopsida; order Fabales; family Fabaceae; genus Lathyrus; species Lathyrus sativus. The sequence goes on along the minus strand of OZ012740.1, from coordinate 273,588,789 downwards.
AGACCAGCTCCATTTTTGTTGACGGGCAATTCCAACACCCTGCCCCATCCTCGCGGATGTCCTTCCTCTATCACCGTCCTCGCGTCCTTCCAAGTCACTATTGAAGGTGCTGGCTTTTCGTAAATCATTTCAACATTGATCACTTCAAAAGCTTGAAACGGTGTCTCATGCACCTCATTTCCTACTTCCACATAGCGGAAAGAAGCAAGATGGCTCACAAGAACATCTTCCTCACCCTCAATGATGACCATCTGATTGTTAATCATAAATTTGATCTTTTGATGCAAGGTTGAAGTTACAGCGCCTGCGGAATGAATCCACGGACGACCAAGAAGGCAACTGTAAGCGGGGTATATATCCATTACGTAAAATGTAATGATGAAAGTATGAGGTCCGATATTGATCGGGAGGTCAACCTCGCCTACCACAGTTCTCTTAGCTCCATCAAAAGCTTTTACAATAGTTTGACTTGGCTTCATCACAAGTCCTTCAATTGACAGCTTGCACAACGAGCTTTTGGGTAATACATTCAGCGATGATCCAGTGTCAATGAGCACCCTAGAGAATATAACATCCACACATTCGATGGTAATGTGCAAGGCCTTGTTATGATTTTTACCTTCGGGAGGTAATTCACTATCATTAAAGCTCAGAATATGACCTGATGCAATATTTCCCACCACTTCTTCAAACTGTACTACTGATATCTCCTCTGGCACATGAGCTGCCTTCAAGAATTTTAGCAGTGCTTCTTGATGGGCCTTTGAACACATTAACAATGACAGCATGGATATCTTCGAGGGCGTCTGATTGAGCTGATCAATCACTTTGTAATCGCTTTTCTGAATGATTCTTAGAAACTCCTCCGCTTCATCATTTGGGATGCCTTTCTGTTTAGATGACTGCCCCTGTTCATTGGTGCTCGGTACGGCAGTACCTTTCCTTGTATTGTCACTGCTGTTGACAGGAGGTGCAGTCGGAGCGAAGATTCGACCACTTCTAGTGACGCCTCCGGTTCCCACGATGTTCTCTACAGTCTTCTTTTCTTCCAATACATCTTCTTCTGCCACCTTCTGTCCATTGAGAAAAACAGCTTCATCGTATAACCAAGGTACAGCCTTGGTGCTCTCATACGGAAATGGAGATGGGGTCGAAATGACAAGCTGGTTCATTGATGGTGGAGACATAGGTATCTTAACTGGATCATACGGGATTTGCAGTGGGATAGAAGTATGTCCATACATGTTGTCCCATTCTTCCTCATCGCACGGTATGGTCAATGGTGTGCGGTTCGAATTGTCAACTGGGATCCAAAGCTCATATCCATCATCATATGGTATCTCCAATGTTTCGAACAGAATTTCAAGAGTAGCAACTTCCTCAATCTTTGATAGTTGTTCTGCTACTAATACACCCTGCTCAATCAGGCCTTGTATGCCCTTCTTCAGCTCAGCGCATCCTTGAGATCCGTCCATGCAAACATGGCAATTAGTTGGACATCCTGGGTAAATGTTTTTCAACAAGAGTTGCTCCTTAATAGTGGAAAGTGGGGTCCTTAATTTCTCAATATCCGAAATTAATCGGATCCCCTTAGAGCCTTCAATCATGTTTGTTGAGTGGTGAGGTGGCATTGGATTAGATTTGATGTTCGGAGTATTTCGGGTAAAGTTTATCGCTTTTGAGTCGATAAGATTTTGCACAATGTATTTTAAAGCCTTACAATTCTCGATGCTATGGCCTGGGGCGCCAGAGTGGAATTCACATCTCGCATTTACATCGTAGCCGTAGGGGAGAACAGCCGGAGGATCTTTCATTTCCCTAAGTTGAACGAGACCTGCTTTCAACAAGAACGAAAGCAATTTGGCGTAAGTGGATGGAATTGGATCAAGCCTCCTTTCTGGCTTTCTCTGCCCTTGATACTGATTTTGTCTTGGTTGATAGGGTTGTTGTTGTCGATTTTGCTGAGGCGCAGGCTGATTTGCCGGAATAGAAAGTGGTTGCTGTGGAGCGATGGCAGCAATGTGGTGATAACCTTGGTGAGTTCTCCTTCCATTGGTGAACACTGCACTAGCTTCGCCTTCCCTTTTCTTAACGAAACCCTGATAAGGCTTCTTGACCCCGCTTGCAGATCCGCCTGCATTCTGAATTTTTCCCGCCTTCATGAAACTCTCTAATCTCTCTCCAGCCATAACAAGTTCAGAAAACACCGTGGAGGTTGAGGATGCTAACCGCTCAAAGATCGGTCCTTGTAGCGTGCCCATGAATAGGTCTGTCAGTTCTTTCTCCATCAGTGGAGGTTGTACCCTTGCAGCTACTCCCCTCCATCTCTGCGCGAAGTCCTTAAAACACTCATTCGACTTCTGAGTCAAATTCTGAAGCTGCATACGATTCGGAGCCATGTCAGTATTATACTGATAATGCTTCACGAAAGCGTCTGCTAACTCTTTCCAGCTTCTTACGTTGGATCGTTCAAGGTGCATATACCATTCTAGGGATGCCTCTGTTAAGCTATCTTGAAAGAAATGGATTAGTAGCTTCTCGTCATCAGAATAGGCGGCCATCTTCCTACAGTAAGACCTTATGTGGGTCTTAGGACAACTGTTACCCTTGTACTTCTCGAAGGTTGGAATTACAAACTTTGGAGGTATCTTAACTCCGGGTACAAGACATATTTCAGCGGCATCCAGTCCCAAAACATCGGGGCCTTGCAATGCCCTTACCACCTCTTGTAAGGCCTTGAACTTTTTCTCCAACTCAGCGGTTTGGGGTGCACATGCTTCAGCTGAATTCTCATAGAAGCCCTCATGTTCATCGTACTGGACTGGTATTGGGATCGCAGTGCCATGAGGTTGAGTAGTACCGACTGGCGGAGGGACGGTGTTGATAGGTACGGCGCCGGCAGAAGTAGGAATTGCCCCAACAGGGGTTGGGGTGGCATCAACAGGAATTGGAATTGCACCACTTGCATTGGGAATCGCACCAGCCAAAGTCTGATTAGCGCTCCTCTCCGCTGCTTGTCTCATCTCCTCTTGACTCCTGGCCATATTCTGAATCACCTCCATGAGTTGATTCATCTGCGTTTTCATGCCTAGCATCTCGCTCCTCATAGTAGCCTGGTCTTGTTCTATCTGATCCATGATTCTCTTCTGGCTATTCCTTGTGTTATACCGATGCCGTGAAGTCAGCTTGCTTTACTCTTTCTGAAAGGGGTAAGCGGTGTGTAAGATCAGGTTGTAGGAAATGCAAAAAGAAAAATGCGCAAACGTATGCAAAATGCTCGAGAGACTTTCGAGGCTTGTGATTATCATTGGTATTATAGAATCATGACTGAATAATAAAGAAGTGCACAATTTGGACCAAAAAGCAATCTTTCATTAATTTTAAAAAAAAATTCATACAGACAAAAGCTGAATAAGCCGAAACTACAAGTCGTGCTACAAAAGATAACTGAATAACTAAAATTCTCTCTTTTGGAGACGTTCTTCAAGCTTCTTCGTCTCAAACATGAACCTCCTAACCATTTGGTCGCAGAGCTGGATAAAGTGGTGAACAGAAGGGGGGATATCATTCCCTTCCAAGTCTTGAATGGCGCTTTCCAACCTCCATGGGATATCACGGATCATGAGGTTGCAATGCTCCACCAAATTGTTGTACCTAGCACGACACATATCTAGAGTCGACTGGTAATAACAAATAGAATCCACATGGGTGTCCAACAACTCATTGAGCTGAGCCTCCTTCTCGAGCCACTGCGCACTATCTCTTTGCAAAGCCTCGAAACGATTCCTCCACAAAAGGGCTGTTTCTTGGGCAGTTTCCAATTCTTGACATTTGTTATTCCACATGTCGGATGTGACATATGAATCTTTCAATGCCTCCTCTTTGAGTCTTCGTTCATTTTCCACTAGGGTCAAGGCATTTCTCAGTCGTTCTTCAAGATCCCCAATATCAGCCTCAAGATTCTCTCGTATTTCCTTCTTTTCGGCAGAGGCTATCTCAAAGAAGTGCCATGCCCTATCACAAGAAGCTTTGGTGTCCTTTAAGCGTTGTCGGAGAGTTGTTAATGATGCATCAGCCCCTTCGTAACCCTGCTGGTACCTGACTCTCAGATCCGTTTCTAATTTTAGCTTCTTGCTACTTTCAGCTGCTTGATCCTGTTCAAACTCCACCTTTCTTTTGTACTGACCACTCTCCACCTTTGCTTGGTGGACTTCATTCTGAAGGTCCTGGTTCTCCTTAGTCAATCTCTCCACTATTAGCTTCAGTTTTTCATATTCTTCTATGGACACATGAGTGGGAGCAGGAGGTGCTTCTCGCATAGAGGGCTCTAAGGGAAATGGTAACGACCTTTCAGCTACTCTAGCTAGTAACCATCGGTTGTATGGCTCCTTTGCCACGCAATTCTTCGCTTTTAACTCCTTCCTCCCCTTTGTATGAATCTTGCCCCAAGCCTTAGCAATCTTCCTGACAAACGCAGGGTCCTCTGATGTGGCTAGCAAAAAGAAACTCTGAACCTTCTCTGCTTCGGGCTCGCCCTCCATAGCATAGCCCAACTGACGTAATGCCATGACTGGGTTATAATTAATACAACCGGCCCTACCGATCAAAGGTACATTACTGAATTCTCCACAACTAAAAATGATTTCAACATCATAGTACTCAGGAGAGTACCAAGCAATATCACTAGCTTCTAGAGACATGATGCGTTGAGACCATTTTAATTTCTTCTTGTTTTCCACGAACGGCCCTTTCTTGGGCAAATGAGAAGCATACCACTTGTATAGTAGGTGAGAGCAGCATTGGATCATTCCCGCCTTCTTTTCACTCCTCCAATGAATAGAGTGATAAACATCGGCAAGGAGTGTAGGGATGGGATTCTTCTGCATGAAGAGAACGATGGCAGTGATGTCTATGAAATTGTCCACATTTGGAAAGAGGACAATCCCATAAATCATTAGAGCAACGCTTATTCCGAACTTTTCCCAATCTTCATCCACCTTGTATTGAGCAGCCTTTTCTAGCAGAAATTTCAATGGAAAACCCTGAACACCCCCTTTACTGGTTAGACCCTCTTTGACTTCCTCTTTGGTCATACGTAGAGTAAGAGCAATGGCAGGAGGTTTTGGTTCTTCTTCCAAGCCTGTGTATATAGGTTGATCCTTAATCTTGATGTTCAAAATGTGAGAATATTCCTCAAGAGTAGGGGCCAACTGATAGTTTTGAAAAGTGAAACATCTGAGAGGTGCATCATAGAACTGAGCCATAGCGAACAAAGCCCAAGTATCGACCCTAGAATGGAGGAGATCAAGCAATTTCCCATACTTCCCCTGAAAGTTGATCTTGATAGCCTTTGGTACGTCAATCAGAATGTCTTGAATTAGTTCCAGCTTTGGTTCTCTAAACTTGATGGAATTTGTGCTTCTCTTTCTTTGGTCAGTCATTGTATTCACCAATACCTGAGATAATCACAGTCTCTTAAGTCCCTTGATATGCGAAAAATGATATGTAATGCAATGTTTTATGAATGCACATGATAAAGGACACAAAGCGAGATCAAGATCACTGGTCCTGCAAAACAACACACAAAAAAAACTCTCCCATCGGGTGGGTTATCTATTGGTTTATAAGAGGGTATCCCAAAGGCTTTTAAACAAAGTCCCATGCACTAGCCCTCGAAAGTTTTCCATCATAACGACTACTCGTAAGACGGTAATCCCTTCAAAGGATGAACACAGAGTCATGTCTTAGCAACCTTTGGAATAAGGTTCTACAAAGGTCCTCAGAGTCGCGGACTCCCACGTCGGAAATAAAGACGTCATTACGACTACACGTAAGACATAATCATTCCAACGGGGTCTCATCTGAGCGGTGGAATTCGATCCAACTCAACGAGTCCTAAGTCTCGCAAATCAGAAAGAACCCACCTCCTATCTTAGTGTGTACTTGAAAGCTCGGGTAGGAAGCCTTATCTCACAAACCATCCAAATAAACCCAACAGTTAGTGAACATAACATAATAAAAAATAAAAGCCAATAAAACACAAACACGACAAACAAATTAGGTCTGGCTCGCTAGGGTTTCCCCAGCAGAGTCGCCAGCTGTCGCTACTCGAAAATGCATCGCGCAACGACGGGGAGGCGAAAGAGAAAGGACAGAAGAGTCGCCACCGAACTTTATTTATCCCATGGGGGGAAAGGAAAATATCGAGAAAACCTTAAGAAAGAAATGGATAAGATGGTCTCGCAACCAAGAACGGGTTCGGAAGCCGATTATGCGAGGGGAAGGTATTAGCACCCCTCGCATCCATCGTACTCGATGAGAGCCTTTTGTTTGTCGATGTGTGAATATATTTGCTTAAACATTATGCTATAAGAAGTGTTTCACTGGGTAAAAGAAGGGTTAGAAACAAGAAAGTTAGGAGGAAAGAGAGAACGGGGAAGAAAAGAGAAAGAACAGACTCGGTAGGACTTCGCAGTCCTATGCCTACGTATTCTCAATAGATGTGAGAAAGTCAGAGTCGACGTAGTTCGGGGAACTACAGATATGGGGGGATGTGCTCGGCAAGGATTGTGGCCCTTGTGCCTACGTATCTTTACTTGAGAAAGTAAAGAATCAGAGCAGCCGTAGTTCGGCCTACGGTGTGTTGATGTTTTTTATGGATGATGCTATCGTGCGCTTTCTAGCAGTTAGGTGTTTTGCTGCTCGCTCGTTGGAGACTTAGGCATTACCTGTTTGCGGTAGAACGGACGTAACATATCCTTTTGAAAGATTGATTAGTTTTCGCCACGCGGGGCAAGGAGTCACGCTTGATTGATTGGATCCTTTTTTAGGGGGCGAGACAGGTCCTCGGATAGTAACCCCTACGGGTAGTACCCAATTCGTTATCTCAAAATTTTTGTTATAAAAAGGTGTAGCGAACGAGGCGTCTTTGTATTGAAAGACGAGCGTCAAGACCACACACACTACAGTGAGTATCCTGACACTCGGAGAGGAAGAAGACTACACTCAATCCTCTCTCTTTAGTTCAACACAAAGAGAACTTCATTCTCTTATTAAAGATGTTTTTGGTTTTGAATGGTAAGTGCTTTGCGACAGAGAACCCTACGGTAAACGTCAGCACTCGGGATAGGAGAAGGCCTACGCCTAACCACTCCACGACCATTCAAGTTTTTGTTATGAAAAGATTTGAAAATGCACTCGGTACAGGACCGAGGTTTTAGGAGCAAAGGGGTGGAAGCGTCTTTGTATTGACAGACGGGCATCGAGACCGCCCTCACTACAGTGGGCATCCCTACGCTCGAAGAAGAAGGGGTCTACACCCAATCCTCTTTTTAGCTCAACACAAAGAAATGATTTTAAGGAGATGAGATTTGAAAATGGACGGGAAGCGTCTTCATATTGAAAGACGAGTGTCGGAACCACCCTCACTACAGTGGGCATCCCAACACTCGGAGAGGAAGAAAGTCTACACTTAATCCCCTCTTTTTAATTCAATACAAAGATAAATTGATTTTGAAAATTGTCTGACAAAGTTTTTGAATCGAGTCGGGACAAGTAATGAAGAGAGAAAAGGGGTGGTCTCAGATCCAACATTACTTGTCAATAATTTGACTGGTAATGAATTACGGAGGTCTCGTCATCGACCGAAAAGGCGGAAAATGCCCGAAAGCAAATGCGAAATAAAATTAACTTGTAATAATATGAAAAGAAATTAAAATGAAATATAAAATATAATAAATATAATATATAGTATATAACCATAGAAAATCAGATATTCTAAAAATACATAAAGTTCTAAAAACATAATATGTGAAATATAAGTAAAACATATTTGCAATAAGAAAATTAAAACCAAAATGTGATATATTCACATAATAAATGATAATAATAATATATATACATAAAACAAACAGTTATTAATTTTTTTTAACACAAGTGGATCGGAGGGGGGGAGTACGCTGGGTTTTACTGGTGGTGTGATAAGAGGAACATGGACTTGAGAGCCCAAATTAACAAACAAGGGGTTGGGGTGTATAGAGAAACCTGGGGATGCATACTATCTGACTCATGGACCTCACAAGCCCAAGTCAACCAAAAAAATAAAAATAAAAATAAAATAAACTTAGAAAACAAAAATGAGCAAGCCGAACAATCATCCCTGTTATCAACAAAAACCACATTCACAAAAGAGAAGAAAGAGTAAAGCAAATCGAACGGGAACAAGTTATGAAGGAAACCCTCATCTCAACCTTCTCACGCGCGTTTTCAAAGAGACCTCGGTTCGATTGATTCCAGATTCACGATATCGATTTGGGGTTTGGGGTTGTCTGAAAGAAAGGAGATGTTGGAGTTCCGAAAAAAGGTTTATGGAAGGAGGCCCATTTTCTGGTTTGCGGTGAAGGTAATGGGTTCTGATTTGCAGATTTTCTGTAGTAGTTTGATGATTTATGAAGGTGAAAGTTAAGCCTCCGTTGAAGATGACAGCAGTTTCAGGGTTTATTGAATGTGAGTTTGGTTCTTTCGAAAATTGAAGGTGAAGTTGGTTGTAGAAATCTGGGTTGATTTAACGAAAATAAAAGAAGGTCGCTTCTGGGTATGATGGATTTGAGTTCGAAGGTATGAGTTTGGTGAGTTGAAGGTTCATAATGGATATGGTTTATCGGAAGTGGAGGTTTGTGATGGTGGGGTTTTCGCGGTTGCGTTTCGAAATGGCAGAAGGGTGAGTTTGTTGAAGACTTGGTTTACGAAAGTGAACTGGAAGACATTGTTGGTTCGTTAATGGGTTGGTTTCAGATTGAAGAACAAAGGTTGTGATGTTAATTAATGGAGATTGATTTGAGATGAAGTGTGAATGGGATGGAGGCGGACACTGCAGCTAGGGTTAGGGTTGGAGGCTCTCCCCTCAAATTAGGTTGTGATTTTGATTTTAAGGAGGTTTTTGAAGTAAGTTCCAAATCCCTTTCTCTTTCTCTTTAATTTTCTTGCCCTTTTGATGTATCCTGGCTGTTGTTGTTGCAGGTTTGTACAGGCTAGCAGGTTTTGTCCTGTTGTGGTGAATTGGTTTTAGGTATGGCAGGGTGTGTGGGCTGGTTTGTACTTTTGTGGTGTGGTCCCCTTTGAAGCTTTTGCTCAACCAGATAGCGGTTTCTCTCGGGGAAACCTTGCCGGGACCAAATGGTTTCAACAAAACTCCAAGTTCATCATACCTTGCTTGCTGGAGCAATCTTGCACTAAATTCAAGCAAACCTTCTAAGGCTTCAGCCCTTTGTTGGAAAGACGAAGTGTCAAACTGTCGGTGCTGCAAGTCTGAAGATGTGTAGCTCGATGCACCTGCCGTTGCATTTTGATCTGAGGAACCGCTTTTATCCTCATGAATTTCCTTTAACATGCTGCGCTTGATTCCCTGCCAATCATCGATACTCTTAGGATTTGAAGAGGCTCTATCGCATACCTCTATTGTGCATTTGTCTATCACAGTTGAATAATTGTCACGAGGTGGGAATCCCGAGGAACCTTGTCCAGAGGTTGACGTTTTGTTGATTGGGAATAAAGAATCTTCATATGATGCTAATGGGAATTCAGCTATCCTATCGATTCGGGGAGAGTTGACTGAGATCTCTGGTGAAGACACATGGCTAAGTAAGCCAACACTCTGCCTGCAAGGAGGCTCCTGAATACCACCCCTTGTTGACAATGGAAATGATGCTCTGCGATTTGTATGAGCAGATTTTGAGATGTTTTGTGAAACAGGAAGAGTTTGCTTTACCACCTTGCGGTTGTTTGAGGGTTCCATTGATTTCTTGTTGGTGCCAGAAACTTTTGACGAAGTGAACTTTGGATTTGGAGTCTTAGCAATACTAGAAGTTCTGGAAACAGCAGGTTTATGGACTGACTTCATGTCACGGCTATTACCTGTACATAATTCTGCCATTCTTGAATTCAAATGATCAGGAGTACAACCTATTTCTAGGGTAGAACATACAGAATCTTGATCAGCTCCAGACACACTAGGATTTAGAGCCCGATCATTACTGTAAGAATAGCGCTTATCCTTACGGATGGTAACGGTATCATCTTTTGGATCTAAAAATCTAGTTTTCTTCGTGTATTTTGACTCTCGCCAATGAACAGGCAATGTACTTCGCCTGGGGCTATTGAGTTTCAGATGGATCTTTAGAACATAAGGTTGAAGATGTGGGTGCCCAAGAAGCTCTGAAGCACTGGGCCTCAGCTCAGGATTTTTTCGCAGCATGCTTTTCACCAGACTTCGAAATGAACTAGAATATTTTGTCGGTAGTGGAGCCACTATGGACTTACTAATCTTGATAAACAATGCTTGTATATCAAATGCTTTGAATGCAGGCTTATGTCCTGCCATTTCATATATACAACATCCCAATGACCAAATATCTGATTTAGAACCATAAGGTATATCAGCAAGGAGCTCGGGGCACATATAGCTAGGAGTTCCCACAACAGAGGAAGCGAGATCATCAGAAGTCAACATTTTGGCAAGTCCAAAATCACCCAAATGTATGTCACGATCTTTCGTCAAGAAGATATTTGAACACTTGACATCACGATGAAGAATGTGATTCATGTGCAGGTAGTCAAGTGCCATAAGAAGTTGAACGAGCCATTTGCAAAGTTTCTCCTCAGGAAACAGAACACCATTAGTCTTCTTTATAGTTTCCGCCATGTCTCCACCCTCACAGTAACCTATAATAATGCAGACATAGCAACCCTTTTCTACCCATGAATCTTTATACTCAACAATAAATGGATTTCGCAATTTAGAGATAAGTTCCATCTCCTGGTGCGCAGATCTGCGAGAATTGGATGTGTGGTATGTGACAGTTTTGTCGTGTGGAGGATGTGTCCATGAGAAGTAACAACTTATTAGGCAAAAGGCCCACAATTCAGTTCAAAATGTATGGGCCACAATTCTCAGTTCTTCTGCTTTAATGGTGATGAGAAATAATATGCATTGGAAATGGTACATGACCTGTCGTCTCATATTGGATTTGTTACCCATGAATACTCATACACTGTATTTGGGTTTTTATACAAGAATTAATAATGGACTTTTAACAATTTTGTTAAATGAAAGAAGCTTGCCCTGTATTTAACAATAAGAGAATTAATGGGCTTCATAACAAATCATGTAATAAAATTTGTAACATATTGAATGGGCCAATCACGCCTTTTTGTTTTGCAACTCCATCCTTATTTTTGAATTCACAATTATCTCGACAACTAAAAAAAGTGAACTTGCCTTGAGAATTCAAGAACCAAATTCCCGTTTATTTAACTCTCACCCGATAGGAATGATACCTGAATGAGCCTGGAGCGAACCATAATTCCAAACCGGCCTTGAGGAAGAATTACAATAACAAGTCATCTTTCAAGCTTGATATTAAATAGGGAGTGGAATTATATTGCCATGAACCAAAAGCCCCATTGCCCTGAGGTTGATAAATGATGCCTTCATATATGCAATGTATTGAAAATCCTGCAAAAAAAACAGTCTCGACAAGGTGGTCTGAACTATCCCTCATTCAACATCATCCACACACCTGACCTGACATCCTCAAGTGATAATAACAACATATTTTTGGACTTTTTGAAATAAAGAAAGTGGGTAAATATGCAGAATGGAAGCTATACAAAGGTAGGACAAATTTGGGGTATGACAGATGCCCCTATCTAATTAGCTTAAACTTAGTAAGACGAAATGCTACAGCGTTCATTCTTTCAAGGTAGAAGACAATTAGATATAAGAAGACTCTGAATTTGTCCGAAAAGGAAAGGAAATCTTGGGAATTGAAAATGACGGATGAGGTACCTCTGAGTAGACTGTAAATAACTGTCAAAAGGTCATCATCACCAAAAGGATGATGAGACGAAACACACAAGGCTACTACCACCATAAGGATGGTAAAGCAAACACCAACGCACAATCTGACATTAATCCAAGTGGCAGACATCCCCCACCAAAAGGATGATGGAGCAAAACAAAATCATCCCTAACACAAAAAGGATGTAGGGATCCATTATTAAAGGGATAATGGAAAATACGCTGTCAAAATATCAAAAGGATATCAGACCCATCACCAAAAGGATGATGGAGCGGAGCAAAATCGACCCTTAACACCAAATGGATGTAAGGAGTCCATTACCAAAAGGATAATGGAGAACACGCTAGTCATGACACCAAAAGGATGTCAGACCCATCACCAAAAGGATGATGGAGCGAAATGAAATCAACCCTAACACCAAAAGGATGATAGGGGGATAAGCTTCTCTGAAGAGATTGCCACTTATCGCCGCTGAAGGATAAGCTTCTCCCAAGAGATTGCCACTTATCACTGAAGATGGATAAGCTTCTCTGAAGAGATTGCCACTTATCGCCGCTGAAGGATAAGCTTCTCCCAAGAGATTGCCACTTATCACTGAAGATGGATAAGCTTCTCTGAAGAGATTGCCACTTATCGCCGCTGAAGGATAAGCTTCTCCCAAGAGATTGCCACTTATCACTGAAGATGGATAAGCTTCTCTGAAGAGATTGCCACTTATCGCCGCTGAAGGATAAGCTTCTCCCAAGAGATTGCCACTTATCACTGAAGATGGATAAGCTTCTCTGAAGAGATTGCCACTTATCGCCGCTGAAGGATAAGCTTCTCCCAAGAGATTGCCACTTATCACTAAAGATGGATAAGCTTCTCTGAAGAGATTGCCACTTATCGCCGCTGAAGGATAAGCTTCTCCCAAGAGATTGCCACTTATCACTGAAGATGGATAAGCTTCTCTGAAGAGATTGCCACTTATCGCCGCTGAAGGATAAGCTTCTCCCAAGAGATTGCCACTGTCTGGGCTGAATGTTGATTTTGAAGATCTGATTAACCACGAGGTTGAAATACATCGTGCGATACACCCATGGTCTTGAAGAGATGCCCTTGACTGGGCTAAATCTTGCTTTGAAGCTCTTGACTTTTGTGGAGGACCCACATTTTTGCAGATAGTGCCCCTGACCGGGCTGATGGTTGCTTTGAAGCTCTTGAATTTGCCCAATAAATGTTGAACAAATTTGTGGGGAACGCCCACGGTCTTGCGGAAGATGCCCCTGACTGGGCTGATTACGATCTTGATATCCTCTGACTCTCGTGGGAAAAAACCACGATTTTGCAAGGGATGCCCCTGACTGGGCTGATGATGATCTTGAAAATCATCAAAATGGATCCTGGATCCGATCTCGCACATGCTAAGGCTGAATGATAAAGATGTCCCATAAACGGAAATGGAAACGGAAGTGCAAATGCTAATGTGCGGAGATGCAAGAGTTGGGGGAAGTATGATATGATTATGGATCTGTATATGATGCAAGATACTTATGAAGCTGAATGCGATGCGCATGATGTATAGGATTGCGGATAGTAATGGAAATGCAGGTGCCGACATGGCGGACTTTGGTGGTGGGAAAGTGAAAGATAAGCCTGACTTCCCGACATCATCTATTTATGATGTGTAAAGAACTTGGATGTGTTGAGATTTTCAGCTCATGGCCTGCTCTGCCGGGTTTGACGACCTTGTCAGTCGAGTTGTTACAAGATTTAGAATGATGTTCCTGCGTACTCCTTAGAGTCATGGTCACCCTTTAGTTACCCCAAGAGGGTAAGTTATCCCTTAATCTAATTTACCATAATGTCATTATATGCAAAACCCATCATCGAATAAATGAAACTTGCAACCAAAGGGTAAATAAAAACAGAAAAAGCTTTGATGAAAGTAATTTTATTGATGAAAACCCATGAATGGGAAAATTACAAAAGGAGGCAATCCCTAAAAGAGGTAACTGCTTTTAAAAGAGAAAATAAAGACTAAGACAATGTTGAAAATGGTCCCTGCCAAGTTTCAAATCCGCTATGGCCCATATGTCTCTGAAGACCCTTCACGCCTTGCTTTCGAGCGCCAGAATCGAATTGATCTTTCTCAGTTGAGAGCTTGATGGTTACGAGGAATAATTCACACGTCTTTTCAAGATGCAGTTCTGCCTTTTTGAATCCCTAACTTTTGCCTAGGCTGCCTTTTCAGGTTTTCAGCCTATCAGGATACTCTTTTTTTTTTACTTCTAGTCCCTAATTTTGCCTGAACCATTTTTATGGTCCACCAGGACGCCCATTTTTGCGCGGATTTTCTTTTTGGGTCCACCGGGCCTATCTTTTAGGCATAATATTTTTTAACTGCATCTGCATTCACAGGGGATGAGAGATCGTCACCATCCATGGTTGACAGGATCAAGGCCCCTCCGGAGAAAACTTTCTTTACTATATACGGACCCTCATAGTTTGGTGCCCATTTTCCCCTTGGATCGACGTGAGTTGGCTGAATTTTCCTTAGTACCAAATCTCCTGCTTGGATGTGTCGTGGGCGAACCTTCTTATCAAAGGCCCTCTTCAATCGTTTTTGGTATAATTGTCCATGACAGATGGCCGTCATGCGTTTCTCGTCGATGAGATTGAGTTGGTCGAGTCTGGCTTGTATCCATTCGGCCTCATCTAGCTTGACGTCTGCTAAAATCCTTAAGGAGGGAATCTCTACTTCAATGGGCAATACTGCTTCCATGCCATATACGAGAGAAAACGGGGTTGCCCCTGTGGAAGTGCGCACTGAAGTGCGGTAGCCATGCAACGCGAACGACAACATCTCGTGCCAGTCTTTGTAAGTCTTCACCATCTTCTGGACGATTTTCTTAATGTTCTTATTTGCCGCCTCAACAGCTCCGTTCATTTTAGGGCGATAAGGTGTTGAATTGTGGTGTTCAATTTTGAAGTTTTCACACAACTCTTTCATCATCTTATTGTTGAGGTTTGAACCATTGTCTGTAATGATCTTGTTCGGGATTCCGTATCGACAAATAATCTCCTTTTTGATGAAGCGAGTCACCACTTGCTTAGTGACGTTGGCATAGGACGCCGCTTCTACCCATTTGGTAAAGTAATCGATGGCCACTAAGATAAAACGGTGTCCATTTGAAGCGGTTGGCTCGATGCGTCCGATTACATCTATACCCCACATAGCGAAAGGCCAAGGCGAAGTCAAAACATTCAGAGGGAGTGGTGAAGTATGGACCTTGTCTGCGTAAATTTGGCACTTGTGGCATGATTGGACATGGAGACAACAATCCGTTTCCATCGTCATCCAATAGTATCCCGCCCTCAAAATCCTTTTAACCATAGTATGACCACTAGCATGTGTCCCAAAAGATCCTTCATGCATTTCATTTATGATACGTTCTGCCTCGCGTTTATCCACGCATCTGAGTAGAACCGAATCGTAATTCCGCTTGTATAACACGTCACCACTGAGGAAGAACTTTGAGGAGAGCTTTCTGAGATACTTCTTGTCAGTGATAGTTATGCCTTCTGGATATTCTTGTGTCTCTAGATATCGCTTGATGTCATAGAACCAAGGATGATTATCAGTTTTAGCTTCTTCCCCCTCGGCCGCTAGGCAATAAGCGGGTTCGTCCAAATATTCTAAACGGATGGATGGCGCCTCATTCTCCCACTTGACTTGAAACATAGATGCTAGTGTTGCTAGAGCGTCAGCCAACTGATTTTCTCCTCTAGGAATGTGATGGAAAGTGATCTCATCAAAGTACGGGATTAACTTCAAGACATGATCTCTGTAAGGAATTAACTTGAGGTCCAGTGTTTCATACTCCCCTTTAATCTGGCATATGACAAGCGCGGAATCTCCATAGACTTCTAGAATCTTGATTCTATTATCAATGGCAGCTTCAATTCCAAAAATACAAGCTTCATATTCGGCCATGTTGTTAGTACACTTAAAGCATAATCTGGCGGTGAATGGCAGGTGAAAGCCAGTTGGAGAAGTGATGATTGCCCCAATTCCACAACCTTTGGCATTTGCGGCACCATCGAACACGAGCGTCCATCGTGATCCTGGTTCGGGTCCATCATTTGGGCCTGGCGTGGCATAATCTCTGGCAAACATGACGTCTTCGTCGGGGAAATCGAAGCGCATGGTGAGAGCTCCCAAGAAAATGCTAGTGACGATGAGGAGTAACAACTTAAAACGTTTTTCTTGCGAACAAGCTGAACGCAAGGTATGTCGTTCTTTTTCCATTTCAATCTCTACTCTTGTCGTTTTTTTAGATCAAACTGATACGTATCTAATCATCGTTTCCTTTTTCTCACGTATTTGATGATGGTGTTTGGCTTCATTGGCACATTACGGTCTGCACTTTGGGTTTAACTTCCTGGCGCAAGGGTGGAGTATTGTAATGGTGTTGACAGTGTTATTTTGCTTTCAAATCACGTAACTCATGCATTTCTTAATTAGGTTGATTGTGCTTTGTATGTTGTTCTGATTCTTCCAGGTACTTGTCCTTTGTGAAGGTGGTTTTCGCGCGACTTTGAGCTTCCGTTTATGCATGTGCCTTCTCAAGATTTAAATCAGTTTACTCGAAATGAGTCTTCAACTGCTTTGGCTGTTACTTGACACAGTGGGAACTCACATGTTGGGATTTGTAGTTTTCATTACGTATTGTTCATTCTCTCCTTTTCATGTACATGATGCTTGGCTGTTATAACTTGTTCTTTCAGCAGGAAGCAATCTGCTCTGTTCTTAATGTCAAAATCTGGTTTGGTGGGTGTCGTGCGTTCTCACCTTTGTTGGTTTCTCCGCAGAATTAATCCCTTTGTAGCAGGGACGTGACAGATGGTCTCTAACAGCTGCACATAAAGCTTCTCCGCGTTTAAAGGTATTCAATCCCAAAGTTTGGTGTGATTGCATCCTAGAAGTCAACAACTTCTTTTGTTTTGAATAACTGGTAACTCGCAGGTACCCTTGCGGTGGCGTGACGAAACTCCCGTTATGATGAAGTTGCAATAGTGTGGGATTCAAAATTACTCTCAATACTATGTTGAATGTTCAGCATTACGAGCCGTGGTGACGTTTCGTGACTTTCCCCGCGAGTATACCTACTGTGAGCACTTCCCGGTAATGTACAATGTCTGTTGTCGTGTTGTAGGTCTTGGTGCAACAACATCATCCATGTGAGGGTAAAAGGATCTCAAAATTAGCCGTGCTTCTATGACACCATGTTATGTTCTTTGAGAACTGATAGTGTATCTTCAATGGATGCTTGTATTCAATTTGAGCATAAACACTTTGGTGCAGGGGCTAACTGCAACCTCAAGGACATTCCCATAGTCTTGACGTTCGAAACAGCGAGTTATTTAGTAGCTTGACCAGGTTTGCTTAATTTGGTAGTCTCACAATTTTACTTCATGGTCTGCACTTCCTGTGACAAAACCAAACTTCTTCGGCAGAGCAACAATGTCGCACCTACAGATAAAGCTCTTTTACGCAAACTTGTTTCAAAATTCACTTTCATTCGGATGTTGTGGTATTGTATGGTTCATTGTTGATGATTTTGAAAATGCAGCTGCTATGGGTTGGTAGGAGATGCCTTTGTTGGATGTTTTGGGTTCACACGCGCTCCAACCTGTTGGTTCAACAGCGATAGGAGTTGAGGAGCTGACGTCAAAACCTCGTGCGCTAAAGCTCTAGACTTCTCTCTCTTCAGGAATTCCAATTGTGGTTGCAACGGATACGCGTTTTAAGTCGACGTCTACTGTTCTTGCTCTGTCTTGCTTTTATGAAAGAGGCTTAAGTTGAAGTTTGCTCAATTCTTTTTCTCTTGTAATACCCCTTCATAATGTTCCCTTATATTAGACTCTCGTGTAATAATGAAACAAGTTTATGATGAATTTCCTTCCAAATATTTCTTGTATTGAAATGAAGATTGGGGACTTCTCTTTTGGATGCATAATGAACTCTTGTATGACATTCTTCACAGCGGGCCCAAAGGTCCTTGATTCTAACCCAACGGCAAAAGATGCCCAATTTAGCACAAGCGTTGAATCCCATCTCTTATGCACGTAGAACCGTAAACTTTCGATAGGCTGTGAACGAGTACTTAAGGCTTTCTTGAATAGGGTTGCTCTTCACAATTCCTTTGTCCACACTTGCATTAAGCTTCCTCTCGCGGTAACTCGCGGTAACTCACGGTGAAACCTTATTAGGACATAGTATGGAGTGGTACCCGAGCATCTTAAACAAACAATCCCTATGGAAAATCTTGTTGTCCTTAAGACCTTGTGACAAATCAATTGTATGCTGGATTATAATTCCTCAATCGAAACCGCCAAATTCATGATGCACGAAATCTCTGCTCTTTCACCGGACAATTAAATGATACTCCTTCACGAATAGAGCTAAATTAATGCTTTGAGACATCCTAAGAGAGAGGCCTTGAAGTTGTACCAGATGTGAAACTGCCCCACTGAGCGCCTATACATTTACAAGACTTGCAGGGAACCGTAATTCCGGGGGACGTACACCACGTCTTTATGGCTTTCAAGCTTCCTCCAGTAAGTCTATAAAACAAATACAAACTAGGTAATACAGTTAGCTACGTTATGCAGGAAAAAGGAAAAAATGCACAAGGAGGTGGGGTCTTATGATCAAAAATTAGGGTGTGACAGTTATATCTATATATTAATAGGTCTCAATTCTATTATTAGAATTGAGGGCAGATGTGACCCGAGCGAGGACGACGGGGGAACTGCCTCAATAATTCATTATGTCTTTTGTCTTACGCTTATTTTGCTTAATATTTGTGTTTTAGCGTAAAAAATCATATCAATCTAGGTCTGGTTTGAGTAGTGCTTGTCGCTACTCGAAAAATACGCGCAACGACGGGGAAGGCGAAAAGGAAAAGGACAGAAGAGTCGCCACCGAACTTTATTTATCCCATGAGGGGAAAGGAAAATATCGAGAAAACCTTAAGAAAAGAATGGACAAGATGGTCTCGCAACCAAGATTGGGTTCGGAAGCCGGTTATGCGAGGGGAAGGTATTAGCACCCCTCACATCCATCATACTCGATGGGAACCATTTATTTGTCGTGTGTGATTTATTTGCTTAAAAAATGCTATAAAAGAGTGTTCCAAAGGATAGAGGGGAATGTTAGAAAATGGGAAAAGAGAGATAACAGGGGAAGGAAGAGAAAGAACGGACTCGGTAGGACTTCGCGGTCCTAGGCCTACGTATTCTCGATAGACATGAGAAAATCAGAGTCGACGTAGTTCGGGGAACTACAGGTAAAGGGGGAATGTGCTCGACAAGGATTGTGGCCCTTGTGCCTACGTATCTTTACTTGAACGAAGTAAAGAATCAGAGCAGCCGTAGTTCGGCCTACGATTTGTTGATGTTTTTATGGATGATGCTATCGTACGCATTCTAGCAGTTAGGTGTATTGCTGCTCGCTCGTTGGAGACTTAGGCATTACCTGTTTGCGGTAGAACGGACGTATCATATCCTTTTTGAAAGATAAGTTTTAGCCATGCGAGGCAAGATGTCACATTTGATTTGTTGATTTTTTTTTAGGGGCGAGATAGGTCCTTGGATAGTAACCCCTACGGGTAGTACCCAATTCTTTATCTCAAAGTTTTTGTTATGATAGGATGTGGCGAACATAGCGTCTTCGTATTGAAAGACGAGTATCAAAACCACACACACTACAGTGAGCATCTCGACACTCGGAGAGGAAGAAGTCTACACTTAATCCTCTCTTTTTAGTTCAATACAAAGAGAACTTCATTCTCTTATTAAAGTGTTTTTGGTTTTGAATGGTAAGTGCTTTGCGACAGAGAACCCTACGGTAAACGTCAAGCACTCGGGATAGGAGAAGGCCTACGCCTAACCACTCCACGACCATTCAAGTTTTTGTTATGAATAGAGTTTAAAAATGCGCTCAGTACGGGACCGAGGTTTTTTAGGTGACAAAGGTTACGGAAAGAAGTTGTAGAGGGAGATAGGTGGCGGATAAAGTCACGTCTTCGTATTGAAAGACGAGTATCAAGACCACCCACACTACAGTGAACATCTCAACACTCGGAGAGGAAGAAGTCTACACTCAATCCTCTCTTTTTAGTTCAATACAAAGATAATCGATTTATTTATTGTAAGTGTTTTGAAAATGCACTTGGTACGGGGCCGAGGTTTTTTTAGGAGAAAAAGGTGTGGATGAAAACGTCTTCGTATTGAAAGACAAGTATCAAAACCACCCACACTACAGTGAGCATCTCGACACTCGGAAAGGAAGAAGTCTACACTCAATCCCTTCTCTTTAGTTCAATACAAAGAGAACTTTACCCTTTTATTAAATATGGCGAATTGGCTTAACAATCGTTTGAGAAAATTCGCTTGACGTTGGGTCAAGGGTTTAATTTCTTAAAAAAGGCTTGAGGTGAAGCGAGCAAGGTCGATGGCGACGCACAAGGCAATCGGCTTACAAGGTCAAAAATGGCTCGATGAGAATCGAGAGTTTGTTTTCTTGAAAATAGTTTTTTAGAAACAAAGGTAAAAACAATGACCAACAATAAAAACCATACCAAACACAACGGGTTAATCGGCTAAAAAAAATGAAACGCAAACATAGTGACACGGCCCGTGTTGTAACATGGGTGGCCGTGTTGTATGACACGGCCCGTGTCATAGGGTACCTGCAATGTGAGTTTTTAGGGCATGACAGAAGTGCAACACGGGTGGCCGTGTTGTGTGACACGGCCCGTGTTGTAAAGTCTGGGTGAAAAATGATTTTTTATGGCAAACAGAGGTGCAACACGGGTGGCCGTGTTGTGTGACACGGCCCGTGTTGTGAAGCTTGGGGTTTTTGGATGTGGAAACCTCAAATAGAGGTGCAACACGGGTGGCCGTGTTGTGTGACACGGCCCGTGTTGGGCGACACGGGTGGCCGTGTTGTGGGACACGGCCCGTGTCAGGCTACCAGAGTGAAAAACCTAACTTTTTCTATGTTTTTTGCTTCTTTTTATGGTTCCTTCAAAAGGTTCCTTGGTCCCTTAGGACCTTACATGATGCATACAATACAACAACACATAAAAGAGTAAACGAAATGAATGTAAATAGCAAAAATATAAAGAGAGAAAGGTTGGAGGAAATGGATACCCAAGAGCTTCCTATCCTTCTTGCAAGTCCTCCTTGGTCTTGGTTGAATGTACCTCACTCCTCTTCCCTCTATGTTGTAAAGGTTTTGTTTTTTCAAAGGTTCCTTGTCTTTCTATGGAACTCCTTTTTTCGGTTTTCTTTCTTACTATTTTTCTGGTTTTCTTTGCAATGTGTGTTGCTCTCACTATTTTCTGTTTTTCTCTTCTCTCTTACTCTCTCAATCTTATGTATGTGAATGATAGATGAATCTGTTTGCAGCCCCCTCTCCTCTCTTATCTCAGCACATTAGGGTTTACTCTTCCTTCAAGACTTCAAATCCTTACTTAGAAATGTCCAAGGCAACTTTCTTCATGTCACTCTCTTTCTTTCCATTTCCATGTATGTTGCTATGCTGTATTTTCTGCACTATTGCTAGGCCTTTTTTCTGCAGCACTTTGTGTCTTGTGACCTTTTGTTGGCTTATGCTTGGACATACCCTTGTGGTCAATGCTACTACTTTTTGGACAGAATTTCAAATTCTAAAATTTAGATGCATTATCATGTGCTATTCCCTTGGTCTTGTGACATGTGATCTTGTGACATGAAGAAATTTGTCACCTCTTGCATGGGACTGTTTTACCATGATTAAACATGCATACTCTTGGTCCTAAAACATTCCAATGTTGATTTAATCCTTGCATGTTTCTTGGATGTTCGTAAGCATAATGTAGACTTGGTGTGGCATTACCATAACATGAATTTGACTAGAGACTTGAATGAAGTATTAGAAATAAATTAATTTCTAAACATTACTTAGAGTTGAAAATCTTGCAACAAATGACATTCTTGTAATGTCACAAAACTTCTCTTTATAATATTCTTGCCTTTAATCTTGAATTCATAATGGATTTCCTTTATGTCATTGAATTTGAAAGAAATGAAGAAATGAGTCAAGCCTTGAAAGAGGGCAAATTTTGGGGTGCAACAGTGCTAAACTAAATTTTGAACCTAGTACAATCATTGATTGTAAGAGGAAACTTGAGCAATTCACTCTCAAAACAGAATTCACGTGTAGTGCTCTGCACACCAAGTGTTTGATAAATTGTCTGAACTAAAAGCCTTGTGTGCTGTATTTTCATAGTGTTAATATTTTTAAGACATTGGAATAGTCACATTATATAGTGAGCTGAATCAAATTGATATTGTGATTAATGTAGTGACTCTCATATCTCGTTATCAGATTCCATAGGCTTAACGCATATCCGGTTTTCTAGTAACCGTTCATTTTAGACGGTATAGTTCATCGGCCGCTTCCGCAAATTAAACAATTTTTAAAAACAAATTTTATTGGTAGCGCCGACTCTTTTAAGCAAGCGATCTATTCAACCCCCCTGTAGATCTGCGCCATCGTCTAACATACCAAACTGCACCTGCTGAGCATCAGTGCACACAATAACCCGAAAAATATTCTCAATCACTTTCAGCCACTTTTGTGCATTATCAGGATCATGAGTGCTTTCAAAAGTCGACGGATTGTGCCTCTGGAACTTCCCCAAAGCACAAAACTCATCTAGAGGTCCACCATTCTGGGCCATCACTTGAGCAAGCGATTCCATCGCATCAGCAATAGCACGATCATTTCTTCCAGCCATCTGTAACCACCAAAAAGGTTAGAAGAAAACAACTCATCCAACAATGTTCTCACACTATTGACTGAGAGGGGATTACCAACATAAAAACTTGGCCGGACGGACCGACCTGCTCTGGTACCACTAATGTAACACCCTTTCTACCCCACAAATATAATGGCAAATCAATCATAATTATTAGAGTAAAATATTGAATGCAATAAAATCATCTCAAAAGGGTGCACATTTTTTAAAAATTCAAATATAGTCAATACTCCTTAAACAACGGATTTTCCCAAAATTACTCAAAAATTGCTCAAAAGGCAGCGGAACTCAAAAAGACAATAATCCAAAGTTTTCCTTGCGTCGCAAGGCAATCAGCATAACAAAAACTCAAATAAAATATAGTTTGACTCAAAGACCCCAACCCGATGTTACACTATCAGAGCAAGACCCTCTAAGTTAACCACAACGGCCAACGACCCAAAAACTTCAAAAGTCCTCGACGGCATCCACGGCTAAACCTTGTTATCTGAACATTACCCGCATGGAGGCAATATTCAAACAGGCAGGGTGAGTAAAACGATTCATAATAATCAATACAGGAATTAATATATAAAATAGCGTCATTTTCATATTCAACATCACCATAATCATCAACAAACATCAAAGGCCACAACATTATAAATTATACCAAAATGTCACATAAATGCAAATGCAACAAGACTCGTGCATGTGGTACAAATCAGCAAAATTAGATGGACACTGGGCCATAAATCCTCCATAGGTCCACAACAGTAGGATCGATTCTACACGAGAACCGGAGCACAAAAAAATACCTCACATCCGCACAATGGGACTAGAGCCACAAGAATCGAGGTCCTGAACCGAAGTCCGGAATGCATATGAATGCATGATGCACACGTCAATATTATCCTTATAATAATCTCATTAGGTGCATCATCATTCATCAAAATCATCATAATAATCATGTCATCATATATCATCAAAGCCTCATGAAATCAACATCATAAATCATCACAATTACTCATGGGAATCATCATACAATCATATATTAATCTCATAAAATTCATAATTATACTCATGGCAATTCATCGGAGAAATCACAACATCAAAACATCAAGACATCACTGCATAAGATCAGAATTCGCGAAACTCTGCTACGTTTGCTAGCAAGTTCGGTGTGTGAGTCTGGGGAGAATGTTCGTCGTGCAAAGCATTCTTCGCTGTGCGAACTCGCGATTATAACAAATCATTGTTATGCACCAGCACCAAAACTAGACCAAAATTCTCTACGATTTCCTTCCCCAATGCCTTATAAACATCTATAAATCATTCCTAAGGTATTACGGCAACAAAGGCACAAAATTTACGACTTATTAGGCCAATCCCGTATCATATTTACGCCTCCAATCCCCATAAAATCCTTACAACTACACCGCAGTCATTAAAGTTCTCAAATCACTTACCCTCAGGGTTGAAGCCTCAACAACAGATTTGGCCACGAAGGCCTAATTTCCCTTACTCTCAAATAGCCTCAAACCTATCATACCATCAGTTCAAATCCCTATACGGTTAAAACCTCAATAACAGATTTTGGCCACAAAAGCCTAATTTCCTTTATCTCAAATCAGCCTCAAACCTATCAGACAATCAGTTCAAATCTCCTCAAACTCATTGAACTCACCATCAGAAAGGTAACAACAATTCAATCAAAAATCCCTAAACCCTTAAATAAGCTTTAAACACATTGAATCACATATTAAAAACAATGAAGGCAATACTCCCTATACCTTAATTGTCGACTCTAAGCCTTTCTCCTTGATTCTTGGAAATCTCGCGAAGCCTTGCCTCAATCCTCTTCCTCAGAGCTCTGGTTTCTATTTCTTCCCTTTTCATGGTCTAACAATAATGAATCCTAGTTCCCTCAAAATTCCTTTTTGTTAAATCTAACTTTGGGCCTTAAAATTGGGCTTTCCAACTTCACCCTCACTAACTCCTCCTCAAATGTCCATTTTGCCTTTAATTCACTTATATTTATTTAAAATAATAATAATACCAATATATTCATATTATATACTATTATTTAAATAAATACTCAAAATTCATAATTCCCAGTATTCACACCAACCACCGAAAATCACCAAAAATATGAATATTCCTATTTAAATAAATTAAATAAATATTCCAAGAATTTGGGGTGTTACAGGAGACCCGAGACGAGAAGTTGATTCCCTAACATGCTTACATTGTGGAGTTAATAAAGTACTTTGATGAGATCACTTTTCGACATGTCCTGAGGTCCGAAAATCACATTGCTGATGCCTTGGCTATGCTAGCCTCTATGTGGAAGGTTAGATTTTCTAATGAAGCGAAACTCATTCGGATTGAACAAAAGACCGAGCCTGACTACTGCCAACCAGTTGAAGAGGAAAATGATGGAAAACCTTGGTTTCACGACATCAAGGGGTATCTGCAGAACCAAGAATACCCAGATGGTGCTACAACTCTTGACAAAAAGACCTTGAGAATATTGGCGTCCAAATTCTTCCTCGACTTGATTTATTGTATAAGAGAAATCACGACATGGTCCTGCTCAAATGTGTCGGCAGGCGAGAAACAGACCTGTTGATTCAAGAAATCCACAAGGGATCATTTGGCACTCACGCCAATGGCCATGCTATGTCCAAGAAGATCTTGAGAGCTAGATATTACTGGTTGGCCATGGAATCCGATTGCATCCAATATGTCAGAAAATGCCATAAGTGCTAGATTTATGCGGATAAGGTCTACGTACCTCTGACGTTGTTGAATGTTTTAACATCGATGTGGCCTTTCTCTATGTAGGGTATTGACATGATTGGAGAAATCAAGCCTAAAGCTTCTAACAACCATCGTTTCATCTTGGTTGCCATCGACTACTTTACAAAATGGGTAGAAGCTGCCTCCTATGCCAAAGTGACCAAACAAGTGGTTACCCGCTTCATCAAGAAGGAAATTATTTGTCATTACGGAATTCCAAGCAGAATTATCACAGATAATGAGACTAATTTGAACAACGGAACTACAAAAGAACTTTGGGAGTCCTTCAAGATCAAGCACCATAATTCTTCGCCTTATCGTCTGAAGATGAATGGAGTTGTTGAAGCTACCAACAAAAACGTTAAGAAGATTCTGCAGAAGATGGTCAAGACTTGTAAAGATTGGCATGAAATGCTACCCTTTGCTTTACATGGATACCGGACCTCAGTCCGCACTTTAACAGGGGCAACCCCATCCTCCTTAGTTTATGGCATAGGAGCAGTTCTCCCGATGGAAGTGGAGATACCATCTTTGAGAATACTGATGGAAACCAAGTTGGAAGAAGCAAAATGGATTCGAAGTTAATACGATGAGTTGAACCTCATCAACGAGAAGCGAGTGACAACCATGTGTCATGGGAAGTTATACCAAAAAAGGCTTAAGAGAGTATTCGATAAGAAGGTTCATCTGCGTGAATTCAAAGAGGGAGATCTAGTACTCAAGAAAATCTTGCCATCTCAGGAAGACACTCGAGGGAATTGGTGAAGACAGTCTTCTTAGTAGGTTCCCTAATCCTCACAACAATGGATGATGAACAACTTGCACATCCCGTAAACGGCGATGCAGTAAAAAAAATATTATGCCTAATAAAACCCGCTATGTCGAAAACCAGAAATGGCAACTTAGGAAAAAAAAGAGCATCCCAGTGGATTGAAAACCCAAAGGGACGATCCAAGAAAAAGTTAGGGACAAAAAGCATTTAACTATATCAGAGGGTGTTTACCAATACTGAAGAATTAGCAGAAGACCAATTCAATCGCTCTTGTTAGAAGCAAGGATCTAGGGAATCTTACTTATTAGGGATTTAAGTAGTTGTTGGATTCAAATTAAACCTTTCCCTATTGCCATTTTCAAATTGTAATACTCCATGGAGCTTTTGTCGTTTCTAAGCTACCATTCTTTAATAAAATACAGACTTTGCATATGATTTGTTTCATTTATATTTCTTTCACCTTTTGTTGTTATGCAAAATGCCGTTTATTTGTTAATAATGGACTTTGAAAGTAAAAGGTCTTTGAAAAAGAAAATGTTTTGAAAACATCTTTGATAAAAACATAAAATCTCTTTAAAATATGGGAGGATAAAAATGAAATCATAAGCATCCCTAAGAAGTCTCAAGGTTGCAAAGGCATTATCATACAATTTGCAAATCCACACTGAAGCTAGACTGATAACACTTTTGGATTGATCCGTTAATCAAAGTGTGACTGTCAAGTTTGAGAATGTTTCCCTAGTATCTATCCTATGACATTTTTGTTTGAGTTACTGATGTTGAGGATTCTTTCCCTAGTATAGTTATCTCTTTTGTTCCTTATTAAAAATGGTTTGTCTCTTCGTGAGTCAGCATTAGCATACCATGATAATACACATCATGTTCAATCATGCGCATTTGGAATTAACTTCCTGTCTTGGACGTTGGTTGTCACCAGTCTTCCTTCCCCATAAAATTAGCTATCAATACTTAGTGATTGTTAAACTATTTCCCCAAGTCGTTATCGATTATCTTTTTCCCAGTCGTCATTGTAGTCCACCGGTATGTTTACTCTTGGTGTCTTGAAATATTGTTCGTTGCCAATATTTATTTCCCCAGCATGTCTGCTTGAAACCCAATTGTTATTGGTAATTATTTTGGTCATCACCAATATTCCCCTTGAAGTCTAACACTAGCATTAATCCGTCGAAAGTTGGTCATGATACCTTTGCTCGTGGTCTAAGTCCAATTGATTTGGCATGTAGATATAATTTGTTAGCCTGTACCTTTTCCTGATGGTTCCTGAAGATCCCGTTCGAACTCTTCGCTTTAAGAAATTTCCAGAAGATTGGATGTCTGAAAACTCCAATGGTATTCTATTGTTATAAGGATCCCTTTATATCCGGTAATCTTATTGTTAAGAGGATTCTAACTTTGCTTATTATTCCTATTGTTATGAGGGCATTGTTAACGCAACCTTATTGTTATAAGGATTTTACCCTGCTGCGTATTCTATTGTTATATGGATCTCACTTTCTAATCCCGTCGTTATGAGGAACCCGCTGTTGATTCTATTGTTATAAGAATCATTTTGTCTCCTATTGTTATGAGGAGTTATATTTTGTCTCCTATTGTTATAAGGAGATTTATTTTACCCATCCTATCATTATGGGGATTTTGTTTCCCATCCTATTATTATGAGGATCTTTCCCTATTGTTACGAGGGTTCTTCTTGTTCATTTCTATTGTTATAAGGAGCTTTGTTTTTTTTATCCTATTGTTATGAAGATCTTATACTGCTCTTCATCCTATTTCTATGAGGATCGTTATTTTCCTAATCCTATTGTTATGAGGGTTTTGGTCTTATCTTTTGTTCTGGAGTGTCAGTCGGTCATACCTGAACTTATTGATCAACTGCTCTAGACATTCCCCAGTGGTGTCTTCTTTGAACGTCCCTGTGGTGTTTTCTATGAGTATCCCTAGTGGTGTCTTCTTTGAACATTCCAGTGGTGTCTTCTTTGAACATTACAGTGGTGTCTTCTTTGGGTATTCCCAGTGTTAATTCCTGTTATCCCCAACAAGTCTTTACTTATTATCGTCTTTGTTTGCATTTAGCATTCCATCATTGAATCACCATACTAGAGTTCATTACAAGTATGCATTATTCTTAGAATTTATATGAGAGAGTCAGTTTTTTCTATAGCATAGCATACCATTGCATCTAGGGGCAAATTTTCTGATTATTTCTATATTTAAATACCTTTCACTCAGATTCCATGATGGCGTTGTCACCACTCTTGCCATCCAGTAAAGTTATTTAAATAGAGGTAACTGACATGCCCCAAATTTTGACCCTAGATGTCATCATCATTCTAGGAGCATATCACATTGCATTTCTAACCCTAAAATTGTTCAAATTACCTTTTATCTTATTTCATATGAATTAAGGTTTTGCGTCAATGGAATCAAGAGGATCTTTGTTTGATCAGTCAATATTTTGGATTGATCATCAACATACAAAGTATGAATGCATTTAAGAGGCCTCTCTTCATCAATAATCAAGTGCAAAATGGTCATGTTACAAGTTCTTTGAAGCTCAATTTCATCTGGCCCCAAATTAGGGTTTTATTAGGAAAAGTCAAATGTACCTTTGACTTTTGATCAAAGCATGACCCCAAGTATCGGGAAATGATTCAAGACACTCAAATATATCTTTGGAGTCCATCGTGATGTTTGAAAGATTCAAGAATGCAAAATCATTGAAGATCGCACAGTTGAATTCATTTGATACATAAGCTTTATCTGATAAAGTCAACTCTTTGACTTTTGGTATTTTTGGTTAAAATAGAAGTCTTCAAGCCAAACTTCATCAAAACATGTTTTATCATTGATTTTGAGCATGAAAAATCAAGATTTGAAAGGTTTCTTGCAAAAGGGGCAAAGTGGAAGAATGGGAAAATTTCTAAGTATGGGAAGAAAAACCCTAATTTGGTACCAACTTCGGAAAGTGACAACTTTCAATCTACACATCCAATTTTTATGTTCCAAAGATTAAATTGAAGCCCTCACAATATACTAAAACTTTGTCAATGAGGTTTAATTCAAAAAGTGCTTAGATTTTGAGCTATGAAGCCATCAAGTTTGTGAAAGAGTTTTGACACTTAGAAAATTTTCAAGGCAGTTTTCACTTCCAAAAAGTATCAAACTTTGGAGATAGTATTCCATTACGATCCATTAAGAATCAAGAAAAAATTAAAACATGAAATTTTTAGATAATGTTTCTATCTTTCCAAAGAGTAAAAGAACTCATTGATCCCGTTTTTGAGCTATGAGTTTCGAAAGAATGAAGTTGGTCCTCCATACTTGAATTCTAGGTCATTTCTCATGCCAATCTTGAAGGAAATCCATACCAAACCTACTCAATTTGGTCTTGCAAGTTATGTTGCTTCTAAATCTCAAAATAATTGTTGATTTACATAGATCCTAAGTGCTTTATCCAAGTGTTTAAAGCTTTGTTCAAAGAATCATGCCAATTTGGGAAGAAAGGTTACATTGCCATTTTGATAAAGCTACTTTAATTAAAGTCAACTATTCTTGAGCCCATACTTGTTTTCTTATGCACCAAATATTTCTAGAGCTCAGAAGAAACATGTTTTCAATCTATAACAGCTTTTAAAAAGGTATTTGTACTTGTCTTGAAACCATGGATATCAAACCAACCATTCCTTAGATGCTAACTAAACCATGAACCAAACCAACTCCAATTCTGCAAAACCAATTCCTCCACTTTTTCCCTATAAATATAGGCTCCTTATAAGCATCAAAGACACAACAAAAACCTCAGAAAGCACCCCTCAAAAGCCCTCAAACCAGAAACTTCTCTTTTCTTCCTTTTGTGCCAAGAAACACCAATCTTTCACAAACTTGCAATATGCCTTCCACAAACTACAAACCACTAATTTAAACATCCAAACACATCACAAATCACCCCTTGAAGGTGTCCAAACCTTCATCTTCACCCATAACCACCAAAATCAGAAAGTCAACCATCAAAACCTCATATCTTTGACTTTTTGCATTTTACAAACCATGTCTTGATTCTGGCCATTTCCAAACCTTATAACCCTTAAAACACACTCTAATACACATCCCTAAGTTGTTCCAAGCATGATTTCTTAAATGTAATTCCATTTGACCAAAGTTCCATTTTGGTCACTTTTGACCATTTTACAAGAAGGAGACAATTTCTGTTCTAGAGGTTTTCTATTAATTACGAGCATCCAAAAAGCTTCATAGAGGTGTATTTGAAGTGTCCAAGGCATCATATTACTTCTGTAGCAGCTATCTTGGAAATTGGCAAGTGCGCTTCAAGAGGTAAGTGCACAAGACCTTG
This sequence comes from Lathyrus sativus, assembly GCA_963859935.3. Taxonomy (NCBI): domain Eukaryota; kingdom Viridiplantae; phylum Streptophyta; class Magnoliopsida; order Fabales; family Fabaceae; genus Lathyrus; species Lathyrus sativus. Next base: position 273,558,156 of record OZ012740.1, on the reverse strand, counting down.
AACTTTGTAGAATATGCATTGCTTTTATGTTCCTTTACCATGAACATGTTAGATATATCATATATGTTGTGTTTGAACCATTTTTGAGTGCTATGATTGAGTGTACATGATTGTTGTATAGAACTTGCAAAATGTAGCTTTTTTGGTCTTGCCTTCGTGTGCTAAAATAGAGACATCTTCTGAAAAAATTAAGACCACCATTGTGTTCCTCTTGAAATTCTAGGCAAGTTTCATTTTTACTTCATCAATTTTCATGAAGAAATGAGGAAGTTACATTAGGTTTTGGAAATAGGTTGAAACCTGAAAACCCTTGGTCAGCTTGACCATGGGCGCCTTTCTGGCCAGACCTAGGTCACACTTAGGCTTATGTTTTAATTTATAAGGGTGATAAAATGGATGTATCACCACCCCAGTGGTTGTAACCTGTGCGTCGTATGCCTTTCAGCTTCAGAACTAGGGTTCGAATCCCCCTTCACCCCAGTTCTTTTATTTTTCTGGATTTTCAAATGGATAACACATATAATATCTTGCCTTCACCTTAAAATCATAATGCGTGTGTAGTGTCGCTACTGCGAAAATCGGCGCCGGCTATGACAGAAGAGTCGCCACCGTGCGTTATTTATCCCACAGGAGGGAAAGGAAACGCTCAGAGTAAACCTAACGCAAAACGGGAAAGGAATGGCCGTCGCAACCAAATTCCTGGATTCGGGAGTCGATTACGCAAGGGGAAGGTATTAGCACCCCTCACGTCCGTCGTACTCGACGGGATCCACGCTTGTTTTCTATCTAAGGGATTGTTACTCTATCTACTCTACAGGGCTGGGTTAAAAAGAAAAGAAAATGACTCAGCAAAGTATCGCACTTTATCCCAACGTATTCCCGTCTGGAGTGAGAAATCAGAGTCAATGTAGTTCGCCCAACTACGGGTTAAAGGGGAAGGTTGCTCGCTAGGATACGGCATCATATGCCTACGTACTTTCATACAGCATGAAAGATCAGAGCAAACGTAGTTCGGGCTACGGAAGACACAAGCTTGTCTGACTGTTTTTTATTACCTTCAAAAAGGGTTTCTCTTGATTAAGAGTCCAAGCGGACAAAACGACACTTTGATGTTTGTTTGAATCTTTTACGAAAGAAGTGTTTTTTAGTTCGTTTGCAATCTCTGACGCACTAGAGACTATGATTTGAGAGTGACTACGTCGCATGTCACCCTAAGGGTACCACACTAAGCAGTCAAATTACTGAAGAGTGACCCTCCAGCAACCTTTACTCAAATAGCTTAAGGCTCGTAATGTACGACATCGATTAACCTTATTACTGCATTTTTGAGTTGTTTTGAGATAAGAAGAGAAAGAAGCTCTAAAAAGCCTAGGGTTGAAAAGGGAATAAAACTAACCTAATGTTGTCATGCATGGATAAGGATCCTAATGTCTGTCATAATTTCCTCTTGCACAGAGAAAATCAGAGATCCTAGGGGATAAATAGAAAACAAAGCAAGCAAATACAGTAAAATGCATGCAATGCAGCAGTATAAGAGAGGCAAGAGAGAAAACAATAGGCAAAGTGAATCAACATTCACTTAAAACCTAGAGGGCAAGCTGTACAAGCCAACAAACAATACAGAAAAACAAAACCACGGCAGAGGAGGCAGCCCAAGCAGCAGCATCAAACTCCTACAGCAAACAGCAGCTCTGACATCAACAGATGATTAACCAACAAAAAGTTGACAGCAACAACCTTCATCTTCAAGCTCCAATGAACTTTCACTCTTTAACAAGCCCTAAACTTCAACAAGCTACCAGCTTAAACAAGCTCAAGCCCCAGCCAGTAAACAACTTCAACCAGCTCTTGACCTCAACAAGCTCCTAGCTTCAACAAGCAAACAAATCCCTAGCTTCAACAAGCTACCTCATCTTTTCCTTTATCAAACTTCAACAAGCACAAACCTCATCTTCACCAAGCCTCAACAAGCACCTCCAAGGGATAATTATTCAACAAGATCAGGTTATAATGTTAAGAAACTTAATGACAACCAAAGGAAATCACTAAGAACTTAACATTGCAAATGAAAGGTATCCTCAAAGTTCTACTCACTTGGGCATACCACTCATCCCTCCTAAGGAGAGATGGAGCTTCCCAAGGAGGACTTTATGTCATTGGATATAATGGATATGGACAAGATACTCCATGTTTGAAGAAAGAAGCAAAACTAGTCTAATGCTCTTCCTAAAACCCTAGTTTCCCTAAGCTCCTGACAAGCATCCACGAGATGAGAGAATCTTCACATCCAAGCTCCTTAAATCTCTCCAAAGCATATTCAATTGGTCTTCATGATCACCCAAGCTCAAAAGCAACACCATCCTAGTCTAAGGGGAACTATTGAAACAAACTAGTCAAATTAGTTCATCAAAAACACCTAGAAGTTAGTCCTAAAACTAATTCTACTTAAAATACCAAAAGGGATTTTAAAATCCTACAAAAAATTATAAGGGTTCCTAAACCTCTTATGAATCTCTCATACAAAAACCAGGGGGTTAACCATTTATTTGGACCTAAAACTATGCCCTAAACCTAAAGGTATCATCTTAAAACCCAAATTCTAAACCACCTATTGTTTAATGCTCAAACTAGCCTAAACTTATCTCACAAAAATATTAGAAACTTACTATGGGTACATGCATATCTTATCTAACTAGCCCAAAAATAATCAACTCAAAATTCATCACCAATCATCCACAATAAAATCAGCAAGAACACATGTCAAACAAATGGAAAATAAAACCAATAAAAATGCAAAAAATACAACTAATTTCTAAAATGCATGAATTGCGAATTTCTTAATTTCCTAAACTTCTAGACTCTCTAAAGAGTCAGGGGGAAAAAACTTGGATTAAAAATATTAATTTTTCTATTTTTTATGATTTTTTGAAGTCAGCATGTAAAACAGAAAAATAAAAGAGAATAAGATAAGAACATGAATATAAAGGCAAATGAAAATAAAGTGGAATAAAACCAGAAATGCACATGCCAGGATTCGAACAGGGGACATGAAGGGCGTGGTGGCTGAGTTGGCGCGCCACCTCAATTAATGAGGTGGTGATGTGGCCGCGTACGTGGATCATTCTGGAGCGTTAGATGATGTGACTTTGTCAAACTTGTTGCGCGATCCAACGGTCGTTGTGCGTCTTCTCCAATTAACTTGAAAAATGAGAAAAAATTCAGCAATTGAAGAACACAGCTGCCGGCGGTGAAAGGGGTGTAGCCGGAAAATTTCCAACTCCTCTATCTCTCTCAATACTCCACCAAATGCGATGTTCTTTAGATGAATCTTGTGGGATTTTTCTAGAGGAATCCAAATATGCCCTTGTTTTCCACTGAAATGGCCTCTAACTCAAAAACTGTATTTGAATCTCAAACTTTCAAGAACACCAAATTGTCATAAAAACCATCTTTTTTGTACTAGAATCCATGTAGGAGATGACAGCAATGTAATGCAACAACAATAATGCAAGAAAGACTCATAAATCATGAGTTATGGTGAATTCTTTATACCTCCGAAAATGACTCTTGTGAGCTTCAATAGAGCACGAATTTCTTTGGAAAATTATGTAGAAACATTCAACAATCCATGGTAGAGGTATTAGGATGAAGGAGAATGCTTGAATTGGTGAAGAAAATGAAAATCAATTTTCACTTGGAGCTTACTTTTCATGTTACTACAACCATGGTGTTGCACTAAAAACTTCTCAAAAATTGATGGAAAAATTCTATGGAGTATATTGAATATATTTGCAATGAAAGAATGGACAAAAAATGGGAGAAAGAAAGAATTGAAAAAAAAGTGGAAATTCAAAGTATGTGAAAGTGTGGGAAAATGGAAAAAATCATGGGAGAATTTTTTTGCCTTGATCTTTGGTTTTTATATGCCTTGCATCATAAGGAATGCTTAAAGCCCATAATAGTCCTTTGTTTCTAAGCCCAAGCCCAATATCCATTATGCTACTTAGTTGTGAAGAAAACATGAAATAGGTCATGATAAAAGCTCCAAATGAAAAAAGTAATGTTGCCATTGTCTTTAGAATTTGATTTCTAGTAAAAAAAATGTAGTCACTTGCCATGTTTAGGACTTATAACTCAAAAATCACAATTTCCCTCTTTGATTCATTTAAAATCCTTCCTTTTTTTAGGCCATTTTGAATGACTTTTGATATAAGCTCATTCAATCCAACATGAATTCACATTTGTCCTAAAAACATCATTTTAAGCACATTCCATGTTGAACAATTTTTCATTTGAGGAGTGGAAGATTGAGATTTTGGCACATGCTTGAAAATGACCTATAATCACAAATACCCAAAATACCCCTGGATTGCCAAGATCATAACTTGAGTTCTATACATCCTCTTGAGGACTTCTAGTACTCTATAGAAAGATAAGATCAATATCTACAACTCTTATGTTGGCCAAGAATCCATTTGAAAAGTCCTTGAAGGGAAAAAGTTGCTTGGAAATCAAGTGACTTTCACAGATAAATTTCAGTGTCCTCTGGTGACCTGTAATTTGCAAGAACCATAACTTGAGTTCTATAAATCCTCTTGAAGACTTCTAGTACTCAAATTAAAGGTATTGAGATGCTCTAAAATTTTCATGTTGGCCAAAGATCCATTTGAAACTTGTATTTTGACTTACGTGGATTTGAAGTTAGGCGCTAAACAGGGGATTTTACAATAAAACCCTAATTTAACAACTTCCCACATTCTTGATCTTCTTTGCTTAACCTTGACACAACATCACACATGTATCAACATACCAATTCATGCATACCATGACCTCAAGGTAGGCTTTGATGCTTTCCCACTACTCAATTGAACTAGGGTTGACCTAGATGAAACCCTAGTTGACTGCATTTCAAATGTGGCTCTCGTACTTGAATCAATGACTTGTCTCAGCTTCAATAAGGCCCTCTAGACATCCCATGAGATCCATACACACCTCACATTCCTATTCCATGCTTCTCATCCCCCTGATGATTCTCAACATTCCTCAAGATAGGAGCAAAACCCACATGTAGGCACTTAAGCTTCTCCAGACTTCAAATCTCTTCTTCATGACTTGAATGACTTCTCAATCTTAGATAACACCTCTTGCTAGGCTCTTCTCTTGATAGACACCTTTGATCCCCTGTTAGAGGCATGCTATGCTATGATGTGCAAATGATTAGACTGTGTACATGATGTAACTATGCAAATGAAATGCAATGAAACACAAATCAGGCAAGAAAAGGTTGAGCAAATTTTTGGGTGCAACAGCTGCCCCTATTCAAACGGCTTGGACCCGACTGGGTGAAGAGCGAACGACATTCAAACAATCGAGGTACGAGACGGTTGAATACCAAGAAACCCGGAAATTTGCCAACCGCAGAAATAAACTGCACTGCTTGGGGAACGACATCCGCCAATTGAATCTGGTCGTTACGGCAACAACTGATCCAACGTTTGATAATAACTCTAATTTCAACATCAACCACCTGTGTAACGCCACAGGTACTGAACACCTCCGTCCACAACTGGACTAACCTTGTCAACACAAGAAGAGAAACAAATTCGTCAACACGAATAGAGATTCCGTCGTCACAGGAATAACCTTGTCCACATCTGGACCCAAATTTCGTCAAATCACGAATAAACACCAATATGTCCACGTCAGGACTCACATTTCGTCAACCCGAAGAAATCTCAACAACACAGGAATAGAACTTTGTCCGCGTTAGGACGCTACATTCCGTCAACATGGAAAAATCCCGGCGACTTCGCTGAGGAAACATTTCTGTCTAATCACAGGAAACTCCATCCGTCTATCCATACGGGCAAATCATCTGTCTAAACACAGGAAACTCCATTTGTCTATCCATACGGGAAAATCATCTGTCTAAACACAAGAAACTTTCATCCGCCTATTCATATGGGAAAATCATCTGTCTAATCACAGAAAACTTCATCCGCCTATCCATACGGGAAAATCATCTGTCCAAACACAGGAAACTTCATCCGCCTATTCATACGGGAAAATCATCTGTCCAATCACAGGAAACTTCATCCGCCTATTCATACGGGAAAATCATCTATCTAAACACAGGAAATTTCATTCGCCTATCCATACGGGAAAATCATCTGTCCAAACACAGGAAACTTCATCCGCCTATCCATACGGGAAAACCATCTGCCCAAACACAGGAAACTTCATCCGCCTATCCATACGGAAAAATCATCTGCCTAAACACAGGAAACTTCATCCGCCTATCCATACGGGAACATCATCTGTCTAATCACAAGAAACTTCATCCGCCTATCCATACGGGAAAATCATCTGTCTAATCACAGGAAACTTCATCCGCCTATCCATACGGGAAAATCATCTGTCTACACACAGGAAACTTCATCCGCCTATCCATACGGGAAAATCATCTGCCTAAACACAGGAAACTTCATCCGCCTATCCATACGGGAAAATCATCTGCCTAAACACAGGAAACTTCATCCGCCTTTCCATACGGGAAAATCATCTGTCTACACACAGGAAACTTCATCCGCCTATCCATACGGGAAAACCATCTGCCTAAACACATGAAACTTCATCCTCCTATCCATACGGGAAAATCATCTGTCTACACACAGGAAACTTCATCCGCCTATCCATACGGGAACATCATCTATCTACACACAGGAACACTTCATCCGCCTATTCATACGGGAAAATACTCTGAATACAGTTTCTCTGCCTATCTCTGCAGCAGCTAACTCCATCGGTCCCAACCCATAAACCTTCCAGCGCTGACGTGACAACGACTTTGAGGAGGACTCTACTGGGGATAATATTTTGTCAACACGAAGAAATCATGGCGGCTTCACTGGGGATAGAACTCTTCCACCCAATAGGAATTCAATTTTGTCACTCATACTGGACAATAACTCCGCCTTATCTTTGCAGTAGCCAAACCCACTGGGGATGCTCTGAAATTAACTGCCAGGCACCTATTTCGACAACAAGCGACAACTCCTAAAATTTTGATTATGAAACCCTGTGACGCTGACGGAACAGCAAACTTGAAGAAAATACTCCGATGGCCGGATAAGAGAAACTTCAACAAGCAACTCTGTGGGGAAAAATCTGGCAACAACTCCAAAGTCTACTTATGAAGCTATTCCATGCGGACAAAACCTTTGGACAACAACTCCAAAATCTAATCATGAAGATGCGGTACCGCTGAAGAACTCCAAAGTCTAATTACGAAGTCGTTTGATATTGACGACAACTTCAAGATCTAATTATGAAGTAGCGCAATGCTGACGTAACAGCTGCTAGAGAAACTCTGTTGGGGAATCGCTAACGACGACTCCAAAGTCTAATTCTGAAGCCGTGTAACGCTGACATAACAGCCACCCGAAGAAACTAGGTCGATCTCCAAAGTCAAATTATGAAGTCTGCCATGCTGACATAACATCTACGCGAGGAAAACCCGCCAGGGAGCTCCTAACAACAACTCCAAAGCCTAGTTATGAAGTTGTTGAATGCTGACAATAACTCCAAGGTCAAAATCGTGAAGCCTTGACAATAAGTAATGACTTCAAAACGTCAAATCGCTGAAATCTCTCTTTAAAAACAACTTCGAAGTCTATTCATGAAACCGTTGACTGCTGAAAACAACTGACAATAACGTTAAATTCAAACTATGAAGCCATGTCATGATGGTAACAAACTTCAAAGTCTAATTACGAAGCCGTAAAATGCTGACATAACAATCTTCAAAGTCTAATTATGAAGCCATAACAGCAAACTGGGGAGAACTCTGCCGGGGGATTTCTGACGTCAACTGCCAGACATCCAACTTGACGATGAGTAATGACTTCTGATGTCTAATCCCTGAAATCTTTTCTGAATATGCTGACGTGACAGCAACCCGAGGGAACATTCCGCTGAGGAAGAAGAGAAGTTAATCAAGCACCTCTGATAAGGGAACATATGGCGGGACGAACATTATCATCACATATCTTATGCCGCAAATCTGAATATCTGAAAACGATCCTGAGCAGGAAGTCCAATTACCTGCAGGGAAGAACACCTGAAAACAAAGAGGTAGCCTACCTGACTTATGCTTCAAAATGCGTATGTTTGAAAATAGCGTAATGCTCCGTACGGCACGGAAATGCTACGCGTTTGAGTAGACGCAAATGTGACGATATATGCAAATGCAAATGCAGGCTCAAGCTGTCGGGGAAACTCTGATAATGATGTCTCAACAACATGAATGATGAGGATAACGCCAACTCCGCCGGGGAGAACAAGTATCACAAAGTACTCCGGCGAAATAAATGCCAGAAACACAACCAACTCTGTCGAGGAGCGATTAAACATCAATTTCCACTGGAAGGAAAGAACAAACACCCTGCTGGTGAACAAACTCATCTGGGGAAGAAGCGACACTTCTCGGCAAAGCACACTGTCTGGGCACAGTTTACACGTTCAGAATTACCACTCTGTTGAGGATCAACATCCTATCAATGGCATGACGACCTGTGGGGAGTAAGAGAAACCCATCCTTCGCGGATATAAACCTTTCAAACCAATAACCTGGTTAACTATTGTGGGAATCTCCCATGCTGGAGATTAAACATGCACATCTTCGACTCACTGGGGAAGTGCAACCTCTGCAGGGGATACTGATTTCGATTTGCTGGGGATATCCTGTGGACAACTTCCCTGAGGACACTCTTCTAGGGAGAATAATCCCTCATTCGGTAAGGGATAACGTCATTTCAACTCTCTGGGGATAAGATGCGACTAGCCGAGGAATGACATCAACTGAAATCAGGCTCTTCATCAAGAGATTTTGGCTGGGGAAACATGAGTTCCATCCACCTTCTCGGAAATTTTCCCCAAAAATACCAACATGCCCCAGTCTGAACACTTCGTCTTGAAAGGAAAAGCTAGCCATGGTGCTACCTCACAATACCTTGCCCCTGAACCGGCACCAACTTCCTGATAAAGACTCTTCGATTTCTGTACCCTGACGGTTAGATATGAACTGTTTCTGCACGTAAAACCCCAAAAGGATGTCCCAACAAAGTCTTTTGTTCTTAGGGTGACCTGCCCCGGTCTTGCAATAATCTTTTGCCCCTGATCGGTCGATTCGTGAAGCAATGCTCCTAGCTGCGAGAGATCTGCCAAATCTCGACCTAATTGCCTCAGATTACCTTATTCTTAGATGGCTGACTCCCACTGGGGATTAATTGATATATCCTGCCCCGGCTCACGAAACATTCAGACATTCTGCATTCTATCCTGATCAGACTTCCCACTGTAGGAAACTTTCCTGCTGCATGCGCTTACTCGCAAGTAAAACAAGTTGCTCTGCATAAAAGATATATTAAATGCAATGCATATGACATTTTCAAAATCCAAGTCTGTTCACTGGAAAAAATTTTGTGACATATAATGAATCAATTATCAAAAAGTCAATATTAATGCTGACAAGAGGAACCCTTTTAGGAGTCAGTTTTGATGCGATCTTTACCGAAGTATGCTCTCGAACTAAACCTGTTTCAATTAAGACTTTTTCGGGTTGTAACGTGGTCAGGTTCACGGTTAACAAGGAAAGATATAGGCTCAAAGTTTATTTCAACCCACCCATTCTTCGTGATGTTCTCCAATCCTATGTTCAGCTAATTTGACTTCAGCTTTCACCTATTAAAGGTGGAGTGATAGGAATGATGGTTCAAGATACCACTTGCTTTTCGGAGTGACAGTCATTCGCTTATCGTCTTTGGGTGCCTAGAGTCACACGATTTCGTTCTTGTTTGAGGATTTTTCTCTTGTAATCCTTTTTGTTTTTTCGCTTTTTCGTTCCCTAATTTTCGCCTGGACTAACTCTTTTGAGTTTCTGATTTTGAAGTCCAGCGGGATACCCTGATTTTTGCCTAAGTCGCTTGTTCACAAGATTCGACTTAGCGGGTTTTTTTCTTTTTTTTTTCTTTTTGAACAAATCATGTGACACCGGCTTGTCTGACTTGTTAAAATAGATTGTGAATGTTTCACTCCTTATCGGTAAGGTTTAACCATTGTGGTTCTTTAGGCATGACCTATACAAGTGTGATTGATCCTCGAACGGACACTCCTTTCGTAATTCGAACGCTTGGTCAAATTAACTGACACCTACCCTGCCCCAGGTTAAGATTTAGGGTTTTTTCATTTTCAGAAAGAAACTCCTACTACTAGGCTCAAAAGGGTTAACAAGGGATTATCTTCCTTATATCTCCGGTGTTTATGGATTGAAACAATGCATGTACATCATCAACAGGTTTTTATCCAAAAGCATACAATCGGAAGCTTATTCGTCATCGGTTTTCGTCATCCTCCCCGGATTCCACTTAACAAGCGTCTGAAATAAATGAAAACACAAAGAGTGAACATGACTGGATTAATTCAAAACATGCATATTTATTTCATTTATCAATATCAGTTGGAAAAAAACACAACAAGGTTTACAAACGAAATTTGCAATTGAACAGAAAGGGAACTACAAGTGCAAAGACATGAACAAGATAACATGAAAAATGCCGGTGTCTCAGAACCGGACTTCTTGCATTTTGACTTATTGGCGAGTCAACCATCCTCAGAAACAAATGTTGGAGGTAGCCTACTGCTGTCTTGACCTGTTTTCCACGGCCCGACCAAACTTAGGAACCTTTTCCATCAATTCGACTTTCGCTTGTCCGTGGCCCTGCACCACATTGGGAACCCTATCAGAGAAGCTGATAGCCTTGCTGTCGATCAAATCTTGGACTTTATGCTTGAAAGCGTGGCAACCCTCAATATCATGTCTGGGTGCCCCGGAATGAAACTCACAATGCTTACTGGCGTCGAAACCAAATGGAGGTGCGCCCGTTGGTGGGGCCAACATTCTCTTTTCAACAAGGTGCAACCCTAACAAGTTCTGAAAAAGTTCAGCATACGTTGATGGAGGTGCCTCAAATACCCTCTTTGACTTCCCCTCCTGAATTCTTCGCTGAGCCGGATGCTGGCGTTTCATGCGCTACTGGTTTTGATCAACCCGTTCCTTAGGCTCATGCACTGTCATCCTCAAATTCAGCCCAGGCATTGGCAACTGTGGTGGACCTAGGGATTTAGTTTCCAATGATTCCAGGATATGCCTCGATTCTTTTGCAACTTCCGGTGGTGTTGCACCCTAAAATTTGCTCAACCTACTTCACTTGGTTTATGTTTCAATTGCATTGGCATTTGCATAAAAAGTCATGTACATAGTCTAATCATTTGCATAGCATAGCATAGCAAGCCATCTGACAAGGGATCAAGTGCTATTTTTTTATCTCAAGGAAGGTATTCAAGAGGCTCTTATCAAGATTCAAGCCTATTCAAATCACCAAGAAAGAAATTGAAGCTTTGTGAAGTTTAAAGGCCAAGCAGTGGGTTTCTCTCCTATCTTGAGGATATGTGAGGATTATCAGAGAAGTTGTGAGCTATGAATTGAGGGCATGGAAGACCTAGAGGGTCATTTTTAGAGTGAGACAAGTCATTGATGTGATTACAAGAGATACAGCTGAAGACAGTCAACTAGGGTGTTATCTGGGTCAACCCTGGGTCAACCCTAAGTCAAATGCTTGATTGAAAGGCATCAAGGCCTGTTTGGAAGATGTGGGATGCCTCATTTGATATGTGGATATGGATGTGGTGTTGTGCCAAGGATAAATCAAAAGAAATCAAGAAGAAGAGAAGTTTCTGAATTAGGGTTTCTGTGTAAAATCCCCTGGTTTAGGTCAAACTTCCAAGCAAGATAATTCAAAATGCAAGTCTCAAATGGATCCTTGGCCAACATAAAACTTGTAGAGTATCTCAAGACCTTTAATTTGAGTGGTGGAAGGCATCAAGGATATGTATAGAACTCAAGTTATGGTTCTTGCAAGTTACAGGTCATCTGAGGGCACTGAAATTTGTCAGTGAAAGTTACTTGATTTCCAAGCAACATTTACCCCTCAAGGCGTTTTAAAATGGATTTCTGGAAAACATGAAAGTTGTTCCTCATGATCTTAGCTTTCTAGAAAGGTATAGTATGCCTTCATATGATTTGTAGAACTCTACTTATGATCTTGGCAAGCCAGGGGTATTTTGGGAAAGTGGAATTACAGGTCATTTCAAGCATATGCCCAAAACTCCTATTTCCAAACTTCAAATGAAAAAATGTTCAACATAAAACTTGCTCCAAATGACATTTTGAGTCTAGAAAAGTGGTTGTGGCAAGTTGGAAATGCTCATAGCTTAGAATTGCAAAATTGACCAATTATGAAGGGAAAAGTACCTTTTTAAAGGACCAAAATTGTGAATTTTTTATACAAAAGCAAAACCAAGCATATGACCAACCATTTTGAAGGTAAAGGACATTTTAAGACTATTGGCAATGTTAGGTTTTGGGTTTGAGGTCAAAATTTGGGAATTACCATAGCTTGCTTATAATTGAAGTTACACATCCAATGCATACAAGGGATTAATGTGCAAGCTAGCAAGGCCTTTCCACATGTTCAAAATATCACCTAATGAGATTTTCAAGTGAGAATGAGGAGCTGCAACAAGGTTTCATGGACTGATTTTTTCAACTCACCAATTTCACTTTCTCATGCAAAGATATAAGCAACTTCTCATGAGATCAATCTAGCAAGTTCTGGAACTTTCCATCATCATCTATATATTCATTCTAACTGATCCAAAAGAGGGTTGAACTTCATTTTGATCAAAAACTCATAGTTTCACTTCATCTTGCTCTTTTGCAAATTGCTTCAAATCTTCTCAATTCTTCATCATTCCTTCAAGATTTTGTTTCTATTCAATTCAATAATCATCATTGATCACATTGCAACCAAAATCTGAGTGAATAGTGGCCTGAATCGTGCTCTGTAAAATTCTCACATCCAAGTGCAATTGAAATCGGTTATGAGGATCCAGGTGGTTTGAGCAAGAATTGTTGCATACAGAATCAAGATCATAGTCCATTGAATGATCCTGGAGCATTGCAAGCTTTGAATTGAAGAACTCCACCTTCTGTTTTCCTCTTCTTACCAGGTTAGTGTTTCTCACGATTTGACTTGAATTAGGGATAGTCTTCATGATTTGTTAGGTTAGACATGGTTTAGGTGGTTAGATGATGGTTTTTGGAGACTTTAGCAAGATTTGGTGAAGGTTGATGGATGCACATGAATTCTGTTTGGGCATAGAACATGATGATTAAGCTGTTAGAATCCTAGATAATTAGCTAGTTTTGATCAGTATAGCCTAAGGATTATTTCTGTATAAGGCATGGTGAGTTTGGTGATGATCGAAACCTGATGAAATGTTGAATCCATGATGTTATACCTTTCGGTTTGGACGATAGAGAGAGTTTTAATGCAAACCAACACCACAGCTATATTCTACGTGAAAAATAGGCCAAGATTGGTTTTTACTTTTTGAATTTTGGACGAGAAACGAGTGAGCACGACGAGATAGAAGATTGGTGCATGAAGCTTGTGTTTCAATGGCTTTTCTGAAACCCTAGGTCCCAAGGAGGAAGACACTAGCATCTCCGTTGGATCATGTGGACTATTTGACCTAGGAAATCCATCTAACGGCCAGGATTTAAAACGAAATGGAGGGAAATCTGCCACCAGGTGAAACGCGGCGTTTCACTTAATGTACCATTCTGGGCTTTGTGCTCATTTGTTATTTCCACCCCCAAGCGTGGCCCAGTTCCGTTTTACACTATAATTATATGCTATTGGCACCGCGTTTTCATTTTTTTCTTTTCATTTTAATTTGATTTTTCTGAATACCATGGGCCAGGCGCGCTTTGCTATTCGCCACCCCCAACCTGGGCCCATCATCATATTGAACTGGATTTTATTTCTTTGTGCACCCCCTCATCATTTCTCATTTTTATTTTTCTCCAAATTTTATTTCACTTAAAAAATTCATAATAAATTGGAAAATCCATATTTTTTAATGGGACTTTTTTTCACACTTTCCATTTTCTGTCTAGAAAAATATAAAATCATAAAATGGGCATTTTACTTCATTTTTATATTTTTTGCCTATTTTTACATTTAATTGCTTTTTTTAATTCTTTTAGTTGATGCTACCATTTGTTGAATTTAGTTTAGGAGTTTCCTTTAGGATTTTCACTTTATTCTTTTTAGTACAACTAGCTATGGATATTAGGTGCCCCTGGTGTTTATACCACAATTTATAGGATTTCATTTTAGGTAGTTTAGTTAGAAACTATTAGACTAGTTAATTAGGGTTTTGAATAACATAGGTGTAACAAAACCAATTTCTTTTTGGGTTTTTTTAGGACAAATTAGAAGATGGGACTATATGGGTATTAAGGGTAAGCATAATAGATCCCTTAGAAAATGTTAGAATTCCCCCTATTATGTTAATACTTTTAGTATATTTTTGTAATTGATTGATTGTATGGTGTGCCCTTTTCTAGGGTTATTGTTTGATTGTGTGGGTTATTGGGCTTGCTTGGGGTATGGGTTTGAGTTGAAGACCTTGTTGTTGAAGCCCATTGAAGACAAAAAGAGTGAAGATCCAGTTCAAGTGTTGATGAAGGGTGTAGCTTGCTTGCAGCTGTTGAAGATTATAGGAACTAGGAGCTAGGTAGAGCTTAGAGTAGAAACTTGCTTCATAAACATGGAAGGTCCTGTTTGCCTCCATCCTTTCTCTATGATTCAAAGTCTCTTTTAAATACCCACCTCCTTCCTTTGGAAGGATTAGTGAATGTATTTAAAGGATGGAACTTTTGAGAGAAAACTGTATGTATCATGTTAATAGTCAGTAAGCCACACTTGGTAAGCAACTGACTGCTTAACATCCAATTCATCTTGTTAACTGCTACTCATCTTGGAAAGTGGGACTTGAAGAAAAGCCATGAAAGATTGAAGATAGAGACCTTGCTTGAGGATGAAGATTGTGTTGTTGAAGCTGTGCATTTGACTGCTGCTGTTTGAAGCCCTGCTGTTTGAAGCTGTTGAAGGTGTTTACTATTAGAGTTTCTTTCTTTGAAGATTGATGCTTGCTTGAAGCTTGTAGATGTTTGAAGATGACTTGAAGATAGAGGTTGATGGAGCTAGCTGTGCAGAGTTGTTGTTTGCTGTTTATTTTTGCTGTTTATAAGCTTTTGATGTATTGTTTGAGTTTCCCGGACTGTATTGTTTGCCAATTAATCTGTTAGGTTGAAAGTGAATTTTGTTCACTTTTGCCTGTTGTTTTCTAGGTTCGAGGTTGAGTGGGACTCCCTTGCCTCGCTTGTACTGATACATTCATGCATTTTACTGCTTTACTGTATATATATGTCGCTGTTTCTCCGTCTATCCCCTTAGGATCTCTGTTTCTCTCTGCGCAAGAGAGGAACATGATAGACATTAGGTCTTAACCCATGCATGATAACATTAGGTTAGTTTGATTCCCTTTTTCAACCATAGGTTAGCGTTCTGTCTCTTCTTTCTCAAAACAAACAGAAAAATACAATAAGATTTCAAATCCAATAAAAGACACTTCTTCCGTAAAAGAATGTGAACTCATCAAAACGTCATTTTTGTCCGCTTGGACCGGTAATCAGAAAAAACCCTTTTTCAGAAGGAGATAAAAACAATCAAGACAGACTTGTGTCGTACGTGGCCCGAACTACGTTTGCTCTGATATTTCATGTTGTATGAAAGTACGTAGGCATAGGATGCGATATCCTAGAGAGCAACCTTCCCCCCTTTCCCGTAGATAGGCGAACTACGTTGACTCTGATTTCTCGTTCCAGACGGGAATACGTAGGCATAAAGTGCGATACTTTGCTGAGTCATTTTATTTTCTTTTAACCCCAGACCTGTAGAATAGATAGAATAACAATCCGTACCAGAAAACAAGCGTGGATCCCGTCGAGTACGACGGACGTGAGGGGTGCTAATACCTTCCCCTTGCGTAACCGACTCCCGAATCCAGGATTTGGTTGCGATGACCATTCCTTTCCCGTCTTTGCGTTAGGTTTACTTCGAGCGTTTCCTTTCCCTCCTTTGGGATAAATAACGCACAGTGGCGACTCTTCTGTTCTGTCGGCGCCGATTTTCGCAGTAGCGACAGCTGGTGACTCTGTTGGGGATCCAACGTCCCCTGGTTGCTAAGGACTGCGATAGTTCCTTATGCATTTGGGATCCAACGTCCCTTAAGCGAGTCAATCCTAACGCTTGTTTTCCCGTCGAGGATTTTGTATGGATTTACTTTTTCCGTATTTTACTTTCAGCATTATATTATTGTTATTATTGCTGTATTGGGGTGTGACGGGTGTTCTATGATTGAGAGATAAGCCGGACCTGGGCTTGAGTGCACTTAGAATTAGAGTGGAAAGTAGTGGGCGCGTGCCGGCTTTGCTTGCATTAGTGTCCCGCAAAATCCACGCTCGGACGAGGTTCTTCTGATTGACTTCTTTTTCTACCCTTTGGGTCGAAGGGGTTGTTGGTTAGTTGAATTGTCGACTCCGGGGACCGATCAATTGGAAGTTGGCTAAGTGAGGCCTCTTCAGGATTTGATGATGCCACTCCTTCTGGGAATCGTATCATCAATCCTGAAAGTCTGTGACGCCGACGACCGCATAGGATGCCATACCATTGTCAGTTACTAGGACACCTACCTGTGAGAGGGTTTGGGGCTATGCAGGTAACTAGACCTTCAGAAACCGGTTTGTTTCTTGATTTGAGATTCAGGGTATTTATGGACAGTTGAGGGGTCTATCAGAGACCAGGTGGAGTTATGTTATGGGGTCTATCAAAGACCAGAGTTGAAGCTTTGTATTGGGTCTGTCTAAGACCAGGGTTTGAGGAATTCTGGATGGTCTATCTGAGACTTATGATGTGGTTCAGGCTTCTCAGCCATGGCGTTTGGTCCCTGTTGCATCTATTTGCATTGCATTGTTCGCATAACCATTATCATGTACATTTAATTAACGTGTGTCTGTGCTGCAGGTGCATTTGCATATTCCCTGATTCTAGTGTCCGGACTTCTGATTATTGGTCATGGCTGGTTTGAGAAAGACAGTTGCATACAAGTTACCTACACCTGACGTTACTCCCTTACTTGGTCTGATGTCCCTTGCTGATGAAGAGGTCAGGAGAAGTTTCAGGATGAGTTATGGAAGACTGTTGAGACTGGTTTGCAAGCCAACTGCTGTTGAGTTGAATGGGCTGTATACATTGATGCAATTCTATGACCCCGCCTTGAGATGTTTCACATTTGCTGACTTTATTTTGGGGCCTACCATGGAAGAGTACGCAGAGTTTATTGAGCTTCCGGTGCAAAATAAGGTTCCTTTCATCCATTGTGACACTAAGCCTCAGCTGGAGGACTTAGCTAAGGCCTTGCACATGAACGCTTCTGAACTATTAGTGACTTCTTGGCTCGGGGTTCCAGGTTTCTCCCTCGGTTTTCTGGTTGGCAAAGCCCAAGAATATGCCAAGAGCAGATGTTGGATAGTCTTTAAGGCTATTTTGGCTCTGTGCATCTACGGAATAGTGTTGTTTCCCAATTTACCCGATTTCGTGGACTTTGACGCCTTTCATCTGTTTGCTGCTGGCAACCCTGTACCCACTTTGATTGGAGACCTCTATCATTCATTGCACTAAAAAAATGAGAATAGGAGAGGAAAGACTGTTTACTGTTGTGCGCCGCTGTTGAACATGTGGTTTAAGAGCCACCTCCCCCTAAAGGGACCTCTTGTAGATGGTGCAATTACAGCTGACTGGCCAGAGCGCCTGATGAGACTATCTTCTGAAGACATTGAATGGTTCGACCGAGACTTGCTGGGGTCTGAGCTTATTTTCAGTTGCTCTGGGTATCCGAACGTGCCCTTGATAGGAAGGAAAGGATGCATCAATTATAATCCATCTCTGTTTGTTCGCCAGTTTGGATACGCACTGAAGAACCCACCTAGGGAGGAAGAAGTACAGGAATCTCTGTACTTCACCAGTGACTTGAATGGAGAGTTATTAGCCAAGCTTCAGCACGCTTGGATGCGTATCAACAAGAAGAGGGAAGACAAATTGAAGCAGCAAATTTCTGAACTCGAAGAGCAGTTGAGGGCTAGCAATAAAAAGTATGAAGAGGAGGTGATGGCAAGATATAGTCTTCAGAACGCATTGAACAAGGCCATCGAAGGCAAGAAAGAGGCTGTGTCTCAGAAACGGAAGCTAGAGGATCGCTTCGGAGAAGGGGCATGGGAGGAATCTGCTAGTGATTTACGACGTGTTCTCAAGCGAAGAGATCTACTTGTTGAAGGTCTGCTTACCCGACCAAGTCATCTAGAGACTAAGAGGCTATTAGAAGAGTACCAGGCATATGGGAGCACTTGACCGTTTCATGTAGTAATGTGTATGCTTTATTTGCATTGTGCTGACCATCACCAGGGTTGTTGGTTGAGGTCATGCCTTCTTATTGTACACTTATTGATATCGTATTCCTGACTTGATGGGTTTCTCTACAATATATGAGGTGTTTTCTATGATTCGGCTCTGAACTTCGTATTGCTATCACTATCACCACACTGACACATTCGCACTAGAATCGGGGAGTGATACGCCCCAATGCACATACACATATTGCATTGCATTCGCATTCATATTGCATTACAGGTGATTATTGAACTGTATCTCATTTCCTGCACCGTACAGGTCTTTTCAGGATTGAAAGTCAACGCCCGCATCGATACTCCACTCGTACCAACTGCAGAAGAGTTATAGATCAGATGCAGAATGAAATGCAGGACATGCGTGAGAAGCTGGCACTATTCATGCAGACAATGAAGACCATTGTGAAAGGCCAGGAGAACTTACAAGCTTTGGTGCAGCCTTTGCTGATGAGAAATGTTGGGCACGGAAACGAAGACCATAATTCTGCGCGAGTCGACACTATTCACGGGGATGGTACCCCTACACCGGTAGCTCCACCGGTGGTGAACATACCTGCTGTCAATGTGAACAACGGTGCTGCCGCCGGGAACGGTAACGCAGGAATCGGTAACGAGACTGTTGTCAACAACGTTGGGTTCGGAGATGTCAATCTAGGTGGTGATAATATGGGAGGTAATGGCTTCGGTAACAACGGATTTGGCTATAATGACCAGGGGTTTGATCATGCTGGGAAGTACGGCTTCAACGCTCAGGGCTTCGGACAGGACGGATTTGGTATTACCAATCAGGGTTATGGCGGATTCGGTAATGGGAATGGTGCTGGGATAATGTCTTTTGGACCTGCCGGAGTCGCTCCGGGGTATGGTAACAGGGGGCGGGGCCCTGTGATGAATCAGAATAGATTTGGCCGTAACAACGGGTATGATGGATACGGAAATGGGAATGGTAATTGGCTAAAAGATCAGCAAGAATATGCTTTCTCTGGTGGAGGTTTTGAAGGTCCTATGGATGATTCTCAGAGAATCAAGATGCTCGAGGAGCAGATGAAAGGTGTCGTGTGTCGCTACTGCGAAAATCGGCGCCGGCTGAACAGAAGAGTCGCCACCGTGCGTTATTTATCCCAACGGAGGGAAAGGAAACGCTCAGAGTAAACCTACCGCAAAACGGGGAAAGGTATGGTCATCGCAACCAAAACCTGGGTTCGGGAGTCGGTTACGCAAGGGGAAGGTATTAGCATTCCTCACGTCCGTCGTACTCGACGGGATCCACGCTTGTTTTCGGGTATGGATTGTTATTCTATCTACTCTACAGGTCTGGGGTAAAAAAAGAAAATAAAATGACTCGGCAAAGTATCGCACTTTATGCCTACGTATTCCCGTCTGGAACGAGAAATCAGAGTCAACGTAGTTCGCCTACCTACGGGAAAGGAGGGGAAGGTTGCTCGCTAGGATATCGCATCCTATGCCTACGTACTTTCATACAGCATGAAAGATCGGAGCAAACGTAGTTCGGGCCACGTACGACACAAGTTTGTCTTGATTGCTTTTATTTCCTTCTGAAAAAAGGGTTCTTCTGATTACTGGTCCAAGCGGACAAAAATGACGTTTTGATGAGTTCACATTCTTTTACGGAAGAAGTGTCTTTTATTGTGTTTGAAATCTTATTGTGTTTTTCTGTTTGTTTTGAGAAAGAAGAGACAGGACTCTAACCTATGGTTGCAAAGGGAATCACACTAACCTAATGTTATCATGCATGGGTTAAGATCTAATGTCTATCATGCTCCTCTCTTGCACAGAGAGAAACAGAGATCCTAAGGGGATAGACGGAAACAGAAACAAAAGCAAACATGCAATAAAGCAGTAAAATGCATGAATGCAGCAATACAAGCGAGGCAAGGGAGTCCCACTCAACCTCGAACCTAGAAAACAACAGGCAAAAGTGAACAGAATTCACTCTCAACCTAACAGGTCAATTAGCAAGCAATACAGTCAGAGAAATTCAAACAATACATCAAGAATCATAACCAGCAAAAATAAACAGCAAAAGCAGTCTTCATCAGCATCTGTCTTCAAGTCATCTTCAACCATCTACAAGCTTTAAGCAAGCATCAGTCTTCATCTTCAATCCTTCAAGCAAAGTCTCTATCTTCAATCCTTCAATGCTTTCCTTCAAGTCCCAACCCTCCAAGATGATCAGCAGTCTACCCGTAATACCCCTATAGTCCCATACCCCAAAATTCAATCTACAACCCATGAAAGAAATGATTTATTACACCTATGTTATATCTAAACCCTAGTTTTGATTCTCCTAATCACACCTAAACAAATCATCTAAAATTAAGTCCTAAAATCATGAATTAAATTTTATATACAAGCTAAAGTTCTAAGTTAATCACCCTAAAAAGAATGGATCCAAAATGTAAAAGCATCTAACTAAACTAAAATCAACAATATCATGCATTAAACTAAACATTATTCAAAACCTATTTAAAAGAAAAAATATACTAAAAATACAAAAATAAAATGAAATGCTAATTTTATTATGTGAAAATTTTCTTAACAAAAATATGAAAAGGATGCAAAAACAACCAATTAAAAATATGCAATTTTCCATTTGTTATGATTTTTTAAAGAATTAAAAAAAATGAAAGAAATTAACATGAATTAAATGAGATTAGGGGTGCAGTTAGTATTTATTTTAGTTAAAACAAGATGATGGGCCCAGACTGGGGGGCGCGCATAGCAAGGCGCTTCTGGGCCCAGTTGATCAGAAAAAAAACAAAAAGAAAATAAAGTGAAAAACGGTGCAGAAAGTAGAAATTCAGTTCATTTGAGATTGGGCCTTGCTAGTAGGGGTGCGCATAGCAAGGGCAACTTAAGCCCATCAGAAGGATTAAATGAAACGCAGCGTATTGCTGCGTAATATCTCCCTCCAAATTTCGTTTTGAATCGTGGCCATTAGATCCTTCTCTGAGTCAAAGTCAAATGAGTCATCCAACGCTGGGAAGATCATCTTCTCCAAGTTAGGGTTTCGCCATTGATGAACCCTGCATGCAGCTCGCGCGAACCAGGATTCCACATACTCCTGCATCTTCATTTCTCCATGAAACTCACATCTGTAAAAAGCAAAAACGCTCCATTTCTTCTCCTCTACACCACCATGGCCTTGGTTTTCTCTGAAACTCCCTCTAAGTCCAAACCCAATAGGTAGAAGGTCTAGATTCCACCATTTTACACTGACATCAACCATGCTAATTCTTGCTAACTCTTACACTAACACAATTTACATGCTTTACTGATCATTTTAATCCATTTAACCAAGATTATCATGCCCTAACCTGGGTGCTCTAAGCCCTAACAGTTTTGGTACTCCAATGGTAACCTCCATGAATTGTCTTCAAAGTCATCAGAAACAATCATCTAATCATTCCTAACCATTCTAACCTAATGATTCTCTAACATGCTAACTAAATCTATCCAAATCGATGAAAACACTAACCTGGTTTGATGATGAAAACAGGTGCAGAATTCCTTGGATCCAAAGCTTGCAATGCTTGGGAATTGATCAACAAACTTGATTCTTGATTCTGTATGCAGTAGTTCTTGCTCAAACTCCTTGGATTGCCATAACCACTTCCTTTTGCAATTTGGATGATACACTTGTATAGCACGAATTCCTCTTCAATTCAAACAAATTTTGATGGAAATTGGATCTATGAAGGATGTAGATGATGCTAGGTCAAGGATTTTGGAAATTGATGAAGGTTTGATAGAGTTTGGGATGAATTTGCACACTTGAAGAATGAGATGAAACTTGGTATTTTGATCAAAATGAATCACCAACCCTTGAATGAAGCCACTCTACCCAATATATAGACACTCATAGAACACTCTAGAACTTGGTAGAACTTTCTTGTGCACAATTCCCTTGAATTTTGGATATGTTAACTTCATACATAAGTAACCAATGGTATCTCTCAAACTTTGCCCTAAACTCAAAAATCTACTTTTGCCAATGTTCTTAAAACATTTTTTCCAATCAAAATGACCTATAATTTCATCCCATTTGGCCATGTTATGAAAAATCTCAATTTTAGGTCACTTTTATTCATTAAATTCACTTTTAAATGACCAAACTTGGAACCTTGAGCTATGGACATTTCCAAACTTTCATGATCACTTTCTAGACTCAAAATGTCATTTGGAGCAAGTTTGATGTTGTGAAGTTTTTCATTTTAAGCTTCCTTGTATGAGTTTTGGGCATAGGCTTGAAATGACCTGTAATTCTCAAATGACCAAAATACCCTTTTCTTGCCAAGGCCATAAGTAGAGTTCCACAAATCATATGAAGGCATACCATACCTTTCTAGAAAGCTAAGACAATGAGGAACAACTCTTATGTTGACCATAAATTCATTTGAAATCTCCTTGAGGGGTAAAGGTTGCTTGGAAGACAAGTAACTTTCACAGATAAAATTTCAGATACCTCAGATGACCTGTAACTTGCAAGGACCATAACTTGAGTTCTATAAATATCCTTGATGTATTCCACCACTCAAATTAAAGGTCTTGAGATCCTCTACAAGTTTAATGTTGGCCAAGGATCCATTTGAAGCTTGAATTTTGACTTATCTTGCTTGGAAGTTTGCCCTAAATCAGGGGATTTTACACAGAAACCCTAATTTAGAAACTCCTCTTCTTCTTGATTTCTCTTGATTTCTTCTTGGCACAACACCACATCCTTATCTACATGTCAAATGATTAACCCCACATCTCTCAAACAGACCTTGATGCCTTTCAATCAATCATCTGACCTAGGGTTGACCCAGGGTTGACCCAGATGAAACCCTAGTTGACTGTCTTCAACTACAACTCTTGTGATCACATCAATGACTTGTCTCACTTTCAAAATGACTCTCTAAGTTCTCTATGATGTCTATATACCCTCCATGCTCAATTAACAGCTCACAACTTCTTTGATGATCTTCAAATACCCTCAAGATAGGAGAGAGACCCACTGCTTGATCCACTGACTTCTTAGATTTCAATTTCTTTCTGATGACTTGGATAAGATTGAATTTGAATAATAACCTCTTGATAGGCTCACAGAGATAAGAATAGTACTTGGTCCCTTGTTGGATAACTTGCTATGCTATGTTATGCAGATGATTAAACTATGCACATGACTCTATATGCAAATGCTAATGCAATTGAAACATAAACCAAGTGAAGTAGGTTGAGCAAATTTTAGGGTGCAACAGCTGCCCCTATTCAAGCGACTTGGGCCCGATTGGTTGAAGAGCGAACGGCCTTCAAACATTCGAGGCGCGAGACGGTTGAATACTAAGAACCCGGAAATTTGCCAACCGCAGAAATAAACTGCAACACTGCTTAGAGAACGACATCCACCAACTGAACCTAGCTGTTACGGCAACCAACTAATCCATTAGCGACCGTGCTGGGGATTATTTTCATCAGCCTGAAGAAGATTCTATCATCGCAGGGATAGAACTTTGTCTAGGTTAGAACGCCTGTTTCGTCAACACGAAGAAATCTCAACTAACACTTGTCCACGTCAGAACGCACATTTGCCGTCAACCCAGAAAAATCTCGGCGACTTCGCTGGGGATGACTCGTCTGCATTTCATCAGCATGAGTGGAACCTATCAACATAGGAATGAATTGTCCACGTCAGGAATAAATCGTCCACGTTATGAATAAACTCTCCACGTCGGGAGTACACTTTCCACGTTAGGAATAACCTGTCTACATTAGGACTACATCGTCCACGTTAAGACTCACCTTTCCACGTTAGGAATAAACCTTCCACGTTAGGAATAAACCTTCCACGTTAGGAATACATCGTCCACGTTAGGAATAACTCTTTTCCACGTTAGGAATACATCTTTCCACGTAAGTAATACCTCTTTCCACGTAAGGAATACATCTTTCCACGTAAGGAATAAGACTTCGTCTGGATCTGTCCACGTCAGGACTAAACTTTCCACGTGAAGAATACATCTTTCCACGTAAGGAATACCTCTTTCCACGTAAGGAATACACTTCATCTGGATCTGTCCACGTCAGGACTAAACTTTCCACGTGAGGAATACATCTTTCCACGTAAGGAATACCTCTTTCCACGTAAGGAATACATCTTTCCACGTAAGGAAGACATCTTCGTCTTGATTTGTCCACGTTAGGACTCACATATCGTCTGCACAAGAAAATCCTATCAGCATGGGGGTAACATCGTCCACGTCAGGACACCACTCGTTGACTCGAAGAAATATAAATTCGTCCACGTCAGGACTCACGCATCTTCGACCCGCTGGGGAAATAAAACTTGTCCACGTCAGGACACACATTCCATCAATACCGAGAAATCGAATCTGTCCACGTCAGCACTCATGCTCTACCAACACGAAGAAAGATAAATTTGTCCACGTTAGGACTCGCGCGTCTTGTCAACCCAAGGAACTATGAACTTGTCCACGTCAGGACGCACATCTCACCATTACGAAGGAAGATATCTGCTGGGAATAAATGGTCCGCGTCAGGACACCAACACGAAGAGTAATCAATTTTGTCCACGTCAGGACTTCACATTCAATCAATACGGTGAAATCGAATCTGTCCACGTTAGGACTAGCACATCTCATCAACCTGGGGAAATAAATCTGTCCACGTTAGGACACCCACTTCTCTAGCACGAAGAAATCCCGTCAATAAAATTGTCCACTTCAGGACTCATTTCTCCATTGGTCCCAACCCACAAACTTCTTAGCACTGACGTGACAACGACTTTGAGGCGGACTCTACTGGGAATATTTAAAAACCAAACTACCGGACGCCTGTTCTGATAACCGGCGGCAGCCTCTGAAATTCTGATTCATGAAACCTTTTGATGTTGACGTAACAACAATTTTGAAGAAAGTAATCCGCTGGCCGGACTAGAGACACTTCAACAAGCAACCCTGGTGGGGAAAACAAGAGACATTTACACCAATAACTCTGCTCGGGGACAAAGAGCAATTTATCATGATAACTCTGTGGGGAGTAAGGCCAAAACTGACATTATCGTTGAATGTCTCATGTCGAGATCTTGAATGTTTGGTAATTCATTTGAGCAAGAGCTTCCTCAACCTGCAAGAGAACAATACTTGAAACAAACGGTTAGCCAACCTGGTCCATGTTTCAAAATGCATATGCTTGACAATGACACCATGCTCCATTCGACATGGAGATGCTACGCGTCTTTATTTGGTGGATGCAAGTATGACACTATATGCCCATGCAAATGCAAACTCGAACTGCTGAGGTACAGAAACCGCTTCAGCAAAATAAATGCTGAAGACGACGCCAACTCCGCCGGGGGTAACCAGATGTTACAAAATTATTCCAGCAAAATAAATGCTGGAAAAGTGAAGCCAACTTTGCTGAGGGATAATTGAATGCGCCGATCCCGATTGGACTTCTGCTGGGGAGTGAACGGGTATCACACGGTATTCCGACAAAATAAATGTCAGGATACACAACCAACTCGGCCGGGGATAGTTTTAATCTTCGAATTCCACCGGGAGGAAAGAAAACACTTGCTGGAAAGAGAACTCCACTGGGGATGGAATGATTCTCTTGGGGAAAATCAACTGACTCCGCTGGGGGAGAGTAAATGACCCTACTGGGAAGGGTAGACTGCCTGAGTACAACTCACAAGTTGGAAATATTAATCTTCTGAGGCTAAACCACTCTGCTCGGGAAGGGGGAATCCTCTTCGGGGGACACCACACTGTCTGAATACAGCCTTTGATCTTGGAATCATTAATTCTGCTGAGAGTAAACAACCCTGCTGGAGAATGTCCTCTGGATAAGCCACGACTAGCTAGGGGATTTGATCCTTCTTCAGTAAGGAACAATGTTATCTTGGAAGCGCGACCTGCGTGGGGATCGAGTATTTCGTTACGAGCTTCTGCTCCATACTGCAATCTTTGGATCGTCCACTTTGTATGGCTATGAACCCTGCAACACCACAAACAAGACAAGACAAGTCTATGCAACCAAATCTATTCAGGTTAGCGTTAGTGACATTATTTTTAGTTAATTCAAAGTTTTAGCAATTATTGGCAAGGGCCAGCGACGTTATGTACTTGCTGGTTTCATTAAACCTAGGCGTTTATCATGCACAAAACAGTAAAGAACCAGCATCAAGTACTGAATAACATGTTTTATTGATTGGGCCCCTAAATGGGCAGAGTTTTGTACACGGGATGTAACTCCTGAAAAGAGGAAGCTACGCACAACAAATATACAATTATGCACAAGAAGCATGAATATAATGATAAATCAAATTTGTACACATGTCGGCAACGGGATGCAGACGAACATCACGAACTGACCCTCCTATGACTCGCCCGACTCTAATGCTTTCCCGGTATCCATACTTCCGAAGAGATTGTATCTGATAATCGACCACTCGAGTATATTCTCCCGCACCAAAGCTCAATGCAGTATCAAATTCGGACCGCAGTCATTTGCTTTTCAAATCCCTAACTTTTGCGTGAACCGCCCTTTACGGGTTTTCAGTTCACCGGGATACCCTTTTTTGCCGAAGCCGCCCAGTGTAGGTTTTCAACTTCGCGGGTGTACATTTTTCACTTTTATCCCTAATTTTTGCCCGAACCTTTCATTCTGTTTTTGGTTCGCCAGGATGCCCCATTTTTGCCTAGACTCTCTTTTTTTGTCCAACGGGTCAATTTTACGCAAAGTATTTTTTAACTGCGTCCGAATTCACAGGTGACGTAAAGTCTTCACCGTCCATGGTGGACAACAATAAAGCTCCTCTTGAAAAGAATTTTCTGACAACGTATGGCCCTTCGTAGTTAGGGGTCCACTTGCCCCTGTGATCTGCCTGTGGCGGGAGAATCCTTTTCAGCACAAGGTCGCCCGTCTGAAAGCTCCGAGGATGTATCTTCTTATCATATGCTTTCTTCATTCGGCTCTGGTACAAACGACCATATGCTAGAGAAGCTAGCCTCTTCTCATCCATTAAACTCAGTTGGTTCAACCTGTCTTTCACCCATTCTACCTCGTCTAGTTGGACGTCTCGCAATACCCTCAGAGAAGGAATCTCGACTTCCAGTGGTAGCACTGCTTCCATTCCGTATACCAACGAGAACGGGGTTGCCCCGGTTGATGTGCGTACCGTCGTACGATAACCGTGCAAAGCAAAAGGTAGCATCTCATGCCAATCCTTATAGGTCACCACCATCTTCTGAACGATCTTCTTTATATTCTTATTGGCCGCTTCAACAGCGCCATTCATCTTGGGTCGGTAAGGGGAGGAGTTGTGATGCTCGATCTTAGAATTCTGACAGAGCTCCTTCATCATTTTGTTGTTCAGGTTTGAACCGTTGTCAGTGATTATCCGCTCGGGGATTCCATATCTGCAAATGACATCACATTCAGAGGACTCGGAGGCACATGGATCTTATCAGCATATATTTGGCACTTGTGGCACTTCCTCGCAAACTTGAAACAATCAGTTTCCATAGTCAGCCAAAAATAACCTGCCCGTAGCAGCTTCCTCGTCATGGCATGCCCACCAGCATGCGTACCAAATGTACCCTCATGTATTTCCTCCATGAGCAGCTTCGCCTCTTTTTCGTCTACACAACGCAGCAGCACCAAGTCGTGATTTCGTTTGTACAGGACACCGTCCGGATTCAAATAGAAATTACCCGCCAATCTCCTGAGAGTCTTCTGATCTTGACTGGATGCCCCAGCCGGATACTCTTTATTCTTCAGAAAATTAAGGATATCAAAATACCATGGTTTATCGTCAGATGCTTCGTCAATAGCAAACACGAAGGCAGGTCTGTCAAGCCGAGAGATAACAATTCTGGGAGCCTCATTCCAGAAGTTGACTTTGTACATGGAAGACAAAGTGGCCAGGGCGTCAGCCATCTGATTCTCCGCTCGTGGTACATGATGCAATTCAACCTTGTCGAAGAAAGGCAACAATCTCCTCGCATAATTCATGTACGGTATCAAATTGGGCTGACGTGTCTCCCATTCCCCTTTTATTTGATTCACCACCAGAGCTGAGTCTCCGTATACATCCAGATTTTTGATTCGCAAATCAATGGCTTCTTCAAGCCCCATGATACAAGCTTCGTATTCGGCTTCATTATTGGTAACCGGAAAGGTCAATCGAGTAGTAAACGAGATGTACGACCCGTGTGGAGTAGTAATGATTGCCCCTATTCCGCTACCGTAGGCGTTTACAGCTCCGTCAAAGATCAACTTCCATTTGGAACCCAATTCTGGTCCTTCGTCTGGCACCGGCTCTTCACAATCTTTCATCTTTAGGTACATGATATCCTCGTCAGGAAAATCAAACCTCATCGATTGGTAATCTTCAATAGGCTGCTCTGCCAAGTACTCAGACAGTACACTCCCTTTTATGGCCTTCTGCGAGACGTACTGGATGTCGTATTCGGTCAAAACCATCTGCCAACGGGCAATTCTCCCCGATAACGCCTGCTTTTCGAATACATATTTGATAGGATCCATCTTCGAGATGAGCATGATTGTATGATTCAGCATGTATTTCCTCAAACGCTTGGCGGCCCAGGCCAGCGCGCAACAAGTTTTTTCAAGCATTGAATATCGAGATTCACATTCGGTAAACTTCTTACTCAAGTAGTAGATCGCATGCTCTTTTCTTCCCGTCTCGTCGTGTTGACCGAGAACACAACCCATACTTCCCTCAAGAACTGTCAAATACATAATCAAGGGTCTCCCTGCCACTGGGGGTATCAAAATAGGAGGCTCCTGCAAATACTGCTTTATTTTATCGAACGCCTTTTGACAATTTTCATTCCACGTCACAGCCTGGTCTTTTTTCAACAGCTTGAATAATGGCTCACACGTAGCTGTTAGGTGAGATATGAACCGGGCGATGTAGTTCAACCTCCCTAAAAACCCGCGTACCTCTTTTTCTGTTCTAGGCGTCGGCATCTCTTGTATTGCTTTTATTTTTGCGGGATCAACCTCTATTCCTCTTTCGCTCACGATAAACCCCAGCAGTTTACCCGATCTCACCCCGAAGGTGCACTTGTTAGGGTTCAGTCTCAGCCTGAACTTCCTAAGCCTTTTGAATAACTTCAGCAGATTCACCAAATGCTCTTCCTCCGTCTGGGATTTGGCAATCATATCATCGACATAAACTTCGATCTCTTTATGCATCATATCATGGAAAAGAGTCGTCATTGCATGCTGATACATTGCCCCAGCATTCTTCAATCCGAAGGGCATCACTTTATAACAAAATGTTCCCCAAGGCGTTATGAAAGTAGTCTTCTCCATATCTTCTGGCGCCATTTTAATCTGATTATAGCCCGAGAAGCCATCCATGAAGGAGAATACGGAGAATTGAGCAGTGTTGTCAACTAGCACATCGATGTGAGGAAGTGGAAAATCATCTTTCGGGCTCGCTTTATTTAAATCACGGTAATCTACGCACATTCTTACTTTACCGTCTTTCTTTGGCACTGGTACAATATTAGCGACCCATGAGGGATATTTTGTCACAGCTAGGAAACCAGCATCCCACTGTTTTTGAACCTCCTCTTTAATTTTCACTGCCATATCAGGTCTAGTTCTGCGAAGCTTCTGCTTGACCGGCGAGCATTCTTCTTTCAACGGCAGACGGTGCACAACCATATCTGTATCCAGCCCAGGCATGTCTTCATACGACCAAGCGAACACATCACTATACTCTCTGAGCATTTCAACCAGTCTTCGCTTGACGTCGCTCTGCAGCGCGGCTCCTATACGGATGTTCTTTTCAACCCCTTCCGACCCCAGGTTAATAATTTCGATGACCTCCTCATGAGGCAGAATGACTCGTTCTTCTTGCTTCACCAACCAAGACAATTCTTCGGGAACATCACCATCTTCAACAATCTCTTCTTCGGCCCGAAATACCGGGTGCTCAAAGTCGAGACGAGTCATAGGTGGTTCAATGATGTCATCTGAAAATGTTATCCTGCAAAAGGAATGGTTAAATGCTTCAAAATGCGTATAAAGCGAATAACCGCGTTGCCATTTTATTGTAAAACACAAAACAGGAAAAACAGAGATCGCGATATTTGCACACGAAAAACGCCTTTTATTTAATGATTAAACACGCAATGTTCATAACAGCACAGCCCTAAGCAAATCATGATGCCCCGGGCAAGACACCAGATTGTTCAACAATTAAAAAACAAAGTATTACTGTTTATAAGTCACAGGAACAATCTCCTGAATGGACCAATTGCATAATCCTTGTCCTGGCACGCTCGGCTGAATCCAGGCGTCCATGTCGCAATCGCTGTCTCCTTCGTCAGACTCTGAAGCAGCGTTGATGGTCTCGTGACACACTCCACCAGCAGTGATGGTTATTGGTCCTCTGAAACGGGGTGCCCCCACAGCAGGTGTTGATGACGACGGTTGATATCCCAGCCCAAATCGGTCCATCTTCACGGGAATATCCAGCACTTTGCCCCAGCCTTTGGTCTCACCAGTCTCTACTAGAGCTTGAGCTTCCTTATACGACAAGACGGCTACCTCTGACGCTTTACTCGGCCCGGGACCTTTGTCTTTGATGCGCAACCCTTCAAATGCCTGACAGGGTGTTTCGTGAATCTCGCCGTCGACCTCCACATACTTGAATGATGACAGATGGCTAACCAATATATCCTCTTCCCCACAGACTGTGACCACACTGTCCCCTACCATGTATTTCAACTTTTGATGCAAGGTAGACGTGACTGCCCCAGCACCATGAATCCAGGGTCGTCCGAGAAGGCAGTTGTATGCTGGCTGGATGTCCATGATATAAAATTCAGTCGCGAAAACCTTCGGCCCCACCTGTAGAGGTAATGTTATGGATCCAAAAACTGTTCTTCGCGTACCGTCAAATGCCCTGACCACCAAGTCACTAGGCGTACACAGGATTCCTCTGACATCTAGTTTCATCATCGCTTTCTTGGGCAGCACATTTAATGATGATCCGGTGTCTACCAGTACATGAGACATGACTGATCCTCTACACTCCACAAAGACGTGCAACGCCATATTATGCTCTCTCCCCTTCGGGGTCAAATCGAAGTCTGTAAATCCCAAGCTATGGCCTGCATTCACATGCGCCAACACCCCCTCCAGCTGATTCACGGAAACATCTTGGGGTACGAAGGAAGTATCCAGAACTTTCAACAATGCATTTCTGTGAGCTTCAGAGCACAATAGCAACGACAGTATAGATATCTTTGACGGCGTCTGTTGCAGATGCTCAACAATCTTATAATCACTTTTACGAATCAAGCGCATGAACTCTTCCACATCTTTCGATGCCGTTTCTTTTCCGTTCGCCTACACATGGACGGTTTCATTCATCTTTCCTTTCCCCTTTGCCAGTCGTTCAGCCTTTACCTCAGGCGATATGAAGATTCTCCTACTTCTTATCATACCTCCGGTACCGACAACGTTGTCCACAGTCTCAGCTGGCTGCTTATTAACATCAATTTTTACCCCATCACAATACACTTCCAACCCATATGTCCAGGGGACGGCCTTGGTGTTCTCATAAGGGATTGGCCCTGCCTTGGTGATGGTGATCGGCGGTCGCTTGGCCGGTGCCGTTATAGTGATCGTTTTTCGAGGAATCATCACAGTAGCCACATCACTTTGCTTGTCTGCTAATACCCCTGCAGGTTCTTCAATTGTTGCTCGGTCAAATTGCAATGTGCCGCCATCTATTAAAGTCTGAATACCCTTCTTTAAGTCATCACAACCCCCAGCTAGGGTCCAGCACTCTAAACAATACTCGTCACATCCAGGATACACACCCCCTTGCAATAATCTGCTATTTATCTCGCACAACGGTGTCTTGAGGTCATTAACATGCATAATCAAGTTCAAACCCTCCTCTGTTAAAATGGCGTTTGCCCCATGGTTGGGCATGGGCTTCTGCACTATGTTTGGACCTGCCTGTCCAAAATTGATAGCCTTACTATCCAATAGATCCTGCACTACATGCTTGAATGCGTGGCAACCTTCTACATCGTGGCCAGGAGCCCCAGAGTGGAATTCACAGTGCCTGCTTGCATCGTAGCCGTACGGAGGAGTGCCTGTTATTGGCGCCAGAGTTCTCTTCTCCACCAAGTTCAAACCCAATAGTGTCTGTAGCAATTCTGCATACGTTGAAGGAGGCTTTTCAAACACCCTCCTTGGCTTACCCCCCTGGAATCTGCGCGGGGCAGGCTGTGCCCCCTGTTGTGGCTGCTGTTGCTGTTGTTGTTGTTGAAGTAGTTGTTGCTGAAATGGTTGTTGCTGAAATGGTTGTTGCTGAAACGAAATAGTAACGCTTGCCACCTGTTGCGGCTGATTGTACTGGTTTCGACCTCTGCCCCGGCCTCGGCCTCGGCCCCCAAACACTGCACTTGCATCGCCCTGACGGCGCCCACCAAAAGCCCTTCTGTTACTGCCAGCTGCAGTGGATTCCTCAGCTTGGAATCTTCCCTGTTTAATGTTACTTTCAATCTTCTCTCCCATCAGGATTAAGTCTGAGAAACTGCCCAAAGAGGTGTGAAACAACTTGTCATAAAACATACCAGTGAATGTTCCTATGAACATGTCATTCATTTCCTTATCCTCTAAAGGGGGATGAACTCTAGCAGCCATGTCACGCCATCTCTGCGCATACTCTTTGAAGCTCTCGCCCTTCTTCTGGGACAACCCCTGCAATTGGACCCGGTTGGGTGCCAAGTCGCTGTTATACTTATAGTGAGCTACAAATGCTTCAGCCAGCTGCTTCCATGTCTTTATATGAGTTGGTTCCAATCCCATATACCACTCGAGGGAAGGACCAGACAAGCTATCTTGAAAGAAATGCATTAGCATCCTCTCATCGTTAGAATACGCCGACATCCTTCTGTAATATGACCGCACGTGCACTTTTGGACAGGTGTCCCCCTTATACTTGTCGAATGTGGGAGCTTTGAATTTGATTGGCACCCTCAAGCCAGGCACTAGACCCATTGTTGACATATCTAAGCCAACGACACTTTGATTCACGACCCCCCTCATCTGCTCCTCGAGCATCCTGATCCTCTGAGAGTCATCCATAGGCCCTTCGAAACCTCCACCGGAGAAAGCATCCTCTTGCTGGTCTTCTTGCCACATACCATTCCCAGCTCCGTATCCATCGTATCCATTGTTGCGGCCAACTCTGGTCTGATTCATTACCGGGCCTCGCCCTCTGTTGCCGTACCCCGACGCGACCCCAGCAGGTCCAAAAGCCATTAACCCACGCCATTTCCATTTCCGAATCTGCCATAACCTTGATTAGTCATACCAAATTCGTCCTGCCCGAAGCCTGGAGCATTGAAACCGTACTTCCCAGTATTATCGAACCCCTGGTCATTGAAGCCGAATCCAGTATTACCGAAGCCATTGCCTCCCATATTATCACCCAGGTTGACATCTCCGAGCCCAACGTTGTTAACGATGGTCTTGTTTCCAATTCCAACGTTACCGTTCCCGGCAGCAGTGCCGTTATTCACATTGACAGCAGGTATGTTGACTACAGGTGGAGCCACTGGTGTGGGAGTACCATCCCCGTGAATAGTATTGACTCGCACAGACTGATGATCCTCATTTCCGTGCCCAGCACTCCTTACCAACAGAGGCTGCACCAAAGCTTGCAAATTCTCCTGTCCTTTCGCAATGGTCTCCATTGTTTGCATGAAGAGCGCCAGCTTCTCACGCATGTCTTGCATTTCGTTCTGCATTTGATCCATAATTCTTCGGCAGTTGGTACGAGTGGAGTATCGGTGCGGGCGCTGATCTTCAATCCTGAAAAGACCTGGTACAGAGCAAGAAATGAGATACCGTGCAATAATCACCTGTAATGCAATATGAATGCGAATGCAATGCAATATGTGTCTGTGCATTAGGGAATATCATTCCCCGATTCTAGTGCGAATGTGCCAGTGCAGTGACAGTGCTAGCAATACGAAGATTGGAGCCGAATCATAGAAAACGCCTCATACATTGCAGAGAAATCCATTAAGCCAAGAATACAATATCACTGAGTGTACGATAAGAAGGCATGACCTCAACCAACAATCCTGGTGATGGTCAGCGCTATGCAAATAAAGCATACACATTAATATATGAAACAGTCAAGTACACTCATAAGCCTGGTACTCTTCTAGTAACTTCTTAGTCTCAGGATGACTTGGTCGGGTAAGCAGACCCTCAACAAGTTGATTTCTTCGCTTGAGAACACGTCGCACATCACCAGCGGTTTCCTCCCATGCCCCTTCTCCGAAGCGATCCTCTAGCTTCCGCTTCTGAGACACAGCTTCGTTCCTGCCTTCGATGGTCTTGTTCAATGCATTCTGGAGACTATATCTGGTCATCACCTCTTCTTCATACTTCTTAATGCTAGCCTTCAACTGCTCTTCGAGTTCAGAAATTTTCTGCTTCAATTTTTCTTCCCTCTTTTTGTTGTTGCTTAGCGTAGCATTCCACGTCTTGTTACAAGAAGAGATTTCCCGGTGGGCGGCATCGAGTGCTTTCTTTTTAGACTCCAACATGTCATGAGAGCTTCTGAACTCTTGACCCAGACGTTTGCGCTTCTTTTTCTCCTCAGTCAATTCAGCACCTAGCCTGTTTACTAGCTCGATCTGCTGTTGGAAAGCATGCACAGCCTTGTTTTTCTCACTACGCATCTGGGCCAGTTCCTTTTCTAACCCTTCATTGATCTTCATCAAGGCTTCTTTTTCTTTTACAACTCGCTCGTAGACCTCCCTAGTAACAGTAGTTGGTTCTTCCACCGGAATATGAACAGGGACCGGTGCAGCTGGAAATGGCATCAGCAACTGTCTTGCTCTCTCTCGGATCCATACTTTGTAGGGTGCATAAGCTTGACAATCATTCTTCCCCAACAGTGGCTTCCCTCTTCTGTTTATATGCATCCATGCATGCTGAAGCTTGGCGAGTAACTCTCCATTCAAATCACCGGTGAAGTACAGAGATTCCTGTACTTCTTCCTCCTGAGGTGGGTTCTTCAACGCATATCCGAACTGGCGAACGAACAGAGACGGGTTGTAATTGATACACCCTTTTCTTCCTATCAAAGGAACATTAGGATACCCAGAACAACTGAAAATAAGCTCAGACCCCAACAAGTCTCGGTCAAACCACTCAATGTCTTCAGAAGATAGCCTCATCAGGCGCTCTGGCCAGTCAGCTGTAGTTGCACTATCCACAAAAGGTCCCTTCAGGGGAAGATGGCTCTTAAACCACATGTTCAACAGCGGCGCACAACAGTAAACAGTCTTTCCTCTTCTATTTTCATTTTTGTAGTGCAATAAATGATAGAGATCTCTAACCAAAGTGGGTACCGGGTTGCCAGCAGCAAACAGATGGAAAGCGTCCAAGTCCACATAATTGGGTAAGTTGGGAAACAACACTATTCCGTAAATGCATAGAGCCAAGATAGCATTAAAGACTATCCAGCACCCGTTCTTGGCATACTCTTGAGCTTTGCCAACCAGAAAATCAAGGGAGAAACCTGGAACCCCAAGCCAAGAAGTCACTAATAGTTCAACAGCGTTCATGTGCAAGGCCTTAGCTAAGTCCTCCAACTTGGGCTCAGCGGCTGAGTGAATAAAGGGAACCTTATTCTGTACTGGTAGCTCAGTAAACTCCACATACTCTTCAATGGTAGGCCCCAAAATAAAGTCAGCAAACGTGAAACATCTCAATGCAGGGTCATAGAATTGCATCAAGGTGTACAGCCCATTCATCTCAACAGCAGTTGGCTTGCAGACTAATCTCAACAATCTTCCATGACTCATCCTGAAACTTCTCCTAAACTCCTCATCAGCAAGGGACATCAGACCAAGTAAGGGAGTAATGTCAGGTGTAGGTAACTTGTACGCAACTGTCTTCCTCAAACCAGCCATGATCAATAAGCAGAAGTTCGGGCACTAGAACCAGGGAATATGCAAATGCACCTGCAGCACAGACACACGTTAGTGGGATGCAATGATAATGGTTATGCAAACAATGCAATGCAAATAGATGCAACAGGGACCAAATGCCATGGCTGAGAAGCCTGAACCATATCAAAAGTCTCAGATAGACCCTCCAGAATTCCTCAAACCCTGGTCTCAGATAGACCCAATACAAAGCTCC
This sequence comes from Lathyrus sativus, assembly GCA_963859935.3. Lineage (NCBI taxonomy): Eukaryota > Viridiplantae > Streptophyta > Magnoliopsida > Fabales > Fabaceae > Lathyrus > Lathyrus sativus. Next base: position 273,521,411 of record OZ012740.1, on the reverse strand, counting down.
AGCACTGGTCTCTGATAGACCCTCGTAACATAACTCTGACTGGTCTCTGATAGACCCTCGTAACATAACTCTGACTGGTCTCTGACAGACCCCATATCATAACTCTGACTGGTCTCTGATAGACCTCATATCATAACTCCAACTGGTCTCTGATAGACCTCTTAACTGTCCATAAATACCCAGAATCTCAGATCAAGAAACAAACCGGTATCTGAAGGTCTAGTTACCTGCATAACCCCAAACCCTCTCACAGGTAGGTGTCCTAGTAACTGACAATGGTATGGCATCCTATGCGGTCGTCGGCGTCACAGACTTTCAGGGTTGATGATACGATTCCCAGAAGGAGTGACATCATCAAATCCTGAAGAGGCCTCACTTAGCCAACTTCCAAATGATCGGTTCCCGGAGTCGACAATTCAGCTAACCAACAACCCCTTCGACCCAAAGGGTAGAAAAAGAAGTCAACCAGAAGAACCTCGTCCGAGTGTAGATTTCGTGGGACACTAATGCAAGCAAAGCCGGCACGCGCCCACTACTTTCTACTCTAATTCTAAGTGCACTCAAGCCCAGGTCCGGCTTATCTCTCAATCATAGAACACCCATCACACCCTAGTACAGCAATAATAACAATAATATAATGCTGAAGGTAAAGGACAAAAATATAAATCCATACAAAATCCTCGACGGGAAAACAAGCGCTAGGATTGACTCTCTTAAGGGACGTTGGATCCCAAATGCATAAGGAACTATCGCAGTCCTTAGCAGCCAGGGGACGTTGGGTCCCCAGCAGAGTCGCCAGCTGTCGCTACTGCGAAAATCGGCGCCGGCTGAACAGAAGAGTCGCCACCGTGCGTTATTTATCCCAACGGAGGGAAAGGAAACGCTCAGAGTAAACCTACCGCAAAACGGGGAAAGGTATGGTCATCGCAACCAAAACCTGGGTTCGGGAGTCGGTTACGCAAGGGGAAGGTATTAGCATTCCTCACGTCCGTCGTACTCGACGGGATCCACGCTTGTTTTCGGGTATGGATTGTTATTCTATCTACTCTACAGGTCTGGGGTAAAAAAAGAAAATAAAATGACTCGGCAAAGTATCGCACTTTATGCCTACGTATTCCCGTCTGGAACGAGAAATCAGAGTCAACGTAGTTCGCCTACCTACGGGAAAGGAGGGGAAGGTTGCTCGCTAGGATATCGCATCCTATGCCTACGTACTTTCATACAGCATGAAAGATCAGAGCAAACGTAGTTCGGGCCACGTACGACACAAGTTTGTCTTGATTGCTTTTATTTCCTTCTGAAAAAAGGGTTCTTCTGATTACTGGTCCAAGCGGACAAAAATGACGTTTTGATGAGTTCACATTCTTTTACGGAAGAAGTGTCTTTTATTGTGTTTGAAATCTTATTGTGTTTTTCTGTTTGTTTTGAGAAAGAAGAGACAGGACTCTAACCTATGGTTGCAAAGGGAATCACACTAACCTAATGTTATCATGCATGGGTTAAGATCTAATGTCTATCATGCTCCTCTCTTGCACAGAGAGAAACAGAGATCCTAAGGGGATAGACGGAAACAGAAACAAAAGCAAACATGCAATAAAGCAGTAAAATGCATGAATGCAACAATACAAGCGAGGCAAGGGAGTCCCACTCAACCTCGAACCTAGAAAACAACAGGCAAAAGTGAACAGAATTCACTCTCAACCTAACAGGTCAATTAGCAAGCAATACAGTCAGAGAAATTCAAACAATACATCAAGAATCATAACCAGCAAAAATAAACAGCAAAAGCAGTCTTCATCAGCATCTGTCTTCAAGTCATCTTCAACCATCTACAAGCTTCAAGCAAGCATCAGTCTTCATCTTCAAGCCTTCAAGAAAAGTCTCTATCTTCAATCCTTCAATGGCTTTCCTTCAAGTCCCAACCCTCCAAGATGATCAGCAGTCAACAAGATGAATAAGATGTTAAGCAGTTAATTGCCTACCAAGGGTGGCTCACTAACTGTTAACATGATACAGACAGTTTTCTCTCAAAAGTTCTATCTTTCAAATACATTCACTAATCCTTCCAAAGGAAGGAGGTGGATATTTAAAAGAGACTTTGAATCATGGAGAAAGGATGGAGGCAAACAAGACCTTCCATGTTTGTGAATCAAGTTTTCTACTCTAGAGCTCTGCCTAGCTCCTAAACCCTATAGCCTTCAACAGCTGCCAGCAAGATGCTCCTCCCCCACTCTGGAAATTGGTCTTCATTCTTTAATCTTCAAATGGGCTCCATCAGCACAGTCTTCAGCTCAAACCCCAAGCCCCAAGCAGACCCAATACCCCACACAGTCAAATAATAACCCTAGAGAGGGCACACCACACAGTCAAGCAATATACTAATAGTAATAGTAGAATAGGGGAAGCCTAATATTTTCTAAGATATCTATTATCTACCCATAATACCCCTATAGTCCCATACCCCAAAATTCAATCTACAACCCATGAAAGAAATGATTTATTACACCTATGTTATATATAAACCCTAGTTTTGATTCTCCTAATCACACCTAAACAAATCATCTAAAATTAAGTCCTAAAATCATGAATTAAATTTTATATATAAGCTAAAGTTCTAAGTTAATCACCCTAAAAATAATGGATCCAAAATGTAAAAGCATCTAACTAAACTAAAATCAACAATATCATGCATTAAACTAAACATTATTCAAAACCTATTTAAAAGAAAAAATATACTAAAAATACAAAAATAAAATGAAATGCTAATTTTATTATGTGAAAATTTTCTTAACAAAAATATGAAAAGGATGCAAAAACAACCAATTAAAAATATGCAATTTTCCATTTGTTATGATTTTTTAAAGAATTAAAAAAAATGAAAGAAATTAACATGAATTAAATGAGAGTAGGGGTGCAGTTAGTATTTATTTTAGTTAAAACAAGATGATGGGCCCAGACTGGGGGGCGCGCATAGCAAGGCGCGTCTGGGCCCAGTTGATCAGGAAAAAAACAAAAAGAAAATAAAGTGAAAAACGGTGCAGAAAGTAGAAATTCAGTTCATTTGAGATTGGGCCTTGCTAGTAGGGGTGCGCATAGCAAGGGCAACTTAAGCCCATCAGAAGGATTAAATGAAACGCAGCGTATTGCTGCGTAATATCTCCCTCCAAATTTCGTTTTGAATCGTGGCCATTAGATCCTTCTCTGAGTCAAAGTCAAATGAGTCATCCAACGCTGGGAAGATCATCTTCTCCAAGTTAGGGTTTCGCCATTGATGAACCCTGCATGCAGCTCGCGCGAACCAGGATTCCACATACTCCTGCATCTTCATTTCTCCATGAAACTCACATCTGTAAAAAGCAAAAACGCTCCATTTCTTCTCCTCTACACCACCATGGCCTTGGTTTTCTCTGAAACTCCCTCTAAGTCCAAACCCAATAGGTAGAAGGTCTAGATTCCACCATTTTACACTGACATCAACCATGCTAATTCTTGCTAACTCTTACACTAACACAATCTACATGCTTTACTGATCATTTTAATCCATTTAACCAAGATTATCATGCCCTAACCTGGGTGCTCTAAGCCCTAACAGTTTTGGTACTCCAATGGTAACCTCCATGAATTGTCTTCAAAGTCATCAGAAACAATCATCTAATCATTCCTAACCATTCTAACCTAATGATTCTCTAACATGCTAACTAAATCTATCCAAATCGATGAAAATACTAACCTGGTTTGATGATGAAAACAGGTGCAGAATTCCTTGGATCCAAAGCTTGCAATGCTTGGGAATTGATCAACAAACTTGATTCTTGATTCTGTATGCAATAGTTCTTGCTCAAACTCCTTGGATTGCCATAACCACTTCCTTTTGCAATTTGGATGATACACTTGTATAGCACGAATTCCTCTTCAATTCAAACAGATTTTGATGGAAATTGGATCTATGAAGGATGTAGATGATGCTAGGTCATGGATTTTGGAAATTGATGAAGGTTTGATAGAGTTTGGGATGAATTTGCACACTTGAAGAATGAGATGAAACTTGGTATTTTGATCAAAATGAATCACCAACCCTTGAATGAATCCACTCTACCCAATATATAGACACTCATAGAACACTCTAGAACTTGGTAGAACTTTCTTGTGCACAATTCCCTTGAATTTTGGATATGTTAACTTCATACATAAGTAACCAATGGTATCTCTCAAACTTTGCCCTAAACTCAAAAATCTAATTTTGCCAATGTTCTTAAAACATTTTTTCCAATCAAAATGACCTATAATTTCATCCCATTTGGCCATGTTATGAAAAATCTCAATTTTAGGTCACTTTTATTCATTAAATTCACTTTTAAATGACCAAACTTGGAACCTTGAGCTATGGACATTTCCAAACTTTCATGATAACTTTTCTAGACTCAAAATGTCATTTGGAGCAAGTTTGATGTTGTGAAGTTTTTCATTTGAAGCTTCCTTGTATGAGTTTTGGGCATAGGCTTGAAATGACCTGTAATTCTCAAATGACCAAAATACCCTTTTCTTGCCAAGGCCATAAGTAGAGTTCCACAAATCATATGAAGGCATACCATACCTTTCTAGAAAGCTAAGACAATGAGGAACAATTCTTATGTTGACCAGAAATTCATTTGAAATCTCCTTGAGGGGTAAAGGTTGCTTGGAAGACAAGTAAATTTCACAGATAAAATTTCAGATACCTCAGATGACCTGTAACTTGCAAGGACCATAACTTGAGTTCTATAAATATCCTTGATGTATTCCACCACTCAAATTAAAGGTCTTGAGATCCTCTACAAGTTTAATGTTGGCCAAGGATCCATTTGAAGCTTGAATTTTGACTTATCTTGCTTGGAAGTTTGCTCTAAATCAGGGGATTTTACACAGAAACCCTAATTTAGAAACTCCTCTTCTTCTTGATTTCTCTTGATTTCTTCTTGGCACAACACCACATCCTTATCTACATGTCAAATGATGAACCCCACATCTCTCAAACAGACCTTGATGCCTTTCAATCAATCATCTGACCTAGGGTTGACCTAGGGTTGACCCAGATGAAACCCTAGTTTATTGTCTTCAACTACAACTCTTGTGATCACATCAATGACTTGTCTCACTTTCAAAATGACTCTCTAAGTTCTCTATGATGTCTATATACCCTCCATGCTCAATTCACAGCTCACAACTTCTTTGATGATCTTCAAATACCCTCAAGATAGGAGAGAGACCCACTGCTTGATCCACTGACTTCTTAGATTTCAATTTCTTTCTGATGACTTGGATAAGATTGAATTTGAATAATAACCTCTTGATAGGCTCACAGAGATAAGAATAGTACTTGGTCCCTTGTTGGATAACTTGCTATGCTATGCTATGCAGATGATTAAACTATGCACATGACTCTATATGCAAATGCTAATGCAATTGAAACATAAACCAAGTGAAGTAGGTTGAGCAAATTTTAGGGTGCAACATCGTGAATCAAAGCGTTGTTGGCTTAGATATGACCACAATGGTTCTGGTGCCTGGTCTGAAGGTACCGCTAAAATTCAAAGCTCCCACATTCGACAAATATAAGGGGGATACCTGTCCAAAGGTGCATGTGCGGTCATACTATAGAAGGATGTCGGCTTATTCAAACGATGAGAGGATGCTGATGCATTTATTTCAAGACAGCTTGTCTGGTCCTTCCCTTGAATGGTACATGGGGTTAGAGCCAACTCAGATAAAGACTTGGAAGCAGCTGGCTGAAGCATTTGTGGCTCATTATAAGTACAATAGTGATTTGGCACCCAACCGGGTTCAATTGCAGGGGTTATCCCAGAAGAAAGACGAGAGCTTCAAAGAATATGCACAAAGGTGGCGCGACATGGCTGCACGAGTTCATCCTCCTTTGGATGACAAAGAAATGAATGATATGTTCATAGGAACATTTACTAGTATGTTTTATGACAAGCTGTTTCATACTTCCTTGGGCAGTTTCTCAGACCTAATCTTGATGGGTGAGAAAATTGAAAGCAATATTAAACTGGGGAGATTCCAAGCTGAGGAATCTACTTCAGCTGGTAGTAACAGAAGGGCTTTCGGTGGGCGCCGTCAAGGTGATGCAAGTGCAGTATTCGGGGGCCGAGGCTGAGGCCGGGGCAGAGGTCGGAATCAGTACAATCATCTACAACAGGTGGCAAGTGTCACAATTCCATTTCATCAACAACCAATACCACCGCAGCAACAACAGCCACAACAAGGGGCACATCCGGCCCAGCGTAGAATCCAGGGGGGCAAACCAAGGAGGGTGTTTGAAACGCCTCCTTCAACGTATGCAGAATTGCTACAGACGTTACTGGGTTTGAACTTGGTGGAAAAGAGGACTATGGCGCCAGTAACAGGAACTCCTCCGTACGGCTTTGACGCGAACAAGCACTGTGAATTCCACTCCGGGGCTCCTGGCCACGACATAGAGAGTTGCCACGCGTTCAAGCATGTGGTACAGGATCTGTTGGATAGCAAGGCCATCAATTTTGGACAAGCAGGTCCGAACATAGTACAAAAGCCCATGCCCAACCACGGGGCAAATGCTATTTTAGCGGAGGAGGGTTTGAACTTGATCATGAATGTTGATGACCTAAAGACACCGTTGTGTGAGATAAAGAGCAGATTATTGAAAGGAGGTGTGTATCCGGGCTGCGATGAGTTTTGTTTAGAGTGTTGGACCCAAGCTGGGGGTTGCGCTGAATTGAAGAAGGGTATTCAGACCTTGATAGATGGAGGCACATTACAATTCGACAGAACGGCAGTCGAAGAACCTGCAGAGTTATCAGCGGATGAGCAAAGTGACATAGCTACCGTGACAATCCCCCGAAAAACGATAACTATAACAACGCCAGCCAGGCGACCGCCGATCACTATCACCAAGGCAGGACCAATCCCTTATGAGAGCACTAAGGCAGTACCCTGGACCTATGGGTTGGAAGCATACTGTGATGGGGTGAAAATTGATATTAGTAAACAGCCAGTTGAGGTTGTAGACAATGTCGTCGGTGCCGGAGGGATGACGAGAAGTGGGAGAATTTTTATATCGCCTGAGGTAGAGGTTGAACGACTGGCGAAAGGAAAAGGAAAAATGAGGGAGGATGTCCTTGTGCAGAGGAATGAAAAAGAAACGTCGTTGAAGGATGTAGAAGAGTTTATGCGCCTTATTCGTAAGAGTGATTATAAGATTGTTGAGCACCTTCAACAGACGCCATCAAAGATATCCATACTGTCGTTGCTATTGTGTTCCGAAGCTCACAGGAATGCATTTTTGAAAGTTCTGGATACGTCCTTCGTACCCCAAGACGTTTCTGTGAATCAGTTGGAGGGGGTGTTGGCGCATGTGAACGCAGGCCATAGCTTGGGATTTACAGATTTTGATTTGACCCCGAAGGGGAGAGAGCATAACATGGCATTGCACGTCTCAATTGAGTGTAGGGGCTCAGTCATGTCCCATGTACTGGTAGATACCGGATCTTCCTTGAACGTGCTGCCAAAGAAAGCAATGATGAAATTGGACATCAGGGGAATCCTCTGTACGCCTAGTGACTTGGTGGTCAGGGCATTCGATGGTACGCGAAGGACAGTCTTTGGATCCATAACATTACCTCTACAGGTGGGGCCGGAGGTTTTCGAAACTGAATTTTACATTATGGACATCCATCCAGCATACAGCTGCCTTCTCGGACGACCATGGATCCATGGTGCTAGGGCAGTCACATCTACCTTGCACCAAAAGCTGAAATACATGGTAGGAGACAGTGTGGTCACGGTCTGTGGAGAAGAAGATATATTGGTTAGCCATCTGTCATCATTCAAGTATGTAGAAGTCGACGGCGAGATTCATGAAACACCCTGTCAAGCCTTTGAAGGGTTGTGCATCAAAGACAAAGTTCCAGGGCCAAGTAAAGCGTCAGAGGTGGTCGTCTCGTGATACAAGGAGGCTCAGGCTCTAGTAAAGACTGGTGAGGCAAAAGGCTGGGGCAAGGTTCTGGATATTCCTGTGAAGATGGACAGATTTGGGCTGGGATATCAACCGTCGTCATCAACGCCTGCTGCTGGGGCACCCCGTTTCAAAGGACCAATAACAATCACAGCTAGTAGAGTGTATCACGAGGCCATCAACGCTGTTTCAGATTCCGAAGAAGGAGACAGTGACTGCGACATGGACGCCTGGATTCAGCCGAGCGTGCCCAGACAAGGATTATGCAATTGGTCTATTCAGGAGATTGTTCCTGTGACTACCAAACAGTAATACTTTGTTTTCTTAATTGTTGAACAATCCGGTGTCTTACCCGGGGCATCGTGATTTTGCTTAGGGCCGTGCTGTTATGTACATTGCGTTGTTTAATCATTAAATAAAAGGCGTTTTTTTCATGTGCAAATATTTGCGATCTCTGTTTTTCCTGTTTTTGTGTTTTACAATAAAATGGCAACGTGGTTATTCGCTTTATACATATTTTGAAGCATTTAACCATTCCTTTTGCAAGATAATATTTTCAAATGACATCATTGAACCGCCTATGACTCATTTCGACTTTGAGCACCCGGTATTTCAGGCCGAAGAAGAGAGTGTTGAAGATGGCGACGTTCCCGAAGAGTTGTCTTGGTTGGTAAAGCAAGAAGAGCGAATCATTCTGCCTCATGAGGAGGTCATTGAAATTATTAACCTGGGGTCGGAAGGGGTTGAAAGGAACATCCGTATAGGAGCCACGCTGCAGAGCAACGTCAAGCGGAGACTGGTTGAAATGCTCAGAGAGTACAGTGATGTGTTCGCTTGGTCGTATGAAGACATGCCTGGGCTGGATACGGATATGGTTGTGCACCGTCTGCCGCTAAAAGAAGAATGCCCGCCGGTTAAGCAGAAGCTTCGCAGAACTAGACCTGATATGGCAGTGAAAATTAAAGAGGAGGTCCAAAAGCAGTGGGATGCTGGTTTCTTAGCTGTTACAAAATATCCCTCATGGGTCGCTAATGTTGTACCGGTGCCGAAAAAGAACGGTAAAGTCAGAATGTGCGTAGATTACCGTGATTTGAACAAAGCGAGCCCGAAAGATGATTTCCCGCTTCCTCACATCGATGTGCTGGTTGACAACACTGCTCAATTCTCCGTATTCTCCTTCATGGATGGCTTCTCGGGCTATAATCAGATTAAGATGGCGCCAGAAGACATGGAGAAGACTACCTTCATCACGCCTTGGGGAACATTTTGTTACAAGGTGATGCCCTTCGGATTAAAGAATGTTGGGGCAACGTATCAGCGTGCAATGACGACTCTTTTTCATGACATGATGCATAAGGAGATCGAGGTTTATGTCGATGATATGATTGCCAAATCCCAAACGGAGGAAGAACACTTGGTGAATCTGCTGAAGCTATTCAAGAGGCTTAGGAAGTTCAGGCTGAGACTGAACCCTAACAAATGCACCTTCGGGGTGAGATCGGGTAAACTGCTGGGGTTTATCGTGAGCGAAAAAGGAATAGAGGTTGATCCTGCAAAAATAAAAGCAATACAAGAGATGCCGACGCCTAAAATAGAAAAAGAGGTGCGCGGGTTTTTAGGGAGGTTGAACTACATCGCTCGGTTCATATCTCACCTAACGGCCACGTGTGAGCCATTGTTCAAGCTGTTGAAAAAGGACCAGGCTGTAACATGGAATGAAAATTGTCAAAAGGCGTTCGATAAGATAAAACAGTATTTGCAGGAGCCTCCTATTTTGATACCTCCAGTGGCAGGGAGACCCTTGATTATGTATTTGACGGTTCTTGAGGGAAGTATGGGTTGTGTTCTCGGTCAACACGACGAGACAGGAAGAAAAGAGCATGTGATATACTACCTGAGTAAGAAGTTTACCGAATGTGAATCTCGATACTCAATGCTCGAAAAAACGTGTTGCGCGCTAGCCTGGGCCGCCAAGCGTTTGAGACAATACATGCTGAACCATACAACCATGCTCATCTCGAAGATGGATCCTATCAAATACGTATTTGAAAAGCAGGCATTATCGGGGAGAATTGCCCGTTGGCAGATGGTTTTGACTGAATACGACATCCAGTATGTCTCACAGAAGGCTATAAAGGGGAGTGTATTATCTGAGTACTTGGCAGAGCAGCCTATTGAGGAATACCAATCGATGAGGTTTGATTTTCCTGACGAGGATATCATGTACCTAAAGATGAAAGATTGTGAAGAACCGTTGCCGGACGAAGGACCAGAATTGGGTTCCAAATGGAAGTTGATCTTTGACGGGGCTGTGAACTCCTACGGTAGCGGAATAGGGGCAATTATCACTACTCCCCACGGGTCGCACATCCCATTTACTGCTCGATTGACCTTTCTGGTTACCAATAATGAAGCCGAATACGAAGCCTGTATCATGGGGCTTGAAGAAGCCATTGATTTGCGAATCAAAAATCTGGAGGTATACGGAGACTCAGCTCTGGTGGTGAATCAAATAAAAGGAGAATGGGAGACACGTCAGCCTAATTTGATACCATACATGAATTACACAAGGAGATTGTTGCCCTTATTTGACAAGGTTGAGTTACATCATGTACCGCGAGTAGAGAATCAGATGGCTGACGCCCTGGCCACATTGTCTTCCATGTATAAAGTCAACTTCTGGAATGAGGCTCCCAGAATTGTTATCTCTCGGCTTGACAGACCCGCCTTCGTATTTGCCATTGACGAAGCATCTGATGATAAACCCTAGTATTTTGATATCCTTAATTTCCTGAAAAACAAAGAGTATCCGGCTGGGGCATCCAGTCACGATCAGAAGACTCTCAGAAGATTGGCGGGCAATTTCTATCTGAATCCGGACGGTGTCTTATACAGGAGAAATCACGACTTGGTGCTACTACGTTGTGTAGATGAGAAAGAGGCGAAGCTGCTCATGGAGGAAATACATGAGGGTACATTTGGTACGCATGCTGGTGGGCATGCTATGACGAGGAAGCTGCTGCGGGCAGGTTATTATTGGCTAACTATGGAAACCGATTGTTTCAAGTTTGCGAAGAGGTGTCATAAGTGCCAAATCTATGCAGATAAGATCCATGTGCCTCCGAGTCCTCTGAATGTGATGTCATCACCGTGGCCATTCTCAATATGGGGAATCGATATGATTGGAAATATTGAGCCGACGACATCCAACGGACACCGGTTCATTTTGGTAGCAATTGATTATTTTACCAAATAGGTTGAAGCGGCATCCTATGCGAATGTGACCAAGCAGGTGGTAGCCAGGTTTATCAAGAGAGATATCAGTTGCAGATATGGAATCCCCGAGCGAATAATTACAGACAACGGTTAGAACTTAAATAACAAAATGATGAAGGAGCTGTGTCAGAGCTTTAAGATCGAGCATCACAACTCTTCTCCTTATCGACCCAAGATGAATGGCGCTGTTGAAGCAGCCAATAAGAACATAAAGAAGATTGTTCAGAAGATGGTGGTGACCTATAAGGATTGGCATGAGATTCTACCTTTCGCTTTGCACGGTTATCGTACGACGGTACGCACATCAACTGGGGCAACCCCGTTCTCATTGGTATATGGAATGGAAGCAGTGTTACCACTGGAAGTTGAGATTCCTTCCCTGAGAGTATTACGAGATGTCCAACTAGATGAGGCAGAATGGGTGAAGGACAGGTGAACCAGTTGAGTTTAATGGATGAAAAGAGGTTAGCTTCCTTAGCATATGGTCGGTTGTACCAGAGCCGAATGAAGAAAGCATATGATGAGAAGATACATCCTCAGAACTTTCAGACGGGCGACCTGGTGCTAAAAAGGATTCTCCCGCCACTGGCTGATCACAGGGGCAAGTGGACCCCCAACTACGAAGGGCCATACGTTGTCAGAAAAGTCTTTTCAGGAGGGGCTTTGTTGTTGTCCACCATGGACGGTGAAGACTTTACGTCGCCTGTGAATTCAGACGCAGTTAAAAAATACTTTGCTTGAAATTGACCCGCTGGACAGAAAAAAAGAGAGTCCAGGAAAAAATGGGGCATCCTGGCGAACCAAAAACAGAATGAAAGGTTCGGGCAAAAATTAGGGATAAAATTGAAAAAATGTACACCCGCGAAGTCGAAAACCTACACTGGGCGGCTTCGACAAAAAAGGGTATCCCGGTGAACTGAAAACCCGTAAAGGGCGGTTCACGCAAAAGTTAGGGATTTGAAAAGCAAATGACTGCGGTCCGAATTTGATACTGCAGTGCGCATTGGTGCGGGAGAATATACCTGAGGGGTCGATTATCAGATATAATCTCTTCAGAGGTGTGAATACCGGGAAAGCGCTAGAGTCAGGCGAGTCATAGGAGGATCAGCTCAGGATGTTCGTCTGCATCACGTTGCCGACATGTGTACAAATTTGATTTGTCATTATATTTATGCTTCTCGTGCATACTTGTATATTTGTTGTGCGTAGCTTTCTCTTTCCAGGAGTTACATCCCGTGTACAAAACTCTGCCCATTTAGGGGCTCAATCAATAAAACATGTTATTCAGTAGTTGATGCTGGTTCTTTACTGTTTTGTACATGACAAACGCCAAGGTTTAATAAAACTATCAAGTGTATAACATCGCTGGCCCTTGCCAATAATTGCTAAAACGTTGAATTAACTGAAGATGATGTCACTAACGCTAACCTGAATAGATTTGGTTGCGTAGACTTGGCTTGTCTCGTTTGTGGTGTTGCAGGGCTTTTGACCATACGAGGTGGACGATCAAAAGATTGCAGTACTGACCAGAGGCTCGTAACGGAAAGACTCGATCCCCACGCAGGTCGCGCTTCTGAGATGACAATGTTCCTTACTGAAGAAGGATCAAATTCCCCAGCTAGTCGCAGCTTATCCGAAGGACATCCTCCTGCAGGGTCGTTTACTCTCAACAGAATTGATGATTCCAAGATCGAAGGTTGTATTCAGACAGTGTATCCCGAGCAGAGTGGTTTAGTCTCAGAAGATTAATATTTCCAACTTGTGAGTTGTACCCAGACAGTCTACTCTTCCCAGTAGGGTCATTTACTCTCCCCCAGCGGAGACAGTTGATTTTCCCCAAGAGAATCGCTTCGTCCCCCGCGGAGTCCTCTTTTCAGCAAGTGTTTTCTTTCCTCCCAGTGGAACTCAAAGGTTAAAGCTCTCCCCGACAGAGTTGGTTGTATGTCCTGGCATTTATTTTGTCGGAATACCGTGTGATACCCGTTCACTCCCCAGCAGAAGTCCAACCATGATTGGCGCATTCAGTTATTCCTCAGCGAAGCGGGCTTCACTCTTCCAACATTTATTTTGCTGGAATAGTTCTGTGACACCTGGTTACCCCCAGCGGAGTTAGCGTTGTCCTCAGCGTTTATTTTTGCGGAAGCGGTTTTCTGTATCCCAGCAGTTCGAGCCCGCATTTGCATCGGCATATAGTGTCATACTTGCATCCACCGAATAAGAAACGCGTAGCATTTCCATGTCGAATGGAGCATTACGCCATTGTCAAACATATGCATTCTGAAACATAAACCAGGTTGGTTAACCGTTTGTTTCTAGTGTTGTGATAATGTCAATTGTGGAATTATTCCCCACAGAGGTGCTTGTTTAAGTTTCTCTTACCCCTCCAGCGGAGTATTTCTTCAGGATTGCTGTTATAACAATATCAAAAGTTTTCGTGAATCGATTTTTGAAGTTGCTTGGCAGTGTGGATTCAGAAAATCCCCAGTAGAGTCCTTCTCAGATTTGCTGCTATGCCAGCACTGAAAATTGGAAGACTAGACTCATATTGTGTTACCCATGTGATTGATGAAGCTAGCTGCTGCAAAGATAAGCAGAAAAGCTGTACCAGAGTATCTACCCGTAGCAAAGGCGGAGTTATTTTCCTGTATTTGACAGAGTATCTACCCGTAGCAAAGGCGGAGTCTATTTTCCTGTATTTGACAGAGTATCTACCCGTAGCAAAGGCGGAGTTATTTTCCTGTATTTGGCAGAGTATCTACCCGTAGCAAAGGCGGAGTTATTTTCCTGTATTTGACAGAGTATCTACCCGTAGCAAAGGCGGAGTTATTTTCCTGTATTTGACAGAGTATCTACCCATAGCAAAGGCGGAGTTATTTTCCTGTATTTGGCAGAGTATCTACCCGTAGCAAAGGCGGAGTTTATTTTCCTGTATTTGGCACAATATCTACCCGTAGCAAAGGCGGAGTTTATTTTCCTGTATTTGGCAGAGTATTACCCGTAGCAAAGGCGGAGTTTATTTTCCTGTATTTGACAGAGTATCTACCCGTAGCAAAGGCGGAGTTATTTTCCTGTATTTGGCAGAGTATTTACCCGTAGCAAAGGCGGAGTTTATTTTCCTGTATTTGACAGAGTGTCGTCCCGTAGCAAAGGCGGAGTTATTTTCCTGTAGTTGGCAGAGTATGTACCCGAAGCAAAGGCGGAGTTGTTTTCCTGTATTTGGCAGAGTTAGTACCCGTAGCGATGGCGGTGTTATTTTTTCTATAATAATGACAAAATTTTCCCGCAGTGGTGGCGGAGTTATTTCCCGTAGTGATGGCGGAGTTATCTCCCAGTGAAGTCAATAAGTATTCCAGTATTGACAAGATGGTGTTGAAATCAGATTTGTAGATAGTGTCCCCCAAACAGTTGTGCAGTTTATTTCTGCGGTTGGCAAATTTCCGGGTTCTTAGTATTCAACCGTCTCGTACCTCGATTGTCTGAAGGCTCCGGACGTTTCACCCAGTCGGGTCTAAGTCGCTTGAATAGGGGCAGCTGTTGCACCCTAAAATTTGCTCAACCTACTTCACTTGGTTTATGTTTCAATTGCATTGGCATTTGCATAAAAAGTCATGTACATAGTCTAATCATTTGCATATCATAGCATAGCAAGCCATCTGACAAGGGATCAAGTGCTATTTTTTTATCTCAAGGAAGGTATTCAAGAGGCTCTTATCAAGATTCAAGCCTATTCAAATCACCAAGAAAGAAATTGAAGCTTTGTGAAGTTTAAAGGCCAAGCAGTGGGTTTCTCTCCTATCTTGAGGATATGTGAGGATTATCAGAGAAGTTGTGAGCTATGAATTGAGGGAATGGAAGACCTAGAGGGTCATTTTTAGAGTGAGACAAGTCATTGATGTGATTACAAGAGATACAGCTGAAGACAGTCAACTAGGGTGTTATCTGGGTCAACCCTGGGTCAACCCTAAGTCAAATGCTTGATTGAAAGGCATCAAGGCCTGTTTGGAAGATGTGGGATGCCTCATTTGATATGTGGATATGGATGTGGTGTTGTGCCAAGGAGAAATCAAAAGAAATCAAGAAGAAGAGAAGTTTCTGAATTAGGGTTTCTGTGTAAAATCCCCTGGTTTAGGTCCAACTTCCAAGCAAGATAATTCAAAATGCAAGTCTCAAATGGATCCTTGGCCAACATGAAACTTGTAGAGTATCTCAAGAACTTTAATTTGAGTGGTGGAAGGCATCAAGCAGATGTATAGAACTCAAGTTATGGTTCTTGCAAGTTACAGGTCATCTGAGGGCACTGAAATTTGTCTGTGAAAGTTACTTGATTTCCAAGCAACATTTACCCCTCAAGGAATTTTAAAATGGATTTCTGGAAAACATGAAAGTTGTTCCTCATGATCTTAGCTTTCTATAAAGGTATAGTATGCCTTCATCTGATTTGTAGAACTCTACTTATGATCTTGGCAAGCCAGGGGTATTTTGGGAAAGTGGAATTACAGGTCATTTCAAGCATATGCCCAAAACTCCTATTTCCAAACTTCAAATGAAAAAATGTTCAACATAAAACTTGCTCCAAATGACATTTTGAGTCTAGGAAAGTGGTTGTGGCAAGTTGGAAATTCTCATAGCTTAGAATTGCAAAATTGACCAATTATGAAGGGAAAAGTACCTTTTTAAAGGACCAAAATTGTGAATTTTTGATACAAAAGCAAAACCAAGCATATGACCAACCATTTTGAAGGTAAAGGACATTTTAAGACTATTGGCAATGTTAGATTTTGGGTTTGAGGTCAAAATTTGTGAATTACCATAGCTTGCTTATAATTGAAGTTACACATCCAATGCATACAAGGGATTAATGTGCAAGCTAGCAAGGCCTTTCCACATGTTCAAAATATCACCTAATGAGATTTTCAAGTGAGAATGAGGAGCTGCAACAAGGTTTCATGGACTGATTTTTTCAACTCACCAATTTCACTTTCTCATGCAAAGATATAAGCAACTTCTCATGAGATCAATCTAGCAAGTTCTGGAACTTTCCATCATCATCTATATATTCATTCTAACTGATCCAAAAGAGGGTTGAACTTCATTTTGATCAAAAACTCATAGTTTTCACTTCATCTTGCTCTTTTGCAAATTGCTTCAAATCTTCTCAATTCTTCATCATTCCTTCAAGATTTTGTTTCTATTCAATTCAATAATCATCATTGATCACATTGCAACCAAAATCTGAGTGAATAGTGGCCTGAATCGTGCTCTGCAAAATTCTCACATCCAAGTGCAATTGAAATCGGTTATGAGGATCCAGGTGGTTTGAGCAAGAATTGTTGCATACAGAATCAAGATCATAGTCCAATGAATGATCCTGGAGCATTGCAAGCTTTGAATTGAAGAACTCCACCTTCTGTTTTCCTCTTCTTACCAGGTTAGTGTTTCTCACGATTTGACTTGAATTAGGGATAGTCTTCATGATTTGTTAGGTTAGACATGGTTTAGGTGGTTAGATGATGGTTTTTGGAGACTTTAGCAAGATTTGGTGAAGGTTGATGGATGCACATGAATTCTGTTTGGGCATAGAACATGATGATTAAGCTGTTAGAATCCTAGATAATTAGCTAGTTTTGATCAGTATAGCCTAAGGATTATTTCTGTATAAGGCATGGTGAGTTTGGTGATGATCGAAACCTGATGAAATGTTGAATCCATGATGTTATACCTTTCGGTTTGGACGATAGAGAGAGTTTTAATGCAAACCAACACCACAGCTATATTCTACGTGAAACATAGGCCAAGATTGGTTTTTACTTTTTGAATTTTAGACGAGAAACGAGTGAGCACGACGAGATAGAAGATTGGTGCATGAAGCTTGTGTTTCAATGGCTTTTCTGAAACCCTAGGTCCCAAGGAGGAAGACACTAGCATCTCCGTTGGATCACGTGGACTATTTGACCTAGGAAATCCATCTAACGGCCAGGATTTGAAACGAAATGGAGGGAAATCTGCCACCAAGTGAAACACGTCATTTCACTTAATGTACCATTCTGGGCTTTGTGCTCATTTGTTATTTCCACCCCCAAGCGTGGCCTAGTTCCGTTTTACACTATAATTATATGATATTGGCACCGCATTTTCATTTTTTTTCTTTTCATTTTAATTTGATTTTTCTGAATACCATGGGCCAGGCGCGCTTTGCTATTCGCCACCCCCAACCTGGGCCCATCATCATATTGAACTGGATTTTATTTCTTTGTGCACCTCCTCATCATTTCTCATTTTTATTTTTCTCCAAATTTTATTTCACTTAAAAAATTCATAATAAATTGGAAAATCCATATTTTTTAATGGGACTTTTTTTCCCACTTTCCATTTTCTGTCTAGAAAAATATAAAATCATAAAATGGGCATTTTACTTCATTTTTATATTTTTTTGCCTATTTTTATATTTAATTGCTTTTTTTAATTCTTTTAGTTGATGCTACCATTTGTTGAATTTAGTTTAGGAGTTTCCTTTAGGATTTTCACTCCATTCTTTTTAGTACAACTAGATATGAATATTAGGTGCCCCTGGTGTTTATACCACAATTTATAGGATTTCATTTTAGGTAGTTTAGTTAGAAACTATTAGACTAGTTAATTAGGGTTTTGAATAACATAGGTGTAACAAAACCAATTTCTTTTTGGGTTTTTTTAGGACAAATTAGAAGATGGGACTATATGGGTATTAAGGGTAAGCATAATAGATCCCTTAGAAAATGTTAGAATTCCCCCTATTATGTTAATACTTTTAGTATATTTTTGTAATTGATTGATTGTATGGTGTGCTCTTTTCTAGGGTTATTGTTTGATTGTGTGGGTTATTGGGCTTGCTTGGGGTATGGGTTTGAGTTGAAGACCTTGTTGTTGAAGCCCATTGAAGACAAAAAGAGTGAAGATCCAGTTCAAGCGTTGATGAAGGGTGTAGCTTGCTTGCAGCTGTTGAAGATTATAGGAACTAGGAGCTAGGTAGAGCTTAGAGTAGAAACTTGCTTCATAAACATGGAAGGTCCTGTTTGCCTCCATCCTTTCTCTATGATTCAAAGTCTCTTTTAAATACCCACCTCCTTCCTTTGGAAGGATTAGTGAATGTATTTAAAGGATGGAACTTTTGAGAGAAAACTGTTTGTATCATGTTAATAGTCAGTAAGCCACCCTTGGTAGGCAACTGACTGCTTAACATCCAATTCATCTTGTTAACTGCTACTCATCTTGGAAAGTGGGACTTGAAGAAAAGCCATGAAAGATTGAAGATAGAGACCTTGCTTGAGGATGAAGATTGTGCTGTTGAAGCTGTGCATTTGACTGCTGCTGTTTGAAGCCCTGCTGTTTGAAGCTGTTGAAGGTGTTTACTATTAGAGTTTCTTTCTTTGAAGATTGATGCTTGCTTGAAGCTTGCAGATGTTTGAAGATGACTTGAAGATAGAGGTTGATGGAGCTAGCTATGCAGAGTTGTTGTTTGCTGTTTATTTTTGCTGTTTATAAGCTTTTGATGTATTGTTTGAGTTTCCCGGACTGTATTGTTTGCCAATTAATCTGTTAGGTTGAAAGTGAATTTTGTTCACTTTTGCCTGTTGTTTTCTAGGTTCGAGGTTGAGTGGGACTCCCTTGCCTCGCTTGTACTGCTGCATTCATGCATTTTACTGCTTTACTGTATATATATGTCGCTGTTTCTCCGTCTATCCCCTTAGGATCTCTGTTTCTCTCTGCGCAAGAGAGGAACATGATAGACATTAGGTCTTAACCCATGCATGATAACATTAGGTTAGTTTGATTCCCTTTTTCAACCATAGGTTAGCGTTTTGTCTCTTCTTTCTCAAAACAAACAGAAAAATACAATAAGATTTCAAATCCAATAAAAGACACTTCTTCCGTAAAAGAATGTGAACTCATCAAAACGTCATTTTTGTCCGCTTGGACCGGTAATCAGAAAAACCCTTTTTCAGAAGGAGATAAAAACAATCAAGACAGACTTGTGTCGTACGTGGCCCGAACTACGTTTGCTCTGATCTTTCATGCTGTATGAAAGTACGTAGGCATAGGATGCGATATCCTAGCGAGCAACCTTCCCCCCCTTTCCCGTAGATAGGCGAACTACGTTGACTCTGATTTCTCGTTCTAGACGGGAATACGTAGGCATAAAGTGCGATACTTTGCCGAGTCATTTTATTTTCTTTTAACCCCAGACCTGTAGAATAGATAGAATAACAATCCGTACCAGAAAACAAGCGTGGATCCCGTCGAGTACGACGGACGTGAGGGGTGCTAATACCTTCCCCTTGCGTAACCGACTCCCGAATCCAGGATTTGGTTGCGATGACCATTCCTTTCCCGTCTTTGCGTTAGGTTTACTTCGAGCGTTTCCTTTCCCTCCTTTGGGATAAATAACGCACGGTGGCGACTCTTCTGTTCTGCCGGCGTCGATTTTTGCAGTAGCGACAGGTGGGGCAATAGGAATATCGGTCCCTGAGACCTTTATACTGCCCGACACAAATTCAATTTCCTTCTCATCCCACAAATCTTGAATCTTCTGCTTGAACGACTTGTAGTTCGCGATGTTATGCCCCGGTGCACCGGAGTGGAAGACACAATAGGCGTTCACATCATAGCCTGGTGGTGGCTTCCCAGTCAATAGAGCCAAAGTGTGGGGTTTAATCAGTTGAAGTTGGAACAAGAGTTGCACCAACTGATCGTAATCCACCGGAATCTCATCAAATACCCTGCCAGAGAGCTTCCTCCTTTTACCCTACCCCCTTGAGTTATCCTGAGAAATCAGTCGCAACTGCCGACGAGGAGAATCCCGAGCTTCGAATTGTGTAGAGGGTCTCTTAGGCCTATCATGCCTGGGCACTGGTTCATCCGACCCCTGTGGGGCAAGTAAACCGACCGCAGCTTCGGACATTTGCTCACCTTCTCTTTTGAGTACATTCCTCAATATTTCAGCCATCAATCCTACCTGAGCCTTCAATCGGTAATTCTCCTCTTCGAGCGTCTCTTGATTCGAGCGCAACGCGTGCATGTCCTTCATGAATTGCCCCAGTTGGCCTCGAACTTCAATTAACTCAGCTTGAACATGCTCCATGTCTATCTCTGCAAGTCGGCATCCAAAACCCTGGAGGAAACCCTGACGGTCATGAAGAGTAATATCATCAGTACTATCATTAGCCCGTGCAATCAGAGGTTGTACAATAGCCTGCAACTGCTCCTAGCCCTTGGCCATGGTTTCCATTGCTTATATGAACTGCGTCATGTTGTCGTGCATCTCCTGCATCTCATTCTAAACTTGATCCATTGTCTTTCTTACAACTGTTTCTGTTGAATAGCGGTGGACTCTCTGGTCATCAATCCTCCGAAAATGTGTGAGAAGCAGGAAATAAGATACAGATTCAACAAGTAACTGGTAATGCAAAAAAAATGAATATGCAGATGCAATGTGTCTGTGCGTTAGGGAGATCAACCCCTAATTCTAGTGCCAAAGTGCCAGTGCAGTGACAGTGATAAGAATCTTGGATCCACTCATGGAAGAAACATCTCATATATTGCTGCGAAGAGCCTATCAAGTCAGAAATACAATATCACTGAGAGTACAATAACAAGAAGGCATGACCTCAACCAATAAGCCTGGTGATGGTTAGCACAATGCAAATAAAGCATATACAACAGTACATAAGGTAATCAAGTGTGACCATATGTCTGATACTCCTCTAACAATCTCTTAGTCTTGGGATGATCTGGCTGAGTGTCTTCACACCATCATCTGCTAGAGACATCAAACCAAGCAAAGAAGAAACATCTGGAGTAGGCAACTTGCAGGCCACAGTCTTCTTCAGAGTATCCATAATATCAGCAGACAGAAATCCAGGCAACTAGAATCAGAAGGTATGGAATGCACTTGCAGCACAGACACACGTTAATGATATGCAAAATGGGTATGCAACAATGCACTATGCAAATAATGCAACAGGGATCAAGTGATATATTGCCGAGGAGATCCATCCATATCTGTCTCAACAGACCCGTAATACTGCTCAAACCTGGTCTCAACAGACCCATAACAATGCTCCAACCTGGTCTCAACAGACCTATAACAAAGTTCCAACTTGGTCTCAACAGACCCATAACACTGCTCCAACCTGGTCTCAACAGACCCATAACATTGTCCTGATGAAGGACCCCAAGTAACCACACATACTGATCCAATATCAAGAAAACCGGGTAGTCTGGAGGTCAAGTTTCCTGCATGCCCCAATCCCTCTCACAGGTAGGTGTCCTATCAACTGACACAAGGTACGGCATTTTATGCGGGTTCAACGTCACAGACTTTCAAGAGCGATGATACGATACCCAGAAGGTGTGGCATCATCATCCCTTGAAGCGGCCTCACTTAGTTGAATCCCAAATGATAGGTCCCCAGAGTCGACAATCCTCGGGTCAGACAACTTGTCGAGCCCTAAGGGCTAGGCAAGAAGCATCAAAGAGAATCTCGTCCGAGCGCAGATTTCGCGGCTAGCTGGTGCGAGCTAAGCAAGCAGGCTAACCACTACTCTCTACTTCTAAGTCTATGTGCAAACTCAAGCCCAGGTCCGGCTTATCTCTCAACAGATCACCCCCTCCCCACAACAGCAATAACAATATAAAGCTGACAATAAAAATACGGGAAGTAAAGACAAAAATGTAAATCCATACAAAACCCACGACGGGAAAACAAGCGCTAGGATTGACTCGCATAGGGAACCGTTGCGCCTCCCCAGCAGAGTCGCCAGCTGTCGCTACTGCGAAAATCGGCGCCGGCTATGACAGAAGAGTCGCCACCGTGTGTTATTTATCCCACAGGAGGGAAAGGAAACTCTCAGAGTAAACCTAACGCAAAACGGGAAAGGAATGGCCGTCGCAACCAAATTCCTGGATTCTGGAGTCGATTACGCAAGGGGAAGGTATTACCACCCCTCACGTCCGTCGTACTCGACGGGATCCACGCTTGTTTTCTATCTAAGGGATTGTTACTCTATCTACTCTACAGGGCTAGGTTAAAAAGAAAAGAAAATGACTCGGCAAAGTATCTCACTTTATGCCTACGTATTCCCGTCTGGAACGAGAAATCAGAGTCAACGTAGTTCGCCCAACTACGGGTTAAAGGGGAAGGTTGCTCGCTAGGATACGACATCCTATGCCTACGTACTTTCATACAGCATGAAAGATCAGAGCAAACGTAGTTCGGGCTACGGAAGACACAAGCTTGTCTGACTGTTTTTTATTACCTTCAAAAAGGGTTTCTCTTGATTAAGAGTCCAAACGGACAAAACGACACTTTGATGTTTGTTTGAATCTTTTACGAAAGAAGTGTTTTTTAGTTCGTTTGCAATCTCTGACGCACTAGAGACTATGATTTGAGAGTGACTACGTCGCATGTCACCCTAAGGGTACCACACTAAGCAGTCAAATTACTAAAGAGTGACCCTCCAGCAACCTTTACTCAAATAGCTTAAGGCTCGTAACGTACGACATCGATTAACCTTATTACTGCATTTTTGAGTTGTTTTGAGATAAGAAGAGAAAGAAGCTCTAAAAAGCCTAGGGTTGAAAAGGGAATAAAACTAACTTAATGTTGTCATGCATGGATAAGGATCCTAATGTCTGTCATAATTTCCTCTTGCACAGAGAAAATCAGAGATCCTAGGGGATAAACAGAAAACAAAGCAAGCAAATATAGTAAAAAATGCATGCAATGCAGCAGTATAAGAGAGGCAAGAGAGAAAACAATAGGCAAAGTGAATCAACATTCACTTCAAACCTAGGGGGAAAGCTGTACAAGCCAACAAACAATACAGAAAAACAAAAACCACAGCAGAGGAGGCAGCCCAAGCAGCAGCATCAAACTCCTACAGCAAACAGCAGCTCTGACAGCAACAGATGATTAACCAGTAAAAAGTTGACAGCAACAACCTTCATCTTCAAGCTCCAATGAACTTTCACTCTTCAACAAGCCCTAAACTTCAACAAGCTACCAGCTTAAACAAGCTCAAACCCCAGCCAGTAAACAACTTCAACCAGCTCTTGACCTCAATAAGCTCCTAGCTTCAACAAGCAAACAAATCCCTAGCTTCAACAAGCTACCTCATCTTTTCCTTTATCAAGCTTCAATAAGCACAAACCTCATCTTCACCAAGCCTCAACAAGCACCTCCAAGGGAGAATTATTCAACAAGATCAGGTTATAATGTTAAGAAACTTAATGACAACCAAAGGAAATCACTAAGAACTTAACATTGCAAATGAAAGGTATCCTCAAAGTTCTACTCACTTGGGCATACCACTCATCCCTCCTAAGGAGATATGGAGCTTCCCAAGGAGGACTTTATGTCATTGGATAGAATGGAGATGGACAAGATACTCCATGTTTGAAGAAAGAAGCAAAACTAGTCTAATGCTCTTCCTAAAACCCTAGTTTCCCTAAGCTCCTGACAAGCATCCACGAGATGAGAGAATCTTCACATCCAATCTCCTTCAATCTCTCCAAAGCATCTTCAATTGGTCTTCATGATCACCCAAGCTCAAAAGCAACACCATCCTAGTCTAAGGGGAACTATTGAAACAAACTAGTCAAATTAGTTCATCAAAAACACCTAGAAGTTAGTCCTAAAACTAATTCTACTTAAAATACCAAAAGGGATTGTAAAATCCTACAAAAACTTCTAAGGGTTCCTAAACCTCTTATGAATCTCTCATACTAAAACCAGGGGGTTAACCATTTATTTGGACCTAAAACTATGCCCTAAACCTAAAGGTATCATCTTAAAACCCAAATTCTAAACAACCTATTGTTTAATGCTCAAACTAGCCTAAAATCATCTCACAAAAATATGAGAAAATTAATGTGGGTACATGCATATCTAAGCTAACTATCCCAAAAAGAATCAACTCAAAATTTATCACCAATCATCCACAATAAAATCAGCAAGAACACATGTCAAACAAATTGAAAATAAAACCAATAAAAATGCAAAAAATACAATTAAATTCTAAAATGCATGAATTACGAATTTCTTAATTTCCTAAACTTCTAGACTCTCTAAAGAGTCAGGGGAAAAAAATTGGATTAAAAAGATTAATTTTTCTATTTTTTATGATTTTTTGAAGTCAGCATGTAAAACAGAAAAATAAAAGAGAATAAGATAAGAACATGAATATAAAGGCAAATGAAAATAAAGTGGAATAAAATCAGAAATGCACATGCCAGGATTCGAACAGGGGACATGAAGGGCGTGGTGGCTGAGTTGGCGCGCCACCTCAATTAATAAGGTGGTGATGTGGCCGTGTACGTGGATCATTCTGGAGCGTTAGATGATGTGACTTTGTCAAACTTGCTGCGCGATCCAACGGTCGTTGTGCGTCTTCTCCAATTAACTTGAAAAATGAGAAAAAATTCAGCAATTGAAGAACACGGCTACCGGCGGTGAAGGGGGTGTAGCCGGAAAATTTCCAACTCCTCTATCTCTCTCAATACTCCACCAAATGCGATGTTCTTTAGATGAATCTTGTGGGATTTTTCTAGAGGAATCCAAATATGCCCTTGTTTTCCACTGAAATGGCCTCTAACTCAAAAACCGTGTTTGAATCTCAAACTTTCAAGAACACCAAATTGTCATAAAAACCATCTTTTTTGTACTAGAATCCATGTAGGAGATGAGAGCAATGTAATGCAACAACAATAATGCAAGAAAGACTCATAAATCATGAGTTATGGTGAATTCTTTATACCTCCGAAAATGACTCTTGTGAGCTTCAATGGAGCATGAATTTCTTTGGAAAATCATGTAGAAACATTCAACAATCCGTGGTAGAGGTATTAGGATGAAGGAGAATGCTTGAATTGGTGAAGAAAATGAAAATCAATTTTCACTTGGAGCTTACTTTTCATGTTACTACAACCATGGTGTTGCACTAAGAACTTCTCAAAAATTGATGGAAAAATTCTATGGAGTATATTGAATATATTTGCAATGAAAGAATGGACAAAAATGGGAGAAAGAAAGAATTGAAAAAAAAGTGGAAATTCAAAGTATGTGAAAGTGTGGGAAAATGAAAAAAATCATGGGAGAATTTTTTTGCCTTGATCTTTGGTTTTTATATGCCTTGCATCATAAGGAATGCTTAAAGCCCATAATAGTCATTTGTTTCTAAGCCCAAGCCCAATATCCATTATGCTACTTAGTTGTGAAGAAAACTTGAAATAGGTCATGATAAAAGCTCCAAATGAAAAAAAGTAATGTTGCCATTGTCTTTAGAATTTGATTTCTAGTCAAAAAAATGTAGTCACTTGCCATGTTTAGGACTTATAACTCGAAAATCACAATTTCCCTCTTTGATTCATTTAAAATCCTTCATTTTTTTAGGCCATTTTGAATGACTTTTGATATAAGCTCATTCAATCCAACATGAATTCACATTAACCTAAAAACATCATTTTAAGCACATTCCATGTTGAACAATTTTTCATTTGAGGAGTGGAAGATGGAGATTTTGGCACATGCTTGAAAATGACCTATAATCACAAATGCCCAAAATACCCATGGATTGCCAAGATCATAACTTGAGTTCTATACATCCCCTTGAGGACTTCTAGTACTCTATGGAAAGATAAGATCAAGATATACAACTATTATGTTGGCCAAGAATCCATTTGAAAACTCCTTGAAGGGAAAAAGTTGCTTGGAAGTCAAGTGACTTTCACAGATAAATTTCAGTGTCCTCTGGTGACCTGTAATTTGCAAGAACCATAACTTGAGTTCT
The DNA here is from genome assembly GCA_963859935.3 of Lathyrus sativus. Taxonomy (NCBI): domain Eukaryota; kingdom Viridiplantae; phylum Streptophyta; class Magnoliopsida; order Fabales; family Fabaceae; genus Lathyrus; species Lathyrus sativus. The sequence goes on along the minus strand of OZ012740.1, from coordinate 273,495,320 downwards.
ATAAATCCTCTTGACGACTTCTAGTACTCAAATTAAAGGTATTGAGATGTTATACAAGTTTCATGTTGGCCAAAGATCCATTTGAAACTTGTATTTTGACTTACGTGGCTTTGAAGTTAGGCACTAAACAGGGGATTTTACAATAAAACCCTAATTTAGCAACTTCCCACATTCTTGATCTTCTTTGCTTAACCTTGGAACAACATCACACATGTATCAACATACCAATTCATGCATCCCATGATCTCAAGGTAGGCTTTGATGCTTTCCCACTACTCAATTGAACTAGGGTTGACCCAGATGAAACCCTAGTTGACTGCACTTCAAATGTGGCTCTCGTACTTGAATCAATGACTTGTCTCAGCTTAAATAAGGCCCTCTAGACATCCCATGAGATCCATACACACCTCACATTCCCATTCCATGCTTCTCATCCCCATGATGATTCTCAACATTCCTCAAGATAGGAGCAAAACCCACATGTAGGCACTCAAGCTTCTCCAGACTTCAAATCTCTTCTTGATGACTTGAATGACTTCTCAATCTTAGATAACACCTCTTTATAGGCTCTTATCTTGATAGACACCTTTGATCCCCTGTTGGAGGCATGCTATGCTATGATGTGCAAATGATTAGACTGTGTACATGATGTAACTATGCAAATGAAATGCAATGAAACACAAATCAGGCAAGAAAAGGTTGAGCAAATTTTGGGGTGCAACATGTAGTAGACTTGGTATTTGTTTTGAGCTAGAAGCATGGTGGCGTGAGTTCAACACCCATGGGGGACCCTCTCTATTATTTTTATCTTTATTTTCTTGTTCTCTTTGTAAACCCAAATGTCCATAACTTCTTTATTTTTTATCATTTTGAATCCATTATTTTTTTCTATTTTCTCATGATAATGTATACTTTCTGTTTGTAAAAAGAAAATACCAAAAATATTTATTTTTGATGCATCTATGAGTGCTTAAAGTGTTGACTTTTTTAGGGTTTCCTTATGGTCCCTTTTGATTCTTTTGGTTGGTTCCTTGATTTTCCTTCCTCACAAAGACTTGTTTGCATCATGTGTATCTTATATGAACCTTTTGTAATGTTGCTACTTGTGTATACTTGTTGTTACTTGATTTTGATGCATTTTTCAAGTGTATTTTTACATGTAAATGTATGTTTCAACTTTGTTCATGCCATGACACTTTTTACTTAATCTCTTGTCTTATCATGTGACTTTCTTCCATGTTTACATGATCTAGATGTGTATATATGCCCTTGTGTTAATCATTCCATGTTTATGAGTTCTTAAACACTTGAAATTTGTTTTGAAAATGACTTTGAATACATGCTTGTATGCTTGAACTCTTGTGTTGTTTCCTACTTGTTTAAGACCGTGATTTAACTCATAATATGTATATTTGGTTGTTACCTACTTGTCTTAACATGTTCAACTTATATCCATGCTTAAATGTCCAAGTAATGTCTTAACTTGTTCACGTGATGTTTGAATTTAAACTTGTCATCTTTAAGTATGTTCACATGCCATCTCTTGTATGATTTCATCATCATTCACTTGTTATTGTTATAAACATGTTCCTTTTGCTCAAATATGCTTGGTTGTTACCTTTACTTATGTTAAATTTTATTCATGATTAAGTGATGTTTTAACTTATACATGTTTACTTTGAACTTTGAATGATACCATGTTAAGCAATGTTTTGACTTATACATGCCTTATTTCATCTTTGAACTTTGTCTTCATCCATGTTTAAGTGTTGTCATAACTTTCACATGTTAGCTTTGAACTTTGTTTTCATCCATGTCTAAGTATTGTTATAAATTTGACATGTTAACTTGTGTTTTGTTTCCATCCATGCTTAAGTGTTGTAATGACTTGTCCATGTTAAAATGTTTAAATTGTATTCATGATTAAGTGTTGTTACAACTTATCCTTACTTGTCTTGTATTCATGATTAAGTGGTGTTAGTAAATTCTAATGCATGCTTGCTTTTGATTATGAACTTAAACTTGTTATCCATGATGCCTTAGTCTTGTTAGAACTATACTTCATGATTGTTTAAACGTTGTAACATCTATGTTTGAATGTATTTACCTTGTTTGTCACCATAATTTGTAACTTCTTTGGAACTTGTGCTTGGTTGTTACCTTATCCTTTATGACTCTGTCAATTCTTTGCTTTAAATATTGTCACATTTATCCTTATGTCTTGGTTGTAACCATGTGTTATATGCTTTATCTCTAAATATCATGTTTGAATGTTACTTTGAATGCTTTGAATTGATATCATGTTTAAATACCATACATGTTCATATCATCCTTTCATCCCATACCTTCTTTAACTTTGTCAAGTTACTCCCCCAAGTGATGTTAGTTTGTTAGCTTCCATCCTTAAGTTTCCTTTTGTTCTTTGATCCAAGGGAAAGTCTCTCTATTGACTCAATGTTATAGGTAGCTTAGTCATACCCATTTCCCCTTTAACCTTGTTAGAGTCATTTAGCATTTCAACTTAGACTTAGGGTAGAACTTACAACTCTTTGACTTTGTTAAGTCAAACAAGTATTAAGGCCTTGACACTTGCCTCCCCATTTGAACTTTAATCATAATCAAGTGTTCATTCATCCTTAGTTAGGTGAACTACAAGTGCTTTGATTTCATCCTTCTCAATGTTAACTAGGAGGTGTAGCTCCCTAGTTGTCAAGATGTGAACGTCATGCCGAAAGTCATTATAAGAGTTTGATATTCGACAAGATAGAGATTGTTGAGTATGACTTATATAAAGACAAGGAAGAAACACAATAATAACACATGAGTTTAATTAATGTGGAAATTCTAAATATATCTTAAACTTAATTGTTTATTTGTGGGTATGTGACTGGAGAGTTATAAGGACGGTAGTCTTTAAAGTACTGGTTCTATAGTCGGATAGATAAATACTGTTGACCAATTACATTAATAAAAATTAATTGTATTTATCATCTTTTATCTTCATTTGTCTATTAACCGTTGTTGTAACATATATAATATAGACTAAATTGAATATTTTTAACTTTCCCCCACAAGTAAAGTAATAATATAAAATAATTTATATATTTTCATCAAAAAATCTTTAAGGAATAATTCAGAATCGAGAGAAAAGTAAAAAAAAAAAAAATGAAAGAGAAATAAAAGAGAAGCAGTTAGATATAAATTTAGAAATAGCTATATATAACTTTTTAAACATTGATTTAGACTAGCTCCTAATAATATATTAAAAGAAACTAGTCCATTATGTTTTTATCATTAAAACTAAATTGCTATTAATTACCTATGTTCTCTTTAGTATTTAATCCAATAATCAAGAATGATCAACTAGTCAATCATCCATCCATTTTCATTTCAAATGTTACAAACCAAAAACAGAAACACCAAAAACAAAAAATCATCAACATATTTTGACTATAGATAGACCACAGCCAGGCGGACATCCAAAAACCGCGCCATCCTTTGCTTTCTTGAATACCCATTTAGCTGGTATCCAAATTACCAAATTGTCCACAAAACTAAACCTATTAATTTTCATCCATGAATTTAAAAATAGCAAAATGAAGTTTAAGACCGTAAAAATCCTATATTAGCAAAAGAATGGTTAGATTTTTCTGTTTTGAAAGGTAATAAAGCCTAACAAATATAAAACCCACAATTTCTCCCACTTAATTCTAACCGGGGCTCTCGCATAACACGAGTCCCCAATCTTCACAATGCGTACGTTCCATTTCTTCATCGCTCTTCTCTTCTTCGTCTTCAGCCTCATCTCCACCACCACCAGCGTCGCTGCCACCGCTGTCGTCGTCGTCGCCGCCGCATCACCCACAACACCAGCGACACAACAAAAACCTTCTCCGTCAGCTTCACGCGGCAAAGGCGGCGGCGGCCGCCGGCGTCGCAATACAGCGAAGTTCTTCGGATTCGTTCGCACAAGCCGCAGCGCGTATCTCCACAACCAAACCGAATTAGCGAAGGAGTTCCTGCACGCGCACAACTGGGTGAGAAAGGAATACAAACTACCTGAATTAGCATGGAGCGAGAATCTCGCGAGCTTCGCGAGGAAATATCTCACGGAAAGGTCCGATGATTGTAAACTGGTTCATTCTTCTGGGAATTACGGGGAGAATTTGTTCTGGGGGAAGAAACTGCATTGGACACCTTCTGATGCGGTTTATTACTGGTACATGGAGAAAGATTCGTTTGATTTCAACACGCTCAAGTGCGAGCCACCACCGAAACTCTGCGAACATTTTACGCAGATGGTTTGGCGGGATTCTGAGCATGTTGGATGCGCGTTGCAGCATTGCAAGAATGAAGGAACTGGAATGCTCATCGCGTGTGAGTATGATCCACCGGGTAATTTTGTTAATGAGAATCCTCTTGTTCATTCTACTTAACCAAATCATGGACCTAATATCAAACTAAGAGACATCAATTATTGTCTTTGTTTCATAATTTAAGGATAACCTAAATATTATTACTAATTATTTGTGGCTCATGTTTATGTTTTTGATGTAAATTATAATAAATTGCATTACAGATATTATGTATATGCTCCTTTTTATGTCTTCTTTTTTATTTTGTAGTTGTTTTTTTTGTAATCTTGTTAATTTGGTTGTACTCTAGTTACCCAGGCAAATTGTACATAACTTGTATAATTCGGTTGGTGTTTTTGAGCTACAATCTACAAGTTAATTAGCTCAAACACTTTGAAAGAATAGATAACATCTTCCATTTTTACTGCTGCTAGTTTGTTTTTAATTCACATTTCTTGCAATCGGGGTAAATGTGTCCTTAATTGTTGAGAATCAAATCAATTTCACGACATGTATAACGGTTTGCGTTGCTTCTGTAATGGATGAATTTTCTGGGTTTTTCTATTCCGTTGTAACTTATTGGCTACACTCATGACTCAACTGTTTCTCTAAAATAATTAATTAATCATCTATATCTATCTATAAAATTAGATAAAGGAAAAAGAGTGGTTTGATCTAGCCTATTTTTTCTATCAAAATAACTCTTAAAAAAAATATTGATTTTCATCCATTTTCAATCTATTTTTTTGTTTTTTAATTTGAGAGCATATTTAGAGCATATATTTATCATCTTGATATTAATTTTAATTACATTAAAGTAATATTTCTTTTAAGGAAACATATACAAGAAAATTCATAAAAAAACCGAAGCGTCAAGGCAAATTAAAAAAAAACGGACAAAGAGGTACTAAATAAATGGACAAACAGAAAGTTTATAACACAAATATTTTCAATTAGAATCAAAATTAAATAAAAATATCCATCTACATTTTGATGTGTGTGCGCATTAAAAATAAGTGGACAAATAGACACAGAAGTGTCATTTTGGATGCTAGTATTATATAGATGTTATAGAGTATAGACAAAAATACTTTAATTAAATGAAAACTGAAACGAATTGAATCCTTCAACTAGGAACTAAACCAATATTTGGGCAATTTAACACATTGTGTGGGAACAAAATTGGTTTATCCCATGTCCCTTAGGTTTTGATGATAACAAAGTATTTAAAGAACAATTGAGTATACTAATGTTTGTTCAAGTTAGCAGAACCATCGACTAAAATTTCACATAGAATCTAAGTATTGGTTTTGACTATGAACATTCAATGAGAAACATGAAAATCAGAATTTGATGGATCAGAAGCTGAAGACCAGACTCGAAAGAAGTCATCTTCTGAAGAGGTCATCATCTGAAGGAGTCACCCTCGAAAGATCACACTTTGGAGAAGTCTGCCCCTGATGATCAGAACCTGAGCTAGTCAAATCGCAAAGACAAATGTGAAACTGATAGGTTACTGTTCATCTCTGAACATACTTTGTCACGTGATGAACTAAGCTCTATTTTATTTTCTTTATAGAGTCAGCTGGAATTCAACTGCTAATTCCTTTTGTAGAAAATGGTTTTCAAGCTAGCATTCACCTAATCTGACAATTTGGTGAATCATCCCAATGTCTCTTTTGAAGCTTCTCAAAGGACTCTACTATGTTGCATTTTCAACGACTCTTTTTCTTATCTATTTAATGAGCTAAAAGACTTGAAGAGTACATTCCAATATACAACAATTGACATACAAAGAGAAGTTACTCTCTCAAGATAAAAGCACAAACTAAACTTAGGATTTCTTATCCTTGTATATCTTAGAAATCCTTAAGTTTTAAAAGAGTCTTTTTTTGCATTGTATTCTTTATACACCTTTAATTTATATCAATTGTATTTTCCCAACAATCATTTTTCTTCTAGGTAGATTGTTAGAAGTCTCTTGCTTATGTGTTTAAGAAAAGGAAGTCTCTTACTTGTGTGCTTGAGCAAAGAAGTCTTTTGTTTTAGTGTTTGAGCAAAGAAAGTCTCTTACTTTAGTGTTTGAGCAAAGGAAGTCGCTTGCTTGTGTGCTTTAGCAAAGAAGTCTTTTACTTGTGTGCTTAAGCAAAGGAAGCATCTTGCTTTTGTACTTGAGAAAATTGTAATCTTTTGTGATTATAGTGAAAATATTTTGTAAGTACAATGGAACTGGATTACTCTCGAGTTGTGAGATGAACCAAGATAGCCCTGTGTGTTATTCTTTTTTCTTTCATTTTATATCTGCTTCCTACCTTTGACTGAATCAGATTTTACAACCTTGTGTTTAGAATCTAACTTAAGAGTTTAAAAATAAAGAAAAATTTACTTTAGGTGGATATGAGGTTTGTTTGGGTGAGGTGGAAAATTTGTGGAGAAGGTTTAGGTTGTTTGTTGGAATGGATGGTTGCTTTGAGTGATGAAGAAGTTTTTTGTATTATGTTGCGGTTGATGAATGGAAGGGAGATGGTTATATAAAGGAGAATTGAAAAAAAATTGGAGGACATCGTCAAGGGTTCGTTTTCGTACCGTTGTTGTGGAATGGAAAAAAGGCAAAGTTATTGTTTCCAAGTGAGGGCCACCTCTTGTGTAGTACTGCGCCTTTTTTGATTTTGTATTGAGAAACTATTTTTGTGCGTCTTGTGTCATTTTCATTTACGTTACCGTACCTATTGTGACGTGGTTTCTCTTGTGAAAATTTGTTTTTGTCGTATTTGCAGGTTTGTATTATGGAATGGAAGGTGGTTTCACGTGACTGCCTGTTATGTGGTGTGTAGTATTTTGGATATTGGTTTTCCTTGCGTGTGTATATTGGCTATTAAGGTTGTATTGGTTTGGTGTGCTTTGTTGTCGTTAGCAACTGATGATGGTGTATGGAATGGCTAGTGTGTATATGTGTGTATTGCGAATTATGGGTTGCTGCAAGTTGTGTGCCGCGTGAGGGTTATGCTTGGCAAGGTTGTGATTTTACTTTTGTACTGTTGTGTGTGTGTGTGTGTGTATGTGTAATGTTGGCATATGGTATGATGTGTACGTAATTGTCAAATGTCATGGCCTGATGGCTGCTGCAGATTGTGTGATATTAAAGATTAAAGAATTGCTCTCTTGTAGAAATTTGTTTCTTCTCTTATTTGATGGGCTAAATATTTTTTATAATTATCTTAGAATGGGCTAATGGTTTTTTTTATTGTACATGATATTTTATGGATTTGTAAATGGGCTTTCACTCTTTTTTTTTTTTGGAATTTGGGAATTATGGACATTTTATGGGATAATAGTACCATGGGCTCTTATTTTTTAATTGCAATTTGCACCTTCATGCGATGAAATGTAACGGGCTTGATTTTGGTAATTAAAGCCTATGAACTTTAGAATGAGTAAAAGCTTTGAATTTGCAATTGCCTTGAATTTTCATGTGGACGCCACTTTTGAAACCAATTGAATGTCTTAAATTCATCATGAAGTTGAAATAGATTGGATTAAAATTCTGAATCAATAAATCGATCTTGAATTAATCCTGAACTAAGAATTAACTGATGCCTTGAATTAGTAAATCCACCTAAACTTTGCCATTTGAATACTGATGAACTTAAAACTTCACTGTGAACTTTCTTGATTCAGAACCATGCCTTGAAATCAGAGAGATTATGAATTAAAATATGAACTGCTTGGTCCAAAACCCTGATTGAAAATGAACTGATTCTTGATGATCTTTAATCATGAAGCACTGATAACTTGACATAGCCTGACAACTTGATCTACCCACAGATAACCTGAATTGGCACATAAACCCTAATTGAAACCTCAGGCACACATCACTTGAATCATGCACACCTTGGCCTTTATCATGAAACAAACTCTTGCTTGACCAAGGTTAGGTCAAACTAGATGAACCTTAATCCATATTGCGCACATTCCAACATATTTGTGGGTTTTTGAATAATGGTTAGTATATGGAAACACAGGTGAAAGTAGTATACAGGTAGGACAAATTTGGGGTATGACAACAATCCAAGAAGACCTTTAAATACAAGTCTTCTCATCCAGAAGAGTTAATTAGTGGAAATGTAGATAGTCCCATAAAGACAAACAAGTTCTGACTTTAGAGAAGTGCATTCAATGTTAGAACTACTCTCCATGAATGAAATCACTTCAGTTGATGAAGCACTATCTAATGATGGTTGGATTATGGCTATGCAAGAAGAGTTAAATCTGTTTCAAAGAAATGATGTCTAGAATATGGTACTCAAATCTTTGTAGAAAAATATTATTGGAACAAAATGGGTATTCAGAAACAAGTTCAATGAGCAAGGAGAAGTGGTAAGAAAAAAGGATATACATGTAGCTCAAGGCTACAGTTAGCAAGAAGGTAAAGATTTCTCTGAAACCTTTGAACCAGTTGCTAGGTTGAAGGCAATCTAATCACTTCTCTCTTATGATATTAACCATGACATTATTTTATACCAAATGATGTTAAAAGTGAATTCGTAAATGGCATAATTTATGAAGAAATGCATGTTAAACACCCATCTGGGTTTGAGGACTCAGTCCACCCATATTATGTTTTAAAATTGAAGAAATCATTATATGGACTCAAACAAGCTCCCAGAGCTTGGTATGAGAGACTGGGTAATTTTTTGTTAGAAAATGGATTTTAGAAAGGGAAAGTAAACACCACACTCTTCAGAAAGACACTTAAGAATGAAATCTTAATTGTCCAAGTCTATGTTGATGATATTATATTTGGTTCAACTAATGCTTTTCCTCGTCAAGAGGTTTCTAAGACAATGTCGACTGAATTTGAAATGAGTATGATGGAAGAACAAAAGTTCTTCCTTGGTATTCAAATTAATTAATGTAAATCGGGAGTCTATGTTCATAAGACTAAGTATACAAAGGAGCTTTTGAAGGAGTTCAAGCTTGATGATTAAACTATCATGAGCACTCCTACGCATCCAACCTGCAACCTAACCAAAGAGGAAAGCAACACTAAAGTGTGTTAGAAGCTATATAGAGGTACAATTGGCTCTCTACTTTACTTAACAACTTCTAGACCAAATTTTCCATTCAGTATATGCCTGTGTGCAAGATTTCAGTCAGATCCTAGAGAGACTCACTTAATAATTGTTAAGAGAATCTTTAGGTATATGTAGGGATCAATCAATCTAGGATTTCTTTATTAAAAATCCCTAAATTATAAGCTAGTTGGATTTTTTTGATGCTGACAATGTTGGGGATAGAATTGAGAGAAAATCCACTAGCGGAGGTTGTCAATTCATAGGTGAAAACCTTATATCCCGGGCTAGTAAAAGATAAGTAACTAGTGTTTTGTCTACAACAAGAGCGGAATACATCTCAACTGCAAGTTGTTGAACAAAAATACTTTGAATGAAATATCAGTTGGAAGACTATTAGATAAGTGGAAGCAATATTCCAATATTTTATGATAATACTAATGTTATCTATTTGACAAAGATTCCTATTCAATATTCTAGAACCAAACACATAGAAATAAGACATCATTTTATTATAAACTATATTCAGAAGTGTGTGATAGATATATAGTTCATTGATACAGATCATTAATGAGCTGATATATTTACCAAAGCAGTTACTATTGAAAGATTTATTTTATCAAAAAGAATCTGAACATCCATTTTATTAAAGATTAGTGTTTACTTCTGAAATGGAGTATTAGAGTTTCATGATGATCAGAAGCTACTATAGTCAGAAGCTCCAAACTAGCTTTTGATGAATAGTAGCATTTAAGCAACTCAACCTCTGATACTCAAAATTTGATTAGTTGTTTCTGATAGCATATAAGTGGAATTTATTTTTGACATTTTTCCACTTATGTGTCATGAATCTAAAAGCTTTTCTGGCACTTGGTTTCTTGGTTGTTGGATAATAATTGTTGGTTACTATTAGATATACGTGCTTTTTAATACTTTACCTCATCTCCATATTCCATTACCACGTGTTCTATATAACTTCTTTGTTATTTTTAGTTCTATGTGCTTCTAATATATTAGACTCTGAATCAGTCAGTTAATTGAATAAGAAGATTTTCTAGTTCAGAAGATCCTAAGTCAGAATTCTTCTAAGAACTTTCTATCTTTTGATTCTTGAGTTATATTAATGGATCTAACCAATCATATTTGCTTAAGGAAAAAAGTGTGACTTCTATCATAATTTTCCCTTCTCTTAATAAAAATGATTGTGTTACCTTTGGGAATCACTGTTTCTGGATTAAATTAAATTTTGTTTTGTTTCCCCTTAAATCATTTTTTTAATATTGTATGGTTAAAATTTCGTTTAAACTCACACAACATAACATCGGTTGAAATGGTGGAAAAACTTCTCTAAATCATTCCTCTTGATGGCTCAAAGTGATCAAAAGAAATAGATGTAATTGGAAAAGGATATTTTATTATTATTCAAGAAGATGGTACAAGTCTAATTCATTATCATAAGGAACAAAATGCACTACATAACCTACTCATTTCCAAATTCTTCAAGGAAATAAGCACGAAGTTTGAGGAAGTTCATCCATTTAAATTCAAACTCATCAGCATCTGAATCAAAGTCAAAAGATGGGTTCTGGCTTTTCTTGAGTTTCTTCATCTTAGCCACGAATGTTCTTCTCACCTTAGAATCTCCTGAAGATAAACCAGACTTTGATTTTGATCCTTCATTATTTTTGGACTTGCCTTTGAGTTTCGTCCATGCACCTTCATTGCCATCATTGTTAATCTCCTTAGAACTCTTGGATGACTTACTAATGTTTCCTGCTATAAGAAGATATAGATGGATTTATGTGTGACTTTAATGGTTCTGGAAGACAGGCTTTATAGAGAGTTTGGGATGAATTAAAACTAGTGTTAACTATTATTTACCAATTGACATTGGAGAGAGATATATTTTTGGTCTTCAAGCACTTCTTCCCAACTTTGACTGCATTATTCCTATCAAATGGCCTAGCTATCAATGCATATCTTGACCATCTTGAGAATTACAAAAGTTATTTTTCAACCATTCTAACAAGTTATCAAAGCTCTTTCTCAAAACATTTTAAGGGGAAATCAAAAATTATTTAAAATTATTTTTATCTAGATCTGGTAAAATCTTAAAATTGTCTTTTTGAACATATTATTTCTTTGGTTATATTGAACTTTTCTTCAGTATCTTTTTTGTTCTCCTTTAATTATTATTTTTGCTGATGACAAAAAGGGGAGCTTACAAACCTCGCCCTATGGACTGCTAGACTCACAGGGGCTTACAAATCTCACCCTATGGACAGTTAGACTCTGGGGGAGCTTACAAACCTTAAACCCTGAAGTCAACTAGTTACTTAAATTATCAACGATTGTTCTTAAATACTTATGTTTGTCATCATCAATTCGAGGTTTCCAGTAGTCATAGTTAGAACCATCCATAATTTGTGGTCTATTTGTGAATCCTAAATCCTTGTCCATAGTACCGGAATTTATCTTCCCTAGATCTCACCCAGAAAATAACAGGCAGGGTGCCTGCTCTGATGCCAATTGAAATTCTAGTAACAGATAGTGGATGTTACAGTGGATGTTATGACATCCATTACAGAACATACTATTAAACTTAATATAAAACAGGAACTGAAAGCAGTAAATAACATAGAGAATTGTTGACCCAGTTCAGTGCAAATCACACCTACATCTGGGGGCTACCAAGCCAGGGAGGAAATCCACTATAAGCAGTGTTAATTTAGACTCAAACTACCAGTTTACACTCTTCACTTAAGACCTACCCAATGCAACTTCAGCCTAACACTAGACCTGAGTTCCTACTCACCCCCCTCAATCACAACAGTGATATCAACCAATTAAATATAAGATTAAAATGAAGACACACTTCAAACAAGTCTTGATCTTGCTTCACAGCTTCAATCAAGAGACACGACACTCGTGCTTAAAAGCTTAGAGTGATACAATTAACATACAACTAAAAAACACTAGTCCAATGCAATCATACAACAGACAATTGCTTGGCTCACAAAAAATCCTAAGACACAAACACACACGTGAAGATCATAGTACACAGACTGAGTTCTTCACTCACAAAACTCTCTGTAAACTCTCTATCACAACACCCGTCTTCAATTAAGATTGCTACTTTGTTATTTATAAGCAGCAGAAAGATCTTGGACCTAAGTGTAGAAATTAGGTTTAACTAAGTTAAACTTCTTTTCATAAAACAACGCACTTCTAATTAGGTCATAGGAATTTCCTGTTATGCTCAGCATTGCCTAGCATTTCGCCTAAGATAACTAGGATCCATAAAATGTTTCCTGAAGTATACCCTGAGCTTCCTCATGTAATATACCAGAAAACTAAAACACGCGCCCTTGATGTCAGCTACCTGATGTCATGACATTCAATATGACATCCAATACACTTTTATCTAACTAAGCAAACTTACCCTGCAGAACACTACACCAACATGTCATGACATCAATCATGACATCTACATACACAACATTGTTTTACCATAAAATGCAGCTAATCAAAACATCTACAGGTGTGGTGGCAGATGAGAATGACCCAATGGTTATAAAAGTGCACATTCATGATTGGAGTGTCAAACGGGTATTGATAGGCTCGGGCAACTCAGACGATATATTGTACTGGGATGCTTTCAAAGGCATGAACATGGATACATCCGAGCTACTACCCTTTAAAGGTACTCTAGTCGGTTTCTCTAGGGAACAAGTTAAGGTATTAGGGTATCTACCTGTCATGAACGTCTTTGGAAGTGGAGGCAATGCCAAAAGCATCATATTTAGATACTTGATAGTAAATGCGCCTTCACCATACAACACCATCACTCGAAGACCGATGTTCAACACTCTAGATGCTACTTTATCCACTATTTATCACCATGAAGTATCCCATATAAGCTTCAATAGTTGAAGTAATTAAAAGTGATCAGGGATTTGCTAGGAAATGCTACAAAGCTAGCCTGAAATTGAAAAAGAAGACCCATCAGGATTGTTCTACGACATAAAATACTTTGAAGGTGAATTTGGTTGACCTCGACCCTTGGGAGAAACTTGGAAGTATACGTTGATGAAATGTTAATCAAAACAAATGAGGAGGTGAGTCGTGTAAAATATTTGTAGGAAACATTTGAGTCAGTAAGGAAGTCTGACATGAGGCTTAATACCGACAAGTGCACCTTTAGGGTACAAATCGACAAATTTATGGGCTTCTTGCTAATACACCAGGGAAAAGAGACGAATCTAGACAAGTTCTAGGAAATCATTGATATGAGAAGCCCGACATCTGTGAAAGAAGTTTAACAGCTGACCGAGAGATTATCCGTTCTGTCTCGATTTTTGTCTTACGTAGGTGATAAGTCCATACATTTCTTAGTAACTATAAAGAAGTCAACGCAGTTCCAGTGGACAGAAGAGTGTGAGAAGGTGTTCATGGCGTTAAAACAATTCATGTCTGCCCTACTGAACTTGGTCTATTCAAAGGTAAATTCTCCCCTTACCTTGTACTTAGCAGTCTCCAAGAAATATGTTAGCTCAGTATTAGTTAAGGACAATGATGGAGATGAGAGGCCAATTTATTTCATCAGTAAGGTTCTCAATGTAGTGAAAATACGTTAGCAAAAAATCAAACAATTAGCTTTGGTAGTAGTGATTATTGCATGGAAACTCATACAATACTTTCAGGGGCACCCTATCATTGTAAAGACAAACCATCCCATAAGACTAATTCTAAAAAAATCTAGATTTGACAGGAAGGATGGTGGCTCGGGCCGTAAATCTATCCGAGTACGACATCATATACACACCCGAGAACAACATTAAATCACAAGTATTTGAATATTTTCTGATAGGGTTGAGTCACCCTTCCCAGAAGGGTCGCCCAAGCAGCGAATCCTATTAGTGAACAATTCATCCAATATCAAAAGTAGCGGAACAAGGATAATATTAGAGGGAATTGGTACTAGAACAATTTCTATGTTTCAATTTCCAGGCCAACAATAATCAAGAAGAATACATAGCTTAATAAAAGTTTCCTGATGAGGAGACTGAAGTTCGAAACATCAAAAGGATATCTTCTTGATATCTCATGGTAGCCGACCAACTATACAAGATGGGAAGATCTTTTACGATGTTAAGATGTGTCGCTGAAGAAGAAGTAGGGATTATAATGAAAGAAGTGCACGAAGGAGTGTGTGAAAGTCATATTGGAGGAAAAGCTTTATCTGGAAAAATACTCAGGGTCGGATACTATTGGCTGAGTATGCTACAAGACTGTGCACAATTTATAAATCATTGTGAGAAATTTCAGATCTATACTCCCTTCGTACATTCTTCTTCCGAGTTACTACATTCAATAATTTCACCATGGCCTTTTTACCAGTGGGGACCAGACATTCTCGACCCCTTTTCTTTAGCCGCCGGACAACTAAAATTTCTTATAGTGGTAGTTGACTATTTCACCAAGCGGGTAAGACATTTTTATTGGAGAAATATTATATGTCGTTTTGGCCTTCCAGGGATCATTATATCTGATAATGGAACACAATTCGCGAGCTCGTCAGTTGTAGAATTTTGCAGGCACTTCGGCATACAAAATCGATTTATTTCAGTTGAGCACTCCCAGGCTAATGGCTAAGTAGAAGCAGTAAATAGGATTATCCTATCAGGCGTGAATAAAAAGTTGGATGAAGCGAAGGGGCTTTGGGCCAAGTATTTTCAAGAAATCTTATGGTCCTATCACATTTCTCCTCATTCAACCACTAAGAAGACCTCTTCTGAATGGTGTATGGGGCCGATGCAATGATGCCAGTTGAGGTTAACTTTCCAACATGGCGTTAAATAACTTTGACAACATTCTTAACGAGGAAGGATTAGATAACTTAGCCGACCTCATAGAAAAATTAGGAGAAAGACTCGTGTTAGAGAATGTGTAGCAAAGCAAAGAATGACCAGGAGGTTTAACACCAAAGTTTGTATGAGAAGTTTTTGAGAGGGCAACTTGGTTTTGAAAAAGGACACTGATACAAAAAAAGAAGAAGGGAAATCTCTCCCTGAACTGGGAAGGACCATACCGGATTCGATAAAAGCTTAATAATGGGGTTTATAAACTAGAGAATTTGGAAGCAATAGAAGTACTAAGGGCTTGGAATTTTTCCAACCCGAGGTTTTATTATAGTTAAAATTATGTAATTTTATTGTTAATAAAAATTATGGGTAACACTCTTTTCCCTTGCAAGGGCAAGGGTTTTTAATGAGACACTCTCAATTCATATGGTTATGTGTTATTCTTTCAAGTTTTTTTTACAGTAAAGTCGAGCATGTCCTAGGAGCGATAATACGTGTTAGACACAGTCAATGACCTAATCATATCGACCATATAAATAACAACCTCTGGCCAGGTTATGTTAATAAAACCTCTAACCTAATCAAATTGTCCATGTAAATAAGAACCTTTGTTCATGTTATATCAATAAAACCTTTGACTTAATCAAATCGGCCATGTAAATAAGAACCTCTGGCTAGGTTGTGTTAATAAAACCTCTGACCTAATCAAACTATCCATGTAAATAAGAACCTATGAAAAGGTTATGTTGATAAAACCTCTGACTTAATCAAATCGTTCAAGTAAGAAAGAACCTCTGGTTGAGAATAAGTTAATCAAATCGTTTAAAACGACAAAGTCAATCAATCGATAATGCTTTATTCACTGGGGCTCTAAACCTATAAAGCATAAAACTTTAGCTAAAGATAAGCGAAGAAATACTTGAGGCCGACCTTTCTATTTAATTTCCAATCGAACAAATCAACGACTAACATGATCACAAAATACACACACGTGTGCTACTAAGGTCGAAAATTGGCACATTTAAAGAAGGGTGCCAACAGGTCGAGATCCCACGGGGACATTCTAACTTCTGTATGTCTATAACCTGCTAGGATCAATGATAAAAGCGGGTCAATCAATTCATTTAAAAGACCTATGACTTAGGTGAAAAATATCGGATACAGGTCCAATGACGTATTATTAAACTCAAATTAATTCAAGAAACAGCTAAGGTTATGCACACAAACCGGGAATTAATGTTGTACTTAAGCAAAACACGTGGAAGATAATATTAATACTCTAAAAAGGGCATCAGAAGGGCTTAAAACACTATACTTGGAAGAAAAAGATAGAATTACCCAAACAATACAAAAAGTACATCACCATGGATGGCCAAAGACAAAATAAGCAAAGCTAAAACGCCATGATGCTCCTCCTCTTGAACATCAAGGATCATATCATCAATTGTCACATGCTTAGAAAACTCGACTTCAGGAGAAGCTTCCTCCATGTCTACAAGTTGGCCATCCACCGAATTGGGAAATTCCTCTTCCAGCCCTTGTGACATCAACAAACAAAGCGACAGTATTAAAGAAATCCATCTCAGACATATTGAAGTCACATTTAAGGCATAATACCTGAGCTTTAGCCCTCCCGAAAGCCTCATCATCTGCTGAAAGAAGGTCTACCTGAGCGTCTTGCAAATATTTGTTAAGCGCATCATTAGCTCTCTAGCTTTCTCAACATCCTAGAGCAAACCACCCGAAGTGGTTTCAAGCTCCAGACACTTAGACTCTGCAGTTTCCTTTTGTTTCTTCATTTCTAACAACTGTTTGTTCAGATCTCCCATGTTGTCAATCTGGACCTTCAAGTTATCCCTCAATTGAGTGATATCTTTTGTGAGACAAACTTCATTATGCTCATAGGCATCACCAACTTCAAACAATCCCCAATTCATCACAACACACCTCATCAAGTAGGCAACAATGTTCTGGATTAGCTGTTGTGCCTCAATAGTCTTCACTTTTTCAACATCCTCTATCGTATTTGGATGATCGTAAAGGAACTTCAAGCCATCAAAACTATTAGACAAAAACTTGAATTCAATGGATGGATTGGCTTTATGGCTACCACCCGAATCTTGCATCAAGGCATTGACTGCCAAGTCGTCATGGCTTACAAGACCGCATATCAAAATATTCATCTTCTTAGGAGAACCAGGTTTTGAGTCTCTAGAAGGAGGAAGGAAGTCACCTTGGGGATCCAATGCACTTCAGGCTTATTTTTTGATTGTTCATATCTTTTTTTCTTTCTTTTAAGAGCCTGGGTTTGGATACCATATAAGTCGGACTTAGATACATATTGTTCCCACACCTCACCTTCGCTTCAACCATTAGCTTCTTCTGTTTTGTTAATTTAAGGTTCTTCAATTCATCAGAAAAGAAATTAGCAAATAAGTTCAGAAAAAAAGGAATAAAGAGGTCACTAGAGAATAATAAGAGACATATAAGGTTATCCAAAAATTTAGAGATTTGTTCCAAATCATCGACCATGCTTAGCAAGTCCTTAACTTTTAGTACTCGAAAGGCATCTATAATGGCTAAAGCTCGGATTTCTAAAGCATTTAGCTTGTCATAGTCAAAGCCGGGCACCGACAATGGGTTATCCGTCCAACAAATCGAGAAACGATAATCCCCGTCCAACGCATATATAACTTGGGGACACCTTTTTCCACTATTTACCTGAAGGAACTTATCCTTGAAACCGTTATAATTGGTAGTATAGGCCTAGGGGAAACTTTTCCATGGGATTCAACTAAGGGAAACCCAACCTCCTCTATCTGTTCCTTTTAGTTCAAAGAAAGAAAAGAACAAACCTACAATAGGGATTATGCTCATCACCTTGCACACAAGATCAAAATATTTTATAAAGCCCCAACCATTTGGGAACAATTGAGAAGGGGCGATATTCAAGGTTTTAAGGAGATCAGATTCAAAATTGGTAACGGGGATGCAAATCTTAAAATCCTCAATTACCTCTGAGTAAAAATACTCGCCTGACACTCTCTTTGGTTGAGTAAACGCAAACTCTTATGACCAACCACGCAAGGTTCCAACACGACATCCTCTTCATTTCCAGTAGAAGAAATTTGTTTGTTTAAGCGGAGTTTTGAGATGTCGCTGTCATCAATTATGTTATGATCGTATAAAAAGGTATAAAAATGGGAGATAACAAATAAAAAAGACTTTCCATCAAAGAAAAAATGGGAGATAACAACTTCTAATAGAGTACGTTTGTGATTGTGATCTTACATGACTCGCCTCATAGAGATTAATCAAATTGTGTTTATCATATATATAATTGTCACCAATTCGTCGGAAAACAATACTCCGTCTCAATTTCTTTTTTTTTTTGAAAGTGGAGTACTTTGAGAATTTTTTGAATAATAAATTATTGTGGAATTAATTTGAATATAAGGGGTTCTTTAGATAAAAAATTCTCTAAATGTTCGAGAAGTAATAAAAAATAATTATTAAAAAAAAGTAATAATTTTTTTAAAACCATTTGAATCTTAGTTATTCAAAATTCAAAAAAAAATTCACACAATGAAATGAAGATCCGTGATGCTTTGTTGGCGCTTAACGTTCAATTTCAAACACAATCCATCCCTTCCAGAAGCCTCTTTAAAACCCACGGCGTGGGACTCGACGTCGCCGCCTATGGCTCCACCATTCAACACTGCACCAACCACCGTCTCGTCCGTCAAGGCAAACAGCTCCATGCGCGCCTCTTCCCATTCTCCATCACACCCGACAACTTCCTTGCCTCAAAACTTATCACCTTCTACGCCAAATGCAACCTCACACCAGAAGCTCGCAACGTGTTCGACAAAATTCCCAGTAAAAACACATTCTCCTGGAACGCCATGCTCATCGCTTATGCCTCCAACTCCCTCTTCAACGACGCAGTTAACCTCTTTGCATCCTTTGTTTCCTCCACGAACTCGGGCGTGTCTCCCGATAACTTCACCGTAACCTGCATCTTGAAGGCACTACCCTCGTCTTCTTCTTCTTCTTCGTCGCATAAATCAGCAGAAGGGATTCACGGTTTTGTTCTGTGCCGCGGATTCGACTCAGATGTTTTCGTTCTCAACGCATTGGTCACGTGTTATTGCAGGTGCGGTAGGACTGAAATGGCGAGGAAGGTGTTTGATGAAATGACGGACAGAGATATCGTGACATGGAACTCCATGATTGGTGGTTATTCTCAAAGTGGATTATACCAAGAATGCAAGAGATTATACTTGGAGATGTTAGGTGTGGAAGGCAAAGGGATTCTACCAAATGCAGTTACTATTGGTAGTGTGATGCAGGCGTGTGGACAATCAAATGATCTTTCATTTGGAATGAAAGTTCATCAAAATTTGAAGGATAATGGAATTGAGACGGATGTGTTGCTTCATAATGCTGTAGTTGCTATGTATGCAAAGTGTGGATGTTTGGATTATGCTCGTGAGTTGTTTGATGAAATGAGTGAAAAGGATGAGGTTAGTTATGGGTCGATTATTTCTGGGTATATGATTAATGGGTTTGTAGATAAGGCTTTGGATGTTTTAAAGGGAATGGAAAACCCTGGATTGAGTACTTGGAATGCTGTGGTTTCGGGTATGGTTCAGAATAACCAGTTTGAAGGGGCGTTGGATTTGGTTAGAGAAATGCAGGGATTTGGTTTGAAATTGAAGCCAAATGCTGTTACACTAGCCAGCATTCTTCCTTTGTTTTCGTGTTTCTCAAACCTTCGAGGGGTGAAAGAGGTACATGGTTATGCAGTCAGAAGAAGTTATGACCAAAGTATATATGTAGCAACTGCCATTGTTGACACTTATGCGAAATTGGGGTTTATTCACGTTGCAAGGCGGGTTTTTGATCAATCGCGGAGTAGGAGCTTGATAATTTGGACTGCAATTATATCTGCTTATGCTGCTCATGGAGATGCTAGTTTGGCACTTGGTCTGTTTGATCAGATGCTAGGTAGAGGAATTCAGCCGGACCCGGTGACATTAACTTCTGTGCTGACAGCTTGCGCTCATTCCGGGCTGGTGCAGGAAGCTTGGAATGTCTTCAATGACATGCCTTCAAGATGTGGGATTCAACCTGTGGTGGAGCACTATGCCTGCATGGTTGGTGTTCTTAGTCGAGCTGGAAAGCTCTCGGAAGCAGCAAAGTTCATTTCTGAGATGTCAGTTGAGCCAACTGCTAAAGTTTGGGGTGCTCTGCTGCATGGAGCTTCTATCTACGGGGACGTGGAAATGGGAAAGTTTGTTTGTGATCATTTGTTTGAGATTGAGCCTGAAAATACAGGGAATTACATCATTATGGCGAATTTGTATTCACATGCTGGGAGATGGGGAGAAGCTGGTAAGATTAGGGAAATGATGGATAAAATTGGATTGCAGAAAATCAGAGGAAGTAGCTGGATTGAAACGAATGGAAGGTTACTGGAGTTTATTGCCAAGGACATGTCAAATGAAATGTCTGATGAGGTTTATGCATTGCTGGAAGGTTTGCTTGGTTTGATGAGAGAAGAAGGATATAACTTGCAGGAAGAGTTGGATTATGAGATGTGATCCTAATTTCCATTGAAACTAAGTAGCACTCAACTTGTCCGTTGTGTGTGGTCAGAACAAAAAATGGACATTCAACCTCCGAGGTGCTGTGTTTGAAAAACACCTAAATTGTGGAGGTAAATCAGAGTGGCAGTTGTCCACCTCTCAACCAAACACATGCTTGTAGCAATTGGATTGAAGATTTTCAGTTGCGGTTGTGACCGTGGTCGTGAATATTGCAGATAATCGCAATTAAATTTTGAGAATGCGGCCTCAAATATAGTTGCTTGCATTCATAGAACATCAAAATGTTCAATGTCGTGGTCACAAACTTTTGTTTAAACCCTACATCTATCTCAATGCTCTGCAAAATGTCAAGCTGAACTAGGTGCTTTGGGCTATAGGTATGAACCCTCCCCTCTGTTGAGTATCATTATAAAATTTATGTTTGTTGATAACCTAAGAAGACAGATAATCAGGGCTAGAAATGTTTAGCTTCAAGCCTCAATCAACTTATATGATCAATTTTATTCTAGGTGAAATGGCATAGAAATTTTTTCTATGCTTCAGTTCAGTGAATGTTGCATTTTCAAGAAATCAGCTCTTATTTCCATGATGTGGTATTGATCTGAATCTGAGTGTTGGCTGTGTCTCAACTCTACACTTTAGTAGCAAAAACTTTCTCATGGGCTAGCACTAAGACTATAGATAAACACTTGCTTGATAGATGATTAGACCAATTTCATAAATGAGGTTAATCGGTTCCCTACATTTCAGGTTGATTTTTTTCCACTTCAACTTTATGGAATTGAGATTGATACGGCATGGAACGATGAGACGGTGACTAATATTTTGTGAAAAATTGGAACCAAAATAGATAATTTATGTTGACAATGGCTCCACGTATATGATTTCTTTTAGAAATCACCACATTGGTGAGATGGGGCATTGGAAGGACGCATTATCATTGATTTTGGTACAGCCAGCCAGCTGTGAATAATCATAAGGAAATATACTATTTGTTTGATATTTTTAGTAGTATTTTATTGAGGGGCTTCTGTTGTGTTTACCTTTTTCTTTTGAGAGCATCTATGCATGATATTTTCATATTAATTTTACACGTTTCCTTTTTACCATCTTTAATTCATTCCTGTCTTTTCTTTCTAGTTAAGCATCCAATGTCTGAAGTATATTTTCCTTTAATCATAACTTGGTGGCCACCGAATGTCGTTCGTCTTCATAGCAGGAATCACTACTTGATCTTATATTTTAATGTTTTGGTCTAGAATACCATCATCATAAAAGTAAATTATCCTTTCCACACTGGCACCAAGGAAGTACTAGTAACTTGCAATAATAGTATGAAAACATTAGATATGCATTATGAATTGAGCATGTGGGCATGTAAATAATACTTAAAGTGAGAAAATCTATGATGAGTAGAAGGCATAAAGATGTCTTATTCTTTACGCAGTAGTTGCATTATTGTTTTGTTTGGTTTGATTTACAAGGGACAAGAGCAACAAACCACAACATGGGCCATACGGTTGGAAATCAAATTTTCTCTTCTGCTTGTTTTTGTTGACATTAACCAAATCAGTCGTGAGACACGGTTGAGAAGATAACGAAAAGATTAAGAGCGAGAAACGTGCTTGAACTGGACATTAGCAAGAAGACAATTAAGTTCACTGTTCACTGTTCACTGTTTCATCCCCACAACTGTCACACTATCGATTTGTTTATTTATGAGAAAAATTGTATTAATTATAATGAAAGTAGAAGGTATAACAACCCTTACAAACAAAATCTGGTATGCTATGTAAACATATTAAATTAAGAATTACCCCACCAATAGGAAAATACCAAACTGTCGCACAATTTACTTCTACCACATTTTATACTGCCCTTAAAGAAATGACTATTATCGGATATCTGAAACATATTGTGTACCAAACATCGTACATAATATACTTTAAATAGCTTCTTTTTTTTTCTTTAATTTGTGGAGAGAGACTAATAACAAAATAATCAAAGCCGTATTTATATACGGTGTTAAGTGTACAAATATCACTTATGAAATGTAATTGATTCCTTCCGTTCAAAACTACCAGTCTTTTTTAGACATTCCACACAACTTAAAAATGTAGGTGATATGTTAGGATTTTTTTTCTTTAGGTATTGTAGATGATGACAAACTTACAAGAAAGTTTGGTATGATAATCTCAGTTTTGTTCGATGATGGGGTGTTCTTCCAAACACTCTAATGATCAAGTGATGACGATTGTAATTGTTAGGCGTGATTTATGATATTAAAACAATGTGTAATTAAATTTAGTTTACAATCCAATTTTGATACTAAATCGTTGAATAAATGTATTCATTGAATTATTAATATCATATGTATTTCATAACATATATTTTATCTTGCATAATGT
Source organism: Lathyrus sativus (assembly GCA_963859935.3). Lineage (NCBI taxonomy): Eukaryota > Viridiplantae > Streptophyta > Magnoliopsida > Fabales > Fabaceae > Lathyrus > Lathyrus sativus. Next base: position 273,472,009 of record OZ012740.1, on the reverse strand, counting down.
CCAAATTGTCGGTCAGAATAATTTTTCAGATTTACAGATGGACCAGTCAAACTGAATCTCATCTGTGGTAAAATCAATGGACAAAAAATTTTAAAATCGAATTTGCAGAGATCAATTATATTAACCTACGTTTTACGTAATTTAATCTGACGTGTTAGTTTTAATTTTCAACTATTGTTCCGGTCGCATTTTGATTAGTTTGAGCCTTTTAATCGATGAGATTTTATTTTAAAAATTGATCAAACGCTGTATTTTTCTGAGAGGTTTATTTCACACTGATCATTTTGGTGCACTCAATTTAATTCTTCAAGCACTTTCGTGCCCGAATTTTATATTGATTACTTTAACATTTAATTTTTTACGTGTTTCAATTTATTTTATCAATAAAAAAAATCAAAATGGACATTATTGTCATTGTTTGTAAATTTAGAAAACCTAAGTTGGGTATTGCATTGTTGAAAAATCCAAAAGGTGGCGCTATTTATCCTATTATAATTGTCTCTCAATTCAAAAATAAAACTCTTTTAAGACCAACAAAGCAATCATCTAAAAAGTGAATCAAGCTGCATTCTACAATAAAAAGTCACACGCATTACTACAAAGAGAATGAAGGAGTACATGCATTACTAAAAAGGGAGAAACCTTCTTACCACATAAACCTCATAAACTCCCACACACAATATCACCACTTTATACCATTTCAAATTCACTTGTCTCACTTCCTCCGTAACTATTCATTCATCATTTATACTTAATCACCTTCATTCTACTGGAATTAAAAAAATCAACCAACACTCTTTTTTATGCTCCTTACACGACTCACTCATCTTCCTTACCCTCCACATATTTCAACTCTTTCACCATTAAAAACTTAACATACACAACCGTGGACCCTCACTCATTATCTTTTCTTTCCAATTCATGAATGTTGTTTTTGAATAATACCCTCACATTCATGTAAAGACAACACGCACCTCACCTACAACAATCTTCAAGACTCCACCTTTATGAACAACAAAAATTCAACACCTTAGCCACTATTATTTTACAAACGCAAATGTTGAATGTCAAACATGTTTTATTTTGATTCATATTTCTTGACATTTTTTATCTTATTTGTTATGCTTTAATGGATTTAATCTATGTTTTCATGCTATTTTTTAATATTGTTGCAAATACCTTTGGTTGCTTTGATATGTGTTATTGTGCAGGATTTAGGCATAAAACATCCAAGAGTAAGACATAAGTGAATTGTAAAGGGAGCCAAGGAAAAGCAGAAGATTCAGCATGTTGGCCGGAGAACAACAGCGAGCAGCCAACGAATATTTGCTGGGCGAAATTCCAGCGAACCATTCCAGATTAGAGGCAGTAAGAAAAGGGTCATAAGTTCGTTGTGCGAACTTGTAGCGAAGAAGCTTGATGGACGAAGAAGTGCTCGTTAGGCGAGCTTAGATATTTCCTTAAGGGCAGTTTAACTATTTAGAGGCACTTCAAGTGCCATAAAGTGGTCCTCGTTGGACAAATAAAACATTCGATGGACGAACTTGACAGATTTTAGAAGTACTATATTTGTACTTTTCACACTTTCTTGGGATCATAACCCCATTTTCACATATAAATCTCATTTTTCTGCATTTCTTCACAAAAGAGTGAGATTTTTCAAATAGAAGATGGATTCGATTCCAATATCGATTCTTTAACGTGGATGCTCATTCATCTTCTCTCAAGACTTGTAAAGCCAGCTACCACTGTTATGGGTAGCTAATTTCCTTTGTATCAAAGGTAGAGGTAGTCTACCTTAACTTTATGTATTTCTTTTAATTGGTCTTGTATGTGAACAAGTGATGATTAATATATGATGAATATTTTTGTTCTTAATGATCCATTCTTGTTTTGTAAAACTCTAGACATATATTTTATAGAACTTGACCTAAAATATTCATCTATTAATTTATAGATTGGAGAGATCGGTCTATGGTTGATATTGTTAGACGATGGCAATGATCTAGAAGAGGGGTTGAATAGATCACTACTTTTTATCAAAAATTGGCGCTTAAAAATTATTTCAAAAATGTGCGGAAGCGGTCATAGATTTTAATCGTCTAAACGAATCGTTATTGGTAAGATCGGATATGCGTAGCCAAATGGAATAAAATCAATGAGAAAATGAGTTAATACATTGTCAATTAATCAATACAAATAATGACCACTTTGTATCAACCAGTTTCCAATGAATTATAAAATATAAAAATTAACTTGACAAATTCACAAACAATTTGTGTGCGATCAATATGTCGAACACTTGGTGTGCAAAACACCCCAAGTTGAATTTCCTATGAAATGATAGTGTAGAATTTTTCACAATAACAATCCAAGTGATTGTAATAAATTTTCAAAATAGATATTCAGCACTACACAACAGTAGAAGTTATAGCCACCACACACTCAAACTCAATTGTTGATGTTGATTCTATCTACTTCTCTCCCCTTGATTCAAGCCGAATCAAGAACATCAAACTCTTCGATCAAACCTCCGATTAACGCTACTTGCTTGAACGAACCTACCATTCTTCAAACCTTTCACTCGGCTGATTCTGATTGCAAGACGTTCACCCCAAATCTTTCGACATAATCCTCGAGTTACCGTTACTTGTTTGAACAAACCCACCAATCTTCAAACCTTTCACTCGACTGAATCTGTGATGCAAAGATTTGTGCAAACCCCCCCCCCCCCCCCCCCCAAATCCTCAAGATCTTGGAGAAAAAAATCCCAAATGTTTTATTCAAGAAAAAGCCACTGAATTCTCAGTCCAAACAACGATATACAAATCCTAAGTTTGGACGTTATCACCTCGACAATGCACATATCAACAAAAATGATTATGTGTAGTTGTTGAAGAATGCAAGTGTGAGAATGAAGATGATGAGCAAATTTAATGTATATCTTTCACTTTTCTTGTTCTATCTTGTACAAATGATGAAACATATGAATATATATGAGACTAAGACCACATAACTGAAATAACAGCTTTTTGAAACACAAAGAATAAAAAAAAAGAGTTTAAGTGAGAGAGAGGTCAACCAAATCACTCTGAGGGTCGACCTGAACACATCCGAATGTAAATCTGCACAAAACTTCAAGTGTTGCGTCAACCTGAACCAGGCCATGCATTAACGCAAGGGCATATCAGAAAAAAGAACTATTTTCTTACAACATTCGTCGACCGCCACACACCTGTGAGTCGATGCATAGACACCCGAAAGCAACAAATGATTTATGCAACAACATGCGTCGACCTCCACATGTCTGTGAGTTGACGCAAGGACTCCAGAATGCTATAAACTCATTTTTGTGAGTATTTGACTCGACCTAATGCCCTTTATGAGTTGACCTAAGGTATCCAACATGATCCAATGTACAATTATCATATACGGGATGCTCCTATTTGCATAGACACACGTATGTGGATTATTTTATGCATATTAAAGGATGGGTGCAGTCTAAGACGCGATGATACCGTCCAAAAATTTCATGTTCATCAACTTTCATGTTCATCAAAAATTTAGGAGAAACATGATTCTAAGTCAAAAGTGCCTTAGAAGTTGGTTGACTTTTATTGACTGAAAAAAATGTTCATCTGAGACCTATAACTTGATGGCATCATAACTTGAGTTCTACAAACCCAATGGATGAGTTCTAGTACTTAAAAGAAAGCTTAAAACATGCCCTACAAGTCTCATGTTTATAAGAAAATGAGATTCAACTTGTATCTTAAGATATGTGGTCTTGAAGTTAGGCACTAAATAGGGGATTTTACATTGACAAACCTCTAAAACCCTAATTTAGTAACTTCTCACACTTTTGATTCTTCTTGATTTGACCTTGAAATAACATATTAGATGTCTCCGCACAACTATCCATGAATCCAATGACTTAAAACCAAGTCTCCATCTTCTTCAAATTCACAGTTGACCTAGCACTAAACAGATGAAACCCTAGGTGTATAATCCTTGACTGCAACCTCTTGCACATGAAATACCAATTTATATGAGCTCCAAAATTGCTTTAAAAGCAATCAATGAGCTCTTCAATCATATCCTATCCATATCCATGAGCTTATGAATCTCTGATGAACCTCAGTTGACCCCCAAGATAGGAGGTGAGCAATACATACCAATCCATTCTCTCAATGACCTTTGACCACTTCTTGGTGACTATAAGCACTAGACCACTTGAGCAACCACTATTGCTTAAGCTTGGAACCCTTGTTAACCTTCTCTTGGATACACACCTTCCTTGATCCCATGTTAAGCACAATGCTATGTCTATGCAAATGCTAAAGAAATGAAATGAAACACAAGTCAAGTAAAGAAAAAAGTTTGGGCATCGTCTACCCGGACTCTCCCCGTTTTTCCGTAGTTAGCCGAACTACGGCTGCTCTGATTCCTTATTCCCTAATAATGATATGTAGGCATGAGGATCTCGATCCTTGACGGGCATACTAACAACTAACTTCCCTTTTTATCTTGCCCCCGTGCAATCAAGACTAACCTGTAATCCAAACCTTTTCATCCTTCGGGATTATTTCAAACCTTACCCAAAAGAGTACATTACTTTTTCGTTCTACCGCAAACAAGTATCGTCCCTAACTGCTGGAATGGAGATTTAACGTCACTCGCAAAAATACCTTAACCAACTTTCCCCTCATCACCCATAGTTTCCCGAACTACGTTGACTCTGAATTTCCCATTACACGAAGGAATACGTAGGCATAGGGCAGCAATGTCCTATCGAGTCTGTTCTCTCCCTTTCACCCCCATTTAGCAGTAGTTTTTAGATAGTTTTCATCCATAGATTTAGACAATAAGTGTGGATCCTGTTGAGTACAACGGACGTGAGGGGTTCTCATACCTTCCCCTTGTGTAACCGACTCCCGAACCCAAGATTTGGTTGCGATGACCTTGTCTTTTCCTTTCTCTTAGGTTTTCTTAGATCGTTTCCTTTCCCTCTCTTTTGGGATAAATAATGTTCGGTGGCGACTCTTCTGTCTGTTTGTCGGTCCTTTTTTGCAGTTGCGACAGACGCCCCTTGGAATTCGTCAACCTTTTGAGGGTTAAAAATAGGCTCCATTTCAGGGGGATTTCCAGCAGTAGTCATGGCATTATTAGCATTTATATTAATGGTCGTGTCAACCGCGATGTCCTGCAGAAGGCGGCGTAAATAAGAAAACACCCATGTAATATATGAACCAAAAGAATAAGAACAATAAATACCTCAACAGTATCTTGTGGTGGAGGGAGTTTAGTGGCAACAACTTAGAAAACTTCAGTTAGATTTTCAAGAATAGTAGGCCTTACGGTTGAGGTGACCGCTTTGGAGGGAGTCCTTTTGTGGGAAACTTCTTCTTCTTAACCAAGAGGGTATCAGAGGGCGAGTTCGACATCTTAGAGGGAAAGACCCGGGATTGGGTACTTTCATCCGACGCACCACTTTCAGAAGCCGACGCTTTTTCAGTAGCCTAACAGATAACATCGTGAGTTGGTAAGAGGAGGCAAATACAAATAGATACCAAAGAACATGTGATACCTAAGGATTTAGGATTTTTTGTTTATTTGTTATCCTAGTCGAGGTCGACGCAACAGGTGGTTCCCTTTTCCGACCTTGAGGAAGGAAACATAAAAAGTAAGATATTAGCAATCAATGAAAGACAAACAAGAAAAGTGGAGAAAGTACCTACTTGGAGGTATCCTTGGAGACACCAGCTTCTGGGGGATTTTAGACAGCTATAGCGATTGTTGGGGCAGGGACTTTGCCCGCGAGAGTAACAAAGGCGTCGGCCATATTCTCCAAGAAGAGGTCACGGTTGAAACATTGGGCTTGGTATTCCGACCACCAAATGTTAAAGCCTTCAATGGTGAAGAAAGATGGTTGAAAAGAGAAAACTGTCAACTTAAGACATTGAGTCGACCTAGCAAATTTGAGGCATCCCATACAATGTTAGAAGAGTGTTGTACTAAAGACTTTAGCAGCATTTGGCTCAAGCCAAACTGTCGGGCCACCAGATTGGGTTGGTAGTTCATGAACCCATAAATGTTGTTTCCCGTCTCGATTCGAAATGATAACATGGTAGGAGTCAGAAACGCCCGCCATATTGAATTCGACATTGCTGAAGTCTTTGGAGAAGCGCCAAGAAAAGAATTTCTAAACCATGACGGACCAAACCATCGATGCACAAAACAAGCCATGCTAGGAACGAAGGTGTTTGCCTCAGCAAACATAGTGAGGTATTTCATGAAAAGAGTTTTGTTAGGGGTCTCTTGTGTGGTCATCAAGGTGAGTCGAACACCTTCTACAGGACGATCGTCATTTAAACGCTGCATTGTTGTAGACATGGGATAACCCAATTAATGCTCGAAGGTGGCGTTGAGCCAATGCTGTACATAGGCCCTGAAATGTTCAAGGACTTGATAGTTTCATGGAAGAGTTTTATTCTCAAGGCCGGCAGACCAAGAGAATGATAAAGAGAGGATAGTAGCAGCTTACCCAAAGATACCAGTCGACCCTCATGTATCTGGATCGCCAGGCTGATATAACTCTTGGCTATTTATAAAGAGTCAGGATAGAAGAGGTAGTACGACAACCAGAGAGTCAGAAAGGCAATGTGCTCTTCATCCAACACGTTGTCGGAACCTTTATCATAGTGATCCTCTATAAAGTTCTGGATGCCATCACGGTCGAAGTTGAAGGTAGCGTCTGTCTCCAGGGTCGGATCAAATGTCTCACCCAGAGGAGAAAGATCTATAATGGCTGCCACATCCAAGAGAGTCGGCGTCAACATGCCACAAGGGAAGTGGAATGTGTTTGTCGAACCTTCCTAAAAAAACATTGACACCAACAGTAGACATGGGTTGACCTTGTGTGCGTTCCTAGAGAGCTGAATGGCGTCAAAGATGCCAGCCGTCTTCCATTGGTCCTGACGTTTGTTATGGACCTTGTTTAACCAAGAAATATAGTCCTTGTTGCCTGGGTAGGCATTGACCGGAAAACACAGGCCTTTGGCACCATGAATTTTAGGTCGAGAATTCCACCTTTCTGGAAAGCTGGGGGGATGATGGCCAGAAAGCAAGGAAAGAATGCCTGAAGCTCCTCTTGGCTTGGCTTGTTAGTAGGATACGACCATGGAAAGCATGCAGCCACCACCGTGTCATCAGCAGACGTTGAGTTTGGAAGGGGCCTAAGGGAGTCAGCTTCAAAGAGAACAAACGCGATAGAATTTTTGTTGGTGGTGTGAGTGGTGGAAATGGTTGAAGAAGCCATTGGAAAGGAAGTTGAAGAAACTTTCGAAAGAAAAGGTTGCAGGAAAGGTGAAGCGAGAGAAGAGTCGGGGAAAAGAAACCAAGTATGGAAATAAGCTATTTATAGGCAAGCTGACGCACAGTTGAAAAGGAAAAGGGCAGTTCTTATTCTAAGAGTGAGTGGGAGTGGTTTAAAACCCATGACGTTGGGATGTGACCAAACATGATTAGTTTTCTTGGAAATCGTGGCGCAGAAATGCGCCATTATCACATCAGACTGTGGGTGATGCATGGCTGATTCGACATAAAACAATTATGGTATTGCTGTGTCATAACTAAGACGCAGTCGAAACTCCATAGAACCAAAGCGCCAAGTTTCTTGGTCGACATAGTGTTCCTTCGAAACTGGATTTTGAAGGGGCGTCTTGTTGGCTGGTAGTTTTGATTAAAGAAAGGCGATATAAAGACTGACTTGTGGGTCGACAGGCTGAGAAAGATGGTGAAGGAAATAAGGTGAGTTGACGCCATCAGAGGAAGGCTTGTGGGTCGACTCGGGCAGGTTCTGTCGACAAGGTCGACTGATGGACTAGGAGGTCAACTCAAAGGAGGAAAACATTTGAGCGGGAAGAAGATTTGAAAGCTGAGAACGTGGGAAGTTACATAAGTGGTGGAAGGACACGTGGCGCCACCAAATTCAACATGGCAGTTATTTTATTTCCTATTTAAGGCAATGCCCAATTTCATTTTAAGAGGACGCATTTTATAACATTGTAAGGGAAAATCACTATGAGTACCAAGCGTTAAGAGAAAAGATTTTCATTCCTACAAAATGTATGATCATGTCCACATTTCCTCTTAATAAGAAATTTATATCATCAACTTTAAATATTTCTTGTCTTGTTGTTTTTGTCTTTTCTTATTTATGCATTCATCTTTATTTAAGTTTACACAGTCTTTCTCAAATTTATCTTCAACCTACTCTAAACAACACCGTTCCACCACCATCTCATACACTCGAAACCATCATTCTGGGACTTGTTTGGCCGGTCCCGAAAGTAAACCTGCGTTAGGAGGTCAGAGGTTGTTCGCACGAAAACTGCGTGCGAACACCTATTCACATATTTGCACCACATCTTTTCTACACTAGCCTCCCGCTTCTCTTCCATTAAAACTATATACATCACAAACTCAAAGGCAACGTAAAACCATCCCCTCTATTCCTTCTATCTCTTGGAACAATATTCACCTCAAACCAAAACAACCATGTAAATCTACTTCCTCACTACCTTCACTAAACTTTCACCGCCTCAACCCTTTCTTGCTTATAACATTCATCATCAAACCACAAATTCATATACTCCATGAAAACAACTAAAATCATCTGATCCATAAACTACCAACATCACTCATCTCTCTCATTCATGAGAACTTGGAAGAAAAACAAAGAGATTTGTGCCCTTCATTTTTATCCTCTTTAATTAAACTCACTTCAACATCATTAAAAACCATGCTACACCATAAAACACCACCTTTCATATTGTTCATCATAAACCTCACCTTCTGCTACACGTTCCTTCAAACACACAACATCCATACATTCTCCTACTCTGCCTCCCTCAGTCTGCCATAACCACCATAATTTAAGCTCACTAAAATCCAAGTCGTCCTCCTCCCAACCATACATACCTCTGTCGTTGTCACATAACTACATCTTATACAAATAAATATATTGATGCAATGTCGGATCAAGAAACATAGCTCCCACTCACCCTCCACCATCATCACCACGTCGAGATCGACAAACCTACCCTTTCAACCACCACTAACAACCACCTCCACACTCATAAGTCACCACAACAACACATACCAACTTCCATTCGGATCCGACACTCAAACCACAACGACATCATATTCGTGTGGACCACCTCCTGTGGCCACTACCAACGACCGAACAACACCACACTTCAGTTCCACCATCATCGTCATTCATTCCGCAGACGACCTTCATTTGTGATGAAGTTTAGGAAAGAAAGGTCTTTTCCTTTGTGAGAGAAGCTGAAATTTTCAAGAAAAAAAGGTGCATATATATATATATATATATATATATATATATATATATATATATATATATATATATATATATATATATATATATATATATATATATATATATATATATATATATATATATATATATATATATATATATATATATATATATATATATATATATATATATATATATATATATATATATAGAATTTGTTTTTTAGCATGCATATTTTACTGCATTATTATTGTTTAATTATTTTCTCTTTCCTATTAATGTGTGTTTGTTACTTTTCTTTTATATATTATATCAAGTGTCTTATAATTACATATCATGTTATATTATGTGCTTGTTTTTTCAAGCAATATATTGTGTGTCCTTTTCCTATAGCAATTATTACATTTTTCATACTGGTATACAAATTTGTGGTTAATGTTTATGTTAATTTTGATTGTGTTTTTAATACATGTTTCATATTAATTGAAAAGTCAACCAAGAGATACTTTTTATATATACATGTTGTGTAGTTCAATAAGAAAAAGAGACATATGAGAGTCATATAGGAATAGCCTCTCCTCATTTAACAAGTATTGTCTTTCATTTTTAATTTTATTCAATTTTATTTTGATTTTAATTAGTGTATTTAAGTGTAAGTTTTTTTGGATTTTGTTTTGGGCTTGGCCCAATTGTTAAGTTTAAACGCTACTACCCTTTTGTTTAAATAAAAAAAAATCTCAATACTTTCATATTTAGTTTTTGTAAATTAATTATTCATATTTAGATTTAATTAATTATTTAGATTATAATTAATGTAATTTAATTTTTGTCCGAATTTTTTTAATTGTTTTAGTTGAACTTTTTTCTAATTTGGTTAGCTTACTTCCTTTTGATTAAATAATAAAAAACTCAAAAATATTTTCTTGCTCATTAATCATTTCAAATCATGTTTAGAATGTAATTATTTAGGATTTACTTTTGAACACTTCGATTTTATTTTCTATTGATTTCTTTGACTCCTAACTTTTGTGGCTTGTGACTTGGATTCCTTTTGTGAGTGGTTGTTTTCATGTTTAGGTTTGATTTATCTTGTTAATTCAGCTTGATGCTTGAGTTGTGCCTCGATTATTTGCTTAACTTATTTGTTCTTGACTCCAATTGCATGTTCCCTTAGGATCTCCTAGTTCGACTTAATTTTTGATTAAGATTGAAGTAGGATAAATTTTAGGTCCATTTCTTCACACGACAATATTTAGGATTCCGTCTCCCATAAATTTCCTTTCATTTAGTTCAAACCCTTAAGTCGTTTTCGCACACAAATAAAAAACCTCGATCCATATCGAGTACTTTCTTCAAATAAAACTAAGATACTTAATAACTATAAAACATTTTTCAATAAGAGATGAAAAGAGGGTTGGACTGGAGTCTTCGAGTTCTCTTTTTGATTATTTAAGTGTGGGGAGTCTTCTTCACACCCGAATAACTGTCATCTCTGAAAGATTTATAATACGCTGTACATCAAACTATTTTCCTTAAACAATTTGAATCAAAATATATTTTCTCAATCACTTAGATGAAAAAGAGAGAGAGAGAGAGAGAGAGAGAGAGAGAGAGAGAGAGAGAGAGAGAGAGAGAGAGAGAGTCTTCGACTCACTTTCCCAATTACTTGGGCCCGAGTAGCCTTTCTTAAACTTTCAAGTAATCTTCATCCGTTTAAAATACTTTAACTATATTGAAATCCTTTCACAATTAAGGTTGAAAAAGAGAGAGTCGAGTCTTCGATTCACTCTCCCGATTATTTGTGCTCGAGGAGCCTTTCTTAAGCATTCAAGTAATCATCATCCAAACAAAACATCAACATATTAGTCCAGCTCCTCGCCTCCGTGCAATTAAAACTCATTCTTAAAAGGACATGTTATTTTTATTCTACTGCAATACAGGTAACATATAAGACTTCACAGGCGAGCGATAATACACCTAACTGCTAGAATCCGAACATTAGCATCGTCCATAAAAAACATTAACCAACCGTAGTTCGAACTATAGATACTCTGATTTCTCATACCTGCTGAGAATGCGTAGGCACAAGGGCCCCAATCCTTGGCGAGCAACCTTCCCATTTTCACCATAGTCCTACAAACTATAGACGCTCTGATTCTTCACTTCTTTCAAGTGAAGATACGTAGGCACAAAGGCCCAAATCCTTGTCGAGTACCTTAATAAAAAGCCACTCATTTCTCCTTTAGAAAACAAAATCCTTTTACCTTACCTTTTCACTTTATTACCTTAGAAGAAAACAAACAACCTTAGCTAACTTTCCTCACGAATCGAACTAAGAGGTTCTCGTTTAGTACAACGGACGTGAGGGGGTGCTAATACCTTCCTTTCACGTAACTGACTCCCGAATCTAGAATATGGTTGTGATGACCATGTTCTTTCCCTAAAGGTTTTATCGATATTTTCCTTTCCCTATTTGGGATAAATAAAATTCGGTGGCGACTTTGTGTTTTCCGCATCCATCGTGAAGGTCGTATCTATTTTCAAGGTGCGACAACAGTTTTCTTAGAAGCTTCTCATCCGTGAGTTTGAGCAGAAGCGATTTAGATCAATATATTCAGAAACTTGTAACATTTCATGTTCAAGAGTCAGAAATAAAGTTGTTTGCTAAATATACACAATAACTAACCGTTAGGGTACCGAAATTGTTCTCGCACAAATACTGACTTATCATCATCAAAACTTAGAGATACAAATGTAGAAACAAATCTTGTTCTAACACATAAAACTCTTTTGGATGCTACGACAGATGAGTCTCTAATGTCAAAAAGCGCAGAAGATGCAGTATCCATAATTGATAGGATGATGCTAAATAATCATCAAGGTCAACACAACTATGGTACTTTGCAAAGAACACTGGGAATTATCGAGTTGGGGACGAATGATGTTATTCTTGCTCAAAATAAATTACTCTCGCAACAAGTGGAGTTGTTGACAAAGCAAATGTCAAAACTTCCACAACAAATCAAAGAGATGCAAGAAGTTCCCAACAAAGCTCAATAAATAGTAAGTTGTGAACTTTTCATAGGTGATCATCCTATCGGTTATTGTCCTCCGGTCATTGAAGAAGCCAACTAAACAGGAAACCAAAATCAAGGCTATCAACCAAGACCACCATATCAAAGCAATAACCAAGGCTATCAATCGAGAGGTAATATCTAAGGTTACCAACAAGGGTGGAGGCAAGAACCGAGTACTTCTAACCATCAACCATATCAAAATTGCAATCAACCTCCACAAGACCAAGGTGGAAGTTCAAAGATTGAGGAAAATTTTAATTAATTCATGAAAATGTCTATTTCCACTTAAAAGAGTGCATATGCGGTAATTCGGAACCTTAAAAGTCAAGTGGGACAATTGTATAAGCAATTAGCCGATCAACATAAAGAAACTTTTTCTGGCTAATACTCAAGTGAATCTGAGGGAATCTTGCAAAGCCATCTTTACTAGGAGTGGGAGAACAATTGGTGTGGGAGTTGGTAAAAATGTTGTTGACAAAAATGTTAAAGTTAAAAAGGAGGATGAAATTGTTGAAGAAGTTGAAAAAAATAATGATAAGGAGTTAGTTGAAAAGGAGGAATTAGAGAAGAAGTTAAGAGAGGAGAAGTTGAAAAAAAGTAAGAAAGGAAAGGAGAATGAGAGTGAAATTCCAATGAAAAAGTTGCCATATCCTAATGCTCCTACGTAAAAAGACAATGAGAAGCATTATGTTAGATTCTTGGACATCTTTAGCCAGTTGCAAATAACCATTCCATTTTCCAAGGCTCAAGAGCAAATGCCAAAGTATGCAAAATTCATGAAAGACATGCTTACAAAGAAGAAGAGGTATACAGATAAGGAAACGATTGAGCTCAATGCAAATTGTGGTGCTATCATCCAAAGCATCCTTCCGCGGAAGGAAGGAGATCCGAGATGAGTAGCTCTACCTATAACTATAGGTATTAATTTCAAGTGTAAGGCTTTGGTCGATATAGGTGCTAATATTAACTTGATTCCTTTGTTTGTGGTGAAAAGACTTGAGAACATGGAGATGAAATGAACCAACATGACTTTGCAACTAGCTGATAAGTCTAGGATTCGTCCTCATGGTATTGTTGAAGACATGTTATTGAAAGTCGACAAGTTTTTATTTCTGGTTGATTTTATTGTCATGGATATGAAAGAAGATGAAGATACACCAATAATCCTTAGAAGACCCTTCATGAAAACCGCAAGAATGTTAATTGATGTTGATGAGGGCATAATGAAGGTGAGGACTAATGATGAAGAAGTGTGCTTTATACTTTTCAAAGGTGTGGTGTATTCAAATCAAGTAGGGAATGAATATCATGTGAGAAAGGAAGACGCAAGAGTTACAACAAAGAAACATAAGACCGGAGAGGTTAAGGAAGCGGTAATGAAAAAGAAGGATGAAGATGCAAAGATTGAAGCGGTATTTAGAAAGAGGCCAAGGAGGCTATGATGAAGTCTTGTTCGGATTTTTCATTCTTGAGGAAAAGTGGACCAAGAATTGGTCATGATAATGGTTGAGGACCTTTTATGCTAGTGGTTTCATCCAGAAGCTAATACAATCGCTTTTAGTTCCGAGGTTTCAACCGTCGGACCGTTGAGCTTAAACGACGTTAAACAAAGTGATAGTTGGGAGGCACCCCAACATTGTAAGCACCCTTTTATCTTTATTGAAATCTTAGTGTTAAACTAGTGTAGGAAGTTTTGTGGTAGAGTGGGAAGAAAAGAAAAATTTTCAAAAATCTGTCCATTCACCTTGAGTTCGCTGATCGAACCTGGGGTGAATGCTCGCTAGAAGTTTGTTGTGCGAACTGTGCGAAACAGAACAAAATATCACTTTTTCTGCCACATCACTTAAGTTGTGATTTTGTGTGGTCCAATTTCGTGGGCCTAATAGTTTGTAGTCAGGTTTTGTGGGGAAAAACCTTTCCCCGCTCCCCCTTTTGCCTTTTTACTCCTTTTTGTCTCTATCACAAAAACACACAAGCAAACATTCTCTTCTCTCTCTCTCTCTCTCTTTCTCTCTCTCTCTCTCTCTCTCTCTCTCTCTCTCTCTCTCTCTCTCTCTCTCTCTTTCTCTCTCAACCAGCAAGTAAGAAGAAATTTTTCCCGAGTTTCAGTTTCAACTTCCATTCCCTCTAACTACTCATTCTAGGTTTGATTTTATATTCAAATTCCTTGTTCTTATTAGAAGCATGTGGTTAGGGTTATGTGAAATGTTTTTGGAAACTTTCTCCTAGCTTTGAATATGTTATGCATGAGTGATTTTTATTGGTTTGCATTGCTATACTTGTACGGGTACTGAAATTATTATTTTTTAAAGATTGAGATGTTCTTGCTTAGGTTAAGTTGAACTTTGTTTGATTTATTTTAAGAACTTTGATATTTGAATGAACAATGTTGACTTGGTTGTTGTTGTTGTTTGCTTGACACTCTATTGAAAATTGGATAACACTGTTTGAATTGCAGAGATTACATTGTTGTTGTGTTATTGATTGAAGAGGCGGAACTTAGAATTTTTCAAATTCGTAAGGTTTGCCTTGATTTCATTGGGCGAACCTAGGGCGAATGTTCACTAGGTTCTCGCTGTGCGAACTCAAGGCGAACATGACAACATTTTTTTATGTGTTATGTTTTCCTGTTCTAATATTTTTCACCATACTTTGTTTACTAATGTGTCATATATTTTTGCTGGTTATCTTTAGTGTTGTGCAAATGACACCTCCAAGAACCAATCCTTCAAATAAAAGAAAGACTGAAAGCTCCTCCCGTCCGCAACCAATTTCGTATGATGTCGAGCGTTTCAAATGGGCAAAGCAAGCTACTAGGTACCTGGATCTTGAGAGAAGGATCGCCTTTTTAGAGAAAGTGTTTAACATTAACCCCTAAGGAACCTACCGAGTGGTAGCTGCGATTCTTCATGAGAAAAAGTGGGACAAGTTAATTACCCCATGTGATAGTTACAATGTGGAACTCATGATGGAGTTCTACACGAATGCCATTCTAGACGATAATGAGGTTTTTTCTTGGATTACACAAGTTCGTGGAAGAGAGGTGAAGTTTGATCGAAACACGATTAACCATGTGTTGGGTAAACCTCTTACCTTGGGGGAGGATGATGTGGATGGGTATTACATAACCTTAAGAATGAATAGAGATATTAAGGCGATTTCTAGTGCATTATTGTTGGAAGGTAATTCGGTGGAACTGAACCCATCTGGGGTTATAAAGAGATATCATAGGGAGGATATGCGTCCCTTAGCATAGTTGGTGCTACTCTTGATCTTATCTAACATTAAACCAAGGACGCATACCTCGAGTGTACCTATACCAGTTACTCACTTGATCCATAGTATCTTGATTGATATAGAGATTGATGTAGCTTAGATCATTGCTGATGAGATGCATGCGGTGGTAGAGAGCGGTATTAAACCAGGGGTGCAAGCTAATTGTCTTTTGGTTTTCCCATGCTTGATCATGGCTTTGTGTGTGCACTCGAGGGTGAAGTTACCCTCCCGCCGTCAAGTTACCATTCTGGCTACTATTGATGATAATTATATGGACAAGTTTTGTAAACCCAAGAGGTTGAAAGAAAGACAGACTACTGGTACTGGTATAAGAGCTGGAGAGGTTCTGGTTCCGGAGTTGCAGATTCCTAGGGCTTTGACCCGTTCTAGAGGGAGGTCTATAACTATAACTGGGATTGGATGGCGGATACTCAGCGTGCTATGATTGACATTCATGATTCTATGCAGGTTTTGTAGCTATGTACGGTGAGCCTACGATGCAACACTCGATCATGACTAAGAAGCAGTTCCTAGCTCATGGTGGTTGGCCTAAGGCCAGGCCATTCTCTAGAGAATGGGCGGATGTAACTGGCACTAATGGCACCGATGATGCTGAGGAGGCTGGTGATGGTGATGATGATGTTAGTTATGGTTCTGGTTCAAAGTTTGGTGAGGAGGTTGAGCTAGATGAAGAAGAGACTAAGTCCGATGAGGACTAGTTATTTTGATGTTTTGAGCATGATCTTAAGCTACTTCCTTTTGTTGCTACAAAGTGAAGTTTATGTTAAGCTTAGATCATTGCTATATTTATATTGATTGTATTTGATTTTATGTTGTACACTATCCACCTTTGTGGATCATTTTGGATGTTGTATTTATGTATCACTTTTGGGTACTTTTACTTTTGCTGGTGCCCTACACCATAACATTTTAATGTTATAATAGTTGAATTCTCCAGTTTACGAATGTTTAACTTTAGTTTCTTTTTATGTTATTTTTAGAGTTGAATTCTTCAGTTAGGAATGTTCAACTCTAGTTTTTGTATGGTTGTTTGGTAGCTTGTTTTGAATTTAATTCTTCTTTCTTTGGTGATTGAATGTGAGAACTTCTAGATTGGTTGCTATTTGCTAAAAGTATCCAATGAAGATTCTCCCAAATTTGGATGCTGATGATATATTTGAACATGTGAATGTAAGCAAGGTACATTGTACCGCTTCTTAGAATGTTAGAATGATTCATGAATTTTGTGCTTTGTACAAATATATATTTTCGTTTCATTTTGCAACTTGGTTTGAATGCTTGTTTCACTTAGGTCCAATAGCCACAATTTGTGAGAAACCTCAATTGTTTACTATATGCTTAGGATGACTGTTAAACTTTTTTTAATACATTTGGTTCATGCTTAATCTTGTGGAAGCATTAGAAATGATCAAGGCATTTTTTGATATTGAGCATAACCATATCCCAAAAAAGTAAAATACTCATGAGTAGTGAGAATTTTCTAACCCCTTTGAGCTTAATAGTTTAGATCCTAAGTTAGTGATGAACTTGGTATTTGTACATAAATTTAAAGTTAGTTCATCATTGAATTTTGTGGATTCTAAAACTTTTTTTCTTGAACCTTTGAACATAGTTCTAAATTGTCTTCCTTGCCATAAAAATCAAGGAACATTCACTTGAGATTTGGTTGAATTCAAGTTGGGGAGAGTAAAAAGAAAAATGGTAGGTTACTCAAATATTTTGAAAAAAATTCAAACAAGCATTGAAAAGAAAATTGTGAATATGAATGTGAAAAATAAAAATAAAAAGCATGCTTGTTTGAAAGAGAAAAATAGATAATGAATAATGTGCATTAAAGAAGTTTGAAAGGGTGAACAATAAAGAAAAGAAAGTGTTGGATGAAGTTGTAGTGTGTACATAACCTTGTATAGTGAATGTTTCTTTTGCATTGGAAAATTTAATTCCATGTCCTTAGAAATGTTCCTTTTTGTGAACCTAACCAAGCTACAACCTTAAAAGACCTTAGTGATCTCTTGCTTCCATGATTTCAGTTTGGATTATTAGATGAATGTATGAATTGGATTGCTATTTGCATTGTTTGTCAGGTAAATGAAATTTTCATGCGGTTGCAATCACGTTAATTTCTTCATTCTTATTTTGAAGAGGAGAGGAATGTTAGAGTGATTCAAGCATGAGATTTTATTTTTTATCTAAAAAATTGCATGATATTGGTTTAAGAACTAAATTCTTTATAATTTTTCGATTCTAGGAAGTGGTGAGCATTGCTTGTGCGCATTTGTATGTTTAATTTGAGCCATAAATCCATTCTTGGTTGAATTAAATGCTTGAGCAAACCCTCTTGTTTTTCAATAAGAGGTATACTTTGCTTGAGGACAAGCAAACATCTAGTTGGGTAGACTTTGTTAAATGTCAAACATGTCTTATTTTGATCCATATTTCTTGGTATTTTTCATCTCATTTGTTATGTTTCAATGGATTTATTCCATGTTTCTATGATATTCTTTAATATTATTGCAAATACCATTGATTGCTTTGATAAGCGTGTTATTGTGCAAGATTTAGGCATAAAACATCTAAGAGTAAGACACAAGTGAATTGACAAGGGAGCCAAGGAAAATTAGAAGATTTAGCATGTTCGTTGGGTGAATAACAATGAGAAGCCATCGAATATTCGTTGGGCGAAGTTGTAGTGAAGCTCCAACGAACCATCCCAGATTAGAGGCAGTAAGAAAAATGCCATAAGTTCACTATACAAACTTGTAGCAAAGAAGCTAACTGGGCGAAGAAGTGCTCGCTACGCGAGCTTAGATATTTCCTCAAGGATGGTTTAACTGTTCAGAGGAACTTCAGGTGCCATAAAGTGGTCCTCGCTGGGCGAATAAAGCGTTCGCTGGGCAAACTTGATAGAATTTTGAAGTACTATATATGTACTTTTCACTCTTTCTTGGGATCATAACCCCATTTTCACATAGAAACCTCATTTTTCTGCATTTCTTCACAAAAGAGTGAGATTTTTCAAATAGAAGCTGGATTCGCATCCAAGATCGATTCTTTGACGTGGATGCTCATTCATCTTCTCTCTAGACTTGTAAATCAAGCTACCATAGTTGTGGGTAGCTAATTTTCTTTGTATCAAAGGTAGAGGTAATCTACCTTAGCTTTATGTATTTCTTTTGATTGACCTTGTATTTGAACAAGTGATGATTAATATATGATGAATATTTTTGTTCTTAATGATCCATTCTTGTTTTGTAAAACTCTAGACATAGATTTTATGGAACTTGACCTAAAATATTCATCTATTGATTTATAGATTGGAGAGATCGGTCCATGGTTGATATTTGTTTTATTGAACTTAAAACTTACTATATTGGTTGTTATATGGAAAGATCATGTAACGATGAACACATTATTTCTCACGACACCATTCTAGATATAGACAGTATTGAGAGAATACACGATGATATTAATCGGATCCGACTTCACATGCAAGATTGAAAGAATACGTATTAGTTAGGGTAGATGAGAACTACTTTTGATATACTTTTTTAATCAAACTTTATAATTTTATAAGCTTTGGTACTAAATCGTGACAATTTATGAAACAAATTTTGAAAACCCTTTTTCTTGAAACGAACTATTGAACGAAAAGCATCCCATATCAGAAAAATCCCTGTGGAGACGATAACAAAACCCCCCTTTTACCTATAACCCAACAACCACCATCATGATACACCATATAATCATGAAACCACTCTCACACAATAACACAAAATCACTTCCATATCAACAACACCACCTTACTTCGGGAACTTAATTCACAGACATACACCGGCAAAACACATATAAACATTTCCTTGCATCTTTACTATAAACACATACTCCATAAACCTTCCATCCATTTTCCTTTTCACTCACCATTCCAACAACCAATAACAACTCATCCTCAACCTCTCGCACTCTTCATCCTTCAAAACATCACCAACAAGTGCAATAACACGCCGCTGAACCCAAATGACACAACCATCATGTCACATTCACTTTCAAATGAATCACATGTCTGCTGTAATACCCTAATTTTTACCCCTAAGATCCCACGTGCCATTTACATCCTGCATCACAAACAAGATCAAAAGCTTTGGTTCCCTTATCCTCCTCTGTAGGTTTGCTTATGAGGGAGATCACCAAGCACTCATGTGTTTCTTATTTACTTTATTGCTTGTTTATGTTTACTAACCCTAATCAAAATCCAAAAAAAAAAAATGTTTGTTTTCCCTTTACTAACTTTTCAGGAAGAAGTTTGGATCAAGAACATCAAACACTAGTTCCTCATCTCAAATGAAATTCATTTGAACAAAGTCAAAGTTGATCTGTAAACAATTCAAAATCACTTGATCAAGAATTTCCCAAGATTAATTGTTTTACTCAAGAGACTTTAAGGTTCATGTGTTTATTTCCATGTCTTCTTTGACAAGTCAAAAGAATCGAGCTAGAGCCAAGACAATAGAACAAAAAACCATTTCCCTCATTTTTTCACTGTGTTAATCGATTAACATTCTGAGGTTAATCAATTAACACATGCATTTTGTGGCTAAAAATAGAAAATTTTCAAATTCTGCAACATTTTGACACCAATTTTCAAATGTGACCTCATGTGGAATATTCCAGAGCATGGAAAATCATCGCAAAAATAATTCCCCAACATAATCACAATTATTTCCACCATACACCCTCATTTAATTACACTTTTTAACCACTTGATCTTTGATCTTGCTTCTAATCCAATTTCCAAGCCTAGATTACATTCCAAACCACCAAAATTCTCAAGCCTAAATTTTATAAATAAAGCCCTCATTTCATTCGTTCTTCAAGCTTTTGATAGCCAAATTCACCTTGTTAAAATTCTTCATCATTCTCAATTTTCTTCATCTACCCAAATTCACCAAAGCTCTTTCTTCCATTAAAAATTAGTAAGCTTTTCATTGAAGCTTACTAATCTTTGATCTAAACCTACATCAAAACACTTCATCAACATCAAATTTTGTAGATCAAAGCTTTGAAGTGTGGTTCTTGAATTTAATTTGAAGCATTTTCAGATTTGGAAGTGGTAAACTCTTGTTCTACCATTGTTATGCTTGATTCATCTTCCACAATGTGATCCTTTGTTGATTCTTGTTACTTGATTTCTTTGAGAAACATTTTGTGATTCCATTGGTGTTATTTGCTATTGATTTAATGGAATTTTTGTGCTCAATTGCATTCATGATCATGAAGTGTTTGAAGAAATGATTGAATCATGGAATGCTGATTTTTCCAAATTTTTTTTGTTGTCATAGCAGTGTTAATTGATTAATACTATGTGGTTGATTAACACGAGTCATAATGCTATTTTTTGACTTATTTTGGGAGTATTTTGGTTTATTTTCTTCCTTCTTCCATTTCCTTTTGTTTTGCCTTGAATTGTGGTGTTTGTTGATCAAATTTCTCTTCAAATTCCATGGACTTTGGGTGTTTGATGAGGTTGGATAAACCTTCATTAGTTTAAATCTACCTTTAAGTGATTCATTTTAGGTGCTTTGAATTAGTGATAGGTTTAGTACCTTAATCCGCCAAGAAGAGTGATGGAACTTGAAGATGGAATGATTCAAATATTATAATTCAATCTAGCTTCCCTTCTCCCCTCTTCTCTTTTTATTTTGGTAAATGAAAATCTTACATATCATGAGACTTCTCTTTGAAGTTATGATCAAGATGAGACCATTACCTTTTTTTCTTTTAGTGTGGCAAGTTTTAGGAGAATAACCTATATGTCATTTCTCAAACTTGTGTTAACAAAAACATTGGTATTGATCGACCTCAGATAGTCGTGGATTCTACTTAAGTCTGATTACGATTGCTTAACATAGCGCTAAATTCTCCCTAAATCGAAATTGAGTTATTTTTATAAGTGAGTTATCAATCTCCTATTCGCCATAGTGTGGTGTGAGATATATTGTTTCTTTGTTATTAAGGGAGTTAGTGTTAGAACACAGATCGGTTCTTAATATATCTCAATGTTTTGATGATAACATTAATGAAATTTTGTATAAGAAAATATATACTTTAATTTTGTTCAAGTGTTTTTGTTTCAGATATCAAATAAATATTCATCTAAAGACAAAAAGAATTCCTCTGAACATGATTTAAAGCAAAGCTCTGAATAATATAACTCTAAGCTCTGAGCGTAGGAAGTGCAGTTGTAGAAGACTCTGAAGCGCAGCATAGAAGACTCTGAAGCGCAGTGCAGAAGACTCTGAAGCGCCAGCAGTACAAAAGACTCTGAAGCGCCAGACGCACATAAGACTCCGAAGCGCTATCTACAGAAGACTCTGAGCGCAAAGTATAAAGATTCAGTATTCAGAAGACTCTGAGAACTAAACGCTGCAAGTACAGAGACTCTGAGAATCAAGTCAACTCTGATCATTCACGCTAAAGCACTTTGCTGCAAAACTCTGATAAGAAGAACAAGAAACAACATCAGAGGATCTGATGCAAGATTACTTTTCATATATGTTCATTTGAAAAAGAAGTGTTCAAGAAAGAGACGTTGCTAAACCCAAGGTCTACCAACGGTACTATTTCTCATTCGTGTATGACACAGGAATTCAGGCAAAAAGGGAATGTCAAATCAAGACGAAAAGTATTTGTCCTTTCTGTCTACATCCTACAGTACTTTATTCTACACACTATTGAGAAAGTGGAGTATATAAAGAAGTCTTCATCAACACTTCAACTATAATATTTTCATACAACAAGTTCCAAAGAATTCAAAGAAACAATCAAAGTAGAAACTTATACAAAGAAAAACACAAGTTTTATTTGTTCTTCATTTTGTGTAAATCATAGTTGTGATAATAGCTTTTTAGAAGCACCTAAACACATTGTATTTTATCTTGTAAGAGTTTCTTGAGAGACCAAGTTGTGGTCAGGATTCCTGAGAAGACTAAGACAGTTGTCTTAGTGGATATCACTGTAATCAAGTTTTGATTTAGTGGATTAAGTCCTCGTTTGAGAGAGGCGAAATCACCTTGGCCGGGTGGACTGGAGTAGTTTGAGTTTAAACGAACCAGGATAAAAATAACTTGTTATTTTCTATTGTCATAATTGTGTTTGAAAACCCCTTATTCAACCCCCCCCCCCCCCTTTCTAAGTGTTTTCCTACCTTCAGTTAGTTGGCATACTCGTCGATTTTATCTGAGTTGGAGACCTTCCCTAAATGATGTATGGATTCATGTTCTCATGCTTATGGTTGATTAGTCGTATATTCTCTGAAAAACGACCAATTATTCTTCCTCAGTTACACTAACATACTAACTATAATTGTACTAACTTTACTTTATGTCATTTAATTTTTGCTTTTTACTTTCTCGCCATTTACTTTTATGCTTTTACATTTAGCATTTCATATTGTTATCATATTATTTTCTCTTTTTCCATTTGGACCTTTATATGTGCTTTTGCTTCTTTTTTACTTCTCTTTGTCCACTTGGACCACACTCCTCTTAAGTCACTAATAAATACTTAAACACTAAAAGACTTGGCTCTTAAATCCAGAATGTTATGACCTTATGCTTGAACTTTGGACTTTGGACTTCGGAATTAGCTCTAGGATCCTTGCCCTATGCTCTTAGAGATTTGAGACCTTGGACATTTATGTTGCTTTTGTCTGTTTGGTTGGAAATTTTATGTGTGCAGGTGTTGATATTTTGGAATTATGAAAATCATCTGATACATGACTCTCCTAATTGGCTTTTTAACCCTCGAGAAGACTTTTCTTTGGCTTTGCTATGGCTTGAATTAGGATTTCCTCCAATGCTTTATTTCATCTGATTATTATGCCTGTGGTTTAAATCCAAAAGGAAGAGGATTTCTTATATTGACTTTTTGTCAAGTGTTTTCTCCTTGTGTGGTTAGATCTTCCTATCCCTAGCTTTTAATTTGTGTTTTAGGATAATCATTCTTCTCCAACTCTTCTTCAATTTTCAAAATCTTCTCCCTTTTTCAAAACCTTATTTTCAAAATCAACCCTCTTTCATAAAAAATCTTGACTTTTGTTAAGTGATTTTCAAACTTTTGTTTTCTTTAATAAATGTTAATCAATGTTAATCATATTTTGACTAATTTCAAAATGAAAACTCATTCAACCTTTTTGTGCCTTGTTGCACCCCAAAATTTGCCCAACCTTTTCTAACCTAGGTTTATGTTTCAATTGCATAATCATTTGCATTGGCATCATGTACATAGTGTATTCATCTGCATTGCATAGCATAAGCAAGCTATCTTAATCAGGGGATCAAGTGCTATTCTTGTCTCAAGAGGCATATTCAAAGGTTTCATTCATATTCAAGACTACTCAGCTCATTAGGGAAGAATTTGAGCTTTGAAGAGTCGACAGGTTGATCAGTGAGTTCTCCCCTATCTTGAGGTTATTTGGGGATCATCAGAGGAAGTGTGAGCCATGAGCCAAGAGCATGAGGTGTGTATGGATGTTATGAAGAGCCTAAATGATCATTTTTGAGGAGTAACCAAGTCATTGGAATGATTGCAAGAGCCTCAGTTGAAGTCAGTCAACTAGGGTTTTATCTGGGTCAACACTGGGTCAACCCTAGGTCAAAGACTCGTTTTGAAAGGCATCAAGGATCACTTGAAGAAGGTGGGATTCATTATTTGCTATATTGATATGGGTATGGTTTTGTGCCAAATAAAAATCAACAGGAGTCAAGGAGAAGAGGAGTTACCCAATTAGGGTTTCAGTGTAGAATCCCCTTATTTAGGTCAAACTTCAAAGCAGTGTAACTCAAGATGCAAGCTTCATATGAATTTCTGGTACACATGAAACTTGTGGAGTATCTTAATAGCTTTAATTTTAGTGGTGGAAGTCATCAAGATGATTTATAGAACTCAAGTTATAGCTTTTGCAAGTTACAGGTCATCTGAGGGCACTGAAATGTGTCTGTGAAAGTTGTCTGTTTTCCAAGCAACTTTTGACCTTCAAGGAGATTTCAAATGGATTTATGGCCAACATTAGAGTTGTTCCTCATTGTCTTAGCTTTCTAGGAAGGTATGGTATGCCTTAATATGATTTGTGGAACTCTACTTATGTCCTTGTCAAGCAAAGGGTATTTTGGTCATTTGAGAATTACAGGTCATTTCAAGCCTATGCCCAAAACTCATACAAGGAAGCTTCAAATGAAAAACTTCACAACATCAAAGTTGCTCAAAATGTCATTTTAAGTCTATAAAATAGGTCATGGAAGTTTGGAAATGCATAGAACTCAAGTTGATAAAAGTTGGTAAAAATGACTTGAAAAAATGGCATATAAGTTGAAAAAGTTCAAATGGAAAATTGGTTTGGGCAATCTACAAATCCAAAATGGGTCATGTAATATACCAAATTGATTCTAAACAACATTTTAGAGACTTTGGTTCAGCCACAATTTTGAGATAGGGCTTTAAAAATGGAGTTGCTTTGTAAATCCATGACTTGCATAATAAGGAACAAATGCCAAACTTAATGAAATGCAAAGAATAAGCTTGCTATGCATCTAGACCTTTCCAATAACTCATGTAAGGAGATTTTCAAGCATAATTAAAGGGATGTACCAAGTCTAGGCATGAGATATCATAAGAGATGAGATAAAGGATCATATCATGACATGAGATATTCTAGAATCATCCTAGAGGGATCCAGAAACTTCTAGGCATTTCCATCATCATCTATATAATGAATTGGGATCATTGGTGGAAAAGGTTGGTGAATAGAGAGAGAAAAAAGTGAGAATTTCATTGTAGCTTCAAGTGTAAGGAAGAGTGTGATCATCCATTCTACACCAATTCTGTTCAACCTTCTTCTCCATTCTCAATCCATAGCACATAGTGAGTGTAAACAAGCATGCTGAGAGGTCCATCAATGGAGTTGTGAAGAGCTAGCATTGAAGATCCAAGAATTCACATCAGAATTGCAGCCATCACCACAAGCAATTTCTCCATATTTCTTTGCATACAGAACCACTAACTTCATTGGAGGATCACCCTTGCAGCTTGCCAAGACCTGAAGTACACGAATTCTCATCTGTTCCAACAAGAATTGCAGGTATGCATTTTGATCTCTCCACCACTATTTATGCATTGTTAGTTAGAAGGATTAGGTTAGAAATGTTAGGGATGATCAGAGGATTAGTTTTAGAGACTTAGGGTGAATTTCGTGAGGATTGATAACAGGATGTTGAAACTTTGATGATCAAGATTGGTTAGGTTAGTGAGTTTTATTGTACACGCGATAGCATACTGAGATCAGTGAGACATGAAGAACACATTAGTGCCATTAGAATCTAGAATTGTTAGGGTTGATCACAGTGAGAATTCTTGGAACCAATGATTTCGTGTCCTCTGTTTGTGGGTTCTATGGAGTTTTAATCAAAACCAAGGATAGGGTTATATTCCTGGGAAAGAATAGATCAAGATTGGTCTTTGTAGTTTGGAATTTCATGCTGAATTAAGAGAGAACGAGAGTGTGGAAGTTTCATGCACAAACCTGGTTTCACGAAGAAACCCTAACCCAAGGTTAGTGATGACTTTTTAACCGTTAGATTAGGATTAAAGCATTGACTCAAAGTTGGATCTGAGGGCTGCAATTCAATTTGAAAACGGAGGGAAAATCTGAACTTAATGGAACGCAGCGTTCCACTTAAGTTGAGTCTTGGGCCTCAGCAAAACGTACTAACCACACCCCACCAGCGAGCCCATTTCATGTTTTAACTAAAATCAGTTGCTAATTACACCGTGTTCTTAATCTTTTTCTTTTGATTTTTAGTTTGATTTTCTGAATGTATTGGGCTTAGGCACGCTTGTTATCTACACCTCCTACTTTCCAGCCCACCTAGCAAATGAACTGAGCGCATATACTAAACGCACCCCCTCTCTTATTTTCTTTTATTTTGTTATTTTCATTTTCTTTAATTTTCTTTGATCTTGTAAAATCCATATAAAAATGAAAAAAGCTTATTTTTAATTGCTTCTTGTTGTGCTGGTTTCATAATTTTGTTAAGAAAAATATCCATAAATAAAATTAGCATTTTATTTTGTTTTAGTATTTTTGTGCATTTTTTCTTTTAAATAGCTTTTTTATGAGTTTAGGTTAATACATAAATTTGTTGATTTTAGTTCAATTAGCTCCCCTTAGATTTAGGGTCCATTCTTTTTAGGGTGATTAACTTAGGACTTTAGCTTCCTCATAGGATTTAATTCATAATTTTAGGATTAATTTTTTAGATGAGTTGATTAGGTGAGATTAGAGTGGTTAAAATTAGGGTTTTAAGTGAGCATAGGTGAGATAGATCATTTCTTTTAGGGATTTTAATTTGATTTTGGGGTATGGGACTATAGGGGTTATGAGTAGATAATAGATCCCTTAGAGAATATTAGGCTTCCCCTATTACTATTAGTATATTGCTTGTATTTGATTGACTGTGTGGTGTGCCCTCTCTAGGGTTATTATTTGACTGTGTGGGGTATTGGGTTTGTTTGGGGCTTGGGGTTTGAGCTGAAGACTGTGCTAATGAAGCCCATTTGAGGATTAAAGACTGAAGACCAACTTCCAGAGTTGATGAGGAGTATCTCTTGCTGGCAGCTGTTGAAGGTTATAGGATCTAGGAGTTAGGCAGAGCTCTAGAGTAGAAAACTTGATTCACAAACATGGAAGGTCTTGATTGCCTCCATCCCTCTCTATGATGCAGAGTCTCTCTAAGACACTCACCCCCTTCCTTTGGAAGGCTTGGTGATAGTGTCTAAGAGATAGAACTCTTGAGAGAAATCTTCTATGTGTTGTTAGCAGTCTGTTTGCCACCTTTGGTGGTCAACTAATTGCTTAACACCCAGTTCATTCTTGTGATTGGTTCCTCAGCTTGGAGAGTGGGACTTGAAGAAAAGCCATTGAGAGATTGAAGATAAGAGACTGATGCTGATGAAGATTGCTTTGCTGTTTAGTTTTAGCTGTTTTAATTCTTGATGTATTGTGTGAATTTCCCTGACTGTATTGTTTGCTGTTTAACCTGTTAGGTTGAAAGTGAATTCTGTTCACTTTTGCCTATTGCTTTCTAGGTTCGAGGTTGAGTGGGACTCCCTTGCCTCGCTTGTATTGTTGCATCCATGCATTTTACTGCTTTATTGTATATATGATATTGTTTCTGTTTCCGTCTATTCCCTTAGGATCTCTGTTTCTCTCTGCGCAAGAGAGGAATATGATAGACATTAGGTCTTAACCCATGCATGATAACATTAGGGTAGATTTTTATCCCCTTTTTCAACCCTAGGATTTGTAGAGTGTCATCTCTTCTCTCTTCAAAACAACAGAAAAACATTAATAAAGGTTATAACAAAGATCAATTCATTTCTTCCGTCAAAAGATTTGAACAAACATCAACCTTTTTGCAATAAGAAAACCCTTGTTTAAGGTGAGATTTTTCATAAAAGACACTTGAACAGCTTGTGTCGTGCGTAGCCCGAACTACGTTTGCTTTGATCTTCCATGCTGTGTGGAAGTACGTAGGCATAGGATGCGATATCCTAGCGAGCAACCTTCCCCACCTTCACCCGTAGTTAGGCGAACTACGTTGACTCTGATTTCTCGTTCCAGACGGGAATACGTAGGCATAAAGTGCGATGCTTTACCGAGTCATGTTTTCTTTTCTTTTCAGACCTCATCCTTTAGTTTAGATAGAAGTGTAATCCGTACAAACCAAGCAAGCGTGGATCCCGTCGAGTACGACGGACGTGAGGGGTGCTAATACCTTCCCCTTGCGTAACCGACTCCCGAATCCAGGTTTTGGTTGCGATGACCATACATTTTCCCGTCTTTGCGTTAGGTTTACTTCGAGCGTTTCCTTTCCCTCCTTTGGGATAAATAACGCACGGTGGCGACTCTTCTGTATTGCCGGCGCCGATTTTCGCAGTAGCGACATGCCTTTGTGCACTTTTTCATTTAATTTTTTTTAAAAAGTTTAGACATGAGTCACTTTCATAGTTGAGATGTAATTCTCCTATTCCCCATAGTATTTAAGATGTTGACATTTTCCACTTAGATGTTGAGTGATAGACTTGCTGATTTTAATCCAAGGAAAATCCTCCATCTTAAGGTGATGCAAATGTTGTCTTATACTTGTGGGAGACTAGTCGTAGTTTTCTCCTTAAAATGATGACTTGTCTTTACATTTAAAATCAACCATAACAAACTAATTTTTTTTATTTATATCACGAACTACGAGGTTTTGATCCTACGTTGCACTTTGTGGGTACGTAGGCATAAGGCTCAAGAAGTCTCTTCAAACACAAAAATATTAAAAAATATTTCTTTTCTCATCTCCCCAATCTCATTTCAAACAAACCTTTTCAAACCAAAAAGCGTAGATATTTCAAAGGGCTTCTATAGAGTACTATAGATGTTTTGGGTGCTAACACCTTCCCTTAGCGTAACTAACCCCCTTACCCAATCTCTGTTTATTTTGTTCTTGTTTAGGTTTTGTTCGCTCTTTTTCCTTTCCTTTTGGATAAAATAAAAGTGTGGTGATGACTCTTGAATTTTGAGTTAAGTTAATCAATAGCTTACACTCACAAATTTCCCCACTACATCTGCCATTAAAGCTCCACGACGCAACCCTTACACAACCTTACCCTATCATGCCATAAAAACTTCTCAAAACCTGCACAGCTACTCCAAAACAGTTTAACAACCTTGAACACTCTCAACTCGCCTCAACCTTCATTTACCACCTAAACCTCATAAAAAAAAGTTTTCTTACAAAATCAAGTTAACCACCAACACCCTACAAATACATCGCCGTCTTCACGTCATAACCACAATGAAACTTCCATTAAAGCTTCAACTCAACTCCATCCACTCCCTCTGTCCTACACAAAACCGTTGGCGCACCACAAACACTTCCAATAAATACCTCAAACTCGCGGCCAACCATCAAATCCAAACATCCTCTAACCTCACGAAAAAACACATCATCACCTACTCACCCTTCAACAACCATAACTTCTCCTTCACCCTCACTATTTCATAAAACAACAACCACCTCCATAACCAAACAAAACCTTCATTCCATGAACAAACTCATCACATAACCATAAGCTTAACCTCACCACTCCAACTTTAATTCACAAATAAATCTCCAACCACTCATAATAATATCTCTCTCTAAGGCTAAAAAATATTGAAGAAAAGAGACCATTTTTTCTCTTCACGAGAATAGTAGAGCACCTGGTATTCATAAGCTTCCACTCCATCCAAACCGACCGCCATCACCGAATCACGTTGGATTTATTTCTCACTCGCTTTATGTTTTGTTGTTATATGATGTACATGTTCATTGTTTGTTTTGTTAAAAATAAAATAAAATAATAGACAAAGAGAAAGATTCATGAGCGTAGAAGTAAGAAAGGATAAGTTGCTTTTGCTTTCGGGAATGAGTGTGAAACAAAGGGGATTAGGGGTCTAGGGGTGGCACCACCATTGCCGGTGCCTGGATGGCCGACCACTCACCACCCCATGTGCATCAGGATCTCGGTTTAGGAAGAAGGAGTTTCTTTAGTTGGAACTCAATTTCATCGTGTTGCAGCATATATTTACGTATCACTCTGAATTTTTTGTGGCTCTTTTCATATTAATAGGCATGCCATTTGCCAAATTATGGTTGATGGATTTTAAAATTTTAGAAAGTTTCTCTCTATCTCTCTTCCCTAACAGCATCGGCCCCTCCCCCATGTTTTCATATTTTTTTTGTTTTTTTGTTTATACTTTTCTCATTTAGGTTTAATTTTGAATTTGGGCCTTAAAGCCCTTGGATCTTAAAGAGTTTCCTTATTAGCATCTTAAGTTCATGCATCACACCCCCTTTTATTTGTTTATTTCTAGCTCTTTATTTTTATTTTATTTATTATTCATTTCTTGGTCAATTTAATTATTTAGAGTAATAGTTAATTAATTGATTTGTTTTTTTATTACTGATTAGTTTATTATAATTTGATTAATTTTTGTTTTGTTGTTAAGTTTTTTTCCTTTTATTTATTTTATTAATTGTTTATTTTTATCTCAATGTGTGAAGTCGATCAGTTAATGGTCCATGTTCATACTCTCACATATGTAAATAATCATGCGCAACATCTTACTAAATTTTCAATTTCACACTAACTTCACCACTTCTAATCAATTTCAAAACAAAAATTTCAAAACCATTTTCCCTTAATCTTTTCTTTTCTTCAAATCAATTTCATAATAAAATAGGAAGAAAAATACTACCTAGGTGAAAGGTCCAAATGTAGTCTCAAATGCTAGGCTCAAGTTGTAAGAGCTTACAGGTCATAAATGTTCGTATTCCTTTCAAAACACTTGTAAATATTCAAACCATTTTTATAATAAAATTGAAAGAAAAAGATTACCTGGGCGAAAGGTCCATATGCAGTCTCGAGTGTTAGACCCAAGGTTTAAGAGCTTGCAAGTTATAAATATTCGTCTTTCAAACCCTAAAACACATAAAACCCATTTAAACCTTTTGGCACAACCTAAAAAACCTTTCAAAAACTAAAGATATTTTATCTTAAGATAATGCAAAGCAATGCTTCATCCACAACCATTGAGTCGAGATAAGTGGTGTTTTCCCGTGAATGTGATTTATAAATCCATTCAATATGATGCAAACGTCCTCTCCTCACCTGTTTTGGGTAAAACAATGTTTTCCGCCGATTAATACAAGATAGATTTTGCTAAAATCGACCAACACATAAACATTTTTCTACCCAGAATTGTATGTGCCTTGACTTCTCTTTTGAGATACGTAGGAGTAGGATTGCGAAATCTTGTTAGGTCCCCTAATAATGAAAACCTTTTTAGGTATCTTTCTTCTTTGCCCTAATAAAAAAACTATTTTTCCTACTTCTTTCCTTTAATAACTTGATAGGCCTAACTTTTAAGCTAACACTAACATGCACAACTGACCAAACGGTTCCCATCGAGTACAATGGACGTGAAGGGTGCTAATATCTTCCCCTTGCGTAACCGACTCTCAAACCCTGATATTGTTTATGATGACCATATCCTTGTCTTTCTTTTAGGGGTTTTATTTGATATTTTCCCTTTCCCTCAATGGGAATAAATAAAGATCGGTGGTGACTCTGCTAAGTCCATCCCACGAGCGTGTGACTACGCTTCGCGAGGTCGTGCACTCATTTTTATAGGTACGACAATAATTTTTTTCATACCTACCCATAGAAGTAAAATGATGGGTAATCAACCGTGTCTTTTCCTTTGAATCATTATTATTTATTATGTGGATAGGTTAGGTAAAGACATAGTCTTTAGTATCCTTCGAGCATATATGTAGTAGAATTTGTGATGAATTTTTTAAGGTCATACGTACAAATTTATAATCTTGGGACGCCGTCCGTTATTATGAACCTATAAGGAGGTATCCCTTAAGTCCCTTCTTAGAAGTGAGGAATCCATTGTAATAGGTTATGTACGTTCATGTATCCAATAATCATATTTCAACCACTACTCAATTTGCTTATTTCTGATTGAAGTCACATTTTGGAACATGGTATTTCAACTTCCCTTCAGAGGTTTGAGTGCATACTATTTTCATTCCTTTCACTAATCACTTCTCAATTGCACTCGTCCTAATGGACTTACCTTATGACCTTCTAGTATAAGTGTATATACCTTGAGATTATGATCCATCTTCTAGTTTTTCTCACCATTTTCTACACTGCTTAGGAATTTGTTGCACGTTGTTAAGTTTTTCTTTGTTCTACCAATTCTTGGAAAATATTCAAAATGTTATTTGTTGTCCATGCAGATTTCAAGTGTCGGTATGTGATTGTCAGACCTTTGACATTGTTCTCTCACTAGACAATATATGTTCAACTTGAGTCAGAGATCATTGATGATAATATACATCTTTCATGTTATACAAGGTTTCCAATATGCTGGCTTGAGGACCATTTTGATAAGTGTCGGTAGAGTATGAGCTTTGAGGTTGCAAACCTTTCCGGCCTCAACTTAGGTTATTGAGATGTAATCAAGAATTCCTTCGATTTTATAATTGAAATGACTCCTAATTATAGAGGTATGGTATCATGATGATGGGGAAGTGTCACATAAATACCCCAATTTTATTGAATATCTCACACTATGAGGAAGTGTTCTCCATATTTGGTTAGTTGATTGTACTAACTTTTCTTGCCTATTAAAGAATAAATTATTATTAGAATTTATGCATAAACTATGTCGTGGGAAAACATTATTGTGAAATTACAGGCCAATAGGAATGGTTTTTCCTCAAGGGATCCAACCCCGCCTACACACGTTCCTTTTTGAAATTTTGTGAAGGTTGAGGATCACGAGAGATATATATGATTGTGGCCTAAATATTCACAAGAGGCAGAACATGGGTGGTCTTTTTATACCTCTAGGAATGTTCCCTTTTATCGAGCTAAGAAAGATGTTGCCTATGTAACGTCCCAACTTATTATTGAAGTATTTTACTTATTTATTTTTGTGATTCATGTATTATATTAAATTTGGTTGTTTTAGGAGCGTAAGGGTAATTTGGTATTTTACTAATTATTGACAATTTGAGATTTGAGAACAGATGAAGTAATATTATTTGGATTATTACAAGGTAATTACGTAGAGTAATTATTTGGTAATAAGATAAAATAATATTAAATAAAGAATCCTGATTAAATAATTATTTAAGCTGAATAATTATTTAATTTAAATATTTATTAAATTGAATAAATAGAAGAACGTGTCCTTTTTGTGAATAGTGGAGAGTGGGAGATGGAAGAAGGGAGATTTAGATTTAATTGGGCAAAAAGTGAGATTTTGAAAAGTAAGACCATATAAATACTAAAAGGTGGGGAGAAATTAGGTTAGAATGCAATCTGACAGTACATGAAAGGAGGCAGAGAGGATTCTGAGAAGAAGTGTAAGATTTGAGAGCAGAAATCCAAGGAATTTTTAGGAGCGTCAACCTTACTACAAATCTGAGATAAGGGGAGAGGGGGGAGTTGTCTACTCTTGGGTGAATTTAGGCTTGCAGGATAGTCAGGGTTTCTTAGCCTCCTATCAGTGCCTTAGGGATTGAAATGAGGTTTCCCTTATTTTTCCCTATTTGTGAGTAATATTCTACGAGCTGCATGTTTTCTTGGCTGTTTTGATTTTTGTTGAATTGGAAGGTTGATACGTGTTGCTCTGAGACCCTAATTAGGAGATTTTGGATAAATCACCCAAGGTCTCTATGTGTGATGAATATCTTATGAGTTATGTGTTTTTCTTTATTGTTTTGATTCCTGTTGTGTTGGAATGTAGCCTTTGGAATTTAAACAACTTCGTTAAGGTTGCTTGAGTTCCCATTTGAGTATATTGAAGCATCTATTATTTTTTCTTAAACCTTTTTTGGATCGATCGATTTGACATTTTTCCCAAATTACTGGAAAACTTAATTTTCAGCTTATTTTACGAAAAATCACTTTTTGACATAAACTTCAAATTTGAAAAACCTTTTTTTTTTTAAATCAATTTTTTTGGAAAAGTCAAAAAAATCGATGTAAAGGGGGGGAGGGGGGAGGGAGCGGATGGCCGAGCTTCGGCGAGTGGCCTAGCGGCCTAGTCCGTTGGGTGGCCGAGCGGGCCAATTCCTGCGAGCGACTGAGCTCTGGTGGGTGGATGAGCGGCCCAGTTCCTGCGAGTGGTCGTGTTTTCACGTGGTCTAGTGACGCTCGACCGATTCTTCCAGCGACAATTTCTAGTTTCATGCATTATTGTCGTTTTTCGAGTTTCAGGCATTTTCTAAAGTTTTTTTGAGTTCGAGAGCCATTCAGTGGTGTTTTTGAGCATCTTGTGGCATTAGGCTCCTTTTGGTGACCTTAGAGTCACTTTTGAATAAATTGAGGAAATTACTTGTCATTATATTAGAAGAGTTATCACTCGTGAACTTTTAAACCTTTTGAGCTTTTGAGAATTTTGAGAAAATGAGTTTTTGAGAATTTTGAGAAAATTTGAGTTTTTGAGAAATTATGAGTTGCTGAGACATTTTGAAAATTATGAGTTTTGAGACTTTTTGAGTTAAATGAGTATTTTGATTAGTTAAAGTTGGAGTTAATAACATAAATTTACCTTTTTTAGGAAATGACTGAAACTGTTTTAAAAACACTTTTTTTTAGCATAATAATCAAGAGAGGGATTATAGCGAGGCTTTGATTGGTGATTAAGTATAGTAATCCAAATAGGGATTACAATGATGGCCTATGAAAGACGAGTTATAGGTTCAAGAGTTTAACCTTTTTTAGAATGTTTTGAGAACTATATTTTGTGATTTTGTGATGTTACATGTTTGTATTGTTTATAAATCATGCATTCATTGACCTGGTTCAGAGAGGAGCTATGACGGTCTCACATTTAGAGAGGGACACAGTTTAGAGAGGAATCAGAGACATGGGAATATCAGTAACATATCTCTGATCCCAGTGATTTTGGTACCACGTGCATTTTGAGAAGGAGTTGGTGGCATTGCATTACATTCACATTATTATCTATGTGATTGTGTTCTGCCTTGATTGAGATGTTTTATAATTCATTATTACTATTCTGTTTTGCTGAATTTTGTCTTTAAAATTTGTTAGATGTATTCTCACCTCTATTTGTTGTTGTGGCGTCTGTATTCTGCGGGAGTACAAATAATTAGGTACAGGAGTACCCGTTGAGTTAGAATATGGCATCAATGCCCCTTTTAGCTTTTATCATTGGGTCTTAGAGGAGTCACTTTGTATGTAGCATTGAGGATAGGTTGTCTTCCGTTATTTGTGTTATGTTTTTTTTTATGTTGGAGACATTGTGTCCACCTTAAGTTAGAAAGGTTGGAGGGAAGAAAATTCATGGGGATGTCTCCTCTGCTCATATGGATATAGTGTCATTCCAACCTAAAACATGTTTTCAGAAGTGGAAGTATGCTCTAAAAAGAAAGACTGGTGCTGAAGGGAAGTTAGAAGAAGAAACCCATGATTACAAAGAAATTATGAAATATGATGAGCTAATGAAGACTCTTATTGATGATGGTCCTAGTTATGATAACTTGGTCAAAGAGGTCAACGAGTTTAGAAAAATGTATGATAGAGGAAAGTGTGTAAAGCTTTCACCTTCAGGTTTAAATAGAATGGACATAAATAAGGCTCCCTCTGTTGACAAGATTGTATCCAAGGAAAAAGGGAGCTAAAGAAGAAGAAACTGCACATAAGAATGCAGAAGAACTTCTTGAATATATGGAGCTGCTTAGTAATGACTATTTGTTAAAGACATTGTTGGGTCATGGTATCCTAGGAGTCTGATAGGTTATTGAGGATCAGTTACAATTTGAATGTTGGAAAAAAAAACGTCTCATACTTTACATCCATCATTT
The DNA here is from genome assembly GCA_963859935.3 of Lathyrus sativus. Taxonomy (NCBI): domain Eukaryota; kingdom Viridiplantae; phylum Streptophyta; class Magnoliopsida; order Fabales; family Fabaceae; genus Lathyrus; species Lathyrus sativus. The sequence continues at coordinate 273,435,794 of OZ012740.1, read as the reverse complement.
GTGTATCAGTTGAGCTGAGCTAGTTGATGTGAAGAAGTGTTGTATCTATTTTATCTCAACTAGTTGTTGTTGCCTTCACTCTTTTATTACGTAAGGTAGTATGATCTGTATAATGATTCTACTGACTGGGTGGTGTGGAGCTGATTCATGATGCAGAATTAAGCGCGAAAGGTTTTACCTGGTGTATTGGGTACTAACTGTTATATTCTTGTGTATGCACACTTCTTGAAGCATCGAGCCCGACATATGACCCTCAACTGTGTATGTTATTATGTATGTTATTAGTTTTTACTATTGGTTTTGACTTAACTACTAATTGTGTGTTCATGCATGACTGACATTGTATGTACATGCCTGATTGCTTTGGAGCATTGACTATTGTGTGTAGCTACATGTGTCTTTTGACTCAATGCTACTGATTTGTGTTTCTGCTACTATAAATGTTGATCTGGGTTGAATGGTGTTCTGAACCTTTGTCAAAATTTGGAAAAAAGGGGAAGTAATGATATGGAGTTAATCTCTTGATGTGTAGAAATCACTTGACTTTTGTGCTACTTCTGTTTCTCTTATTTGCTCTATTGATTCTATTGGGTGATATAATGTGTTACCTGTGCTACTTTTTGAATAATACATCTTGTAGTTGTTTTATCCAAAATGTACAAAAGGAGGAAATTGTTGTGCCTTTGGGATTTATTGCATCATGTAAAACAATATATGAATAAGATGTAGTTTTAGGCAACATGTGGAACAAGATGTTCCAGCATGTGGCCCATCATCTGAGTTTGTTGCCAAGAAGAGTTGTTGGCTAAAGTGCTTGACAAAACTAGTTTTAAAATCTGTTTGGCTAAAGTGCTTAACATAAATAGTTAAGCAAAAGTTGTTTGGCTAAAGTTCTTGACATAACTATTAAGCAATAGGCTTAAGGTTTGGGTTCTGACTATCTTCAGATGTTCTTTAAAAGAGTTAGGGAGTTAACTTTTTTAAGATGCAGAGGCATGCGTTCAGGAAGAAGCTTGTGTTGTTAATCCAAGATCAACTGAAAAGATATGGATGTGTTTCGGTCAAATAATTTTTGATTGGATGTACCTTGAAGGAAGATTTAGTCCAAGAACTACTCTACAAGAATACTTATATGAAGGAGAATCGTTTTGGATGCTCTGATGTAACATGTGGAACACAATGTTTCAACATGTGTGTTACAACATCTGGTCTCCATCAGCAAGCCATATGTAATTGTTTACTACATCACTTGACAACTATTGTAGTTGTGGTTAAGTATTTATCTTTCCAAGACTCACTCTACAACAAAATATCTACTAGATATGGAGTGGAGTTAATTTTGATGTACTGGTGCAACACGTGGAACACGGTGTTCTAGCATGTGTGCAGTGCAACATCTGGCCCTGGTTTAGCAGGTCAATGCTATTGCATTTTTGGAGCGAAAATCTGGTCAAGATTCAATCATATTTATTGCTATATTTATGCAATGAATTTGTGTGATTTGTTTGACAGTTGTTGAAGATCAAATCAGTTTAAATGGAGATTTAAATTTGAATTTGAAATAATAACAAATCATATCTTTTAAGTTGTGCAAGTTGTGAAGATACCTAATGTTAGGGTTTAGTTTATGAGTCTTTGTTTTTCCATCACTCTAGCGCCCCTTTCATATCTTAAGGCATAAAGTTTGATTCGTAAACCTTGTTCCAAGATGTTAAGCCTATGAGCTTGATGTTGCGGTTAGAATAGGATATCAAATTATTAATTAATTTGAATCGCATCTTTAGTTCACAACCACTCTTTGATTTATCCGAAGGAAAAGGTCAAAAGAGGGAAAACCTAATTTTGCATCATAGACAATGCGGGGAGAGACCTAGGTAAGGGGTTGGTTAAGCTTAGGGAAGGTACTAGCACCCTAAACTTCTCTAGTACTCTACAGGAACCTTTTTTTATTGTTTACTATTTGATTTTAATTATTTGCTTAAGAGTATATACTGAGCTAAGGGTTAAGAGTGACAAAGAGACCTAAGGGTTAGTCCTAAGTTTACTCGGCAAGATTCGCATCTTGTGCCTACGTATCCTGGGTAGGGAATGAAATCAGAGTAATCGTAGTTCCCCTTGAAAGGGAGGTTAGAAACTTCTTGAATGTGGTCAAGGTTTCAATGGGGAGTAAGCATTTCTTAAGGAAACGCTTACGTGGAGTGCGGCGACTCCTATTTCTAAGTTGAAAATAGTTGAATTGAAATTAGGGTTAAATTAGGTGTTCTACGGCAGGAAACCCTAAAACAGAGTACGACGGCTCTTTGACCTAATGCTAGGGTAAATGGCATTTTCGTCCACGGCGGGACACCTAGGCGATTAGGGTTTTGAAATGGTCAAACGTTAGGGTTATTGACTCGACGGTCAAACATCAAGACCTAATCCTTCGGAAGGGATTCTAACGAAAAATCATGCAAGATATAGCAAATTATTATACGGCAGAATTAAAGTGCGGAAAGATAAAGAAAGCGGTAAAAGAAGCATCACGACGATCACTCGCGTAAATTACAAATCCCCAAAAAAAAAGCAAAAATAAAAATAACTACGATCATGGCCTCGCATAAATTACATCCATGAAACAAAAAAATAGTACGAACAAATAAAATATTGAGGAGCTACAACGAACAAACTAATGAGGGTTAGACGAAAATGAAGCGACTAAATCAAAAACTTTATTTTTTTGAATTTTATTTAAAGGGAAGAATTAATTTTTGCATTTAAAAGGAGAAATTATTTTAATTTTTGATATTTTTTTAAAAAACTTGTTTTTATTTTGATTAAAGAAAAATGCTTTGATGAAGAACAAATCTGTTTTAATTTTAAGGTTTTAAATGAAGAAGAATTTGTTTTTAATTTTTGTTGTAATAAAAAAATGTTTTAATTTTAATGTTAAAAAAATGTTTTAATTTTTTGAAAATTTGTTTTGATTAAGAAAATTGCTTCTTAAAAAAAGGGTTCTTAATTAACAAAGAAATGGTTTTTTTCAAAAAAAAAGGATTTTAATTTTGGCTTGGGATTTTAAAAATAAAAGAAGTGTTAGTAATAAATTAAAATATAATGTGATTACTAATTACAGTTTAAAAAAAAAAGAAATAAAAAGATATGTTGCACCCTAAATTTGTCCTACCTTTACATAGTTTCTAGTGCCATTTTGTTTTGAATGAATAAAATGACATAATTGGCAAGAGACCATGTGTAAGGAGTTGTGAGTGTGAGAGGTTGAAAGTTCAAATCCTACCTTTTTTCACTTTTTGTTTTGTTTCTTTTATTTTTATTCTAACTTTTCTATTTTCATAAAAAAAAATTACAAAAATAGTTTTTTTTATTATTTAATTATTATTTTCGTATTTTATTTAAATTATTTTTTCACTTTTTTTCATATTATTCATAAAAACATCCAAATTTCACCGCAACAGAAAATGACGACTTCACTGGGGATGTCCTAATTTTTTAGGGTTATCCCTATCTTGTTTATTTTTCTTTATATATTTGTTTCATTAATATTTTTGCTCATTTGTATATGTCGTAGGGTACCTTCTCGGGAGTTACTTTGTGGTGAGATAAGTCCTACACCCGGACTTGAGTGACCTTATTATAGGATGGGGATATATTCGACGAGGCTTATAGGGAGTGAGTCCCGACTAAGCTAAATCGAGAATCACCGCTCAGTTGAGACCCTTTCAAAAATGGTTCAGTTGATCGAATGTGGTCGTGAAAACTTTTACCGTTATCGATTAGAGTCTGTGATACTGGGAACCGTAGTACCTTTACACCACCTTGACCTTATCTAGGACGTAGTGCGGGAACCGTGTGGGAGTAGTCCTAAAATGGTTGCTACGCGATACTACACTCAAAAGAGGTTCTCTTGAGAATATTATCGACCCTCAAGTCAGTCGGGAAGTTGATAATATCCGAAGGATGGACTGATGACTTTGGGCACTGATTTACAACCCTTGTTCTGCAGGTACAATTAACCTATAGTACTTACCTTTTGGGAAGGGTAGACCTTAACTCCATTCACTGTCCTCTAACCTAGGACCTTTGCGTGTGTATTTGTGCTTTGCATCCATAAAGCATCATATCATTTCTAGTTTCAAGGAATTTAACGGTCCTTTGCAAATTCAAAAAGGTCCTACATTTTAGAGTCAAAAAATTAAAAAAAAATTTCCAACTTTCCTAAAAGGAAATATTTGCAATCGACCGTTGAAATTCTTGGAACCATTACATGGCATTAGCATCACATTTTTGCATTGCATTCCCCCCCCCCCCCCCCCCCGGTTTCTCATTCTCGGTTCTCTCGTCTTCCAGTGTACCTTTGAGTCGTCAAACTGATTCCTCAACACCCAGTTATCAGACAAGACCAGAATCAGAACAAGAATCACTTTGATCTTATTCCCATGACTTACATCGAGCTATATCTTGACTTGGTTCGACAAGGACTGATCACCACAAAGGCTTCGCCACCTCCTCCTAATCCTCCTCCGGCTCGATTTAGGGTTGATCTACAGTGCGCTTTTCATGAGGGTGCCCTGGGCCACGACTTGGAACATTGTTTTGCGCTGAAGGCTAGAGTGCGTGAATTGGTTAGAACCGGAATACTTGATTTTACAGACAGTCACCTGAATGTTTAGAAGGATCCCTTGCCAGTGCATCAGAAATGAAGTTTTATTACTAGGCCTTTTATTCCTTGTTGTTTGCATTTTCCTTATTTCGCATTAGTTGTTTGCTTTCAAATTATGTTTGTACTTTTACATAAATGAAATGAGCATTGCGACTTTTGATTCAATTCATTTTGCCTACTATTTGCATCTTTATGCTTTATTTTTCAAATATTTACTTTTTGTCCAAATTTTTGATATGCTAAGATTGGAGGGAGGATGATGATAATGTTATACCCATACTTGCTGTCAGTATGCTTTCAATCAAACCTTGTTGACGATGTAAGGCATTATTTCAATTCCCAAACACTGGAGAAATAAGGAAGTTAATCCCTTGTCAACCCCTTCGAGCCTAGAAGTTGGAGTTCCTTTCTTTACAAAAAAAACCCCGCAATTTTAACCTGGGGATGGGTATTTCTCAATTAACTTGATTATGTGTTCATGCAATATACCTTTCATATAAAGGTCACACTTACAGTTTTCCTTCACACACAACAAACAAGTGTTGAAGATTTTTTTAAGTAAAAAAAAACCGATGATGGTTCACCGTAATCATTAAACCAGACAGTCATGTTTCAAAATAAAAAATCAAAAGAAAGAGCCCGCTAAGTCAAAACCTATGAAGGAGACTTAGGAAAAACTAGGGCATCCCGCTGACTGTAACTTTCAAAATAAACAGTTCAGGAAAAATTTAGGGATAATACAAAGAGGAGTTTTAAATCTTTACCCTGAAAATCCTCAATGTCAAAATGACCAAATATCATAAGGAGGTAGTGGCTGCTTTTCATAGGTCCATTGACTTCTGAACCATCATTGCTACCATCAGTGCAATTCCTAATCTATACGAACCTGAATGCATAATAGGAGTTAACTGAGCATAGGACTGGAGATCATCATGTAGATGGGGTGGATATAAATAAATTTTGAGCCTTTATCCTTTGTTTCATAAATCGTGAACCAGGCCACGTTACAACCCTTAAAAGACCTAATTGAAGCAAGGTTATTTTGAAAGTATACTACAACAAGGTTGCGTAACCTGACTCCAAAAGATCTTTGTGAATCATTTATTTTGGCAATACATTTTTGTTTTAAATTTTGAGCGTCTTGAACCACCGTGTTCTGACCAACGACTTATTTTTCATTTTTCAAAAAAAAAATTGATTTCAAAGGTCACACGAACTTTGCATTACCATGTTTGTATGAATATTTTTGTTTGCAAACTGGCTTTCCTCTAAGGAATTTTCAAACAATGAGAAACTTGGTCAAGTGATCTTATCAGGGGCAAGTTCCTTTTACATCCTGTCAACGAATCAGTTCAAGATTTGTTCAAGACAAGATCTTCTCAGATTTGGCTTATCCAAAGGTTTTTTTTCCAAGACTCACACTAGGGCAAGCCTTCTAAACGGTACAGTAAAACGGTCTTTCTCATGAATCAGACAAGCTGAAGCAATTATCAGTTCATCTATAATAGACAGCTAATTTGAGGGCAGTTTACTTGAAAAATCCCCAAGCAATTCTTCGTCCTTCCTACAGAGACTATCAGCTTGACAAGGTTTAGCAATATGGCAGTGATCTCCGTATTGAGGAATCAGTCTTCCAGTCTTGTTATCTCATCAAAAGAGTCGAGCCTTGTCGTTGACATCTGCATTTGCATTTGATCATATATTACAGCATAATGTATATACATGTGCATATCATGGGTGCTTTATCCCCATTTGCTTTTTTTTCTCCCGAGGTCGTGTTTTACCTGCGTCTTACCTTGTGGACGAATTTATTTACTTGGCATCATGGGTGTTTTATCCCCATTTGTTTCTTTCTCCCGAGGTTGTGTTTTATCCGCGTCTTACCTTGTGGACGAATTCCATGGCATCATGGGTGTTTTATCCCCATTTGCATTTTTCTCCCCGAGGTCGTGTTTTATCCGCGTCTTACCTTGTGGACGAATTCCCTGGCATAATGGGTGCTTTATCCCCATTTTCATTTTTCTCCCCGAGGTCGTGTTTTATCCGCGTCTTACCTTGTGGACGAATGTATTTACTTGGCATCATGGGTGCTTTATCCCCATTCGCCTTCTTTCTCCCGAAGTCGTGTTTTACCCGCGTCTTACCTTGTGGACAAAGTCCGGTTTACTTGGCATCATGGGTGCTTTATCCCCATTCGCCTTCTTTCTCACGAGGTTGTGTTTTACTCGCGTCTTACCTTGCGGACAAAGTCCAATTTACATGGCATCATGGGTGTTTTATCCCCATTTGCGTTTTTCTCCCGAGGTCGTGTTTTACCCGCGTCTTACCTTGCGGACAAATTTTAGTTTACTTGGCACCTATCAATAATTTCGTGTCGTGTCTACCCGACGTTCTTCCAGATATGACATGTCTTCTTCCCTAGTGCAATTCCTCGTTGGGCCGTCCCCTGTGACGCTGTTTCGTCTGCATCCGTGCATTTATCATTTTCATCTTGCGCATCATATCAGATTCATATCATATTTAGCATTATAGTTCGTTTTATTTTGTCCATATCATTGCATAACGATGTGTCTAAAGGTAAAATTTTTGGTTATCTGTATTTAAATCCCTCCACCACGATTTCAAGAGTCTCCGCTGCTCAAATCACCCGGTGAAGTTATTTAAATAGGGGCAACTGTCATACCCCAAATTTTACCCTAAGAGTTGTCGTCGCATTTCATTACATTTTTTATTGCATTTAATCAGTCACCGCAACAAGATAATATAATAATATGATAATATAATAAAAAAAGAAAAAAAAGAAATAAAAGGAGTGGGGATAGGTGGATGGTTGTTCTATATTATTTTTAGGGTTTGCGAAAAAAAAACTCTTTTAGGGTTTGGGAAAAAACTCTTTCCCTTCTTTTTCTTTCCAACTGGCGGCGGCTGACTTCCATGGTGTTGCACCCGAAAATTTAACCAACCGTTTCTCGTAATTTGACTTATGTTTTGACTCATTTTGCATTTTGCATTTGCATACCGCGTACATTGCATTTTTCAGTCAGATTGATTTTATCGGGATTACAGTCCTCTTCTCGCGTTTCAGGCAGCTCAAACCGTTTCGAGTACATAGATTTATTTTGGGAGTTGTGCCCCTCCCGGTGTTTTCAGCTCTGCGCTGTTATTTTTAAGGATATTTCGGTGTCCGGTTTTTACCGTTTATTTTGCTATATTCTCGCACCTTTTTTAATTGATTTAATTGGCTTTTATTGCATTTTCTAGATTTTTTTCCTTAATTTCTAGAATATTAAATAGATGTTAAATAGGTTAATTGTTTTTCTAGAATATTAAATAGATTTTAATAGATTTTAAATAATTTTTCTAGATCTAGTTTCTTTTTAGAATATTTGAATTTGTTTAGCAATTAATAGATTTAATTCATTTTCTTAGATATTAATTGTTTTGTTTTAGAAATTAATAGGTTGAATTTTCTTCTAGATTTAATTTGTTTTAGAAATTAATAGGTTAAATTATTTTTTAGATATTAATTGAATTGTTAGAATATAATAGGTTTTATTAATAGATTTTAATTTCTTTTTAGATTAGTTTAATTCTTTTTAGAATTTAATAGATTTTAAACTCTTTTTAGATTTTAATATAGATATTAATTGGTTTGTTTAGAAAATTAATAGGTTTAATTCTTTTTTAGATATTAATTGATTTGTTTTAGAAAATTAATAGGTTTAATCTCTTTTTAGATTTAATTTGGTTTAGAGTTTAATAGATTTTAATTAGAGGTTAAAGTGGATTTTAATCAATTTTAATTAGGTTAATTAGGAGTTAATATGGTCCAGATTTTAATCCGTTTCCGTTTAATAATTAGCTGTAATTATCATTAGTTTAGCATTAATTGAGTGAGTTAATTGAATCAGTTTTTTTTAATCATGGTTTTTAATCAGCATTAGTCCAGCCATTATTGGGGTCCAGTGGGTCAGGTGTTCGTTTTGGGGGCCCACAAGTTCATTCCATCTGCGCCACATGTCCTATATAAAGCCAGCCACACGTTTCTCTCTCTATATATAAAGCCAGCCACACGTTTCTCTCTCTCTCTCTCTCTCTCTCTCTCTCTCTCTCTCTCTCTCTCTCTCTCTCTCTCTCTCTCTCTCTTCCACCTCACTCCACCACACTTCCACAACGCGCCACGTTTCCACCTCATTTCCCTCCAGCGTGCCAACTCATCCTTTCTCTCTCCCATGCAGTGTGCCACGCGTCCCACTTCACCCCTCTCTCTCCGGCCATGCAAACAGCCGGAGCTATCGCCGGAGAAATCATCACGGCCAAATCCACACCGTAACTGACGTCGGAATAAGTAATCGTCACTGGAAAATTCATATGACCTTCATCGTTTTTTCCAGCTTCCCTCAATCTTCATCTTCTCCGTACATTTTTTTCCAAAAATCAGTAGAACCTCCACCGTGTTCTTCGTGTTCTTCACCTCATTTCTAAATTTCATGAAGATTCAACCATCTCCGTCCAGATTTCCAGAAACTTCCTCATCCGTTCATCAAGAACGTTCAATTAGCAACTTCCGGAACTGCAATTTGTTTCCCAGATCTCTTCGTTTTCATGAAGATCAACAACAAAACTTCTTCAAGAACATTCATCCAACTTCATCAAATTTCTGGTAATCTTCACTGATATCTTCATCAACCTTCAACGAACTTCTTCATCTTCATACGAAATCCAAGAATCTTCATCACTTTTGTCAAGAACTGCATGAATCTTCATCCGTTTCTCAATCAAACTCCATAATCATCTTCATCGGTTCCAGAAGCTTCATCATCTTCAGGCGATATTCAACCAACTTCTTCATCTTCGTACAAGAACCTTCAAGATCTTCATCTTCTCCGTGATCTGTATCTATGAAATACCCCATGGATCTTCGTCAAGAAGCTCTAGATCTACCAGTCATCACAAACGCCATTGATCTTCAACATGCAAACAATCGACCTCCAAGAACACTCATCATCATCTCCAGATTCTTCACCAAACAACTATGATAAACATCAATCTCGGAATGTAGTAACTGGTCTTTAGAGCTTTGTTTGATATCAAGTTCTACAGTTTCGTTTTGTTTGATTTGATAGGACAAGGTGAACGCAGAAGGTTGAAAGAAGTGGGAAGGAGACAGTGAGGTTGGGGGGGGGGGGGGTGACGGCGGTGGAGAGGACCTAGGACGTTCTAGGGTTTCTAATTGGAGTTGGAAGGTGGAAAGGTTTGTGGATTGGATTGGGATGTTGGGCCTTTGGCCCAATTGTTGCAGTTTTGGACTCACACCCTGCGTTTCACCACTACACCCGTCGTCCCTTGTTTTCTTGTTTTTGGCTGTTAGACTCTTTTTGATGGGCTGGGCCCAACGTTTTTCTGGACTCACGCACACTCTGTGTCTGTCAAACGCACCCCCTGTTCCCTTGAGTTGTTTTTTTTTGCTATTATATTGTGGGCTCAAGCCCAATTGTGTTTTTTTTCCAGGCTGTACCCCCTGTTTGGCTGATGTACCCCCTTCCCTTTTATTTTTGTTTTTTGTATTGGATATTCGTTTGTAATAGATGCTAGTTTTATTTTCTATTTTTCTTTTAGGAATTATAGTTTTATTTTTCCTTTAGAATATTATTACATATTTTTAGCATAGATTTTATATTCTATTTTGTTAAGCACTATTTTTTCTCCTTAGGAATTATAGTTTAGGATATTATGCACTATTTTTTAGTATAGATTTTATATTCTAGAATTTATATTCTATTAGCATTTCCTTTTATTATAGAATATTATATAAGATTTTTATTCTATTTTCTATATGCAATTTCCTTAGAATTTCTTTAGAGTTTCCTATTAGGAATTTATCGTATTTTTAGGAGTAGAATTTTATTTCCATTTGTTATTGGATTTCTCTCCTCCTTTCTCATTTCTTATCTGATTTTACTTTGATTTTATTCTGTGCTGGCCGTGTGACATGATTCAATTGGAGAATGATTTTCAATATCATTTCTATATCTTGTCTTTGACACGGATATCGATACGCTACCTCTTAGAGTTTGATTTATCGTATAAGTCAAACTGTGACGGCTTAGCGGTGCATTGTTTCTGATTCGAAACATCGTCATCAAGGATCCAGAGAGGAGAAGATTGGAATGGAGCTTGCGCACAATGTCGAGGGCCAATGGAGCCGCTTCGTTCGATAACATCTTTCTCATTCAAGTCTTCGTGCAACCGTCGAGTGTTGTGATCTGTAGCGTTAGATACGTAGGAAATGACAATTGAACGGTCTCCTCTCAATCGCCTAGAGTGTCTAGTGTAGCACCCTTTGGGTGATATACGACGCACTCGCTCCTATGTCTTAGGTCCTTGCGTGTGTGTCCCGAGTTCCTTCCCGTTTAGGCGTGTTAGGCCTGCTGCCTCTTTGTTCTCGCCCCCGCGCGATCAAAACCCTTTTCTCTCGCATTCAGGCAATCGAGACCCCTTCTCTTGCCCCTGTGCAATCGAGACTCGTTTTCCGTAGTGCACCGAACTACGTTTGCTCTAATCTCTCGTACCAGATGAGAGTACGTAGGCATAGGATTGCGATGATCCTAACGAGCTCCCTTTTTCTCCTTTCCTATAGTTAGCTGAACTACAGCTGCTCTGATTTCTCGTGCCAGACGAGAATATGTAGGCATAGGATGCGATATCCTAGCGAGCACACTAACAACTAACTCTTCTGTTCTCTCGCTGCCGTGCGATCGAGACTTTCCCGCTAACGACTGATATTCCCTTTCTCTTGCCCTAGAGCAATTGAGACCAGACCATAGTTCTAGTTCCCATAGGTTCCCATACCTATAAACCCGACATACTACGTCCGTTCTACTGCAAACAGGTAACGCCTAAGTCTCCGAAGAGCGAGCAGCATACACCTAACTGCTAGAATGCGCACACTAGTATCGTCAATCCTTTCTCTCACCCCTGTGTGATCGAGAACACTCCGTAACCCGTAGTTACCCGAACTACGTTTGCTCTGATCTTTCGCGCTGTGTGAAAGTACGTAGGCACGAGATGCTATATCTCGGCGAGCAACCTTCCCCCGTAGTTTCCCGAACTACGTTGACTCTGACTTTCCCATTGCACGACGGAATACGTAGGCATAGAGTGCGATGCTTTATCGAGTCAATTCTTTCCGTTTAGATTTAGAAGCCGTAGCTAGATTTTTTTTCACCCGTAGACAAACCAACAAGCGTGGATCCCATCGAGTACGATGGACGTGAGGGGTGCTAATACCTTCCCCTTGCGTAACCGACTCCCGAACCCAGACATGGTTGCGATGACCTTGTCTTATACCTTTTCATCAGGTTTTTTCCGATCGTTTCCTTTCCCGTTCTGAGGGATAAATAACGAAAGGTGGCGACTCTTCTGTTTTGTCGGCACCTTATTTTCGCGGTAGTGACAGCTGACGACTCTGGTGGGGACTGCGATTGTTCTCTAAGCGAGTCTCGCCTTGGATTTTCTTCCTAGCTGTCTGTGTCATCCCCAGTAACTGGCAACTCTGCTGGGGACTGCGATTGTTCTCTAAGCGAGTCTCGCCTTGGATTTTCTTCCTAGCTGTCTGGGTCATTCCCAGCAGCTGGCGACTCTGCTAGGGACTGCGATTGTTCTCTAAGCGAGTCTCGCCTTGAATTTTCTTCCTAGCTGTCTGGGTCATCCCCGGCAGCTGGCGACTCTGCTGGGGATCCAACATCCCCTATGCGAGACAATCTGGGGATCCAACGTCCCCTACGAGAGTCAATCCTAGCGCTTGTTTGTTTGTCTGTGGGTGTTTATTTTTGTGTTGTATGTTGTATATTATTGTATTTACATTTCCCGCACTATATTATTATCTGTTGCTATTGTGCTGTTGCAGGAGGGGCTCTGATGAGTGATAAGTCAGACCCAGGCTCGAGTATATACCTAGCACTTGAAGCAGATTATTGGTAAACCTGTATGTTAGGCATGCACTAGTTCCCACGAAATCTGCACTTAGATGAGATTCTTTGAGATGATTTCCATTTCCAGCCCAGTGGGCCGTTGAAAGAATTTCAGATATATGGATTGTCAACTCTGGGGACCGATCATTTGGGATTCAGCTAAGTGAGGCCACTTCAAGAGATGATGATGCCACACCTTCCTGGGTATCGTATCATCGTTTCTTGAAAGTCTGTGACGCTGATGAACGCATAGGATGCCGAACCTTTGTCAGTTTAGGTCCATACCCGTGAGTGGGAGGGTTTTTGCAGGAAACTTGACTTCCAGCCAACCCGGTATTTTGGTTTTCTCTCGTCAGAGCGAACTTATCCTGTCAGCAGCGTGTTGCACCCCAAAATTTGACCAACAATTATTTATTCACTGAGTGTTTGAAAGTTGATACCTTCATCAGACAGTTCAAGAGATCCTTAGAGGAATTGGTTGAAACCAGGGTTGTGTGCTTCATAGCTTGAGAGTTGTGGGTGCTCCTCAGATGATTCTGAGACTTTGAGAATGAACTTTATGTTTTGAGAAAGCCTATGAGATGTCTTGAAAGCCATCATGAAGCCCAGAGAGGTCATTATGCAATAATTCAGAAGATTCAACCATGAATGGTAGAATTAGGGTTTTGACTGGGTCAACCCTAGGATAACTGAAAATTTGGAGAAGGTTGAGACCTAATCCAAGGGCCATGAGATCATGGAATGATGTATGGATATGTTATAGAGATGATTCCTAGACCAACTCATCATGATTGAGGAGTTTGAGAAGTTTCAAGTCAGGGTTTCCAAGGATTGTCAGTGAAAAAACCCTAATTTGATCCCTATCTTCCAGGCAGTTTTAGCTCAAGATGTGATTGATATCTCATCTTCCCCACAACATGAATGTTGTAGAGATTGTTCTTAGCTTTAATTTGAGTGGTGGAAGTCCTTGATAGGAGTTGCAGAGCTCAAGTTATGGTTTTGACAAATTACAGGTCAGCAGAGGTATGTGAATCTGGGTCCTTGAAAGTCACCCAACTTGCAGACAACTTTTGCCCTAGTAGGATGATTCCTATGATTTCTTGGTCAACATGAATGTTAAAGAGAATCTCCTTAGATTTAATTTGAGTGGTAGAAGTCCTTGATAGGATTTGTGGAACTCAACTTATGGTTTGAACAAGACAGGGGTATTTTGGTCATTTGTCAGTTATAGGTCATTTTAAGCAAAGGCCATATCTCCGATTTCCAAGCCTCAAATGGAAAAACTCAAAACATGAAAGTTGTTCAAAATGGGATTTTAAGTCTAGAAAGAAGGTCATGAATTGTTGGAAAAGCTTTTAGCAAGTATTTCTAAAGTTTGGTAAATTTAAACTAAAAATGGCTTATAAGTTTGAAAAGTTGAAATTGAAAATTGGTTTGGGAGATCCACAAATCCAAAATAGGTCATCCAATATATCATTTTGATTGGAAACATCATTTTGAGAACATTGGTTTAAATAGAACTTTGATTTGAGGCTTTAAAATGGGACATGCTTTGTAATATTGAAACTTGCATATTAAGGCACCCTTGCAAAACTCAACATAAGCCAAAGGTGAGCTTGTTTTTCACACATATCTTCTCAATATCTCATGTAAAGGTATTTTGGCACAAAATTACAAGGCATAAGGCATGATACATGGGATTTTCAACTTATCATCACATGAGAAAATCAAGACTTTTCTAGCTCATTCTAGAAGGATCCAGGAGCTTCTATTGATCATTATAAGAAGAGTGAATCATGATGAGTATGAGGTTGGTCAAGGTTGAAGAATTCAGAGGAGAAAGAGAGAGGGAAATTGCCATTGAAGAGTTTCCTTCAAGATCAAGCAACTTGGGATTTCTTTCACCACAAGCTTTCTTCTCCAAAACCAGTGCAAACAGAATCATTTCCACCATTGGAGGATCATCCTGAAGCAACTACAAGGCTTGCAACCTCCTCTACATACCTCCACCATCACTTCTTGACAGGTTGGGATTCTTCTCCCTTTCTCCTTATTTATGTGGTTTCTGTTAGTTCTTTAGGCATAGAACTGTTAAGGTAGGATAGGTGATCAAATCCTGAGAATTAGGGGCCATTTCATGGAGTTCCATAGCAGGTGCAAGAATCTTTCATGATTGAGAACAAGCTGGATATTAGGTTTCAAGGCACGATTAATAGCTCATTGTGATAAGCATAACGTGTAGAACAAGATTGGGTCATTAATTTTGAGTTTTAGAAGAATTGATCTCAGGAGAAATAGGTGGTACCCGAGCTTTGAAGTTTTCTGTTTGAATGATTCAAGGAGAATTAATGAAAACTACGCGTGCAGTTTTGTTCCTTGTAATGAGTAGGCCATTTTCCTTTTTGGAATTTTTGGAATTCATCAAGTATCGAGGGAGATATAGGAGATGGAAGGTCTGTGCATGGAGGAAGGGTTTCCTGAAAACCCTAGAATTATTTGGGGACGATGGCCAGATGCCGTTGGATTAGTCCTAGGAGTTGACTGGATCATCTCATCCGAGGGCCACGATTTAAAAGAAATTGAGAGGGAAATCTGGGAATTGAAACGCTGCGTTTCATTAAACGCAGCGTCTGAGCTTAACATGTTCTCTCCTATCCGCACCCCCCATGATCCAGCCCATGTAATTTTGAACTAGCGTGTCTTGCTGTTTTCACCCCCTCCCCTTTATTCAATTCTTTTATTTTCTTTTAATTCCTTTAATATTTTCTTGCACTTTAAAAATTCCTAAAAAATAGAAAATTAAATATTTTTTAATTCTTGTTTTTTTCATATGTTAATAGATCTGTCTAGAAAAATATAAATGAATAAAATTTCCATTTTATTTTCTTTTCATATTTTTAGTATATTTTTCATTTTAATAGCTTTTTAATATGTTTAGTTTGATACCTCATTTTGTAGAATTTGTTTTAGGACCCTCCTTTAGTCTTTTTAATTCATTCTTTTTGGTGTGATTAGATATTGAATCATAGTTCCCCATAGGATTTAATTCTTGATTTTTAGGTTTAAATTTGATTAGATTAATTAGGTTAGCATTAGGGTATCCTAATTAGGGTTTATGTTATGCATAGGTGAAATAGTTCATTTTCTTTAGATAGTTTTGTCTTGTTTTTTGGGTAGGGGCATATGTGGATGTTATGGGTAGATGTTGTAGACCCTTGTGAATAATTGATAGATTTTCCCCCCTTGTTTTAGTATTTTTAGATATTTTCTGAAGTTGCCTGATGATTTTGTCTGTTCTGTAGTTATCTGTTCATCTCTGGGGTTTTGTGTGGGGAGTTTGTTGAGGAGCTTAGTTTGTTTTGAAGATCTTGTTGGAGAGCATGATGGAATAGAAGATTGTAGACCAAGACTCAGAGACCCATAGCTTGGCTTGTTCCCTGTCTGTGAGGTTTGAGATCCTGAAGTTTGAAGGAAGTTCATGGTACTTTCCTGAGGAAGGCACTATGAATGACTTTCATTCTTTCTTCTCACCTCTTTCTTAAGTATCCAATGATGTTGGAGCCAACTTGTGAGTTTAATTTCTCCTGAGGAGGAATGTAAACTGATCACAGTTGTTGAGCCACATAGGATACAACTCCTAAGTGGAAGCCTCCTAGTACTTTCCTGAGGAAGGTCCTATGAGTCTATTCACTTAGTTCCATTAGTTTATCTAGGATTTCTTAAGTATCCAATGATGTAGGAGCCAACTTGTGAGTTTAATTTCTCCTGAGGAGGAATGTAAACTGATCACAGTTGTTGAGCCACATAGGATACAACTCCTAAGTGGAAGCCTCCTAGTACTTTCCTGAGGAAGGTCCTATGAGTCTGTTCATTTAGTTCCACTAGTTCAGATAGGATTTCCTAAATATCCAGTGATGTTGGAGCCTGCTTGTGAGTTTAGTTTCTCCTGAGGAGGAATGTAAACTGATCACAGTGGTTGAGCCACATAGGATATGACTCCTGAGTATACACCTCCTAGTGCTTTCCTGAGGAAGACACTATGAGTCTGCTTACTTAGCTCCCTTTCTTTGGTAAGCTTGTTCTGAAGCTTGAAGACTGGGATTGTTTTCTTTTGGTTAGGTTTTGCTTTAGGGCTTTGCTTAGATTTGATCAGGATTCTGTGTTAGTGTTAGGGTTAGAGAGTAGATGATTCTTTCTCAAGCATGTGTTTTGTTTGCCTGATGGCACTTCATTTCTTTTATTTGTTCATTGCTTGATAGCATGTTGTTTATTTTCAGTATGATTACTGTTATTTCATGACTGGCTTGAGGTCGAGACGAGCTTGTGGAGGCTGAAGCCCCACACACATTTCCTCCCTCACTTGCATTGCATGCATTTTACTGTTAAAGCTGATGCTTTTGTCTGTTTTGGTGTATCATTGACATGATCCCTTAGGACTCTCATTTCCTTTGATAAGGACTTGATGATAGAATCTTAGGTTGAAACCTATGCATGACAACATCTAGGAGTTCCCTGTTCAAACCTCAACCATAGGATGAATCCATGGCATGATAACAGTAGGACTTGATAGTCTCCCTCCTAGTTGGGCCTGTTCTCTTCTCAGCTCAAAGCAGTTTAAGATACAGTAATCATGAATGATTTCTTTCGTACGCTACGAGCCTTAAGCTATCTGAGATCGGATGTTTAGTATGGTACCCTTTGGGTGACATGCGACGCATTCACTCTCAGGTCATAGTCTCTAGTGCGGTTGAGATCGCAAACACAATAAAAAACACTTCTTTTAGGAGATAACCCGTAGTTTCCCGAACTACGTTTGCTCTGATCTTTCATACCAGATGAAAGTACGTAGGCATAGGATGCGACGTCCTAGCGAGCAACCGTCCCCATCTTCCCCCGTAGTTAGCCGAACTACGTTGACTCTGATTTCTCGTTCCAGACGGGAATACGTAGGCATAAAGTGCGACGCTTTGCCGAGTCATTTTTCTTTTCTTTTTCAACCAGCCTTGATAGGTAGATAGATTAAAACCAACCCGTCCAAGTAAACAAACAAGCGAGGATCCCGTCGAGTACGACGGACGTGAGGGGTGCTAATACCTTCCCCTTGCGTAACCGACTCCCGAACCCGGACAATGGTTGCGATGACCTTGTCTTACCTTTCTTTTTCGTCAGGTTTTTCCGATCGTTTCCTTTCCCGCTCTGAGGGATAAATAACGAAAGGTGGCGACTCTTCTGTCATGCCGGCACCTTATTTTCGCGCAAGCGACAGCTGGCGACTCTGCTGGGGATTTGTAGCATCTAGGGACTTTTCCCATCCCTTATGCTGGGACCATTTCCCATCCCCTACGCGAGTCAATCCTATCGTTTGTGTGTTTGCTTGTTGGGTTGCGTTTATTTATCGCATTTTTACTTCCCGCATTTTATTTCCCGCATTTTATTTCCAGTTTGATATGATTATCTGTGCTGCTGTGGGAGAGGGATGTTACTGTGAGTGAAAAGCCGGACCTGGGCTTGAGTACACACCTAGATATAGTTGCGGAGAAGTAGTAGACGAACCTGTCTGCTGAGCAGGCACAGTTCCCTACGAAAATCTGCGCTCAGACGAGATTCTTGCAGAGGTGCTCCTTTCCGGTCCTGAGGATCTGAGGGGAGTCCAGACGTGAGGATTGTCGACTCTGGGGACCGATCATTTGGAAGTCAGCTAAGAGAGGCCTCTTCATGACTTGATGATGCCACTCCTTCTGGGAATCGTATCGTCACTCATGAAAGTCTGTGACGCTGATGACCGCATAGGATGCCGTACCTTTGTCCGTGGATTAGGTCCATACCTGTGAGTGGGGTCGGGATATTGCAGGAAACTTTGACCTCCAGACTACCTGGTTTTCTTGACAGTGAATCAGTTATGTTGGGTTCTCAGTTGCAGATATGTTCTTGATAGAGCAAGGGTTTGATCAGAGGATCTTATCATTGGGTGTTTGTCTGTTCTTGATAGAGCAGGTTCCGATCAGAGTATTATCATCAGAGGTTTGTTCTGGACGGAGCAGATTTTGAGTGGGGTCTGAAGATCCCATCAGCAGTTGTTGTTTGTTCTTGATAGGGCAGATTTTGAGTGGGATCTGAAGGTCTCATCAGCAGCTGTGTGTTTGTCCTGGATAGGGCAGATTTTTGATTTGGGGTCTGAAGACTTCATCAGCGGATGTTTTCTGATCATACATTCGGGATCCTTATTATCAGGCACTTATTCTTGTCAGGGCAGAATGTTGATCTCGATCCTATCAGATGGTTATTCTCAGCAGATCAGATCAGTGGTTTTACACCGGGGTTTCCTTCTCATCAGTGACTGTCGATACCGAATCTCCACAGCAGCCACCTGGATATATTGTTGCATGCCTGCATTTTGCATTAGTTTTCATAATCATTCGCATTCCATTGACGTGTGTCTGTGACAGGTACCGTTTCCCCGATCCAGGATCTCTCGCCTCTTATTGCATTACTGCAGCCTCTCTCAGAAAGGCTATTGCGTACGAGTTCTCGATCCTTGATGTGTCGGAGTTGACTATCACTAATGCCATAGGCTTCCTATGTATATGTAAGGTTGCTGTTTCCATGATTGGGCCCAGATTCCCCTCCTTATCATTGTCAGCACTGGTACTACGGCGCCAGGATCAGGGGAAACCTCTCAAGCACACAGACACACGCATACATCTGCATAAAGCATTTTGCATGACATACATTTTGTGGCTTTTCCTAACCTTTAATTTTGACAGGTTTTTCAGGTACACAGGTTCCGAGCTGCTTTCGACCTCCAGGATTGATCAAAGACTCATCCACCGCTACTCAACTCGCGCCAATCAGACAAGAATAATGGATCAGGTACAGTCAGATGTTCAAGAGCTCCGTGAACGGATGGATCGTTTCATGGAACTGATGCAGGTGGTCGCGAATGGTCAAGACCAGCTTCGTACTTTGGTGCAACCTCTGATCTCCAGGGTTGACAGTAATGGCATACTTCACGGCGGGGCCGTGCCTACTCCTCCTCCAGTGGATGCTCCATAGAATGTTGTTCCTGTTGCCGGGGGCAACGGCAGTGCTAACGGCAATCTGATGACTAACCTCGGACTCAACGCGGCAGGCGCCGACAATGGTAGTTTGGGAGCCAATGTTAACATGGGGCCGGTCAACGGCAATGCTGGTGCAGGAAATCTGTTGGTGCCTCAACCGTGGCTGGAGGACCATCAGGATGACGTATTCTCTCAGAGAGGTGTAGAAGCAGAGTTGAATGCTGAAGCTCGACTCAGGTTCAAAGCGCTGGAAGCCAAGATGAGAGACATCGAAAATCAGAACACATTGGGCGTTGACATGTCCAAGCTCGGTTTGATTGCTGACTTTAAAGTACCTCACAAGTTCAAGGTGCCTACTTTTGAGAAGTATAAGGGTACTACTTGCCCCCGTGTTCACCTCCGATCTTATTATAGAAAGATGTCCGCCTATTCTGACGATGAGAAGTTGCTGATGCACTTCTTTCAGGATAGCCTTTCTGGTCCATCGCTCGAATGGTATATGGGTTTGGAGCCCGCTACTGTGCGCACCTGGAAGGATCTTGCAGAAGCGTTTGTCCTCCACTATCAATACAATAGCGACTTGGCTCCCAACCGAGTTCAGCTTCAGAATCTCTCACAGCGGAACAATGAAAGCTTTAAAGAGTACGCCCAACGGTGGCGTGAATTGGCTGCTCGGGTTCAACCGCCGATGGTTGAGCGTGAGCTAGTGCAAATGTTCGTGGCTACCCTTCCTGGAATCTACTATGAAAAGCTGGTCAGTGGCATGTCTGGAACATTCTCGGCTCTCATCACTCTGGGCGAGCATGTTGAGAACGGTATAAAGATTGGAAAAATTCAGGGCGAATCATCCTCAGCTGGAGGAGGTAGTAAGAAACCTTACGTTGGCAAGCGTCGAGAGGAGATGCCAGTGCTGTCACTAATGCTAGGAGAAAGGGCAAGGGCCCTCAGCCTCAGATTGCTAGCATAAATATCCCAGCTGCTCCACCGCAGCCGCAACCGCAGCAGCCTCAGCAGCAGAATCAGCAGGGGTATAGAAAATATCAGAATCGGGCTCCTATGGCAAACCGTCATTTTGATACTCCACCTATGTCGTATGCACAGCTTTTGCAAACGTTGCTTCAGCTCCAATTAGTTCAAAAGAGGACGTTGGCTCCCTTAACAGGGGCACCACCACCGGGGTATGATGCCAATGCTACTTGTGAATTCCACACTGGGGCACCTGGCCACACGATTGAGAATTGCAAAGCTTTTAAGCACATAGTCCAGGACTTGGTGGACGCCAAGGTTATCAACTTTTCTGACAACGTGCCCAACGTCACCAAAAACCCGATGCCTCATTATAAGGGGGGCGGAGTGAATGCTGTTATCACTGAGGAGAGTGCGGACTTGCTGACTGATGTCAAAGATTTGAAGACGCCGTTGAGTTTTGTCAAGGCTAAGTTGCTGAAGAAGGGCTTCTTCCCTGGATGTGGAGAGTTATGTATGGCTTGTGCTACACTTCCTGATGGGTGTGAGCAGCTGATCGAAGGTATCCAGAGTCTGATGTCTGAGGGTATTTTGCAATTCAGCCGGAGCGTTGAAAGTGCATCAGGGGAGGTCGTGTTAAAGTAGGCAGATGAAGTTGCCACCATTACTATTCCTCGTCACCCTATTACTATTTCTGCACCCCGACCGCCTACTATTACTATCACCAGGGCCGGACCTATCCCATTCGAAAGCACTAATGCCGTTCCATGGCATTATGGCGCCGAAGTTTATTGTAATGGTCAGAAGATAGAGCTAGAGCCGTTCGGATCGACTGTGCAGGATCTTATCGAAGTCAGTGGTATCACTAGAAGCGGTAGAGTGTTTGCGCCAGTAGAGGTTGCAGCAGAGAAGGTGGTCCGGGCTGACACTGTGGATAAGGGTAAAGGTAAAGCTGTCGAAGAGGTCCCTGCAGGGGCAGAGAAGGACTTGCTGGTTAAAGATGCTGAAGAGTTCATGCGACTAATCAAGAAGAGTGACTACAAAATTATAGATCATCTTCATCAGACTCCGTCAAAGATCTCTATTCTTAACCTGTTGCTGTGTTCTGAAGCGCACCGCAACGCGTTACTGAAGGTATTGAATGCTGCATATGTGCCGCAGGAGATATCAGTAAATCAACTCGAGGAAGTGGTAGCCCATGTTAATGCTGGTAATGGGCTGGGATTTACAGATCTAGAGCTGACTCCCAAGGGAAGAGATCACAACAGCGCCTTGCACGTCTCAATAGAGTGCAGAGGCACGATTATGTCACATGTCCTGGTGGATACGGGTTCCTCGCTTAATGTGCTTCCGAAGAAGGCACTGATGAAGTTGGATACCCGTGGATTGCTGTGCACGCCCAACGATCTGTTCGTGAAGGCCTTTGATGGAACCAAGCGCCACGTCTTCGGAGAGTTGACCCTGCCAATTCAAGTTGGTCCAGAGACATTCAATACGGTTTTCCATATCATGGATATCATGCCTGCCTACAGTTGCCTCTTAGGTCGGCCATGGATCCATTCTGCTGGTGCCGTAACGTCCACGCTGCATCAGAAGCTTAAATATGCTGTCGGGGGCAGCATAGTAACCGTCTGTGGTGAGGAGGACATCATGGTGAGCCACCTATCGTCCTTTAAATATGTTGAAATGGATGGCGAGATCCATGAAACCCTCTGCCAAGCATTTGAAACCGTCAAGGTGAAAGAGGTAGCTCCTGTCGTCGCATAGAAGCAGGAGATGAATCTCTCCTCGTTTAAGGAAGCTCGGGCCGTTGTCGAAGCCGGTTCCACCCTAGGCTGGGGGCATGTTTTGGATATACCAATCAAGCAGGATAAGTTTGGATTGGGATATTCTCCTGAAGCTGAAGCTTCATCTTCTTCTGGCAGCTCGTCTCGTGGGAAAGGGCCGATCCTATTCACCAAGGGCGGAGTCATTTTCGAGAGTATCAACGCTGCGTCGGAGGACAGCGGGGACAGTGATTGCGATCTTGACGCCTGGATTCAACCGAGCAAGCCGGGCGAGCGCCTCCACAATTGGACCATCAAGGAGATTATCAAGCTGACAAGTGAAGAGTAATGATTTGCTTTTTACAATCTTTGTACAACCCTATGTCCTGCCCGGGGCATAGTGGTTTTACTGTCAGGGCCTTGTTGGATTATGTGCATGCGTTTTGTTAATAAATAAAAAGGCGTTTTCTTCGTAATCAAATATTGTGTTCTCTGTTATTTCTGTTTTATGTTTTTTTCGAAAAATAGCAAAATGGCAACGAGGTTTGTGCTAACTTGCATATTCTTGCTTTAAACTTAACCCTTGTTATTGCAGGATCCACGTAACAGATGACATCGACTCTGGACCCTCTACGGCTCACTACGACTTTGATTGCCCGATCTATCAAGCCGAGGATGAGATTGATGAAGACGAAGACCTTCCAGAAGAGTTGGCCCGCTTGTTGAGACAAGAGGAGAAGGTTATTCTGCCTCACGAGGAGGATATTGAGATTGTAAATCTGGGTTCTAAGGAGCTCGTCAGAAATGTCAGAGTGGGGGCTGCGCTGCAGAATGATGTCAAGCATAGACTGGTCGAGATGCTTCGAGAGTATAGTGACGTCTTTGCTTGGTCATATGAGGATATGCCCGGACTTGACACTGACATCGTGGTTCATCGTTTGCCGTTGCGAGAAGATTGCCCTCCAGTCAAGCAGAAGCTCAGGAGGACGAGACCAGACATGGCTGTAAAAATCAAGGAAGAAGTCCAGAAGCAGTTGGACGCAGGATTTCTAGCCGTTACCACTTACCCTCCGTGGGTCGCCAACATAGTGCCTGTACCGAAGAAGGACGGTAAGGTACGCATGTGCGTTGATTATCGGGATTTGAATAGGGCGAGCCCTAAAGATGATTTCCCGTTGCCTCATATCGACGTGTTGGTCGACAACACAGCCCAGTTTTCCGTGTTTTCATTCATGGATGGCTTCTCCGGTTACAATCAGATCAAGATGGCACCGGAGGACATGGAGAAAACGACGTTTATCACTCCATGGGGAACATTCTGCTATAAGGTAATGCCCTTCGGTCTGAAGAACGCAGGGGCCACTTACCAGCGAGCAATGGTAACTTTGTTTCATGATATGATTCATCATGAGATCGAGGTCTATGTTGATGACATGATTGCAAAGTCCCAAACGGAGGAAGAGCATCTGGTCAACTTGTTGAAGCTGTTTGAGAGGCTTAGGAAGTTCAGGCTGAGGCTGAATCCTAACAAATGCACTTTCGGAGTGCGGTCCGGAAAGTTATTGGGGTTTATCGTTAGTGAACGAGGCATTGAAGTTGATCCTGCGAAAATAAAAGCTATCCAAGAAATGCCAGCGCCGAAAACAGAAAAAGAAGTTCGTGGTTTCTTGGGCCGAATAAACTACATCGCAAGGTTTATCTCGCAGCTCACGACCACTTGTGAACCGATGTTCAAGCTTTTAAAGAAAGATCAGGCGATTACTTGGAATGAGGATTACCAGAAGGCATTCGACAAAATAAAGCAGTATCTTCAAGAACCTCCAATCTTGATACCCCCAGTGGCTGAACGACCATTAATCATGTACCTGACAGTTCTGGAGAATAGTATGGGGTGTGTTCTCGGTCAACACGACGAGACGGGCAGAAAAGAGCATGCCATTTATTATTTGAGTAAAAAGTTCACTGAGTGTGAATCTCGATACTCGATGCTGGAGAAAACATGTTGTGCGTTAGCTTGGGCCGCCAAACGTCTACGACAGTATATGCTCAACCACACCACTATGCTAATTTCGAAGATGGATCCGATCAAGTACGTCTTCGAGAAGCAGGCTCTTTCGGGCAGGATTGCCAGATGGCAAATGGTGTTAACGGAATATGATATTTAGTACGTCTCTCAGAAAGCCATTAAGGGAAGCGTATTATCTGATTACCTTGCCGAACAGCCGATCGAAGACTACCAGCCAATGAAGTTCGAATTCCCCGACGAGGATATTATGTTTCTCAAAGCGAAGGATTGCGATAAGCCATTGCCCGATGAGGGGCCAGATAGGAAGTCTCAGTGGAAGTTGATATTCGACGGAGCGGTTAATTCCTATGGAAGTGGTATCGGGGCTATCATCACGACTCCTCACGGATCCCACATCCCGTTTACTGCGAGACTGACGTTTCCAGTTACCAACAATGAAGCAGAGTATGAAGCATGTATTATGGGTCTAGAAGAGGCAATTGATTTGAGAATCAAGAATCTAGACATATATGGTGACTCAACGCTTGTAATCAATCAGATCAAAGGGGAGTGGGAAACTCGTCAAGCGAACTTAGTGCCGTACATGAATTATGCCAGGAGGCTGCTTCCGTTCTTCGATCGAGTGGAACTTCATCATGTACCCAGGGCTGAAAATCAAATGGCTGATGCCTTAGCCACGTTGGCTTCAATGTATAAAGTCAATTATTGGAATGAGGCTCCAAGAATTGTACTTTCGCGTCTTGACAGACCGGCATTTGTCTTTGCAATCGAGGATGCCGCCGACGGCAAGCCATGGTTCCACGACATCCAGACCTTCCTTATGACTAAGGAGTATCCTGTGGGTGCGTCAACCCAAGATAAGAAGACTCTAAGGAGGCTATCTGGAAACTTTTATCTCAATCCTGATGGAGTGTTGTATAAGAGAAACCACGATCTTGTGCTGCTCAGATGTGTAGATGAGAAAGAGGCAAGTATGCTCATGGAAGAAGTCCATGAGGGCACATTTGGTACGCACGCCGGCGGGCATGCCATGACGAGAAAGATCCTGAGAGCAGGGTATTACTGGCTGACGATGGAGTCGGATTGCTTCAGATTCGCGAAGAAATGTCATAAATGCCAGATTTATGCTGATAAAGTTCATGTGCCGCCGTGCCCATTGAATGTCATGTCTTCCCCTTGGCCGTTCTCCATGTGGGGCATCGACATGATAGGCAAGATCGAGCCCACTGCGTCTAATGGTCATCGTTTCATTCTGGTAGCCATCGACTACTTCACCAAATGGGTGGAGGCAACCTCGTACGCTAATGTGACCAAGCAAGTGGTAGCTAAATTCATAAAGAGGGACATCATTTGTCGCTATGGAATTCCCGAGCGGATCATTACTGATAATGGTTTGAATTTGAATAACAAGATGATGATGAAGGAGCTGTGCCAGAGCTTCAAGATTGAACACCACAACTCATCTCCTTATCGGCCGAAGATGAACGGCGCCGTTGAAGCCGCCAACAAGAACATCAAGAAGATTGTTCAGAAGATGGTTGTGACGTACAAAGATTGGCACGAGATGCTGCCGTTTGCCTTGCACGGTTATCGTACGACGGTGCGTACGTCGACCGGGGCAACTCCTTTCTCCTTGGTGTACGGTATGGAAGCTGTCCTACCGTTAGAAGTGGAGATTCCTTCTTTGCGAGTTTTGGTTGATGTGAAACTCGACGAGGCAGAATGGATTACGAATCGCTTGAACCAGCTCAGCCTGATGGACGAGAAGAGGTTAGCATCGATTGCATTTGGTCGCCTATACCAAAGCCGAATGAAGAAAGCTTATGATAAGAAGGTGCGTCCTAGAAGCTTTCAGACGGGTGATCTCGTCCTGAAGAAGATTCTTCCGCCACACTCCGATCACCGGGGCAAGTGGACTCCGAATTATGAAGGGCCGTATGTCGTCAGCAAGGTCTTCTCAGGGGGAGCTTTGTTGTTATCCACGATGGATGGTGAAGATTTTGCATCCCCGGTGAACGCGGACGCAGTTAAAAAATACTTTGCTTGAAAGAGACCCGCTGGACAAAAAAAGAAGAGTCCAGGCAAAAAAGGGGCATCCCGGCGAACCAAAAACAGAATAAAAGGTTCGGGCAAAAATTAGGGATATATTGAAAAATGTACACCCGCGAAGTCGAAAACCTACACTGGGCGGCTTCGGCAAAAAAGGGTATCCCGGTGAACTGAAAACCCGTAAAGGGCGGTTCACGCAAAAGTTAGGGATTTGAAAAAGCAAATGACTGCGTTCCGCGTGTGGACTTTCATTGTTTTGTGGTTCAGAAGACCTGAGGTCCGTTTATCTGAATCAATCTCTTCCGAAGCTGAAGCATCGGAGAAGTATCGAAGTCGAGTGGGTCTTAGAGGGATCAACTCATGGTGTTCGTCTATGCCCCGTTGCCGACACTTGTATATACTGATGTATATTTATGTTTTCTTTTTGCGCGACTTCCTCATTCCAGGAGCTTGCCTCTGTTGTAAAACATTTTTGCCCATTCAGGGGTTCACCATCAATAAAATGCACATTATTCAGCAATTCTGCTTGTCTGTTTAGCATTTATCTGTTTTGTTTGCGAATGAAAACGCCGATGTTTTTGATAAAATGCGCATACATAAACTTACGGGCCTAGGCCCATTGATTGTTGAAACAATTAATTAATTGAATATTGTCACGAGATAATAACCTGGATAGGCCCCTTTGAGGAGGGTATCTTGTCTGTTTGTTTGTGTTGTTGCAGGTGTAGCACCTTCCAGAGGATATGTCGTGCGCATCCCCGAAGCAGGGCGAGCCCTCCTTCTCCAGCAGAGTTCAGTAGTCTCTCCTCCGCAGAATCTGAACGCAAGATGGTGAGCATTGATATGTCTTCCCCAAGTAGAGGTGATTCTCTTCCCCAAGCAGACGCATCCTGAAGGAATGTCACCTCATCAGCTGAGTCAAGCACCGAAGAATGGTGTCTCCCCCAGCACCGGGTCACAAGTGCAGGATTTCGTAGAAATGTTCGGGTGCCGAAGCTCGTGTTTTCCCCAGTAAAGTCGTCGAAGCAGGTGTCTCCCCCAGCACTGGGTCGCAAATGTAAGTCTCGCAGGAAGCTCTTCTCATGCCGAAGTATGCAGTAACTGATGGTGCCAGACTGAAGTCTTCAGCGGAATTGAGATTCCCCACCAGAGTTATATTCTCTCCTGAAGTTGGATGATTCCCTCTTCCCCAATAGAGTGTTGGAACGGCTGATGTTGTATTCCTCTGCAGAATTGTACTCTTCCCCGAAGTCAGATGATTCTTTCTTCCCCAGTGAAACTGAAATTCTGCCCCAGAGTCGTACTCTCCCGTTGAAGTAGAATGATTTCTCTCCCCGGCTGAGTCCGCAGGAAAGCAGAATCCTTGGAAGCAGTGGAGACCGTGAGCGGTTTTCCTAGAAGATGTTGAACAGCTGATGCTGTATCTCCCCAGGGTCGTACTCTCTCCAGTGAAGCAGAATGACTTCTCCTTCCTCAGCCGAGTTTGCAGATGCCCAAGAGAGCCGAGTCCTTGGAAGTTGATCAAATCGTGATTGGTTTTTCCCCAGTGGAGTGTTGAGCAGCTGAAGTTGTTTTCCCACAGAGTTGTTATCCCCAGAAGAGTTAGCCGAGACGGCCACGCAGTTCACTCCCGCGATTGACATCGCTTTCCTTCAGCAGGTTCGGGTTCTCGTAGAGCTTCGTCCCCTGCAGCAGTCAGCTGAAGTTGTTTTCCATGCAGCAGTCCGCGGAAGATCAGTTCCCCAGACAGAGCCTGATTGATATTGGCGTGTCCACGTTTTCCTCAGCAGGATGATTCCTCTACCTGAGTAGTTCTTGTCTCCTTGACAAAAGGGTTTCCTCCTCCCAGCATTTATTTTGCGGACGGGATCGCATCATTGTGCATGACTGCATAGCATTTAACGCTGCATAGCATTTAACACTGCATAGCATTTAACGTTGCATAGCATTGTGCATGATTGCACAGCATTTAGCATAAACGCATATCATTCCCACCGTGTGGGGCATAGCGCAGAAGCATATGCATCATAAGCATGATCTAGGTCATTATTATTCTTGCCTTACAGGTGTTCCACCGAAATACCAGTTGCTCAGGATGATTCCTGATATTCTCCCCAACAAGGTCGCTTTCTTAGGATGATTCTTAAGACCCCGGTGTAATCCCCACAGTCGCTCGCTCAAGATGATTTTTGAGATCCCCAGCGAAGTCTTCAGTTCGAGATGATTCTTGAATTCCTCAGCAGGGCCTTTTGCTTAAGATGATTCTTAAGACCTCAGTACAGCTTCCCGATTTGTTTGCTTAAGATGATTCTTAAGACTTCAGCGCATTTCCCGAGTTGTTCGCCTAGTGTGATGCTTGAGCTCCCCAGTAGCGTCCCCCAGCAAGAATTGCCCAGGAAGATTCCTGGAATACCCAGCAGAATAAAGTCTCCAGAATGGTTATCAGTTCAGGATGATTCTTGAAGGTGCCCGACGGAGTTGTTTGTTCAAGATGATTCTTGAAGTCCTTAGCAGCGTGATATGTCTGCTCCAACAGTGATGTCTAATCTGAAGATTGACTTCGTAAACGCCTGAGGGAGATATCAGAAGGTTCCTGTGAGATCAGATGTCCTCGTTGATGAATCAACGTGTGGCTGAAGATAAGGTTCCAAATTTTGTATTCAAGATGATCCGTGTTGGTCTGAAGACCAAGTCAGTTGTCCTGAGGAGATGATTGATCGCGATCAAGTGAATAGTGTTTCTTCTGACTGAAGTCGAAGATGTTTCTCCAGCTGAAGCGGAGTTTTGCCTGAAGGCAAAGTGTTTGAATCCCCGTAGGGTCATGAATGGCTCAGGATACCATTTCTTTGACTGAAGTCACAGATTTCCCAAGCTGAAGCGAAGGTGCCTAAGGGCAAGGTTATCCCCAAGGTCATGAATGACCTAGGATTCATTTTTCGGACTGAAGGCCGAAATATATCCCTGACTGAAGTCTCAGATGCTCTATAGCAGAGGCGGAGTTGCCTGAAGGCAGATTCATGTATCCTTGAAGGCCAAGGACCATTTCTTTAGACTGAAGTCGAAGATGCCTCCTGCAGAGTTGCCGACGGGCAAAGTTTACATCCTTGAAGGCCAAGGATGTTTTTTCTAGCTGAAGCTGGAATAGCCGACGGGCAGGGTTTCATCTTTCTTCAGAAGAACTTGAAGATTCTCCAGCGGATCTGGAGTGGCCAGGGGCCAGGGTTCCATCTATCTTCAGAAATACTTGAAGATTTTTTCTAGCTGAAGCTGGAAATGGCCAGGGGCCAGGGTTTCAAATATCTTTAATGTTGAAGTTCTACGGCGGGCAGTGTGCAGCAGTATTCCGATGTTCGTTATGGTTCTGAGGGTGAACCCCAGATCAGAGTGTGCTCGGTTAAGTCTCTCATTCCCAGCGGAGTAGTTTCAAATACGCAAGTGTACTTTTTGTTCCATTTACCAGGGGTGAACCCCAGGTCAGAGTTGTTCAGTGTTGCATGTGTCTGGCGGCGAGGTCAGATCATCAGTTGTTCGACGGCGAGGTTGAACGTTTGGATTTGACGGCGAGGTCAGATCATGTTTGTCCAGCGGCGAGGTTGAACGTTTGGATTTGACGGCGAGGTCAGATCATGTTTGTCCAGCGGCGAGGTTGGATGTTTGTTCGACGGCGAGGTTGAACGTTTGGATTTGACGGCGAGGTCAGATCATGTTTGTCCAGCAGCGAGGTTGGATGTTTGTTCGACGGCGAGGTTGAACGTTTGGATTTGACGGCGAGGTCAGATCATCAGTTTGTTCGACGGCGAGGTTGAACGTTTGGATTTGACGGCGAGGTCAGATCATGTTTGTCCAGCGGCGAGGTTGGATGTTTGTTCGACGGCGAGGTTGAACGTTTGGATTTGACGGCGAGGTCAGATCATCATTTGTCCGACGGCGAGGTTGGATGTTTGTTCGACGGCGAGGTTGAACGTTTGGATTTGACGGCGAGGTCAGATCATCATTTGTCCGGCGGCGAGGTTGGACGTTTGTTCGACGGCGAGGTTGAACGTTTGAATTTGACGGCGAGGTCAGATTATGTTTGTTCGACGGCGAGGTTGGATATTTGTTTGACGGCGAGGTCAGACTCTTTAAATCCCCAGTAGAGATGATGTTTGTACAACGGCGATGTCGAGTGTTTCTCCAAATGATGTGTGTTTCCGACGGCGATGTCAGATTCAGTTCCCCAGCGGCGAGGTTGGGTGTTGTGGTTGTCTGAAGGCAATATTAGAAGAATTTAATGTGGATAACCGACGGCGACGTCAGATCAGTATTTCCCCAGATAGTTGTCGTGCAGCTATTATTCCAGCGTTCGACAAGTTGAGTAGTTGGCAAATTTTCGGGTTTACCGATATTCAACCGTCTCGCACCTTGATTGGCTGAGAGCCGTTCGCTTCTCACCCAGTCAGGTTCAAGCCGTTTGAACAGGGGCAGCTGTTGCACCCCAAAATTTGACCAACAATTATTTATTCACTGAGTGTTTGAAAGTTGATACCTTCATCAGACAGTTCAAGAGATCCTCAGAGGAATTGGTTGAAACCAGGGTTGTGTGCTTCATAGCTTGAGAGTTGTGGGTGCTCCTCAGATGATTCTGAGACTTTGAGAATGAACTTGATGTTTTGAGAAAGCCTATGAGATGTATTGAAAGCCATCATGAAGCCCAGAGAGGTCATTATGCAAGAATTCAGAAGATTCAACCATGAATGGTAGAATTAGGGTTTTGACTGGGTCAACCCTAGGATAACTGAAAATTTGGAGAAGGTTGAGACCTAATCCAAGGGCCATGAGATCATGGAATGATGTATGGATATGTTATAGAGATGATTCCTAGACCAACTCATCATGATTGAGGAGTTTGAGAAGTTTCAAGTCAGGGTTTCCAAGGATTGTCAGTGAAAAAACCCTAATTTGATCCCTATCTTCCAGGCAGTTTTAGCTCAAGATGTGATTGATATCTCATCTTCCCCACAACATGAATGTTGTAGAGCTTGTTCTTAGCTTTAATTTGAGTGGTGGAAGTCCTTGATAGGAGTTGCAGAGCTCAAGTTATGGTTTTGACAAATTACAGGTCAGCAGAGGTATGTGAATCTGGGTCCTTGAAAGTCACCCAACTTGCAGACAACTTTTTCCCTAGTAGGATGATTCCTATGATTTCTTGGTCAACATGAATGTTGAATAGAATCTCCTTAGCTTTAATTTGAGTGGTAGAAGTCCTTGATAGGATTTGTGGAACTCAACTTATGGTTTGAACAAGACAGGGGTATTTTGGTCATTTGTCAGTTATAGGTCATTTTAAGCAAAGGCCATATCTCCTATTTACAAGCCTCAAATGGAAAAACTCAAAACATGAAAGTTGTTCAAAATGGGATTTTAAGTCTAGAAAGAAGGTCATGAATTGTTGGAAAAGCTTGTAGCAAGGATTTCCAAAGTTTGGGAAATTTGAACTAAAAATGGCTTATAAGTTTGAAAAGTTGAAATTGAAAATTGGTTTGGGAGATCCACAAATCCAAAATAGGTCATCCAATATATCATTTTGATTGGAAACATCATTTTGAGAACATTGGTTTAAATAGAATTTTGATTTGAGGCTTTAAAATGGGACATGCTTTGTAATATTGAAACTTGCATATTAAGGCACCCTTGCAAAACTCAACATAAGCCAAAGGTGAGCTTGTTTTTAACACATATCTTCTCAATATATCATGTAAAGGTATTTTGGCACAAAATTACAAGGCATAAGGCATGATACATGGGATTTTCAACTTATCATCACATGAGAAAATCAAGACTTTTCTAGCTCATTCTAGAAGGATCCAGGAGCTTCTATTGATCATTATAAGAAGAGTGAATCATGATGAGTATGAGGTTGGTCAAGGTTGAAGAATTCAGAGGAGAAAGAGAGAGGGAAATTGCCATTGAAGAGTTTCCTTCAAGATCAAGCAACTTGGGATTTCTTTCACCACAAGCTTTCTTCTCCAAAACCAGTGCAAACAGAATCATTTCCACCATTGGAGGATCATCCTGAAGCAACTACAAGGCTTGCAACCTCCTCTACATACCTCCACCATCACTTCTTGACAGGTTGGGATTCTTCTCCCTTTCTCCTTATTTATGTGGTCTCTGTTAGTTCTTTAGGCATAGAACTGTTAAGGTAGGATAGGTGATCAAATCCTGAGAATTAGGGGCCATTTCATGGAGTTCCATAGCAGGTGCAAGAATCTTTCATGATTGAGAACAAGTTGGATATTAGGTTTCAAGGCACGATTGATAGCTCATTGTGATAAGCATAACGTGTAGAACAAGATTGGGTCATTAATTTTGAGTTTTAGAAGAATTGATCTCAGGAGAAATAGGTGGTACCCGAGCTTTGAAGTTTTCTGTTTGAATGATTCAAGGAGAATTAATGAAAACTACGCGTGCAGTTTTGTTCCTTGTAATGAGTAGGCCATTTTCCTTTTTGGAATTTTTGGAATTCATCAAGTATCGAGGGAGATATAGGAGATGGAAGGTCTGTGCATGGAGGAAGGGTTTCCTGAAAACCCTAGAATTATTTGGGGACGATGGCCAGATGCCGTTGGATTAGTCCTAGGAGTTGACTGGATCATCTCATCCGAGGGCCACGATTTAAAAGAAATTGAGAGGGAAATCTGGGAATTGAAACGCTGCGTTTCATTAAACGCAGCGTCTGGGCTTAACATGTTCTCTCCTATCCGCACCCCCCATGATCCAGCCCATGTAATTTTGAACTAGCGTGTCTTGCTGTTTTCACCCCCTCCCCTTTATTCAATTCTTTTATTTTCTTTTAATTCCTTTAATATTTTCTTGCACTTTAAAAATTCCTAAAAAATAGAAAATTAAATATTTTTTAATTCTTGTTTTTTTCATATGTTAATAGATCTGTCTAGAAAAATATAAATGAATAAAATTTCCATTTTATCTTCTTTTCATATTTTTAGTATATTTTTCATTTTAATAGCTTTTTAATATGTTTAGTTTGATACCTCATTTTGTAGAATTTGTTTTAGGACCCTCCTTTAGTCTTTTTAATTCATTCTTTTTGGTGTGATTAGATATTGAATCATAGTTCCCCATAGGATTTAATTCTTGATTTTTAGGTTAAAATTTGATTAGATTAATTAGGTTAGCATTAGGGTATCCTAATTAGGGTTTATGTTATGCATAGGTGAAATAGTTCATTTTCTTTAGATAGTTTTGTCTTGTTTTTTGGGTAGGGGCATATGTGGATGTTATGGGTAGATGTTGTAGACCCTTGTGAATAATTGATAGATTTTCCCCCCTTGTTTTAGTATTTTTAGATATTTTCTGAAGTTGCCTGATGATTTTGTCTGTTCTGTGGTTATCTGTTCATCTCTGGGGTTTTGTGTGGGGAGTTTGTTGAGGAGCTTAGTTTGTTTTGAAGATCTTGTTGGTGAGCATGATGGAATAGAAGATTGTAGACCAAGACTCAGAGACCCATAGCTTGGCTTGTTCCCTGTCTGTGAGGTTTGAGATCCTGAAGTTTGAAGGAAGTTCATGGTACTTTCCTGAGGAAGGCACTATGAATGACTTTCATTCTTTCTTCTCACCTCTTTCTTAAGTATCCAATGATGTTGGAGCCAACTTGTGAGTTTAATTTCTCCTGAGGAGGAATGTAAACTGATCACAGTTGTTGAGCCACATAGGATACAACTCCTAAGTGGAAGCCTCCTAGTACTTTCCTGAGGAAGGTCCTATGAGTCTATTCACTTAGTTCCATTAGTTTATCTAGGATTTCTTAAGTATCCAATGATGTAGGAGCCAACTTGTGAGTTTAATTTCTCCTGAGGAGGAATGTAAACTGATCACAGTTGTTGAGCCACATAGGATACAACTCCTAAGTGGAAGCCTCCTAGTACTTTCCTGAGGAAGGTCCTATGAGTCTGTTCATTTAGTTCCACTAGTTCAGATAGGATTTCCTAAATATCCAGTGATGTTGGAGCCTGCTTGTGAGTTTAGTTTCTCCTGAGGAGGAATGTAAACTGATCACAGTGGTTGAGCCACATAGGATATGACTCCTGAGTATACACCTCCTAGTGCTTTCCTGAGGAAGACACTATGAGTCTGCTTACTTAGCTCCCTTTCTTTGGTAAGCTTGTTCTGAAGCTTGAAGACTGGGATTGTTTTCTTTTGGTTAGGTTTTGCTTTAGGGCTTTGCTTAGATTTGATCAGGATTCTGTGTTAGTGTTAGGGTTAGAGAGTAGATGATTCTTTCTCAAGCATGTGTTTTGTTTGCCTGATGGCACTTCATTTCTTTTATTTGTTCATTGCTTGATAGCATGTTGTTTATTTTCAGTATGATTACTGTTATTTCATGACTGGCTTGAGGTCGAGACGAGCTTGTGGAGGCTGAAGCCCCACACACATTTCCTCCCTCACTTGCATTGCATGCATTTTACTGTTAAAGCTGATGCTTTTGTCTGTTTTGGTGTATCATTGACATGATCCCTTAGGACTCTCATTTCCTTTGATAAGGACTTGATGATAGAATCTTAGGTTGAAACCTATGCATGACAACATCTAGGAGTTCCCTGTTCAAACCTCAACCATAGGATGAATCCATGGCATGATAACAGTAGGACTTGATAGTCTCCCTCCTAGTTGGGCCTGTTCTCTTCTCAGCTCAAAGAAGTTTAAGATACAGTAATCATGAATGATTTCTTTCGTACGCTACGAGCCTTAAGCTATCTGAGATCGGATGTTTAGTATGGTACCCTTTGGGTGACATGCGACGCATTCACTCTCAGGTCATAGTCTCTAGTGCGGTTGAGATCGCAAACACAATAAAAAACACTTCTTTTAGGAGATAACCCGTAGTTTCCCGAACTGCGTTTGCTCTGATCTTTCATACTAGATGAAAGTACGTAGGCATAGGATGCGACGTCCTAGCGAGCAACCGTCCCCATCTTCCCCCGTAGTTAGCCGAACTACGTTGACTCTGATTTCTCGTTCCAGACGGGAATACGTAGGCATAAAGTGCGACGCTTTGCCGAGTCATTTTTCTTTTCTTTTTCAGCCAGCCTTGATAGGTAGATAGATTAAAACCAACCCGTCCAAGTAAACAAACAAGCGAGGATCCCGTCGAGTACGACGGACGTGAGGGGTGTTAATACCTTCCCCTTGCGTAACCGACTCCCGAACCCGGACAATGGTTGCGATGACCTTGTCTTACCTTTCTTTTTCGTCAGGTTTTTCCGATCGTTTCCTTTCCCGCTCTGAGGGATAAATAACGAAAGATGGCGACTCTTCTGTCATGCCGGCACCTTATTTTCGCGCAAGTGACACAGCGCAGCAGTATTCAGAGCTTTATGGGGGCTGTGATCCCGTGTTTGCTGCATCAGCATTTTGCATTGCATTTCATGTGCATCTCATGCTTGCATTTCCATCCTCAGCCAGAACAGAGAGTTTACCCATCTTTTGTCCAACTCGCAGTTGACTTCCCGACATTTGCATTGGACTTGAGTTAGTTTCTGGAAGGATCATGAACTCCGCAGAGCAGAATCAGGTTGTCACCAGGGCCGAGTTTAAATTGTTGAAGAACCAGTTGAGTCAGTTCATGGAAGCCATAACAGCTATGACTAGAGGAGAGGACAATGTTCGGAGGACTCCGGTGAACAATGTTGCTCAAGCCCAGCCTGTGCAGATTCCTGTTAGAGATAAAGATGCATCTTCTCTTCATGACACCGATTATCAGCATTTCACTTTCCCTGTGCCCGATCATCCGAGGGTTGCTCTGAAGGTTAATGCTGAGAATCCGCGGATTGTTGAGTATATGAGAAGATTCCAGATGTTGGAAGATCAGGTGGCTACCCTGATGAGTAAGAATACTCTTAATCTAAATGTTGCGAGCATGTGTCTGGTGCCAGGCCTTGTGTTGCCTCCAAAGTTCAAAATGCCGAATTTTGAGACATACAAAGGGGATAGTTGTCCGAAGCTACATTTGGTTATGTTCTACAGAAGAATGACTTCACATGTTACCAATGACAAGCTTATGATTCACTATTTCCAAGATAGTTTGATCGGAGCATCTTTGGATTGGTACATGCAGTTGGAGGGTGATAGCATCAAATCATGGTCGGATTTAGCCAATGCCTTCGTGAAGCAGTACAACTACAACCTGGATATGGTTCCTAGTCGCGTGCATTTGCAAGAATTATATCATGCGGAGAATGAATCCTTTAGGGGGTATGTGCAGAGATGGAGAGAATTGGCTGCTCGTGTTCAACCACCGCTTCTGGATAGAGAAATGGTTGACCTCTTCTTGGATACTCTGAAGGGCCGTTATTATGACATAATGTTCAGTTGTGGAATGGCAAGGTTTGCGAACTTGAAAAGAATAGGAGAGCTTGTTGAGAGAGGGCTCAAGAATGGAAAGACGTGAGATACTCCCTATATCCCGGTTGATAAGAATGAATCAGTTGTCAGTTCCCAGGAGGAAGTGATGTTGTCTCAGAATCTCTAGCATCTCAGGCTCAGTTTTCAGACGCTTCAAATGTTCAAAGTCAACATTTGTACTGTCGTCAACCGCGTCAGCACGCCCGACAAAGACCAAGGAAACCTGAAAGGTAGTTTACTCAGATACCGGTGTCATACAATCGTTTGTTGCCTGATTTGGTCAAAGATGGGTTGATAGTGCCGAAGGAGACTAATCCGATGATCCCGCCTTATCCTCCAAGTTTTGATGCCAACGCCCGCTGTGAGTACCATGTTGGGGCACAAGGGAATTCAACAGATGACTGTAAGGTGCTTAGAAGCCAAATTCAAACTTTGCTAGACTCTAACAGGATATCTATCACGCCTCAGGGTGTTCAGATTAACGACCTTCCTTCATCCAGCCGAGTGGGTGTATCAGTTCAGGTTATGGGAGAGTTCACTAAGAGCAGATATTCAGAGACGTATCAAGATGACTTCAACGAGTAATTATGAAGATAGCTGGCTCAGCAGCAAATCAAGTTCGAAAATCCCGGTTCCCAGAAGCTGGCAACATGTGTTTTATCATGTCATTTCTTTGCATTTGCAGTTTCTTTTCTATTAAAGTGCAAATTGCATTCGTAAAACTTGTATTGTTTTCAATTGATATTGATAATGAAATGAGTATGCATGTTTTGATTTAATCCATTCGTGTTCACTCAATGTTTAAACTGATGTCCAACGCTTAGTTAAGCGGAATCCGGGGAGGATGACAAAGTTTAAAAGACGCGCAAGCTTCTGAATATATGCTTTTGAAAATAAAACTTGCTGATGATGTACAGGCATTGTTTCGAATCCCTAAACACCGGAGTTATAAGGAAGATAATCCCTTGACAACCCCTTTGAGCCTAGTAGTAGGAGTTTCTTTCGGAAAACAAAAAAACCCTCAATCTTAACCCGGGGCAGGGTAGGTGTTAGCTAATTTGATCGAGCGTCCAAATTGCATAAAGAAGTGTCTATTCGAGGATCAATCACACCTCTAGAGGTCGTGCCTACAAAACCGTGGTGGTTAAACATCAGGAGTGAAACAGTCACATTATTCCCCAAAGAGTCAGACAACTAGTGTCACATGACTTGTTAAAAAAAAAGCAAAAAGAATCAAAAGCCCGCTAAGTCAAAACTTGAAAACAAATGACTTAGGCAAAAATGAGGGCATCCCGCTGGACTTAATAATCAAAAGAAGCTCAAAAGAGTCAGTTCGGGCAAAAATTAGGGAAAGCGAAAAACTGAAAAAATGAAAAGGATTACAAAAGAAAAATCCTCAAACAAAATACAAGTCGTGTGACCCCAAGTGGCAAAGACGAAAAGTGAGTGGCTGTCACTCCAAAACTCATGGTTTCTCGAACTACCACTCATATCTTTCAACCTCTGAGACGTGAGCGCTAAGGTCGAATTAGCTAAACGCAGGATTGGAGAACATCAAGGTGAACGGGTGGGTTAAAATAAATTTTGAGCCTTTATCCTTTCCTTCAAAACCGTGAACCTGGCCACGTTACAACCGAAAAAATTCCTAATTGAAGCAGGTTTGTTTCGAAGGCATACTTCGGTAAAGATCGCGTCGAGACTGACTCTTAAAAGGGTTCTTCTTACCATATTGGTACTGATGTTGATATTCTGATAAATGATTTGTTCATTATATGCCATAAACTATTTTTTCCTTTTCCAGTGAACAAATTGGATGTCAAAACTGTCATATGCATTGCATTAATATATCTTTTATGCAGAACAACTTGTTTTACTCGCAAGTAAGCGTTTGACGACCGGAAAGTTTCCTACAGTGGAAAGTCTGATCAGGATAGAATGCAGAACGCCCGAATATTCCGTGAACCGGGGCAAGTTATATCAAGTAATCCCTAGCGATGTTAGCCATCCAAAGTCAGTTAGTCTGAGGTAATCAGGTCGAGATTCGGTAAATCTCCCAAAGCCAAAATTTTTACTCCAAATCAGCCAATCAGGGGCAAAGTCGTCACAGACAGGGGCATGCCACTTTAAGAAAAGCACAGAAGTTGTTTCTTTCCCGAGGGGCATCTGATTTGAAGCATCTCTCTGAGGTTCAGAGTGCTGGGACAGTTCATGTCAGACCATCAGGGTACAGATTTTCAGATTTCCATTCGAGGAATATCCCCACAGAGATCCCACAGACCAGGGCATATCAGAAGCGAAGGAATTGTTCCTCTCCGTGTCATCAGAGCTACTCATAGCTACTCAAGCAGGTTCAGCCAATCTTCGAGTGTGAGACAAACGGGAAGTCGTGCTATTATCCCTTGACCCTTCAACCAGAAACCGTGAATTTAGACAGGATGTTTTCTAGCGTCAGTCGTACCTGACCCACCACGGATAGCCTAAAAGCCCAATTCCTATTGGCAATCGTCAAGAAGCCCAATCCATATTGACGTGTCATTCCTAAAGCCCAATCCATATTGGCAATCACCATGAAGCCCAATCCGTGTTGGCGCATCAGTCCAAAATCCAATCTTCATTGATACGCAGGAAGACTTCGTTTGTTTTTGTAAGAACACAGATTGTTTCTTAGTAATATCTCTATGTTTTGATGATAACTCTTATGAAATTTTGTATTAAAGAATTATATACTCTAAAATTGGTTCATGAATATTTGCTGCAGATGATTAAAGTATATATACATCCAAGAGAAAATTAATCTGAACATGGAACTATGGAAGGCTCTGAAGAGTCAGAATCATCTTATAGAAGATTCTGAGCGCTGCCTGCAGAAGAATCTGAAGCAGAAGCTATAGAAGAATCTGAAGCAGAAGCTGTAGAAGAATCTGAAGCAGAAGACTCTAATAAGATCTGAAGACTCTGAAGAATTGAAGAACTTTGTATGAGAGTTAAGAAGCACAATTTTTCAGAAGACTCTGAGAGTACTACACGTTGCATGTACTGAGGATCTGATTCATAAAACTCTGCTCTGATAGAACTACACGCTAAAGCACAATTACTGCATTACTCTGATTCAGCAAAATATGATGGGTATCCAAGACTCTGATCATGCAGACTATGATGTTTACTTTGCTGAAAAGAAATACTTGTTGAAGAAGAATTCAAAGTAATATCTTTTGATTTGGCTCAACGACTATTTCCTCTTTCATGCTTGACACTAGAACACAGACCAAAAGCTTTTCTCTGTGCATTCTACTTCTAGGAAAGGTCATGTGATGTAAAGACAAAAAGGTTCAGGCCTTTTCAGTACACAGCCTCCAACGTCAAGACTATGTGGACTACTGTGCATATAAAAGCAAGTCTTCCTCATCTTCTTCAAAGTGATCAAGAACCAACGAATCTGTTATAGAAACTCTTACAAGCTCTCATAAAATATTCTTATTGCTGAGTTTATTCTTTTGTTCTTAACATTAAGTGAAAAATCACTATTGTGATAAATCTTGTTAGAAGCATTCAAACACTTGTATTAATCTTACATTTCATTGTAATAGTTCCTTAAGAAGATCCAGTTGGGATCAACAGTTCTTGAGAAGACTTTGAACAGTTGTTCTTAGTGCTTACTATTGTAATCAGTTGATTAAATAGTGGATTAAGTCCTTGTTTGAGAAAGGCAAATCACTCTAGATAGGGTGGACTGGAGTAGTTGAGTTCAACGAACCAGGATAAAAATACTTGAGTTTTTACTTATAAGTTTTATCTTCATACTTATTCAACCCCCCTTCTAAGTATTTTCTCACCTTCAGTTGGCATCAGAGCTCCGGTTCTGTGTGTGCTACCACTTTACAGTGACAGAAAAGATCCAGTGAGAAAAACTTTGATACTTATATTTGGTTGTTTATAATGGCTGATGTTTCAACATCTAACAAGTATGAAAAAAGAGACAGAATCAGTACTAAACCCCCTATGTTTGATGGGGAGAAATTTGATTATTGGAAAGACAGGATTGAAAGTTTTTTCCTTGGTTATGATGCTGATTTATAGGATTTGGTCATAGATGGATATGTTCATCCCATTGATGGAAATGGCAAGAAAGTAGATAGAAAATCTATGACAGAATCCCAAAAGAAGGAATTTAGAAATCACCACAAGGCTAGAACAATATTGTTAAATGCAATATCTCACACTGAGTATGAAAAGATCACAAATAGAGAAACTGCATTTGACATGTTTGAGTCCTTGAAAATGAATCATGAGGGAAACTCTCAAGTCAAGGAAACAAAGGCTCTGGCTCTAATTCAGAAGTATGAAGCTTTCAAGATGGAAGAAGCTGAATCTGTTGAAGCCATGTTCTTCAGATTTCAAATACTTACAGCTGGACTAAAGGTTCTGGATAAAGGTTACTCTACTGCTGATCACGTGAAGAAGATCATCAGAAGCTTACCTACCAGATGGAGACCTATGGTGACTGCGCTGAAAATGGCTAAAGATCTGAACCAGATTTCCTTGGAGGAACTAATCAGATCACTAAGGAGCCATGAAATTGAACTTGAGGAAGATGAGCCTCAAAAGAAAGGTAAGTCAATTGCCTTAAAATCTAATAAATCTGCAAAAGCGTTGCAGGTAATAGAGGAAAGCTCTGAAGAATCCTCATCTGAAGATGAAGATGAATTATCCATGTTGTCCAGAAGAATAAACAAACTCTGGAAGCATAAAGGAAAGAAGTTTAAAAACTTCAGGAAGTCTGACCAAAGAAAGGAATCTTCTGGACACAGAAGATCTGGCAAAAAGGAGGTTGTCTGCTACGAATGTAAAGAACCTGGGCATTACAAAAATGAATGTCCAATGCTTCTGAAAGAAAACCCTAAAATAAAATTCGATAAGAAGAAGAAGGTTTTAATGGCAACCTGGGATGATTCAGATACATCTGAATCTGAATCTGAAGCAGAAGAAGAATGTGCCAACGTAGCATTGATGGCAGACATAGAAGATCAGGAGGAAGGAATTTCAGGATCTGAATCTGACTCTGAATCTGACTCTGACGTTGAAGAGGTAATGGCTAAACTCACTAAAGATGAACTTATCAAAGTGTTATCAGAGGTTCTGAAGAGCTATAATAATATTAAGCTCAAATACAAGAAGCGTCAAAGCAATCTTGTATCTGAGAATAATACTCTCAAATCAGAAGTGGCTGAGCTAAATGAAAAGAACTTAAAAATGAAAAATGATTTTGAATTAGCTCAACAAGACTCTGACTCTGAAACTGAGTTTGAATGCAAAAATATTTTGGAAAAATATGACTACAGCTTTCAGAAGTTTCTTGCTAAAAGCATAGACAGAAGCAAAATGGCTTCTATGATCTATGGAGTTAGCAGAAATAACAGAAAAGGAATTGGATACAAATCTTCCTCTGATTTAAATCCAAAACTTGTTGATAAAATTATCATCAAGAAGACTCCTTTATATTCCCACTTTAAATTTGGTCACTTGAATGATATCAAACACACTCGTTCTGAAAAGAACATTCATGTGTTTAAATCTAAGGCTAGTCAGAATAAACCTTATGTTGAAAAACAGAAGTTTAGACGAACCTTCAGAACAACTAACCCAAAAGGACCCAAGAAGATCTGGGTACCTAAGAGTAAAATAATTCCTGTTGCAGATGTTCTTAGCAGCAAGGTCAGGACGCCAGTCATGGTACCTGGACTCTGGATGCTCGCGACATATGACGGGAGAAAGGTCTATGTTCCAAAGTCTGGAGCTTAGATCTGGAGGTGACGTAAAATTTGGAGGGAAACAGAATGGCAAGATCATTGGATCTGGAACTATTGGAAATGGTAACCTTCCCTCTATTACTAATGTTTTACTTGTAGAAGGATTAAAGAATAATCTATTGTCCATAAGTCAATTAAGTGACAATGGTTATGACATAGTCTTTAATAAAATATGTTGTAAAGCTATTAGTCAAAAGGATGGCTCAATCCTATTTAGTGGAAAGAGGAAGAACAACATTTATAAAATAAATCTTTCAGAACTTAAGGTTCAGAATGTTAAATGTCTCTTGTCTGTTAATGAGGAGCAATGGGTCTGGCACAGAAGATTAGGGCATATTAATATGAGACGTATATCTCAGATTAATAAACTTAATCTTGTCAGAGGACTTCCTAAGTTGAAGTTCACCTCAGATGCTCTTTGTGAAGCATGTCAAAAAGGGAATTTTTCAAAATCCTCTTTTAAATAAAAAAATGTTATTTCTACTTCCAGACCATTAGAATTACTTCATATTGATCTATTTAGACTAGTGAAAACTGCATCCATCAGAGGCAAGAAGTATGGATTAGTCATTGTTGATGACTATAGTAGATGGACATGGGTAAAGTTCCTAAAACACAAGGATGAGTCACATTTTGTGTTCTTTGACTTCTGCAAACAAGTCCAGAATGAAAAAGATTTCAAAATTATAAAAGTCAGAAGTGATCATGGTGGTGAATTTGAAAACAAATATTTTGAAAAATATTTTAATGAAAATGGCTTTGCTTATGATTTTTCCTGTCCTAGAACTCCACAACAGAATGAAGTTGTAGAGAGGAAAAATAGAACTCTGCAAGAAATGGCCAGAACCATGATCAATGAGACTAATCTAGCAAAGCACTTTTGGGCAGAAGCAATCAACACAGCATGTTACATTCAGAACAGAGTGTTTGTAAGACATCTTCTGGAAAAGACTCCCTATGAATTGTGGAGGAACAGAAAGCCCAACATTGCTTATTTTCATCCTTTTGAATGTATTTGTTATATGTTGAACACTAAAGAGAATCATAGCAAGTTTGATTCTAAAGCACATAAGTGTTTCATGCTTGGATATTCTGAACGCTCTAAGGGCTACAGAGTATACAATACTGAAACACAGATTGTGGAAGAATCTATACATGTTAGATTTGATGATAAGCTTGGCATTAAAAAGCCAAAGCAGTTTGAAAGTTCTGCAGATAGAGAAGTAGTCTTCACAGACTCTGAAGGCTCAGAGGCAGACAAAGCTCAAGTGAAGGAACCAGAAGCAACGCCAGATGCAATTCCTTTGACTTCTCAGATAAACAACTTAAACATTTCTGAAGAATCAACTGTTAGAGGATCATCTTCCAGAATCAAAGCTTCTCATCCAGAGAATGTGATCATTGGAAAGAAGGATGACCCTATCAGAACAAGATCCTTCCTCAGATCCTCTGAAGCATCATTATTTGGACTGGTGTCAGTAATTGAACCAACCACTGTGGATGAAGCTCTGCAAGATAATGATTGGATTATTGCCATGCAAGAAGAGCTAAATCAGTTCACTAGAAATGATGTGTGGGACTTAGTTCCAAGACCAAAAGGATTCAACATAATTGGAACTAAATGGGTCTTCAGAAACAAGCTTAATGAGAAAGGAGAAGTTGAAAGAAATAAGTCAAGGCTTGTTGCTCAAGGGTACAGTCAACAAGAAGGTATTGATTACACTGAAACTTATGCTCCAGTGGCAAGGTTAGAATCTATACGCCTTCTTATTTCATTTGCTGCACAATATAACATCACTCTATATCAGATGGATGTTAAAAGTGTCTTTCAAAATGGTATTATAGAAGAAGAAGTTTATGTTCACCAGCCTCCTGGTTTTGAGAGTGAAAAATTTCCAGAACATGTTTTTAAACTAAAGAAATCTCTGTATGGTTTAAAACAAGCTCCCAGAGCTTGGCATGAGAGATTAAGTAATTTTCTTCTGGAGAAAAACTTCATCAGAGGCAAAGTGGACACAACACTCTTTTGTAAAACATTTAAGAAAGATCTTCTAATATGTCAAATATATGTGGATGATATTATATTTGGA
This sequence comes from Lathyrus sativus, assembly GCA_963859935.3. NCBI lineage: Eukaryota > Viridiplantae > Streptophyta > Magnoliopsida > Fabales > Fabaceae > Lathyrus > Lathyrus sativus. The sequence continues at coordinate 273,391,001 of OZ012740.1, read as the reverse complement.
TCTACCAATACTATGCTGGGAAAGGAGTTTGCTCAATGTATGCAGGCAGAATTTGAAATGAGCATGATGGGAGAATTGAAATTCTTTCTGGGAATTCAAGTCAACCAAACTCCAGAGTGCACTTACATTCATCAGACCAAATATGTTAAAGAACTTCTGAAGAAATTTAACATGACTGATAGTAAGATGGCAAAGACTCCCATGCATCCAACTAGTACACTAGGCAAGGAAGAGGTAAGTAAGAAAGTAGATTAGAAACTCTACAGAGGTATGATAAAATCTCTTCTCTACTTAACTGCTTATAGACCTGACATTCTGTTCAGTGTATGTTTATGTGCAAGACTCCAATCAGATCCTAGAGAATCTCACTTAACTGCTGTTAAGAGGATTCTAAGGTATCTGAAAGGTACTACTAACGTGGGTCTGTGTTACAGAAGATCTGATAAATATACATTAGTTGGATTCTGTGATGCTGACTATGCTGGAGACAGAGTAGAGCGTAAAAGTACTTCTGGAAGCTGTCAGTTCCTTGGAAGTCATCTGATCTCATGGTACAGCAAGAAGCAACCCACAATTTCACTTTCTACAATAGAGGCAGAATACATTGCTGCTGCTGGATGTAGCACGCAGATGCTCTGGATGAAGAGTCAATTAGAGGACTATCAGATCTTTGAGAGTAATGTATCTATCTTCTGTGATAATACTTCTGCTATATGCTTGTCTAAAAATCCAATTTTACACTCTTAGGCAAAGCATATAGAAATTAAACATCATTTCATCAGAGACTATGTTCAGAAGGGTATTATAAACTTAGCTTTTGTTGATTCAGATCATCAATGGGCTGATATTTTTACAAAACCCCTTGCTGAAGATAGGTTCAAGTTTATTCTGAAAAATATTGGTTTGGATTTTTGTCCAGAATAATATGTATCAGAGGCAAACTTCTCAGATGCAAAATGTTTAATGCTCTGAAGTATTTCATTTGTTAATTTATTCATTTTTCTTGAATTATTTTACTTGTGTAAATCTGAACTAACAATGCTCAGAGGATTTGAACGTTGGCTAACGTTTCATTTCTCAAGAGATTTCAGACGTACAAGCAAGCAAACACGTGTAGCTCAGAAACTGGAAAGGTATAGTGCACTTTACTGAATTAACGTTTGAAGTACTGCTTTGAATATCTGACTTTTCTTGATTTTCCCCCATCTGTCAGAATCATAATTGTTGTGCAATGATGTTTTTACTTTTTCATTTAATGCTATGTAAAGCATGCTTATATGATTGTTTGTGTGCCTGATTTTATCTATAAATATCACAAATCACACCATTTCACACTTTTCACTTCACGAACCTTTTATGCATTTCTGTCTTCTCTTTGCTCTTCACCTAAACCCTAAACCTAAAACCTCTTTCTCAAGAACAACAATGGCATCTTCTTCATCAACATCTGCTCAGATGCAATCAACCACTACTGAAGCTTACAAGGAATCTGTGAGAACTCTTCTCACTCCAACTATAGAACTGGAAGTTCTGAGTGAATGCTTCATAGATCTTGAGTCCATTGAAGAAAATGGATTTAATCCTTCTTCAACCATTCAAACTCAGAGTTGGACAAAGTATTTTGACAGGCTTATGGGTCCTGTTTATCCAACTTTGGTGAAAGAATTCTGGATACATGCTCAGGTGTGCCCTAAATTTATCCATTCTTCTGTCCTTGGAAAGGAGATTGTGATTACTGAGAAGTTAATCAGACAACTCATTGGGTATTCTGAAACTGATGATGAAACCAGTCTACAATCTGCTCGTGTGGATCTTGCTGATGTGTTTCAAGAAGTTACTATTTCTGGGGAACCAACTAGCAAAGTAAGGGAACTGAAGCCAGTCTACAGGATCTGGGCCAAGATTTTCATGAGTTCCATCTTTCACAGAAAATCATCAAATTCCCCAGATTATGTCAGTGTTGAACAACTATACTTTATGTTCTATATGAGTAAGCAAAAGAAGGTGGACTTGCCTTATCTTTTGTTTAGTCACCTTCTGGATCATATAAAGGAAACAAGAGAAGAAGTAAGAGTCAAAACTGGAAAAGTTAGGAATTGGATTCCTATGGGTAGACTGATATCAGACATTTTAACAGAGAATGGTCTTGTGAAATATCTGTATGATACTGGATTGATAGAGGATCTGTCATATGTCATAGGTTCTGTCCTCAATGGCAATACTCTGAAGAGGATGAAAGTCATCACAAAGCTTGCCAGCAAACCTAAGAAAATTGCTACTAAGGATGTCAGCAACAGAAGGATTCCTGTTGAAGATTTTCCAATGTTCAGTGCTGACGAACCAAGGGAGATCATCTTATCCTACATAGTTGATTGTTTGTTAAATGGTGTTCCTCTGCCTGTGAACATTGTCCAGAAGGAAGGAGAAGTTCTGCCTAATCTTGTTAGAGAAAGGCGTTCAAAGAAGATTGCTGAAGAAGGATCTGAGGCTCAGCCAAAGAGAAAAGCCTCTGAAGCTGCTGTTAAGCCTCAGAAGGTAAAGAAAGTGAAACCCACTCCTCCAGAGGCAAGTCTGGAAGACATAAGAGAAACTATCAAACAGGTATTAACATCTGATCCAACTCCAACCATTCACTCTCCATTACCTTCACCTCCTCCATCACCTTCTAGACCACAATCATCTATACCACCATCATCTAGAATTCATACATCTGAACCCCCTCCATCTCAAACTACACTTTCTCAACCATCTTCTGTACAAACTCCATTTGAACCACCTCAAACAGAAACACAACCAGAACATCAACAACAAGAACCACCTCAGCCAGAACAACAACAACAACAACTACAACCAGAACAACAACAACAACTGCCAGAACATCAATCTCAACCCATTTCATCTGAACCTCCCCAACCAACTCCATCTGAACATCCCTCAATAATAGAACAACCGTTACCTGTTCCAGAACCCTCAAATGACATTCTTGATTTGGAACCACTTGCAACCATGGTTGTCTTGTCATCCACCTCATGTCACTCCACTGAATCATCTGATTCTGAATCAGAAGTTCACTCACCCTCTTGTTTACACATTCTTGATGCATTCAAACCTGCATTTTCTGATCTATCAGCACCTGACTAAATAAATCGTAGACTTTCACTTCGTTCAAAATTCAACCTCTCAGACTTTCAACCTTCATCATCTGAAGCTGACATTTCTCCAACCCCTACACCTTAAATCACAATACCACAACCATCTGAACCTCAACCATTTAAACCTCAACCATCTGAACCTCAACCATCTGCATCTCCACCATCTGAACAACCACCATCTGATCCAACACCTCCTAACACCACTTGTGAACAACCTCAGCCAAACTCTGAATCTGCTGAGAAAGTGACTCTTGAGGAATTTCTTTACCCCCACCCTAGATCAGATGTTGATAAACTGTTTGAAAATTTCAAAAAGGAAGTTCGTATGGGGATTGCACGTGTGGAAGAAGAGTGTTTGTTCAGTATAGATCCTGTTAAGTCTGAAGCTGCTTGGGATAAATTTATCTCTAAGTTCAACATGGTGGCCTCTCATCTCAAGACAGTCTGTGCTGAAGATGCTAAGGCAAAGTTTGCTGAGTTGGTAAGACAGACTCTGATGAGCATTCCCAAACCACCAGTGCTGCTTCTGGAAGCTGCTCCTGCTAAAGACTCTCCATCTGAAGATGTTGCATCTGATATGGACATTGATGCGTCTGCATCTGAAGTGAAGGCTGACAATTCAGAACTTGTGAAAGAGGTTAAGGAAATCAAGTCCTGGATGATCAAACAAGAACAAACCACTGAAGAGATTAAGACTTGGATGGCCAAGCAAGAAGAGTCTACTACAAAGATCACAGATCTTCTGACCCTGATTGCATCTCGCCAAACTTAGTTTCTTTTCATTTTTTTTGTGCACTGTTGTTTGCATCTGTCTTATTTTGCTTATGTGTTTATCATCTGTTATGTGAATCATCTGATTGAATGATAATGTTTGTTTTGTTTTTCTTCTGTTATCTTTTCTGTCTTTACACATCTTTTTGATTATGACAAAAAGGGGGAGAAAAAGAATCTGATTGTTCAATCCATAAGCAAATAATAAAACAAAATTCAGACATATTATTAACTATCTTTGAATTTAAGTCTTTCAGATTCTATTGTTTCATCTGACAAAATAAATTCATTGAAGTTATTCTGAGAATCACCCAACCAGACTCTGATTCTTGAAGCAAATTGTACTCTGAGTCTAAACGCAAAACCAGACTCTGTGCTTGAAAGAAGTCATCAGACTCTGATTAACCAGACTCTGTGTTTGAAAGAAGTCATCAGACTCTGATTCTGAAATACACTCAAGCAAAAAGGGAAGTATTTTTTTCCTTAGAGTATTCATTTCAGGGGAGATTCTTAATCTCAGGGGGAGTTATAATTATTGTTTTTTTTATTGAACAAAATTTCTCATGTTTTGTCATCATCAAAAAGGGGGAGATTGTAAGAACACAAATTGTTTCTTAGTAATATCTCTATGTTTTGATGATAACTCTTATGAAATTTTGTATTAAAGAATTATATACTTTAAAATTGGTTCATGAATATTTGCTGCAGATGATTAAAGTATATATACATCCAAGAGCAAATTAATCTGAACATGGAGCTATGGAAGGCTCTGAAGAGTCAGAATCATCTTATAGAAGAATCTGAACGCAAAACCAGACTCTGTGTTTGAAAGAAGTCATCAGACTCTGATTAACCAGACTCTGTGTTTGAAAGAAGTCATCAGACTCTGATTCTGAAATACACTCAAGCAAAAAGGGAAGTATTCTTTTCCTTAGAGTATTCATTTCAGGGGGAGATTCTTAATCTCAGGGGGAGTTATAATTATTGTTTTTTTTATTGAACAAAATTTCTCATGTTTTGTCATCATCAAAAAGGGGGAGATTGTAAGAACACAAATTGTTTCTTAGTAATATCTCTATGTTTTGATGATAACTCTTATGAAATTTTGTATTAAAGAATTATATACTTTAAAATTGGTTCATGAATATTTGTTGCAGATGATTAAAGTATATATACATCCAAGAGCAAATTAATCTGAACATGGAGCTATGGAAGGCTCTGAAGAGTCAGAATCATCTTATAGAAGAATCTGAGCGCTGCCTGCAGAAGAATCTGAAGCAGAAGCTACAGAAGAATATGAAGCAGAAGCTACAGAAGAATATGAAGCAGAAGCTGCAGAAGAATCTGAAGCAGAAGACTCTAATAAGATCTGAAGACTCTGAAGCATTGAAGAACTTTGTATGAGAGTTAAGAAGCACAGTTTTTCAGAAGACTCTGAGAGTACTGCATGTTGCATGTACTGAGGATCTGATTCATAAAACTCTGCTGTGATAAAACTACACGCTAAAGCACAATTGTTGCATTACTCTGATTCAGCAAAATCTGATGGGTATCTAAGACTCTGATCATGCAAACTCTGATGTTTACTTTGTTGAAAAGAAATACTTGTTGAAGAAGAATTCAAAGTAATATCTTTTGATTTGGCTCAATGACTCTTTCTTCTTTCATGCTTGACACTAGAACATAGACCAAAAGCATTTCTTTGTGCATTCTACTTCCAGGAAAGGTCATGTGATGTAAAGACAAAAAGGTTCAGGCCTTTTCAGTATACAGCCTCCAACGTCAAGACTTTGTGGACTACTGCGCATATAAAAACAAGTCTTCCTCATCTTCTTCAAAGTGATCAAGAACCAACGAATCTGTTATAGAAACTCTTACAAGCTCTCATAAAATATTCTTATTGCTGAGTTTATTCTTTTGTTCTTAACATTAAGTGAAAATTTACTGTTGTGATAAAGCTTGTTAGAAGCATTCAAACACTTGTATTAATCTTACATTTCATTGTAATAGTTCCTTAAGAAGATCCAGTTGGGATCAGTAGTTCTTGAGAAGACTTTGAACAGTTGTTTTTAGTGCTTACTATTGTAATCAGTTGATTAAATAGTGGATTAAGTCCTTGTTTGAGAAAGGAAAATCACTCTAGATAGGGTGGACTGGAGTAGTTGAGTTCAACGAACCAGGATAAAAATACTTGAGTTTTTACTTATAAGTTTTATCTTCATACTTATTCAACCCCCCCTCCCCTTCTAAGTATTTTCTCACCTTCAATTTTCCCCAACGGAAGTCCAATTGTCATTGGCACGGGTAAGCTATCCCCAAGGAAGTCCAATCATGCTTAGTACATTTGGTTATCCCCAGCGAAGTCGGTTCACCTTTCCAGCATTTATTTTGCTGGAATAATTCTGTGATACCCTGTTATCCCCAGCGGAGTTGGCTTTGTCTTCAGCATTTATTTTGCTGGAGCAGTTCTGTATCCAGTTTCTCTGGCGGCCCGAGCCTGCACTTGCATCTTGCATATATCATCATATTTGCATCATATTTGCATTTCATCGTCAAATGCATAGCATTCCATCTTATATGAAGCATTACACCATAGAAAAATTCAAACATATGCATATGCATACGGAGCATAAGCCAGTTTTTCTATTAGCCTTCCGTGGCAACGTGAATCACTCTGCAATCAGTTCAGGGGCATTTATCCAGCAACTTCATTCAGACAGCTCTTTGGTTTATTTGATTTTCAGATCATACAACGGTTATGCTTTGTCCATCAATCATCTGACGACGACAGACTTTTCTTTCCGTCAATTCCTATTGACGACGTGTCCCTCCGAGCAGGTTTTCTTCTCGTCAGTTCCTATTGACGATGTGTTTCCACAGCAGATGTTTTCTCCGTCTATCTTTAGACGTTGTGAGTTTGGGTATGGTGTTCTCTCCGTCTATCTTTAGACGATGTGAGTTTTGGGTATGGTTTTCTCTCCGTCTATCTTTAGACGATGTGAGGTTTCAAAGTGATCTTTCAGATATGGTTTTCTTTCTGTTTATTGGATGAGATGACATTTCAAGAGGGGTTTTTTCCTGACCATTGATCCTTATTGACGTCGAGGCTCTTTGAAGAATGTTCGGTTTTCCTAGTTGTTGATTCTTATTGACGACATGGCTCTTTGAAGGTGGTTTTCTTCCTGTCAATTCTTACTGATAATGTGGCCCCTTTGAGGATATTGTTCTTTCCATCAACTCCTATAGACGAAAGGATTCTGAAATTTGATGGGTGGTTTTGAGGTTCATTAACATGGTCTATATTGTTCCTCTCGTCTATCATTAGACGATGCGAGATTCAAATATGTTCCTCTCGTCTATCATTAGACGATGCGATATTCAGATTGTTTTTCTTCCTGTCTATCATTAGACAATGTGAGCCTTCGGGATGGTGTCTTTCCGTCTATCATTAGACGATGTGAGTATGGATATTATTCTCCTTCGGGATGGTGTCTTTCCGTCTATCTTTAGATGATGTGAGTATATTTCTCTTCCTGTCTATCGTTAGACGACATGAGTGGATCAAGTGCATGTTGATCCCACCTTCGGGTTTGTTATCTGTGGCGTCACGCAGGTAACTGGTGCTAAAGTCAGGTTCTTTGTCAGATGATTGATCAGTTTGTTGCCGTGACAACTGGATTCAATTTTCTGGATATTTGTTCCCTAAACAGTTTTTGCAGTTTATTTCTGCAGGTTGGCAAATTTTCGGGTTTCTTTGGTATTCAACCGTCTTTTACCTTGATTGGCTGAAAGCCATTCACTTTTCATCCAGTCAGGTCCAAGTCGCTTGAATAGGGGCAGCTGTTACACCCCAAAATTTGACCAACCGTTTCTCGTAATTTGACTTATGTTTCGACTCATTTTGCATTTTGTATTTGCATACCGCATATATTGCATTTTTTAGTCATATTGATTTTATCGGGATTACAGTCCTCTTCTCGCGTTTCAGGCAGCTCAAACCGTTTCGAGTACAGAGATTTATTTTGGGAGTTGTGCCCCTCCCGGTGTTTTCAGCTTCGCGCTGTTATTTTTGAGGATATTTCGGTGTCCGGTTGTTACCGTTTATTTTGCTATATTCTCGCATCTTTTTTAATTGATTTAATTGGCTTTTGTTGCATTTTCTAGATTTTTTTCCTTAATTTCTAGAATATTAAATAGATGTTAAATAAGTTAATTGTTTTTCTAGAATATTAAATAGATTTTAATAGATTTTAAATAATTTTTCTAAATCTAGTTTCTTTTTAGAATATTTGAATTTGTTTAGCAATTAATATATTTAATTCATTTTCTTAGATATTAATTGTTTTGTTTTAGAAATTAATAGGTTGAATTTTCTTCTAGATTTAATTTATTTTAGAAATTAATAGGTTTAATTCTTTTTTAGATATTAATTGAATTGTTAGAATATAATAGGTTTTATTAATAGATTTTAATTTCTTTTTAGATTAGTTTAATTCTTTTTAGAATTTCATAGATTTTAAACTCTTTTTAGATTTTAATATAGATATTAATTGGTTTATTTAGAAAATTAATAGGTTTAATTCTTTTTTAGATATTAATTGATTTGTTTTAGAAAATTAATAGGTTTAATATCTTTTTAGATTTAATTTGGTTTAGAGTTTCATAGATTTTAATTAGAGGTTAAAGTGGATTTTAATCAATTTTAATTAGGTTAATTAGGAGTTAATATGGTCCAGATTTTAATCCATTTCCGTTTAATAGTTAGTTGTAATCATCATTAGTTTAACATTAATTGAGTGAGTTAATTGAGTGAGTTAATTGAATCAGTTTTTTTTAATCATAGTTTTTAATCAGCATTAGTCCAGCCATTATTGGGGTCTAGTGGGCCAGGTGTCCGTTTTGGGGGCCCACGAGTTCAGTCCATCTGCGTCACATGTCCTATATAAAGCCAGCCACACGTTTCTCTCTCTCTCTCTCTCTCTCTCTCTCTCTCTCTCTCTCTCTCTCTCTCTCTCTCTCTCTCTCTCTCTCTCTCTCTCTCTCTCTCTCTCTCTCTCTCTCTCTCTTCCACCTCACTCCACCACACTTCCACAACGCGCCACGTTTCCACCTCACTACCCTCCAGCGTGCCACCTCATCCTCTCTCTCTCTCTCTCTCTCTCTCTCTCTCTCTCTCTCTCTCTCTCTCTCTCTCTCTCTCTCTCTCTCTCTCTCCCTCCCATGCAGCGTGCCACGCGTCCCACTTCACCCCTCTCTCTCCGGCCATGCAAACAGCCGGAGCTATCACCGGAGAAATCATCACGGCCAAATCCACACCGTAACTGACGCCGGAATCAGTAACCGTCACCGAAAAATTTATATGACCTTCATCGTTTTTTCCAGCTTCCTCAATCTTCATCTTCTCCATACATTTTTTTTCCAGAAATCAATAGAACCTCCACCGTGTTCTTCGTGTTCTTCACCTCATTTCCAGATTTCATGAAGATTCAACCATCTCCGTCCAGATTTCCAGAAACTTCCTCATCCGTTCATCAAGAACGTCCAACCAGCAACTTCCGGAACTGCAATTCGTTTCCCAGATCTCATCGTTTTCATGAAGATCAACAACAAAACTTCTTCAAGAACATTCATCCAACTTCATCAAATTTCTTGTAATCTTCACTGATATCTTTATCAACCTTCAACGAACTTTTTCATCTTCATACAAAATCCAAGAATCTTCATCACTTTTGTCAAGAACTGCATGAATCTTCATCCGTTTCTCCATCAAACTCCATAATCATCTTCATCGGTTCCAGAAGCTTCATCATCTTCAGGCGATATTCAACCAACTTCTTCATCTTCGTACAAGAACCTTCAAGATCTTCATCTTCTCCGTGATCTGGATCTACGAAATACCCCAGGGATCTTCATCAAGAAGCTCTAGATCTACCAGTCATCACAAATGCCATCGATCTTTAACATGCAAACAATCGACCTCCAAGAACACTCATCATCATCTCCAGATTCTTCACCAAACAACTACGATCAACATCAATCTTGGAATGTAGTAACTGGTCTTTAGAGCTTTGTTTGATATCAAGTTCTACGGTTTCGTTTTGTTTGATTTGATAGGACAAGGTGAACGCAGAAGGTTGAAAGAAGTGGGAAGGAGACGGTGAGGTTGGGGGGGGGGGGGGGGGGAGGGTGACGGCGGTGGAGAGGAGCTATGACGTTCTAGGGTTTTTGATTGGAGTTGGAAGGTGGAAAGGTTCGTGTATTGGATTGGGATGTTGGGCCTTGGGCCCAATTGTTGCAGTTTTGGACTCACACCATGCGTTTCACCACTACACCCCCGTCCCTTGTTTTCTTGTTTTTTGGCTGTTAGACTCTTTTTGATGGGCTGGGCCCAACGTTTTCTGGACTCACGCACACTCTGTGTCTATCAAACGCACCCCCCGTTCCCTTGAGTTGTTTTTTTTGCTATTGTATTGTGGGCTCAAGCCCAATTGTGTTTTTTTTCAGGTTGTACCCCATGTTTGGCTGATGTACCCCCTTCCCTTTTATTTTTGTTTTTTGTATTGGATATTCGTTTGTAATAGATGCTAGTTTTATTTTCTATTTTTCTTTTAGGAATTATAATTTTATTTTTCCTTTAGAATATTATTATATATTTTTAGCATAGATTTTATATTCTATTTTGTTAAGCACTATTTTTTCTCCTTAGGAATTATAGTTTAGGATATTATGCACTATTTTTTAGTATAGATTTTATATTCTAGAATTTATATTCTATTAGCATTTCCTTTTATTATAGAAAATTATATAGGATTTTTATTCTATTTTCTATATGCAATTTCCTTAGAATTTCTGTAGAGTTTCCTATTAGGAATTTATCGCATTTTTAGGAGTAGAATTTTATTTCCATTTGTTATTGGATTTCTCTCCTCCTTTCTCATTTCTTATCTGATTTTACTTTGATCTTATTCTGTGTTGGCCGTGTGACATGATTCAATTGGAGAATGATTTTCAATATCATTTCTCTATCTTGTCTTTGACACGGATATCGATACGCTACATCTTAGAGTTTGATTTATCGTACAAGTCAAATTGTGACGGTTTAGCGGTACATTGTTTCTGATTCGAAACGTCGTCATCAAGGATCCAGAGAGGAGAAGATTGGAATGGAGCTTGTGCACAATGTCGAGGGCCAATGGAGCCGCTTCGTTCGATAACATCTTTCTCATTCAAGTCTTCGTACAACCGTCGAGTGTTGTGATCTATAGCGTTAGATACGTAGGAAATGACAATTGAGCGGTCTCCTCTCAATCGTCTAGAGTGTCTAGTATAGCACCCTTTGGGTGATATACGACGCACTCGCTCCTACGTCTTTGGTCCTTGCGTGTGTGTCCCGAGTTCCTTCCCGTTTAGGCGTGTTAGGCCTGCTTCCTCTTTGTTCTCGCCCCCGCGCGATCGAAACCCTTTTCTCTCGCATTCAGGCGATCGAGACCCCTTCTTTTGCCCCTGTGCAATCGAGACTCGTTTTCCATAGTGCGCCGAACTATGTTTGCTCTGATCTCTCATACCAGACGAGAGTACGTAGGCATAGGATTGCGATGATCCTAGCAAGCTCCCTTTTCCCCTTTCCTGTAGTTAGCTGAACTACAGCTGCTCTGATTTCTCGTGCCAGACGAGAATATGTAGGCATAGGATGCGATATCCTAGCGAGCACACTAACAACTAACTCTTCTGTTCTCTCGCTGCCGTGCGATCGAGACTTTCCCGCTGACGGCTGATGTTCCCTTTCTCTTGCCCTAGCGCAATTGAGACCAGACCGTAGTTCTAGTTCCCGTAGGTTCCCATACCTTTAAACCCGACATACTACGTCCGTTCTACCGCAAACAGGTAACGCCTAAGTCTCCGACGAGCGAGCATCATACACCTAACTGCTAGAATACGCACGCTAGTATCGTCAATCCTTTCTCTCACCCCTGTGTGATCGAGAACACCCTGTAACCCGTAGTTACCCGAACTATGTTTGCTCTGATCTTTCGCGCCGTGTGAAAGTACGTAGGCACGAGATGCGATATCTCGGTGAGCAACCCTCCCCCGTAGTTTCCCGAACTACGTTGACTCTGACTTTCCCATTGCACGAGGGAATACGTAGGCATAGAGTGCGATGCTCTATCGAGTCAGTTCTTTCCGTTTAGATTTAGAAGCCGTAGCTAGATTGTTTTTCACCTGTAGACAAACCAACAAGCGTGGATCCCATCGAGTACGATGGACTTGAGGGGTGCTAATACCTTCCCCTTGCGTAACCGACTCCTGAACCCAGACATGGTTGCGATGACCTTTGTCTTATGCCTTTTTCGTCAGGTTTTTTCCGATCGTTTCCTTTCCCGTTCTGAGGGATAAATAATGAAAGGTGGTGACTCTTTTGTTTTGCCGACACCTTATTTTCGCGGTAGCGACACATGGTTCAGAGCTTTTCTCCTCATCTTTCGCTTGCATGTCTTCTTCTTCCTCTTTCTAATTCTTCTGTTCATCTGAAAAGAAAAAAACATTGTTAGAGTGGCTTACCTTTTTCTCTATGATTTTCGGTTCCGGTTTGACTATTTCCCGTCCGTTTGGACGATGGATTTTGTTCGTGGTGGTGACTCTGGCCGGTGATGAAGCTATCTTCTGAGGCGGTGGTGGCGGTTCGTTGATCTTGATGATGAAACTTTGAAGGTTTTTTCAAAAATCTCCCCTCTTCTGATAAGTCGTGAGAACGACCGCCGTTTTTTTTTTTCTTTTTGTCTCCTCTTTTTTCATTTACAACTTATGTTTATATAGGTATCAAATTAGGGTTAACTCTAACCTAATGCCCATTTTAAAGTCCAACTTAAATTAATATTAGTTATAACTAAATAGAATTTAAATAACTAAAATAAAATTAAAATGCAAAAAAACATAAAAAAAATTATGTTAAAATGAAATAATCATAATAACAAATTTTTAATATTAACATGAAATAAACCTAGCAGTTTTTTTTTTATATTAAAATGAAATAATCATAATAATAATTTTTTTAATATTAAAATAACATAACAAACTGATATTAAAATAAAATAATCATAACAAAACAAAATAAACAAAAAAAAAAATCATTTTTATTAAAATGAAATGAAACAATTTTTTTTATTAATAATGACATGAAACAACAATAATAGTTAATTTTATTAAAAATGAAATGAAACAAAATTCTTTTTTTTTTAATAATGAAATGAAACAAAATTTTTTTAATAATGAAATGACACAAAAGGAATTAAATTTATTAAAATGAAATGAAACAAAAAGAATTAAATTTTTTATGAAAAATGAAATGACAACCCACACCATCCGATTAATCTCTGTCTCCGATACCACCCCCGACTAATCTTTTCAATAATTTAAATGAAGTTTTATCAGAATAAATCCAACCCGTCGATTCCTCAAGTGGACATATCTTTCCGACTATCCTCCATGATTAAACTCTTCCGATCCACACTCTCGGCCTCAATTCTCATCAATGAACTCAAATGGCTCAAATTCCATGACTATAACTCATATTCACAAATTGGCAACCGACTGCGAATAAATGACCATTTTACCCTTCACCAAGCTAAAGAGCGCGCAACGTGATTTTTCCTGCAAAATCAACAGACTACACAAACCTATTAGTGACTGGTTAAATGCAATGGAATGCGAGATGAATCGACTAATCTTAGGGCAAAATGGATGCAACACTTGAGAACATGGTGTTTCTTGTATTCCAAGCTAATGCCATAACCATATTAGGGTTGAATCTTTGTGTACACCACCATGCTTCAGAAACTTGGCATAATTGGTTTGTCTTAGCTGAATTGTAATATTCAACATTGTTCATTGAGTTGTAAACACCAATCACAGATTATGTGATTGAGAAGAAAGTGAGTAGGTTCTCATATTTAGGGGAAGTCCTTAAATACAAAGGCACTATGATTAGAAAGAGACTTTGAACATCAAAGAGTTTGTTGGTTCTTGTAAGACTAAATGTACTAATTCGAAATAGTGAATTTCCTTTCTTGGGTAGAGTGTCCCCCAGACGTAGGTGTGATTTCACTGAACTGAGTTACCAATCTCTTGTGTTCTTTACTACTTTTTTCTTCATTATCTTGAATAATATAATATGTCATATCTTGCTTGGAAATTAATTTTGTTTCTGATTCACAATGTCTCAGACATCGTGTTTGACATCTATTCTTAAAAATTATAATCTCTCCTAAAACAATAATTCTTATTGTCAGAACCATTTGATCTAACATCTCTTCCCTATATATATATATATATATATATATATATATATATATATATATATATATATATATATATATATATATATATATATATATATATATATATATATATATATATATATATATATATATATATATATATATATATATATATATATATATATATATATATATATATTATTGAAAAGCCCTTTAATTGATATTTTAAAATATTAAAAATTAAGGTTATACACATTAATATATGAATAATTTTGTAAAAAGATCAAAATATATATATATATATATATATATATATATATATATATATATATATATATATATATATATATATATATATATATATATATATATATATATCTATATATATATATATATATATATATATATATATATATATATATATCTATATATATATATATATATATATATATATATATATATATATATATATATATATATATATATATATATATATATTAAGTTTATAATGGATTTTCTTAATAAAACCGACTTCCTTAAATGTTTATATAAAGTAACCAACTTGTACTATGACTAGAAGTAGACTAGTAGTAAAAGTGAAGATTGAAGGAACAGAGATCAAGGACACATTGGATCATACAAAAACGTAGTAGCAGTATATTATTCTGATGATGACAGTAATGAGTTAAAAACACATGTGGTACACATACATAAAAGGCCTCATTCATCATCACCCTTCACACACAACACCTTCACACTGTCGACACAAACCCAAACTCCAAATCAATTATTCAATGGCTATGGAAGAAACAACATCAACCATCATGGCAGCACTTTCATCTCTCCCTTCTCACCACCTCACAATTCTCACTAACACCATTCTCTCATCCATCCGCCGCTACCACCACCGTCTCACTTTCCTCCTCTCTTCCCCAACTCTCTTTTCCTTAACACTTCGTCACCTTCACACACTCTCTCTCCCCCAAAAAACTTTACTCATTTCACGATATCTCCTTTCGTCTCTCCACCTTCTCACCCAATCCAAACTCTCCACGTCACCTCTTCCACCTCCTGCCTCAACCTCCATGAGAGACCGTGAAATCGACGCGGTCTTGCTACTTCTCTTATTATGCGAAACGCATAAACACAATCCGGACGCTCTAAACGCACCGTGTTCTGATTGGAGATTGAATCTGAGCAAACTCTTCTGCGATACATTGTTGACGTTTTCTTACTCTTCAGCGCCGCCGCTCGGGGCGTGTTTGGGATCTGTTTTGATTCCGTTTATCGAAACAGTGAGTCGGTGTTGGAGATTGGTGGATGTTTTAGCCTGCGACGGTGGTGGTGAAAGTGGAAAGGGAGTGAAGGAAGTGGCGGCTTCGGCGGCGACGGTGGTTTCTTTGCCGGCGGTAGGAGTGAGTGTTGGCGGGAGAGAGTGTGTGATATGTAAAGATGAGATGCGAGTGGGGAGAGACGTGTGTGAGTTGCCATGTCAGCATCTGTTTCATTGGATGTGTATTTTGCCGTGGCTGGGAAAGAGGAACACGTGTCCTTGTTGCAGGTTTCGGTTACCGTCGGATGATGTATTCGGAGAGATCCAACGGCTGTGGGAAGTCTTGGTTAAAATTGGTGCTAGATGAGTTAATTTTAGCTTAGAGCATCTCCAACCATGAACTCATTTTTGGGTTCTTTGTGGGATCAATTAAACCACGTCAGCTTAAAGCAACTCAACTAAATTTTCACTTCAATGGTGCAACTATGAAGAACTCATGTTGGGTCCCACAACTTATAATTAAAATATAGTTTTTATATTATAAAATTAATATTTTAATATTGTAATTATAATTTTCATATGATAATTAAAATAATAAATAAAATTTTATATTAAATTATAGCTTTTAGATTATAAAATTAATATTTTAATATAAGAACCGTTGAAGAACCGTTGCTTAATTAAGAACCGTTCAACAACAAGGCAATCTTGAAAACAACAAATATGGGTGCCATGTTGGCAAACTCACCTTAAGAACTCCCATTGGAGTTGGTCTTACAAACAAATCGAAGAAAGGCATATTTATTTACTCTTTACTGTTGTTAATAGATGAATAGATGAAATGAAAGGGAAGTAGGACCCACAGAGCACAGTCAAGGCTTGTGATATGTGTGATGAAGAAAAGATGGCGTGGAAATTGGTTGGCTTAATATGGCTTTTTGCATAAATTTGTCTGGATTTTAATGTTTTTGACCTTAGACAAGGACTATTGTGGTAGAGGAGGCTAATTGAATGATTGTGTGGATATAAAATATACAAATGGGAGGTTCTTATAAAATAATCTTGTATGTACATTAATATTAATAGACTAGTATACATGTTTATGAGGACGATTGGATGAAGCTACACTCAAATGTTGCTTTTAAGAGTGACTTGTGAGGTTTTGGCAGAATAGTTTCTACTATGGTGAAGTGGTATTTGAAGTCTATGGCGGAAGTTTCTTGTATTGTTGGTAGTTGATTTGTATTAGGAAGTTTCTTGTATTGTTGGTAGTTGATTTGTATTAGGAAGTTTCTTGTATTGTTGGTAGTTGATTTGTATTAGTAATTATAAATGTCATTTTTGAAATAATTTTTTGTTTTCTTTAATTGTTACTTTGTAGTATTAAATACATTTTTGTCAAAATTACTCATAGATAATTATTATATAGAGAGAAAAAATAAAATAAACGTAATAAATAATTAAGGATATAATAGGTAAAAGGATAATTATTGTATGAAAAGTAACAATATTAATTAATTTTTTTGATATATGTAAAAAAAATTAAAAAATGACACTTAAAAAAGAACAGACAGAATATTAGCCTCATGAGTTATGTCAATGATTTTATGTGCACTAATACGAACAAGCGATTGCTTAGTCATTCTCCCTTGATTGAAATCTCATTTACACATTTTTGTACGACAAACATTCAATCTAGAATAACTCTACCTATCCATCTATTTATTGTAGAAATTGGATTGACCTTTGCCAGTGGTGGAGGCAGATCCATTACATCTTCAAAAATAACTTTGAATTCCATTTATTTTATATTTTTTGTTGAGTTGATTTATTTAACTATTCAGTGATATTTTCGTAAATACATCTTCAAAAATATCAAGTGCAAAATTGAATATATCACCATTTTACATGATCATCTCTCCTGCACTCTATATCACTTCCATATGGTTTATCAGAGACATTTTTTCCACTTCGGAGTGACCCGCCTCAAGATCCATCCGGATGCATCATGTATATGTTATCTCAAATTTTCAATGCAAACATTAATGACAGGAATGAGATAAGGATCATGCAATAAGCATTTTGTTGAAAAGTCGAAGTGGTATGTTATGACCATGAAGTTTTCGACAGTTTTAATTTTGTCGAAGGTAATGTTAACTCTGGTCGATATTGCAATGAGTAAGAGACTAGGAGGTTTGTTAGTTTTGAGATTTAGTGAAATTTAAAGTGCCCAAAGATGTTTACTCTACGCAGTCGAAGAAGTGTAATTGGATAAGATTAGACCATTATTTAAGGACGCGTGGAAGTCGGTCGAAGTTGAAGGCTGCATGGAGATAAAGACGTGACATATTGTGCTTAGTCGATCGTTGTAGACGGTTATTTTAGGATTAGTATATAAGTAGTACTTCACTTATGTTTTAGGGGTCCGTAATTGTACACAAATTCGACAAAAACTTAAAGTATTTGTGTGTTGTAAGAAAAGAGTCAACAATGTACGTACGCGTTCCACTTTTATAAATTAAAATGTTTATGTTCAAATCATTTACTGCATTTGAATTTAGTTTTCAGTCACTCTTAATTCTTCTTTGCATTTCGATTCCAGTTTGATTTTAGCCATTATTCTCAAAACTTTTCATTTCGATTTTGATATCAAAATTGCTTAAAACTCGCGATTCACACAAATATGTCTCAAGATCTTTTCGATTTTAATCCCTTAAGTATTAATTAAAACTTATTTTTGTTTAACAAATTTTCCAGTAAACAGTGTATTGAGTGACTTTAAAAAACGCTACATTTGTTGAGGTTTTTTTGAAACCAGGGTGTCCTACACCAAATACATCATTGGAGTGGACGATACATTCCCCAAAAAGGTGGAAACTTGGCTGAATCAATTTCTGGAAAGGATGGAAGAGTTCACCAAATTGAGCGAGTTTGAAAGAGAATCAAATAAGAAAAAGTCAAAGGAGGAACGAGTAGTAGATTTATGCGGTGATGCATCTTTTAATACATTTTAGATTGTAATCCATACACTTTTTAATGTATTATCGTCAATGATGTAATATTGATACAATTTAAAACACAAGTAATATATATTTAGCAATGATAGTGTAAATGTCGACTATTTCAGTTTGCAAATTTTATGGTTTACATATTATATTTTTGTTTACAGAGTTTTTGGTGTGATTTTGGTTTAGGGTGATTTCAAATATGCATATCTGAATACATTCCACTAAATTAAAAAAAATACAACATGGTAGTTTACGGATATGCATATCCGTAAACACCATTTTTTTGTAAAAAAGTAGGGTTTATCCAAAGATGCATCTGTGAAAATCTCTTATTGATAGAATAACATTTCTAAGGTCCAAAGTGACCCAAAACTTGTATAAATAGGGTGTCTCTCATCCCATATTTTCTACAAAATACACCACAATCAAATATTGAATGCATGTCCCACCTTACATTTGTGTATTTCAATGGCGCAAAGCCGCCATTTCAATTTAGGGTCACCGATGACACACATCTCACTGATCTGATATCTAAATTGAATACTCTTATGCGATATCCATAAAATTAGAGAGTTGTCAAGCTCGAGTATCGTTCACCCTTATTTCACAACAAAGGGAAGATACATTTCACCAACTTTGAACTGAAGACGGGTGAAGATTTAGAGGTCATGTGGAGTAGATTTTATCTTACGCATCAAAGGGTTTGATTGAAGTGGATGCGAAGGTTGCAAGATCCGTCGACGATATTATCAATTTGTTGCAATGTTCTGAACTATCCGTTTATAACCATATGTAATGTTAAATTTATGTTAACAACTATCTATTTAATATTGAGTGTTTTAATTTAATGTCAAGTTGTTTTTGTTTCTAGATCTTGCTCATATTGTATCTGTTTATAGTTTGACGTACCATGGCCATTTTCGGATATGCAACTCTGAATTATTCCAAATACACTTTCAGAGATGCAACTCCGGACTTAAATTAAGTGTAATATGGGTGGCTCACTTGTTTGCATTTGATTTAATGGGAAATATGTGTGTTTGGAGATGCATCTCTGAACTCTAGGAATATTTTTGGGTTTTTACCGAGGACTTGTGAGAAGGTATTGAGGTGGGAAAAGAAATTCCCTTTATCTTTATGGTAAAATAGTTTTGGACTTACATTAAAATAATTGTTTTGTTATGATTCGATCACAAATGAAGGTACAATATGACCTTGTTCTAGAGTTCTACATTGAATTTGTGCATTAGATTGTTGGCTATAATTAGATGTCGTCGGACGACCTCCCCCCATTCTATACCAAAGTGACAGGGGATGTCCATAACTACCAAGGAATCTCACGTGAAATCCGAGGTACCCTCTAAATCATGAATCCCACTACTTTTCATTCTCTTAGTGAGTTTATTGCTCAAGTGCTAACCATGCAGATTCACCTTTGTATTGTTGCACCAAAAATCTGCTCCACAATATCAAAACTCTACTCCATCATTTCACCAAGCATTTATGGTTCCCTAGCAGAACATAGACGCCTTCTACGAAAAACGAATTCTAATTCATGTGAACTTTCACAGTCAGATTCCTCCTAATCCAAATTCACAAATCACACCAATGATTACACTTTAGTGGAGAAGATGACTTTTGATTCAGCCGACAAAAATGTCGTAGCTTCTTCAGCATCCAAATCGTCCCTTACCTTTATCATTGACTCAATTGGTACTAGATATTCTAGAAAGAAAAGGACTACACCACGAAGCTCACTCAAATCTTCACGAACACTTGAAAGACAAGAAGAATATAAATCTATATTAGAGTTTCGAGACCATAAAAGGTGGATGGAATCACTAACACTACGCTTCCATTTGTTGTAAATGCCATATACAAGTACTTAGCATCAGGGATTTTCATCAGTGGCAGAAACTCATGCGGCCTGATGTACCTCAAAGTTTTAAAGATACTAAGATTGTACATAAAAGATTTGAATTCGTTCAAAGATGGGAACCTTTTGGCATTCAATGACTTCTGGACTCGTCCATGTGGAACCATAGACCCACCAATCTTTTTTGAAGAAGGTAAGAACAAGGGAACTCTGAAAGTGTGCTTCCTCATCATCCCTTATGAAAAAGTCTATAACGAAATCTAGAAAGGCCATTTTTGGAAGCATTAGAGAAGTGGCCTCCACAATCTATTTGAATATGAGATAACACAATAGTTTGGATGAATTGGTCGTTATTGCGGTCGATTTACGTGGATCTTACTTCATATACTAAACAATATTGAAAAACCCTCTCATGACTGCCTTCACCTTTAAGAAAGGGGTAAATTAATGTCCATGAAGGAATTTTTATGTTCGACCTCAGTGTACGAGAAGATGAAATCCTACCGGATGATCAAATTAGTCTATCAACGGGAGTCAAGATGAATACTTTAAGGCCATCCCTATCTGGAAAGTTTGAATTCGTCCAACTTGAGAGTGTGAATGTCCGTGGTATTTTTCACGCCACGACAATGGGCATCTGTTAGCCTGGAATTTCTGTTTAGGAAAAACTCAATTGAATGCTGCATTAGAAAATGCTAAGTGGTACCATTGATTGACACAAGTAGACGTGAATGGGTATGTCGACTGGAGCGTTTCGACGGGCATCTTGAACCATGGTTTGGAAGAATCTCAAGAGCAGATCTTGAGACATGGTTTAGAAGAATATCAAAATTAGATCTTGTGATATGGTTTAGAGAAGTCTCATGAATAGGTCTAATTGATAACTTGACACCGTGTCAAAGTTGAAGCGTTCGACAGACTTCAAAGACTTAAAAGATTTTGGAAACCAGAGACTGGAAAGGAGACTTGCATTGTCAGCAATCATCTTTGATGAGAAGGGAGTTACTAGTCGCTAAGAGCAGTTACAAACGTGGGATAATGGTTCTCAGCAGTTTTAAGTACTGATGACGTGGCAGTGCATCAGAAGATCAAGTTGCGTGTCTTTGAAGACGTGTCGATTATCTAGGAATAAGCTGTCGGAGACAGTTATCTTTAGTTTAGTATATATAGTTTTTTCATATGTTGTAATCGAGGTTGCAAATTTCATATACTTTCTCTATGGAACAGTTTGTGAGTAACATGTGACTCTGCGACCCTTTTTGTTTTATTGCCTTTATGTTTCCTTAATTGAAAGATCTTTACTTTCTGTCATTTATTGCGTTTATTTAATGTCATTTATTGCAAATTTCTTTTACTTTAATTCAAGCTTTTTCGTCATTAAAGTTTGTCTTTATCTTGTTTGCACACATACATTCACAATCACTTCATATACATACTTTCTTGTAAACGTGTTTGCACAAAGCTGCTCCCAAAATTTTTCAAGTTAATCTCACAGACTTTTAAGCTTGTGATTGTTCGTTAAAAACAATTGCGAACAATATAACAACCTTTTGTTTATTGGTAAATAATATTCCAATAAAAAATTGGACGCCATCTGGTTTTACATCCTTAAATGCAATGCCTTTGGTGACGACATCTGGTTGCATCATAACTACAATCAATAAAACAAAAGACACTTTAAATTCACCATTAAAACATTCAGAATTCAATGGATTTCAAAATCCTGACGCAACTTTCATATTTTAGAAAACTAAACCAAAATTTCTCATTAATAATCGAAAAACACATGTACATTACTTGTAATTTCAATTTCTTTTGAGTCTTTTGATTTCAAAATACTGTAGAATATTAATTGCAAGTAAAAATCTTGAATGAAATTAGAAGGATATTTTTGTAGAATTTTTCAATATTAGTGTTATGATCATGAAGACACCATATATGCAAAATTATGCAAAATTCGTTTTTTCATTTGGTGTTTTCGGATTTCAACTTTCAGAGCAATAAGAATATCAGAAGATTGAAATCCAATTTATTTTTTCTGCAAAAATGAGAATGTCTCTCTAATAAAGTGATTTTGTTGTAAAATAGATGCATCGAAATTTCAATATTCAAATATTACAAAGGGTTTTTTCAAGTTTTGATAGGGTATATTTTGTCATGGACTTCTTTTTTGATCCAATTTTTTCACTGCTACCCATATCTGAACTCTGATCACACAACCTTCCTTTTACACCCCCAATTGAAATTGTGGTGTGAACATAAATAGTGTATTAGAGTAGCGTTTCAAGCACAATGGATAATTGCTCACATTGAGTACAATTTTATTTTTAAAATAATTAAAGAATAAAGATATTTGGTTTTGTAAAACTGTTCTTTATTTTTTAAAATTTAAAAATAATAAAATTTGTTTGATAGTTTAATGTTACAAAATTATTTTAGAAAACTATTCGCCATTTAAAAAATTTATATACTATAAAATTAAAATAGATTTTAGAAGTTTGGATTTTTAGTTTTGAAAACTAAAAAGAAAAAAAAAACAATGTGGTATATTTTTCACTAATAGTAAACTTGTAATATTAACTTTAAAATAAGTTTTTTAAAAGTAAGATTATAAAAAAAAATTCAAAACTATTTTTTAAAATTAATTTACAAATAATAATTTTTAAAAACTAAACTTAAACTCATTTAACAAATTTTAAATATTTCATTCAGAATAAAATCTCATACACTAGAAAAACTAACCATGTTCACTTAATGCAAGTTTAATTAATAGTACAACGTTCCAAATACATGAACAATTTATATTTATCTTGCTTTTGTTTCAATAATCTTCATTCACGACTTCATATCTTGAAGATTTCATTGGTTCATTCTTTTTTCTTTCTAATTTGAAACAAATCTCTCTCTCTCTCTCATACTATTATTGAGTTAGAGTAATGTCACTCTTTTTTTCTTTTTATTTTATTGATGAAGATCAAGTATTTTCCATTAAAAAAAGAGAAAAGGTGTTACAAGATTATATATTAAGAGACAATAGGGTTGTTACCCACGAGGTGAATATAAATACTAAGTACAGGTAGCTAAATCATGCTTTCGACATCAAGTGAACCTTTTCACAAATTTGACAAGTGAAATTTTTGACATATATGATTAGGTAACTTAAAGATGGTTTTGATAATAATAATTGTTTGGAGTAGTTTGAGGACTAAAGACACATGAAAACATATTAGAAGACTAAAGCCCACATAGCAGGATACATATCAAAGGATACATATCAAATGCTGGAGAGATAACCATTATAGACAATTATTGATTTACCTATTTTATAAGTAAATTTTGCCTTTGTAATTAGGGTTCACATTTAATTTTATTTCTGTAGAATTCACACATCTGAGTTACAGAGATAAAGAATTTATGAGATTTGTATACACTTGTGTCTCACTCTTAATTTCAAGCATTCATTACCTAATTGCTTTATTTTTGTAGTTTTTCTTTATTTCCTTTGTCCATTCAAGCACTCCTGCATTTATTTCCTACAAGACGCGTCCAATCACTCACGTGATTCATTATAGGGAGCTTACAAGTTTTAAATATCGACATAACCTTATTAGGGATGTCTTGTTTGATATATTTCGGCAGGCCAAATTATATGTGATGAAAGAAGCGCTTGTGAAATTCTTGATTGACTCATATGAGAGGAGATCAACACTTAGGCCATCAAATATTCTGGTGTATGAGTGGGTAGGAGGAGAAACATGTTTGTGTGCATTTGAATGGAGTTTCTCCATTGATGGGATTAATGACTAGAGGTTTTACGGTAGGATAGATAACTCTCAAAACTGCTTCAAGTAAAGTGGTCAAACATTAAAAAACGCGTTCCGACAATTAATATGCTTTCATACCATTTGTCTTTTAACACTTTTAATTTTATAGCACAAAAAATAGTTGGTCTTTTAGCACCAAAAGCAATTGATCTTTCATACCATCTCTCATCACTAATAATTGCTCTAAATTCTGGGGCACATAGTCATTAACCAAGTAGTAGACTATATATGCCTAACAAGGTGCCATGATACTTGATATCACCAATAATTTGTTCATTTTGTGAAGTCTTTTTGATAACCACTTTCTTGACACTACACTTCTTCTAGGAGCTGTGACATATGATCTGCTAATTTGTTCTCCACACTTTTCTTATTTGTGATCTCCAGTTCAAAATATTGCAATAACAACGCCCATATTATTAGCCTAGAGTTTTCATATTTTTTTTAGAAATTAGATACTTGATGAAAGAGTGATATTTATAAACCACTACTCTCATTAAGTGGATTAGGTAGAGGTACACTTAGGATGATTCTTAAATAAATTCCTTACCATAAAAAAGTTCAACATATTTCTTTAACTCATCATAGTCTTGCAAATATTACTTTTGAACTAAAGAATTCCAACTTATTATTAGTGAACAAACATCAGCTTCTTCATCAGGATACTTTAATTTATTGAGTACATTAAAACAACTTGTTAGCTCATCAATTGTCTTAGTATTTAGAATATTCTTTTGTTTAGCTATTGTTCAAGTGTTACGATTTCCAACAACATCTTCTGTCACTTAAGACCGTTAGGAATTAACAATCACAAACTATCATGACATCAATCATAACTAGAATTGATCTTGCATACTAAAAGCTAAGTGGAATTCAAGTACAAAGATCAAATATGCTTAAACTATTAGTTATCATTAAAACATAAAACTCCTAATATTCACTAGATATACAAGTGATATAGATGTCGATTTCTAGAAAATTAACTGTTGTCGACAATTACTACAGATCATAAGTAATTGTTCAAAGACTAAAGACACGTGGAAGTAGTGCAGCATTTATGTATTAAAATGGATGTATAACTATAATGTATTCGTGGAAGTATTTGATCTACCGTGCAAAATTATATAAAGAGTTGCAAATGCTTGCTCTTTTTTTTGAGTGCAGTGCAAGCCAAATAAAAGATACATAATTTGTAATTATGCTTCTGTTATACATTCATGGAAACGTGAATTATTTTGCATACATAAATCATTATTAGTATTAGTATTGAGCCTACTTTCTTGTTTGGTTCGTTGTACAAATGCTACCCTTTCACGTTTTTGAACATTCGTGTCAAAATAAAATAAAAAAAGATTTTGAAATTTGCGGAGCAGGCTCAGCTTTTTAAAATGGAAACCTAAAATTAAAGGAACATAAAATAAATAAATAAAATTTTGATAGACAATTTTTTCTTCATAACTCCTTTATTTTTGTGACAAGAGAAAATAAAAGTAAAAGAGTTAAGATATATAAAAGTAAAAGAATTAAGTTATATCGTGGGCTAGCAGCAGAACCATAATTATGATATCTATTCAGTTAACTTTTAATTTCGATATAGTATATGCACAAGTCATATCATCTTTAAGAAAGTGTAAGGTGAAGTATTGCATAAAATTCAAATATTTAAAATAGTTCTAACACATATATTTTTACTAAAAAAATCCAATATATCTTGATCTAATCTATCAATATCCAACATATTGATATTATGGTGAAAACTATGAATGTTAATATATAATTTAGTGTTCCAGACTAACCTAATGGATAGACATGACTCAATTCACTTTTATTCTTAGAACAGTTCAATTGTCTAAGTCCAACCAAATGGCGGAAACCATTTACCTTTATGCTCCTTCAACAGGGGAGGTTGACCGGTTTACCCCTAGGCCAACACTTCTCCGTGACAAGACTTGTCCGTCACACACAGTTCCACCATCCAGAAACAGTCGAGACGCCTGTGCCCGTAGCTGCGTCTCTGCCCGTAGCAACGGCTAGTTGTGGGCACCTCTACCTGTTCCAACGGCTAGTTCTGGCAATTATCTATTTTTCGGGAAACAATTATCTCGCCCCGAAAATAGGGATCAATGGCCAAGCGTTGGGGGCACTATAAGAACCCTCTCATTTGAGAGGGTCATGTATTGAATATTCACCTTAAAACACACTTATTTTATACTTGCCTTCTTTCTCCCGATTCTTACTTTGACATCAGAGTGCCTTGCAGGTACACCCCCTCCTACTCTCTCACACCCAGCATCACAGACGATTGTCTCTGGCCCACTTTCGGTTCTGATTAGCCGTCAAGATCAGTGGCGCTTGTCGCTACTAAAAAAATGCAACGACGGGGAGGCGAAAAGAAAGGACAGAAGAGTCGCCACCGAACTTTATTTATCCCATGAGGGGAAAGGAAAATATCGAGAAAACCTTAAGAAAGAAACGGATAAAATGGTCTCGCAACCATGAATGGGTTCGGAAGCCGGTTATGCTAAGGGAAGGTATTAGCACCCCTCGCATCCATCGTACTCGATGGGAACCATTTGTTTGTCGACGTGTGAAGATATTTGCTTAAAGTTTATTGCTATTGAGAGTGTTCCAAAAGATAGAGAGAAATGTTAGAAACAAGAAGAGGAAAGGTAAAGGGGAAGAAGAGAGACTCGGTAGGACTTCACGGTCCTAGGCCTACGTATTCTCAACAGATATGAGAAAGTCAGAGTCAATGTAGTTCGGGGAACTACAAATATAGGGGGGAAATGTGTTCGGCAAGGATTGTGGCCCTTGTGCCTACGTATCTTTACTCAAAAGAAGTAAAGAATCAGAGCAGCCATAGTTGGGCTTATGGTTTGCGGATGAGTTTTGGTAGACGCTGCTATCGTGCGTATTCTAGCTATTTAGGTGTTTTGCTGCTTGCATGTGAGGAGACTTAAGCGTTACCTGTTTGCAGTAGAACGGACGTAGCATACCTTTCTGGGAAAGGGAGAAAAAGAGAAAAGGGTGCTCGCTAGGATTGTCGTAATTCTATGCCTACGTATTCTCAACATGCAAGAGAAATCAGAGCAACGTAGTTCGTGCTACTACGGATAACTGGTGTTTTTGTGGATGATGTTATCGTGCGCATTCTAGCAGTTTAGGTGTTTTGCTACTCGCATGTGAGGAGACTTAAGCGTTACCTGTTTGCGGTAGAACGGACGTAACATATCCTTTTTGAAAGGTTGGTTTTCGCCATGCGAGACAAGGGTCACATTTGATTTGTGAGATTGTTTTTAAGGGCGAGATAAGTCCTCAGATAGTAACCCCTTGCGGGTAGTACCCAATTTTTTATCTCAAAATTTTTGTTATGAAATGGTGTGGCAAACGTAGCGTCTTCGTATTGAAAGACGAGTATCAAGACCACACACACTATAGTGAGTATCCTGACACTCAGAGAGGAAGAAGTTTACACGCAATCCTCTTTCTTTAGTTCAACACAAAGAGAACTTCATTCTCTTATTAAAGTGTTTTTGGTTTTGAATGACAAGTGCTTTGCGACTGTAAACCCTACGGTAAATGTCAAGCACTGGGGATAGGAGAAGGCATATGCCTAACCATTCCTCGACCATTCAAGTTTTTGTTATGAAAATGATTTGAAAAATGCACTCTGCACGAGACCGAGGTTTTTAGGGAAAAAGGCGGAGAGAAGTTATGGAAAAAGGAAAATGTCTTCGTATTGAAAGACGAGTATCGAAACCACCCACACTACAGTGAGCATCTCGACACTCGGAGAGGAAGAAGTCTACACTCAATCCTCTCTCTTTAGTTTAATATAAAGAGAGCTCGATTTTCTAATGGAAGATGTTTTTGAGAATGCACTCAGTATGGGACCGAGGTTTTCGGAAAAAAGGTTTAAAAATGCACTCGGTGCGAGACCGAGGTTTTATGAGCAAAAGGGAGTGGCGAATACGGACGTCTTCGTATTGAAAGACGAGTATCAAGACCATACACACTAGAGTGAGTATCCCGACACTCGGAGAGGAAGAAGTCTACACTCAATTCTCTCTTTTTAATTTAATACAAAGAGAATTTTATTTCTTAATTGAAGAGATTTTGAGGACCTGCCAAAGAGATGAAAAACTGAGACAGATATACACAGGATACAGATAAACAACAGTCCACCAATTAGGATTTTGTGGTCTTGATATTTATTAAGTGTTTTAAAAGAATGCACAAGTTAGTTGAATATTTACAGGATAATAATAATATACAAAATATATAATATGTACAAGAATATAAATGACTGAAAAATAAAGCAGTTAATATTTGACAGAACGTAAAGCAGTTGTATATTGACAAAAAGTAAAGCAGTTGTGTATTGACAGAAAATAAAAGTTAGTCGTCAATTGGTTAGTGGATTGAATTGGGACACAAAAGAATAGGATCTCGTCTTAACCGCAAACAAAATGTCGATTAATCGAAAGTAGGCTGTCGCGATCCCAAAGTAAAGAAAATGACCCAAGTGGTCATCTTCCATAGATTTGAAATCGGGAAGGTTATTGACTTCGAAAACCTGACGCTTGCGGATACAAGACTTCATCGGTTCACAAATCAAAACGAAATCGGAAGAATATGAAATGAGGAGAGAAAGAGGTGGTCTCAGATCCAACATTATCCATCAAAAACTTGATTAATAACGGTTTACGGAGGTGTCGTCATAGACCAAAACAAATGAAGTGAAATAAAGTCGGAAAGAGAAAGAAGAGAAAAAGTCGGTCTCGGATCCTTAATTTCTCATCAATAATTTGATGGAGAATCGAAAGAAACTTCTTCATCGACCTAAACAAAGAAAATGGGACAAAATACCCAATAACAAAAGAGAAATCGAATTCAACTTCTAAAGAAAATATAAATCAAAATTCTAAAAGAAATTGAAATAAAACTCTATATATATTTATATAAACTCTAAAAGAAAAATAATATATAACTCTAAATATAATATATAAATTTAAATATCAAATATATATATACTAACAATTAAAAACAAATTAGCAAAAAATTTACAAAATTCAAATATACAAAATATGTTACCATTATTAAAGATTACTTACAAAATAAAAACTGTTTAAAATAGAGATAGAAACTTAAATTAATATAACTAAAATATTTTACAAAATTTAATTAGTATATTATATATATAAAAAGAAAAAAAAAAGAACAGGATGGGGGTGTTATAGAAACGAAGGGGAGTGCGGACAGCCCACACGGTCCATATGGTTGGGCCCAAAACAACAATAGCATAATCTCAGCAAAACAAAAAATAAAATCCAACATTCTCTTCTTCTGAACATCAATGTCTCTCTCTCTCTCTCTCTCTCTCTCTCTCTCTCTCTCTCTCTCTCTCTCTCTCTCTCTCTCTCTCTCTCTCTCTCTCTCTCTGTTCAAATCCCTCGCTGACGACATCATTTACTCCGCCACGCTGGAGCTCACTTTCGACGGCGGTGGAGCTCATAATACCTTCCCCTAACTATCTTCGACCTTTTCATTTTTGCTTCTCTCCCACCTCAACCCTCTGTCTGTCAAAAAACAAAATAAGCTCTCCTAAAATCTCTCCTATCTTGCTCTATTTCCTTTTTGTTCAGATTTGTTCATGGGTGTTTATGGTTTAACAGAAGTTGAAGTGGTTGTTTGGTGGTGTACGAAGGAGGGCGGAAATGGCGGAAACGAAGGGTGAAGGTCGTTTGAAGTGGGTTGTTGGTGGTGATGTCTCACGAGTAGACGTTTAAGCTAGAGAAGAAGTGGCGTGCTCGGAGGAATTTGAGGGTTACATTCTTTCGTCTTGGAATAACGAAACACGGTAATTGAAACTTGTTGTTATTCTGATTCAGTTTAGAAGGTCCTTGAGTTGGTCGAGGGAGATGAGCGAAGACGAGAAGGGTTGGTGAAAATAGAGTTGGATTGTTGGATTTGGATGCATGTCTGTTGTTGTTGGTTTCGATTGAACAAAAGAGGTAGGGTATGAAGTTTGATTCAAAACGGGTTTCTGTTTGAAGATGAAGATGGGTTACGATTTGAAGAAGCTTTGTTTGAAGTTGGAATGAGTTGGGTTTGTTTGTGATGAAGATTGCGTTGGTTTTCATGAGAATGGGTTTCGTCTGTGATGCGTTGAGCAGATTCAAAGGAGAGATGAGTTTGTGGTTATGTTGGATTTTCTGGGCTGAGATTTGGTATGGGAGAAAAATGGCGGAACGATGAAGTGTGGAAGAAGGTTGATGAGTATGGTGAAGACGAAGGCGGATGGTGAGAAAAACAGAGGAGAGTTGAAGATGAGTTTAGGGATTTCAGAAATTAGGGGTGGCTAGGGTTGAATGTCTTCGGGATTAGGGCTCTCAGTGAGGAAGGAGGTGAACAGTGCATATATACGTGAAAAACGGACACGTGGCAGCTGACTTTTGTGCTGATGATTGATTAAAATGGTTAATATTGATTAAATGATGATGCTGTTGTCAATTAATAATTAAAGACTAATACTAATCTAAATAAATAATTAAAAAATAATAATTCTAATAATAATAATAAAAATATAATTAAAAGCTATACTAAACTATTAAAATTCTAAAAAAAAAGAACTATTTGATAATCTATTTAAAAACTAAATTCTATCTAAAATAAAAACTATTTCTATGTAAACAAAAATATAATAAAATCCTATTTCCTATTAACAAGCTATTTTTTAAAGAACAAAATTAAAACCTATTTAAATAAAAATCTAAATTTAAATTCTAAGTTAATTTTAATAAATAAATAAATAAATAAACTACAATAAACTAAATAAATAACTCTAACACTAATTCAATTCCTATTTTAAAAACCTATTCTAAAATTCTAATAAAAACAATATTCTAAACCTAATTAAATTAGATAAATGCTAAAACAAAAATATATACAAAAAATTAAAATTTGAAAAGAAAAAGAGAAATTAAAAAGGATTGAAATTTACAAAAATACCCTTAGGCCACGTGTCACGCTCCTATTGGGCAAAAAAGTTGAGATTTAAAAAACGCCCAATCAGGGGTGGACACGTGTCTAAACGACATGAAATTAAGTAAAAAATGCTAAATAAAAAATGTGAAAATATTTACAAAAGTTGGCGGGCAAATTTAGGGTGTGACAGTGCTGTATGTGGGAATCTTGTTATCCCCGTCTTTTCTCCCCTCATAGATTCGAGACCAAAACAGTTCTTTCAAATTCCGATCATGGTCAGCCGTGACAACACTTATGATGCTCGCAACTCTGCTTTCATCCCCGTCAGTAAGACTGATACTGATGGAGCAACCACCTCTCTCGGGGGCGACGTCCTCCTACAAAGGGACGGAGCCACCGCTTCTCGATCCCCCGTTCGTGCAGATCACAATGAGGTCCCACTCGTCCTGGAGCACCTGCCAGTTCCAATTTTGCTCAGTGCCGACCCGACCATGGCTTCCCTCCTCGAGATTCTCAATAAGACCAACCTCTTAATCCTCGATCAGAGCGCGAGGATTGGAGCCTTAGAAGAATCTAGTCGTCCAAGATCCCCTCCACCGAGGAAAGAACGTTAAAGATCACAGAGTCCTCCTCCCCGGCGCGA
Organism: Lathyrus sativus; assembly: GCA_963859935.3. NCBI lineage: Eukaryota > Viridiplantae > Streptophyta > Magnoliopsida > Fabales > Fabaceae > Lathyrus > Lathyrus sativus. The sequence continues at coordinate 273,359,193 of OZ012740.1, read as the reverse complement.
AAGAAATCATCGGAACCTTCGGAGCCAGAGACCCAGACTGTCAGAAAGCACGACCACATCTCTTCTTAGAACCAGCATTCTCCGCAACCCAAGAGGACCAGAAGAGATCACCGAGCAGAGTTCCAGCGTTCGCCTCCGCCCAGATCCAAGGATCGAGCATAAACCCCATCTCCCCGTCGAGATCGCCATCCTACCTACAGACGGGACACCCGTTCCCCGTCTTGGTCCAAAAGCAGCAGCGACGACGAGCCTCGCGACCTGTTATTCCAAGAAATTATGTTTATGCGCCTGCCGAAGGGACTGGAGAGACCCCCATTATCTGGGCACATACGACGGTACTACAAATCCCGACGAGCACAACAAAAATTTCGATGCGCTACTCGATTACAGTGGCGTCTGGGGCGCCATCAAATGTAGGTTATTCCTGACCACACTCAGGAAAGGGGCAATGACCTGGTACAAAAGACTCTTCGACGATTCCATCACTTCATGGAGGCAACTGGGGAGAATGTTCTCCAGAAACTTCATGGCCTCTCGCCGACACCCGAAGACCGAAGCTACCCTTGAGGCCATCATTCAAGGGAGGGATTAACCCCTACGAGCCTACATTGAAAGGTTTAACAAGGAGGCTGTCCAGGTCTCCACCACCGATGACATGAAGAAATTTCTACTAGAGCGCGGGCTTCATCCCCGCACGAAGTTTGCTAAAGTTGTAGGCATTCAGCCCCCAATAATATTGGACGCCTTCCTCCTCAAAGCACAAGCGTACATCCAATACAAAGAGAAGAAGGCCGCCAGTTTTTCCCGAGATTCGAGGTACCGAGAGAATGCCCGATCCTCCATGTTCGACGAGCCCTCGACATCTCATCGAGGAGATAGAAGGCGCGAAGACCGTCCCCTAGAGCCCCGAGACAACAAAGGGCCCTCCGACCAATTCCACGAGTATACTCCACAAGTGTCACGGCCATACGACAGACGAATTCATCCACTTGAAAGATGCCATAGAGATACTCATCAGGGACAGACATTTAATGTAGTTTGTCAAACGAAAGGATGCTCCTCTGCAGGATGCCCAGGAGTCCAAGAAGGTAGAGGAAGAGGTGCCTTCCTCTGAAGAAACCAGCCTTCAGGTCGCTATGAGAATTTCGTGACCTGAAGATTTCTACATCTCTAAGGGGCTCAACGCCCCTCTATATTTTTTCGTGCACAGCCCACGGGAGACTTTCCCCTCCGCCATGGTCATCTCTGGAGGGGGCTTCAATAAAGTCACGGTAGGGTATGTCAATAGAAAATTCGAGCACCTTATCAGTAACAGCTCGAACCGGAACTCCATATTTGACAGGTTTCGGGGAGAGTCTGTTCCCATCTTCTTTTACCGCGAGGAGCTCCTCGGTGGAGCCCCCAACACCATCATCCCTCTGCTCGTGAGGGCCCAGATGAAAAATTTTAATGTCCGACGAATCCTCGTCGACCAAGGCATCTCAGTTGATATTATGTATTCCCAGCTGTTCTCCACCCTCCAGCTGGACAAATCACATATGACTCCCTTTGTAGGATCTGATATGCAGGGTTTCAATGGGTCGGTGACGAAGCCCTGGGGTTACATAGAGTTGATTGTAACCTTTGGGTCCATGGAAATGGCCAGGTCAATCAAGGTCCAGTTCCTGGTCATAGATTTCCCGTCATTATACTAGTGCATCTTCGGACAATCAACTCTGGCCGAATTGGTGGTTGTGCCTTCAACAGTGCACCTGAAGATGAAATACTATACTTTAACAAGTCTCGTGGCAACTCTGCATGGAGATATTGAAGCTGCAAGGAGATGTTTTGAGGCGGCCTCCAAAGGGATGAACACCATCACCGCCAGGCCAAAGACTCCTAGCAAGTCTTCTCTGACCAGCAGCACCGAAGAAACAAAGTCGCTGCCCCGCATCAACTCCATCTACCTTGACAGTCATTTCTCTAAAGATGACCAGAAGATCCAGAAGTTTAAGAGGAAAGAGATCCAGCCATCTTCGAGCATCCCCTCCACGTCTACTAGCAGCAGCGAAACTTTCCATCCGATGTGCCTAATTCCGGATGGAGAGTTCGAACTTGTCTTGCTCGACGACAACCCCTAACGAGGAGTGAAGATTGAGACCAGACTCCCCAAACTTGCGAGGAAACAACTGAGAGCCTAACTCCAGGAGAACACAGATCTGTTCGTGTGGAGCGTCGCGGAGATGCTTGGGCTGACCCTGATGTAGCCTGTCACCACCTTACTATCGATCCCTCTGTTAGAGTTGTGGCTTAACATAGACGACGACAGTCTCCGTAGAAGACAAAGGTTGTCAAATAGGCTGTAAAAGACCTCCTAGAGGCAAGCCTTATCTCAGAAGCCAAGTACACCATTTGGTTGTCCAATATTGTACTCGTGAAAAAGAATAATGAAAAATGGCGAATGTGTATTGACTATATCGCTCTTAATAGGGCCTGCCCTAAAGACACATATCCCCTCCCCAACATAGATAAACTAGTTGATAATTCTGCCAGTTTTTAATTTTTATCTTTCATGGACGCATATTCGGGCTATAATCAAATACCCATGGCAAAAAGTGACAAAAGGTACACGACCTTCATGGTCGAATCGGGAAATTATAACTACAATCTAATGCCTTTCGACTTGAAAAACGTTGGCGTTACCTACCAAAGGATGATGAACAAAGTGTTTCGAGGAGAAATCGGGGACATGCTCAAAGTCTATATGAACGATATGATCATGAAGTACCACGAGGAATCCGATCACACGGCCTACCTGAGGAAGATCTTCGAGTAGGTCAGGAAGTATATGATGTGCTTTAATCTGGAGAAGTGCATGTTCGAGGTACGAGCGGGAAAGTTCCTCGGTTTTTATCTGATCGAACGAGGAATTGAAGCTAACCTTGAGCCTTCTCCGAATTCCCCATGCCGAACTTAAAAAGTCCATTCAGTCCCTAAACAGGATGCTCGCATCGCTATTCCGTTTTGTGGCTAAGTCTGCCCAACACGCCCTCCCCTTTTTCAAACTCCTCCGCAAGGAGGCTGTGTTCGAATGGACGGAGGAATACGACAAAGCCCTCCTCCACCTGAAACAAGCTCTGTCGGAGCCACCAGTCCTCTCCCGACCAGATAACGGGGAAACCCTTTATCTCTACCTCGCTGTTGCAACCGAGACTATTAGCGCCGCCCTCATTCGTGAAACACCAGACAGGCAGAAGCCCATTTACTTCACGAGCAAGGCACTTCAAGGGCCAGATCTAAGGTACCAACAGATAGAGAAGTTGGCCTTAGCCCTTATCAATGCTGTAAGAAGACTAAGGCACTATTTCTGGCCCACACAATCGTGGTGCGCACAGACCAGCCCGTAAAGCAACTGTTGGGCCGTCCAGATATGGATGGCAGGATGCTTAAATGGTCGCCAGAGCTATCCGAATTCGACGTCCAATACGAAATCAGAAAGGCCCTCAAGGCGCAAGCGATGGATGATTTCGTCACGGAAATGACCTTGCCCAATTGCCCTACCAGTGTTGCCCGCAGATGGGTTATCTTAGTCAATGAAGCATCTAGCTCAGCAGGGAGTGGGGCAAGTGTCATCTTGGAAAACGAGGAAGGAATCTTCATCAAAGTTTCACTCACATTTTTCTTCCCTACTTATAACAATCAGGCCGAATACGAAGCCTTCCTCTCAGGCATGCACCTCGCCAAAGACCTGGGAGCTGAAGAAGTCGTCATCTGCACCAATTCTCAGCCCGTGGCCCTCCAAGTTCGGGGAGAATACCAGGTCAAAAAAGACAACCTGTCTGAATACTTGACCCTGGTCAAAGAAAACATGACAATGTTTACTTCCGTGGAAGTGAAACACATTCCCCACGAACACAACATCCAGGCGAACATCTTATCAAAACTAGCAAGCACGAAAAAGAAAGGGGGAAACAAATATGTCATCCAGGAAGTACTTCCATTACCTAGCATTGAGAAAGCGTTTGTGACCCTCAAGGTGCACATCATCGGCGACATCCATTGCTGGATGACCCCCGTATAAAATTACCTCGCCAAGGACGAACTGCCGCCCGACCCCAAGGAGGCCAGCATAGTGAGGCACATGGCCTGCTCCTACATCCTGGTCGAAAGCAAGATTTACAGGTGAGCATTTTCCACCCCTCTCCTCAAATTTTTCGAGGAAGAGATGGTTGCCCATGTCCTGTGCGAGATCCACAAGAGGATCAATGCCTAGCACCTCAGGGGGAGATACCTCGCTAGAAAAGCTCTACGTGCGGGATATTACTGGCCAAACATGCAGTATGACACGAAGGAACACGTAAAGAAATGCGACAAGTGCCAATGGCACGGGGACATGCACTTGACACCTCCCAATGAGCTCAAAGCAATGTCCTCCCCGTGGCCCTTCGCCTAGTGGGGCATGGACGTCCAAAGACCGTTTATCGTAGGATCAAACAAGAACCTGATAGTAGGCGTAGATTACTTCACCAAATGGATAGAAGCAGAGGACCTAGCCAAAATAACGGCTCATAACATGCTTCTTTTCTACCAGTGAAACATCCTCGCCCGCTTTGGCATTCCCCAAGAAATCATCACCAATAATGGGACATAGTTCACAGGCAAAAAGTTCCAGGAGTTCACCCAACTAGACATTAAACAACACTTTACATATGTGGAGCATCCCCAGACTAACGAGCAAGCCGAGGCCGCGAATAGAGTAATCCTACGAGGCCTCAAGCAAAGACTGGACGAAACGAATAAGCAGTGGATCGAGGAGCTGCAGAACATGCTCTGGGCCTACCGCACTACACCCTATTCTTCAACTGGAGAAACCCCTTTTCGCCTGGCATACGGGACGGAGGCGATAATCCCCATCAAAACTCACGCCCCCGGACGAACCGAAGCACCCTTGGACGAGGAAACAAACAGCGAAGCACTAAGAGAGGAGCTCGATCTCTTCGAAGACGTCCAATCAAGAGCAGCCCTTCGTGAAGCCTCACTGAAACAAAAAAAATGAAATCAAGCGCAATGCCAAAGTTATACGATGAGAATTCCAAGAAGGTAGTCTCGTCCTAAGAAGGAATCACAAAGATTCTCGTGAAGGTAAGCTCACCGCAAACTGGGAAGGACCATACTGTGTTAGAGCAAAGACAGGGAATGAGGCCTACTACCTAGAACACTTTAACGGGGAAGAACTAGCTCGACCATGAAACACCAAAAAGATGAAACAATACTGCAGCTAAGGCCTCAACTGTCGACATGTCCATGCGACGAACATAACATACCGATCATAGACGCACACCCAGATATAAGTGCTGCGCCAGCAACACAAATCTAAGTAGGGTTTTAGTCAAAAGAGATAAAACCCATGCCCGGCGGCGGTTCCTCGACCGAGCCTGCCGCCACCAAAGTACCATGAAAAGCAGAATACCCAGCTCGTGATGGGAAGTTCATGCTGTGAACTCAGGCCACGAACGCGACCTGAGCTCTGCTCCCCTGCCCGGAAACTACCCAGGCCTTTCGACCAGTTCTTGCACTGTTGAACATCATTTGTTGAGCATACCTGAAACATAACAATCAACCACTAAGGTATCTCATACGACCAGCGTAAGGCGGCGCATGACACTTAGAAAAAATTAGACAAAGTATAAACATACACGAAAATACATATCGATTTAAAACAGCCACAAAGGCCGTGATTGTGCATATTACATTACAAAGGGGCCAAGCCCCACAAAAATAAGATTACAGAAAACACGACGCGCAGGACAAAAGTACAAAAAAAAAGAAAAAGTTCACTGCTCCATCTACTGAAGATCCTCCTAGGCTTCCTGCGCATGCTCTTCGCCGAACTGAAGAAATTCGGGGACAACTATCTTGCCATCTTTAACGGTATAGAGAAACCAGGTTCCCTCAGTGGACAACTCAACACTGGTGTTCACTATCTTCAGCTGATCCATGGAATTTTGAAAGGCTTCCTCATCGATGGCCAGACAATCGTCCTCGGCCTGAGTAATACGCACGACCAACTCCGCCTAGGCTAATGACTTCGTCACGTCCTTATTCTCATCCTCAACAGCGGCTTTCAGCTGCTCGACCAGGTGTTTAAGAGCTTTCTTTTGGAAGGTAAGGACATCCCTCTCCGCAGACATCTCCTCCTGACATTTCTTTATGGCCTCCTCGACGGCCCTCTCCCGCTCTTCTTGGAACTTCTTAGCCCTCAGCACTAGGGCCACCACCGCAACCTGAGATTTCTTCAACTCAGACTCATGCTGAGAACCATCCTCGGTGTAGACTAGCGTCATCTCTAGGATCCTCATCAGAGCAATAGTGTTCTGCACAAGCATGGTCCATTTACTCAGGCGATCCATTTCCTCGAGCTTTAGGGACTCTGCCCGAGGGATGGCCAGAGAAGACCCTTCAAAGAACCTCCTGTTATGCAGGCACACGGGCAACTCGAACCTGCTTTTTTCTCTTTCTCTGATGAGGTCCACGAACTCATTCGGACGTGAACACTTAACCCTCAAGCTCACGGACAGAGGTGATAATTGGGCAGCAGGGCTGGTGGACGGGGAGGTCCCCGAGCTGGTTTGAGGAGGAGCCGCTTACTGGCTGAGGCGATTTTTTCCTATCGTCACACCTCCCTTCATTTTTCCTTGAGCGTTTTTTTACCATTCGCTCCTGCGCAGAAGACATATTACCTGCAAAATAACAAACACATCAGTACACGAAGGAAACAACAACTCGGATAAACTAAGCGGAAGTAAAAGACTACCCAGTAGTTCTAGAGCCCCCGCGCGAGTGCTACACTCGAGGAGCTCTTTTGTGTTAATATACCAGGTCTCCATCTGAGGACCCCCATCTTTCTCGTAAATGATCTTCCCAGCACGAGTCACACACTAGGGGGAAGAAAACTATCCACAAAATCCACTAGCTTGGCATAGCTGGTTTGGTCATCAACCTCCAACTGATGAGGGGTAACAATGTATTCATCAGTTGAGCGGGTAAAATGGGCCCCACTCCAGCAGCAAGGGAACTGAAACATCCTCCGAGCAACTATCTTGCCGTGCTCGTCTACCAAGTCTTCCTCGTTTTCATCCGTGGAGACCTTCTAGAGAAGGTTGAATTGGTGGCCTTTTCCGATACAGGCTAAATAACATAAAACCTTTCTTTGAAAGTCTAGATGGACTCAGAGAAAGGTTTAAACAACTTTCTCCCCTACTTCAGAGAGACCCAGCCGAATTTCCTTTCCGTTACCTGTTGTTGGAGGTGAAAGACGGTGAAGAAAAAGAGGAGAGTAGCCCCAATCTCCAGGTACTCACATACCATCTCAAATGCCCACATAAACGAAATCGAGTTTGGATGTAGCTATGAGGGCGGCAGGTCCAAATGTATGAAAACCGCCCTCTAGAAATAAGAAAAGGGCAACCTCAACCCTATCTCCTTGAAAGTATACTCATACATAGGGAACCTCTCCCTGTATGACGAGCATATGTGATCATCTTCTCTTGTGAAATGGACCTTCCATTCCCCTTCAGCCCCCACTGTTATGAAGACGTTCCTAGTATAAGAAGCAAAAAGTGAGGCATGCTCCATTGGTTCAGCCAGAGACCACTCTTCAGCAGTGGTCCTTAAAATGGGAACTTCCCCAACGTCAAGAGGCGTGGAAGCATTGTTGGTTTCAATTTCTTCTGAGGAGCTCTCCTTGGACAAGTCTCTCAAGGCCTCTTCTTCGGCTCCGCGTGACATCTCCCTTACCTGAAAAGCAGAGGATAAAAGTGAATTGGATGGCAAAATCAAATCCACCATTCCACCACTAGTCAAGTGAAAGGGCACGCGAAGGCCCGGGGAAAGCGTCCCCCTCTTAAGCCCTACTAAAATGGCACAATCAACAACGGGGAAATCTCCCCGATACATTCGGAGAAAAGTTCCCCTGGCACAAAACCTAGAATCTTCAAGGGGAAACCACCAGAAAGCTCCCAAGCACACTAGAAATCAGTGGTTCTTACTGATGACAAACGTTCCCATGTCACTACCGCATCAGGATCAGCTAAAAGCCTAAAATTTCTAAGTCCTAAGCTCTAAAGCCCCGACGATGCCGGCAGCAGAAGAAAGTGGCCAAACCACCGTCTATCACCAACAGCCACCAGAGAAAAATCCTAAAACTACGTTGTTACAACCCTAACCGCATGCAATCTAGGAAGGAGAAATCAATGAAACATACAACAAGAAAGGAATTCGTGTACTTACGTGGTCGAAGATGAGATTTCTAGTTTTGAACAGCTCTGGACGGTGCTGGTACGATGGTTAGTTGGAGATTGACAACGGCGGACGGCTGAAAGCAGAAACAGAGAGCGAAGGAAGAGAGAGAAGAGAAAAGTGCAAATGAGCTGCATCTCACTCTACTTATAGGTAGTCCCTGGTAGATACATGAGTGTCGCTACTGCGAAAAAAGGTGCCGACAATGACAGAAGAGTTGCCACTGTTCGTTATTTATCCCAAAAGAGGGAAAGGAAAGGATCAAAGAAAACCTAACGAAAATGGGATAAGATTGGTCATCGCAACCAAATCTCGGGTTTGGGAATCGGTTACGCAGGGGGGAGGGGTATTAGCACCCATCACGTCTGTCGTACTCGACAGCTTCCACACTTGTTATCTATCTGAAGGTGTGTTTATCTATCTAACTAAAGGTCTCAGAGACAAAAGAAAATAAAAAGGCTCGGCAGAGCATCGCCGCTCTGTGCCTACGTATTCCATCATGAAATGGGAAAGTCAGAGTCAACGTAGTTCGGCTAACTACGGGTAAAAAGTGGGGAAAGGTTGCTCGCCAAGACATCGCCGTCTCGTGCCTACGTATTCTCATCTGGTGTGAGAATCAGAGCAAACGTAGTTCGGACAATTAGAACACCGGTTGGTTCAAATGTTTTTACCCGAGTAGAGTTAACAATCAGTTCTAGCAGTTAGGTGTATGCAGTTTGACCTTTGGAGACTTAGGCGTTATTTGTTTGCGGTAGAACTAAGACTTAACAAAACTCTTTTTTATGAAAAGGTTTTCCATTATTAAGGGGTCCCAAAGGACAAAAAATGAAGTTTGATCATTTGTTTTTGAAGTCTTTTAAGAAGAAGTGTTTTTGAATTGTTTGTAATCCATATTACACTAAAGACTATGACTTTGGAGCGAGTGCGTCACATATCGTCCTAAGGACGTACGCTAAACACTCTAGGTAATTGAGAGGAAGCCCCCCAATCCCCACTTCCCAGGTACTTAAGGCTCGTAACGCACAACATTCATTAGCCTTTATTAAGTATTTTAGAAATGATTTGAGATGAGAAAGAGAAAGGACAAACTAAAGGGAAACTAGTTCAACCTAGTAGTTGTCATGCAAAATTGACCTATAGTTGAGGTTAAAGGGAAAGCCTAGTTAATGTTCTCATACATGGTTTGATACCTAGTGTCTATCACAATCATCCTTAAACAAGGATATTGCAAGTCCTAAGGGAGCATGGTAAGAAAAGAGAAGAAGAGAACATGATATAAAACATGAGATAAGAATGAACGCATATGCTATACAACACACAAGCAAAGGGAGGAAAACGTGTGGGGTGAACACCTCCACAAGCACATATCAACCTTTATTAATGCAAGTAAGAAATGCACAAAGGGAAAATAACACGCAAGCAAATGGAGGAAAAAGTGTGGGGTAAACACCTCCACAAGCACATCTCAACCTTTATTAATGCATAAGGGAAGAAAAGAAGGATAAAAGCTTACAACATTCACACATCAATTCTAATGCACAAAAACGAACCAAATGAAAAGGAAAGGAGGAAATGATTGAATGAAATGATGGGAGGCAAAGTGGGAACCTAAGAAACTCACAAGGGAACTCAACCAATCATATCACATTCAATATGCAAACAAAACACACCAAGAGTCCTCAAAGGCTCACTACTTATGGCATGCTTCAAGTTCCTTCTAAGGAGGGACTAAGCTTCCATAAATAGGATCCCAAAGTCCTAGGACAGAAGTATAGGTGAGGGTAAAATGTACTCAAAGTAAATGAAAAGAAATACACCAAAAGATTGCAAAGGAATCATGTAAAAGATAAGAAACATTCAACATGTGTACAAGCAAAACCCTAAAACAAAGTCCTAAAAGAAAGGCAAGTATCAAAAAGTTACAAACCACATTAGGACCTATAATTGAACCTACACGTGCTTCAACATCTTAGGAGTATAAAACAGAAAGAGTTGGTGCTCAAAGGTTTGCACAAATATCATTTTCAAGGCCTATTAGTTCAAGAATGTGTGTGAGCTTCAATTATAGGACACCTAACTTATGAAATACGCTAAAAAATAGCAAACAAACTCAAAAATTACCAAATAAAATTCTAGATGGCCCCTAAGGTTTTAGGAACCAGGGGCCATAGCTATGGGGGAAAATTCTAAACAAGACTATGCAAACAGACGTGAAACCCTAAGGGTACCTCAAATGGACAAAGGGAATTAGGGGTCACTAAACAAGTCCTAAAACCCTAACCAAAATGCCCTCAAGCAGGGGCAAAATTGTCCAAGAAAATCTCTTAACATGTCAAGAATATGAGCAAAAATAATCAGCCATTAACATGAGGAATTCATCAAGAAATGAAATCAAACACAAGAAAGATGCATTTTTAATCCATGTAAAACACCTCAAAAGTAAAAATCAAGATTTAATTGGAAAATGACTTAAAAAAATTAATTGAAAACTTTTTAAAATCAACTAACATCCTAAAATATGTAAAAAGTATTTTTTTGGGATTTTTATCATCATCAGGGGTATTTTAATGGAATTAAAATCAAGACAGAAAAAATAATGGAAAAAAGAATAAAAGAAAAGAAAATGATAAAATCTACATGGCAATTAGCAATCCTATTCAGTTATTTCCATGGGCCATAGAGAAGTGGGGTGTAAATATCATATGTGGCCCAAGTCCAAGACAATTTAGAGTGGGGATGAAACTCCGCGTTTCATTAATGACGTGGCCTGGTCAATTAGTCAAAGGCATCAAAATTAGATCCAAGTTGTTGGTTTGGGGATAGGTCAAAGAGTCCAAGGGATGAGTTGGCATTACACGCTGGCAATCTGATCAAAACACATACGCCAGAGAAGACGAGCCAGACGGTGGCTCTGGTTTCTCCGATCATCTTCAACCTCAAGCACGCTACAGTGGCTTCCTTTAAACCTAGCCAAAACGCCTAAAATTTGAGTCTAAACTCATCCTCTCCTCACACAGGTTAAGAATCTAGGGTTCAAACTAATTAATCACTCCTAAATCGTGCAATACAAATCAACCAAGTTTTGAGCAATATCCAAGAATCATCAAGAACAATGATCAAACCAATCCAGAAATGATCTATGATGTTAGGGGATTCAAGAATCCATGAAAATAGCATGTGATTGATGCATGAACAAAGAGAAATCGTGAATGATAACTTACCTAACAGAGTGCCTCCGTTGGGCCTTGATTTGCAGATGAAACTTGTGGAAAACGAACTAGAAAGTTTCCTTGAACTTCAATGGAGCTCTTGGTGCTCTTGAATTGGACTGAAATTACTTGATTCTTGAAATCATGATCTCACTTTTTCTTCACTTTTTGCAACTGAATTCTGCTTCAAAGTGGCTCAATCTTCCACACTGAAGCTTTGTGAATCATCTGAGGAATATATGGAATGGATCCAAGCACAATTGAAGGCCCAATTGTGGCCTGTTAGTAGGAGTTGAGAAATCCAATTTTGAAGTTCAAAGCTTGAAATTTCACGTGTGAAAATGGCTCTAATGGCTCTGCTTTTAGTTTAAATTTCTTGCTTGTGGTGTGTAGTGATCCAATGCACAAAATTGACTCTTTGAAATGATCTTGTGGTGAATTTTGGATGTGTGCCTTATACTGAAGCAACCATGAAATTACACATGAAAATGACCTCAAAACTCAAGTCTGATTTTGGCATTGTGTTTAGTATATTCAAGGCACTCAAAAAATGCACAAACTTGTCATTATATGGTGCAAAATGAATTTAATCCAACTATGGCTTTTAAGTAATTTTTCCTTGAGATTTCCTTCACCAATCCTTAAATTCAAACCAAAACCATGATAAGTTGATGTTTGATGATGGAAAGGATGTCATTTGAAGCAAGTTTGATGTTGGAGAAATTCCCATTTAAAGTGTGCAAAGTCATGAAAATGACCTATAATCAAAGTTTCCCAAAATTCCCCTGCCTTACAAGCTTCATATCTTGAGCTCTACAAATCAGATGAAGGACTTCTAGCACTTTTTGGAAAGCTAAAATCATAAGGAAAAACTTTCAGGTTTGGGTCAAAGTAAGGAAAAACATCCTTCTAGGTCAAAAATTTCTTGGAAGTTGGTTGAATTTTGTGGACCAAAATCACATTCATCTGAGGACCCATAACTTGTCAGCATCATAACTTGAGTTCTAGAAACACAATGGATGGGTTCAAGTACTCAAAAGAAAGCTATAAACATGCTCTATAAGTTTCATGTTGGAGTCAATATGAGATGAGACTTGTATCTTGGGATATGTGTTCTTGAAGTTAGGCACTAAACAGAGGATTTTACACTGACAAACTTAGAAACCCTAGCTTAGCAACTTCTCACACTCTTGAATCTTCTTGATTTGATCTTGGAATAACTTCTTAGATGCATCAACACAACATTCCATGATCATAAGAACTTGGAATTGAGTCTTAATCTCCTTCAATTTCCCAGTTGACCTAGAGTTGACCAGATGAAAACCCTAGCTGCACCACTCTTGACTGTGGCTTCTTGCACTTGATATAATGACTTGAACAAGCTCCTCAATGACCCTAAAGGCATTCAATGAGCTTATATAATGTTCTCCATCCATAACCATGGACTCAACATCATCTGATGAGCTTCTCATGGCCTCCAAGTTAGGAGGTGAACCATATTCATTCATCTGCCTTTTTCAAAGAACTTTGACTTTCTTCTGATGGTGATAAGCACTTGATTGCTTGAATAAGACCTCTTGATTAGGCTTGGAATCTCTGGTGATCTCCTCCTGCTAGGAACACCTCCCTCAATCCTCTGTAAATGAAAAATGGTATGCAAATGCTAATGCAATGAAAATGCAATGAAACATAAACCAAGTTAGAAAAAGGTTGGGCAAATTTTGGGGTGCAACAGCTGCCCCTATTCAAGCGACTTGGACCTGACTGGATGAAAAGCGAACGTCTTTCAACCAACTAAGGTAAAAGACGGTTGAATACTAATGAACCCGGAAATTTGCCAACCGTAGAAATAAATTGCGAACTCTGATGGGATAAAAATCTCCGGAGAAAACTTGAGCCGACAGTTGCAACGACAACAATCTCACTGATTAACAATCTTTGACATGTAAACAGAACAACATCTGCTAACACGTAGGCAGCGACACTAAGTCGGAAAGATCATCTGATACCAATAGGCCTCTGTGTAACATCACAGGCATCGAACCCTTAGGCCGGCTCAACACACAGTTGATAATATCTGCTAACGCGCAGGCATTCGCTAAATAAAAGCGAGCATCGAACCCGAAAGCCGGATCAACACGAAACTGATCTTCTGCTATCCAAAGCAGGCATTCGCTAAATAAAAGCGAGCATCGAACCCGAAGGCTGGATCAACACGCAGTTGATAACATCTGCTAACGCGCAGGCATTCGCTAAATAAAAGCGAGCATCGAACCCGAAGGCCGGATCAACCGAAGTTGATCTTCTGCTAATCTAAGCAGGCATTCGCTAAATAAAAGCGAGCATCGAACCCGAAGGCCGGATCAACCGAAGCTGATCTTCTGCTAATCTAAGCAGGCATTCGCTAAATAAAAGCGAACATCGAACCCGAAGGCCGAATCAACCTAAGCTGATCTTCTGCTAATCTAAGCAGGCATTCACTAAATAAAAGCGAGCATCGAACCCGAAGGCCGGATCAACCGAAGCTGATCTTCTGCTAATCTAAGCAGGCATTTGCTAAATAAAAGCAAGCATTGAACCCGAAGGCCGGATCAACCGAAGCTGATCTTCTTCTAATCTAAGCAAGCATTCGCTAAATAAAAGCGAGCATCGAACCCGAAGGTCGGATCAACCGAAGCTGATCTTCTGCTAATTTAAGCAGACATTCGCTAAATAAAAGCGAGCATCGAACCTGAAGGATGGATCAACCGAAGTTGATCTTCTGCTATCCAAAGCAAGAATTCACTAAATAAAAGCGAGCATTGAACCCGAAGGCCAAATCAACCGAAGCTGATCTTCTGCTAATGTAAGCAGGCATTCGCTAAAGAAAAGCGAGCGTCGAACCCGAAGGCCGGATCAACCGAAGTTGATCTTCTGCTAATCAAAGCAGGCATTTGCTAAATAAAAGCGAGCATCGAACCCGAAAGCCGGATCAACCGAAGCTGATAACATCTTGTAAAATCACAAGAAGACTCCGTCGGGGAAAAGAGAAACCCAACTAAGTAACAATGACGAGGAGTACATGATAAGATGAACACATCTATCACAAATCTTCTGCCGAGGTCTGAACACCTGTACGGACTTATAGAAACCACAACTTGCTACATTTTAAACACCACGGGGATACAAAAATTAGCCGTCCATTGGAGATACACCTGAAAGCAAAGAGGTAACAACCTGACTTATATTTCAAATGCATATGTTTGAAAATGGCGTAATGCTCCATACGAAATGGAAATGCTACGCATTTGGGTAGATGCTATGCACGCATGCAGATGCAACAGAACCAACTCAGCAAAATAAATGCTGGAGATACAGAAACCACCCTGCTGGGATAGTTAGCACATGCCAGTAAATTGGACTTAAGCTGGGGAAACAAGCCTCAAATAGCTTCCTGAAAGAAATTTCTTGAATAGCAACCGAACCTACTGTGGAGATAGAACAATCTTCCAGACAGTAATTCCACTTTGCTGGGGATTATATCAAATCCTGCTGAGGAAGACGCCATGAATGGCCTTCCAGAATACAAACCTTATGGAGAATAGGCGACCTTACCGGGGAAAAAGAACCACACACGGGAACCTGTCCGCCTGCTGGGGAATCAATGACTTTGCGGGGGATAACGGTACACCTCCCGAGATTAACCACGTTTTACTAGGGACATCAGCCTTGAATAGCCTCCCAAAATATAACATTCTGGGGAACAGGCACCTCTGCTGGAGAAACGACGCCAACTGCGAAGACCTAACTCCAATATACTAGGAGTACTCAGCTGGGGAAGAGACGTTTTCCTTCCGGATCCATTGGGGATAACGCAATGAGGGAATCAACATCAACCTCTGCTTAGGGAGATAAGGAATGGACTCATCAATGAAAAATTGACCTCTGAGGGGATACAAAATCACCTGCTCAGATTCTGTGGGGATTGCACTGCCGAGGAATGAGTGCACACAGACAATTTGCTGGAGCCAAATGTGTATTGACCAACTGCTGGGGAAGATTCCACACCTACTCGGTGGAAAGAAAACCAATCCTGACTTGCTAGATAGTAGGCATAAACACTACCTGCTCACAACTCTATTGGGGATAGAGATATAACCTCCAATGGCTGATGACAGACTCTGGTTGGGGAGAATAACCTTGCTTGAGTAACTGCCCCAGTGTAGTTCAATTTGCCCCAGTCTAATCTCTAGGACGAAAAGGAAAGCTTGCCATGAAACGAATTTGAGATGGCTTGTCCCTGAATTTGTAACATGAAAGGATGCATCCTTAATTTTTCCCCAGCCCGTGGGATCTCTGCAACATCTTCCTCGAAAGGAAACCTGAACTTTCTGTACCCTGCCGGTTTGGTATGAACTGCCTCAGCATTTTGAACCTCGAAGAGGTGCTTCATAATAATTGCCCTTTGGCCAAGAATAGCTCACGTGCTCTTAGGGTAATTTGCCCCAAACTCGCAATGACTCTGCCCCTGACTGGATGACTGGTGAAGCAGTATCCCTGGCTATGAGAGATTCACCGAATCTCGACTTGATTGTCTCAGATTAACTGTCTTTCAGATGGATGACTCCCATCATGTGATCATTTGATAAATTTCCTCGGTTCCACGATGTGCCAGGCGTTCTGCATTCTATCCTGATCACACTTTCCACTGTGGAAACGTTTCTGTTGTCAAGCGCTTACTCGCAAGTAAAACAAATTATTTTGCACAAAAGATATATTAATGCAATGCATATGGCAGTTTTGAAATCCAAGTCTGTTCATTGGAAAAAATTTGTGACATATAACGAATGAATCAATTATTAAAATGTCAACCTTAATACCAACACGGTAGGAGGAATCCTTTTAGGAGTCATTTTCGATGCGATCTTTACCGAAGTATGCTTTCAAAATAAACCTGCTTCAATTAGGACTTTTGAAGGTTGTAACGTGGTTAGGTTCACGGTTGTTACGGTGAGAATCGTGATACCAAGCTATTGATTAACTTGAATCTTTAATTCTTTGAATTCACAACCAGACTTTAATTTATCCAAAGGAAAGGTCTAAAGAGAGAAAGAACCTTTTGCACGATGTAACAACAACGCTAAGAGTTTCGGGGATCGGGGGTTGGTTATGCATAGGGTAGGTATTTCACATCCTAAACATCTGTAGTACTCTACAGGAACCTTTTGTTTGTTTGTATGCTAATACTTGCTAAGTGTTTGCTAAGAGTTGGGATTGGGTAAAAGGTGTAGGTTTAAGACCTAAGGATAGTTTCTAAGTTTGCTCGCAAAGACGTCGCGTCTTCTGCCTACGTATCCTAACTAGGATAGAATCAGAGCAATCGTAGTTCACCTCACTAGGTTTGAAGAACACTTAATTATGATCAAGGTTCAAAGGGGAACAAACATTAAAATGCTTGTGTAGAGTTTTAAGAAAACTCTTTAGATCTAAGTTGAACACTCAAGAGAGGGGAGTAAGTAATCATCTCCGTGATTCTTACATAGAGTTAACAAACTCTATCCTAAGTTCTAATTGAAAGAGCACTCCTAACAAGGGGTAGGCTTCTTAGACTTAAGAAAAGTCTAAAGGACAGGTTCTAACTTAACTAAGTGTATGGATGACTTAACAAAGTCAAGAGAGGGTAATGAGCTATCTATGACCCAAAGGTCAACAGAGAGACTTTCCTTTGGAAGGATAGAAGGGGAGGCAACTTGGATGAGAACAAAAGAGTTCTATTACTTGGGGAAACTAAACTTAACAAAGCATGAACATCAAACAAACATGATGAGTACAAGAAACATGGTTACAACCAAGCATATACAAGCATGTTACAACAAGCAAAGATTTCAAATAGGATGAATGTTTACAACCAAAGCATGCAAGCGTATTACAATAGGCAAGCAAAGATGAGTTCTTCCAAGACTCAATGAAAGATAAAGACTTAAGCATATCTTGACAAAGATGAAGGTAATGACCAATGAAAATAAGTCAACTTCATGGGGATATTACATGGGAATCAAATAAAATGCTCACTAGCAATAAGTAATTTACATATACAAAGGTTGACAAACATATAACTCACATCACAACAACCAACTTAAGAAAAATAAATTAAAAGTTTGAAATGATTAGGAGCGTAAAAAACCTAAAAGAAACTTGAATGTTTTCAATGCAAAGTTGTTTTCACAAATGAAAATTCTAGAATATTAATGCACCACATGAAAATATGCACAAATACGAGATAGTTGCAAAAAGAACCGATCAAAAATAACAAAAAATGAAGAAGTTATGATTTTTTTAGAAATTGAATAACAATTAAATAAAACACAAAGGAATAAGCAATAAAAAGAAAGGGGAGGCGCTTGGTGGGTGTTGAACCCACCACCTCATGGCTGCCAGCTGAAAACTTTACCAAGTGAGCCAAGGCGCGCGCTTGTTAAATGAAAGGAAAGAAATGACTAAAACATGAAAAACATGGCAAATGGGAAAATAAATAAAAGGGCTGATCTCCACTATGTGAAAGTGAAGGTTTAACCACTGGGGTGGCGATACATCCAAGTATTATGCCACCCCTAATAACTTAAATACTTAACAAAATGAAACAAATTTGGGTAAGGCAAGCAAACATGGCCAAATGCGTGAAGATTCAAACTAGCTCAAAACTCCATCAATTCTTACAAACTAAAAGCCTAACTTGTGTGAAATTCAACAAGGATCAAGATGGCAATCTCAATTTTCCCAAATAATGTACACATAAAAGAACACGATAGCAAATGCAAAAATGATGTTTGAGATGCAAAATGCCAGCTACAACTCATGACAGAAGGGATTAAGGCTATGTAATGGTATGCACAAACTTCAAACATGTAAACCAAGGATCCTAGATGCAAAGACTGATCAAAAACAGCTTCAAATGAAATCTGGCATGCAAGTGGCAAGGATGGAACAACCATGTTGAAATGTTGTCTTGGCAGATAAAAACAAATCATGATGTAGCCTATGCATTTATCAAACACAAAAGTGATTCATACACATAATGGCCAGGATTCAAACATGATGCAAGAACTTAACAAAAATGATGGCATATGAATTGGAACAGAAAACAGAACTAGGACAGCAAAACACATGACAGTAAAAAATAAAATTTCAAACAAACCACACAAATGCTAATCTGCAAGGCCTTTACAAAAGCAAAACAAACTAAGAAATGCAACGGTTCAAACAACATGGTCCATTCTTGACATTTAGCAAGTATTGTACTCATGACTAGCAAGATGAACAAATTTTGATCCAACATGTAAAAACTCAAACATACAACAACAGCAAGTAGTGTAAGCTTGACAAAGTTTGAAAAGGGGATCAAAGCAGCATGAATTTGAAAAAGCTGAAAAACAATCATAGCAGCTGGAACTTGACAAAGTTGGACAAAGCATGGCAGCAAAACTTGACAAAATTTGAGAAGAACAAAGCATCATGGTAGTGTTCATGAATTTAAACAACTATGACAGCAAAACATGTCCATACCAAAGATCAATGAATAGCCTTAGTCCTATATGCACAAGTCATTTTGTAACCACATGTCAATATGTTGACTATAACAGGAATGGTGCTATGGCAGTCTCAAATGAACCTAGGCAGTTGGCAGCAGCATGAATTTCACAAAATGGCAAGGTTGGCACAAATCAACAAATGGTCCTAATGCTCCTAATGCATACAATAGTTGCAAGCTCAACACAGTCATCATGGCAGTTTGGTTTTATAACAGAAAATACAAGGCACAAAGATGCAAGTGAGCAGAATTAACCAATGAGGCATATTAGCAGGTTCAAGGCAGATTCATACCAAAAGGCTTGCAATGTATCAGGACAAAACATGTAAGTTTGACACAGTTGGTAATGTAAACACCATGTGAACAAAACATGGTTACCACCAAGACCCTATCCTAGTGCCTAAGTGACATTGGTGATGCAAGAGATGAAACCATGCCATGATTCAAAAAGTATCGGATTTCATGTTAACAA
The DNA here is from genome assembly GCA_963859935.3 of Lathyrus sativus. Classification (NCBI taxonomy): domain Eukaryota; kingdom Viridiplantae; phylum Streptophyta; class Magnoliopsida; order Fabales; family Fabaceae; genus Lathyrus; species Lathyrus sativus. The sequence continues at coordinate 273,339,668 of OZ012740.1, read as the reverse complement.
ACATATGCCACAAAAGACAATGGTAGGCAGCAACTTTTAATAAGACATAAACACATCAAGCTTGAAAATAGTCATACCACATAAATCCCATGTAAACACCAACTGATGCAAATATCGCAGTGCCAAACATAACTCATGATTCAAGGTAACAAGAATCTCATGTTAAAAAACACACATCAAACATGAGGTAAAAGCTCAAAGCAATGTAAAGGCATCACAAAAGGCAAGTGCCAAGCACAAAGCATATGTCATAACAGTTACAATCATCAAGACATCAAAAATAAGTATTGGTCCTCATTATTCCAATGAGTCATTCCAACAACCTTTGGCAAGTTTAATGAAGCAGAACCACTCACAAGCATGTTCAAAATGTATTAAAGACCAAGTTTAAACACACACGTGATTTCAAAATATGGTAGAACCAAAAATGACTTGTTGGGGGAAAAGTGTACATGGGCTGAAAAAATGCAAGAACAAAACTGCTGCAGAACCAAAACCAAACTTGTTCTCAACAATGCAAACATCACATAAATACTTATATGAGGGTTTCTAAATCAAAATGCTAACTAACATGATCATGATATAAGAAGTGGTTGTTGTAACAGAAGCTAGTTAATACAAACAGAACGAAACAACATTTACTTCAAAACATTTGCAACAGTTTCTCATGTGTTCATGCCATATAATGGCACTCAAAAGACCTCAAAGCTTAACACACAACCACATAACATATTGCATAAGGTTTATAAGAATAAAATACAATAATGAGCAAGCAAGCAAAATGTGACAGATTCAAACATGAACATACACATAAAGCACATTGTAACAACTAATGCATTTTGAACATGTTCATGACAGTTGGAGAAAAAAAGATAGTAAATACCAACCTCTTGTAGACTTTCAAGCAAGCAAATACAGAAGGAAAACCTTGGAGCTTCCAAATAAGATTCAATCCAATGCTTTGATGAAGATGGTGGCCTTTCTTACACTTGAAGTAAACAAGTGGATCTTAGACTAGAACTTGAAATAAGTGAAGATGATGAGATTTTAGGTTACACACAGTTGGTATACCATAAACCTAAGGTGTTTGGAGGTTTTCAAAGATCAAAGCAGGCCTGGTATGTGTTTGGGCAGATTTTGAGTATGAAGTCAAACTTTCCTTGGTTGAAAGTTGACTTTTTGGAAAATGAGGGTTTTCTCTGGTTTAATGGATTGAACACCTCCCACACATCATTTTCGGATTGTGTGGAGGGTTTGTGGTGGTTTTGGTTAAGTGAAAATGGTTTTGGTGGCTGTTTTGCTCAAGACAGATTTTTGAGGCTTTTTGAGGTGGTTTTCTTCACTTGTAAGACAATGCAATGAAGTATGAGAGCAATGAGTTTCTCTTGGGTTGTAGAGTGCTCTGGTGTGCCTCTAAACATAGAGGAAACCTCTATTTATAAGCAAGGCAAGGCTTGGGGCAGATTGGTAACTTGGCAATTTTGGAGGGAGTTTTGAAAAAGTAACTTTGCTTGAGATTTTGATGCAGCTGCAAATTTAAATCTTTGGCTCAAGCTGATGCATTGCTCAAGTGGCATGAATGACATAATAGTGATTGAAGTGGCTAGGCAGTAGGAGGACTGTTTGCTACAAGTGTGCCATAAAGTTTCTCTTTCTTCCCTTTTTGTGATTAAAATAATCCCACTTGCCTCCAACTTGCAAGACTCACTAAACCTCCTCATTTTCTGCATCTCTTCCTCTCATATCCTCTAAATATCAGATAGAAACATGATCCAAGGGCTGAGAATAGCTCAAGTGATCAAAGGATGAGTTTGTGAAAAAGTGAAAATGTTGGACTCAAGTGTTGAAATCTCATCTTGTTGAATTCATAACTCTCAGCTCATAAGGGCTATGGAGGAGTTCTAGTACATTTTGGAAAGCCCTCATGTAGCTCTACAACTTTCATTTTTTCATGAGTTTCAGATTTTCAAAGTAACTAGGTCAAAAAACCTCTCAAAGTTGCTGAAAAACATGCCTACAAAATGAAATAACTTAGAATTTTTCTAAGTTACTTTTCCCTCTTGAAATGAATTTGGTCATAACTACAAATCTATGCATTTTCTGCTCATGGACCACTTTGGGACTTTTGTAGGACTTGTCAAGAGCTTCCTAATAAGCTTTGAACCAACTCAATTGGATGTGTGGTTAAGGAGCTATGGTATTTCCCCTTTCAAAACCCTAATTTCCGATTTTTCGATTACTCCTCAATCCTTGATCCAATGGTCATGAAACTTCATGGGTAGGTGCAATATGTCATTAGGAACATTTTTTATTCCCACCTTGAGGTCAAATTCCTTATGAGTGAAGAGTTGACGTTTCGGTAAATCGAACGATCGATCGGTGACCACCGAGTCGACTGTTGATGCTCCGTGTCTTTTGAGGCCTTGAAACTTCTTGACCATACTTTACCAAGCCATATGAACTTTATGGACCATGATCACACCATTGTAACACTTTTTAAATCGAAAGTCAAACCACAGTTGACTTTTCCTGATCGAAAACCCTAATCGGGTATCCTGAACTGCACTGTTCTTGATCCTCGGGTGACAACCTCAAATTGGATTCATACTTGATCCAATGGAGTATGTTTGATGATGTGGAGACTTATTTCATGGAGAACCAATCCAATACGTCGACTGATTAACCCTCGAAACCTCGATTTTCGGCTGGGGAACCCTGAGTCCTGTATCTTAACAAAGACAAACTTGAAGCAGATTAAGGTTAGATAATCAAATGAATATGATCCTAACATGATGATGAAGATCTAAGGGGTTAAAATTTGGGGTATGACAACGGTTAAGAAAGAAAGGATAAAGGCTCAAACTCTATCTTAACCCACTCATTCTCCTTGATGTTCTCCAATCCTACGTTCAGCTAACTTGACACAAGCGCTCACCTTTCAAAGGTTGAATGACAGGAGTGATAGTTCAGGAAACTACAAGTGTTCGGAGTGACAGTCACTCGCTTTTCGTCTTTGGTGCCTGGAGTCACACGACTTGTTTTCTCACAGATTTTTATTTTGTAATCCTTTTTGCTTTTTCCCTAACTTTTGCCTGTACTGGCTCTTTTGAGCTTGTTTTGATTTCGGAGTCCAGCGGGATGCCCTAATCTTTGCCTAAGTTGCTTGTTTTCAAGATTTGACTTAGCGGGCTTTTTCTTTTGATTCTTTTTCCCTTTTTTTTTGAACAAATCGTGTGACACCGGCTTGTCTAACTTGTTAAAGGGATTTTGACTGTTTCACTCCTTGGTCGGTGATGGATCCCATTGTGGGTTTTTTTAGGCACGACATATACAAGTGTGATTGATCCTTGAACGGGAACACTCCTTTTGCAATTTGGACGCTCGGCCAAATTTGCTGACACCTACCCTACCCCGGGTTAAGATTAATGGTTTTTTCATTTATTAGAAAGAAACTCCTACTACTAGGCTCAAAGGGGTTGACAATGGATTATCTTCCTTATATCTTCGGTGTTTAGGAATTTGAAACAATGCTTGTACATCATCAGCAGGTTTTATTCAAAAACATACAATCGGAAGTTTTCATCTTTCAATTTCGTCATCCTCCCCGAATTCCGCTTAAACAAGCGTTTGATATCAATAAAAACATAAGTGAACACAAATGGATTTAATCAAAATATGCATATTTATTTCATTATCATTATCAATTGAAAACAATACAGTTTTACAAGGGAGATTTGCATTTAAATACAGTTTTACAAATGCAAAGATTGCCAGCTTCGGGGAACTGGGCTTCCAGATCTTTGACTTGCTGCTGAGCCAGCCATCTTCAAACTCAATTGGATGAAAGGTCGACATGCATCCTCAATCTTCCTTTCGGAAAGGAAATGTACCTCTTGTTGATCAACTGTTGCACCCTGGCTTGGAAGGCCTAGCAATCTTCAGTTGAGTGCCCCCTGGATCCTCCATGATATCCGCATTGAGCATGGGGATTGTACCCAGGAGGGTATGGCTATGGCACTGGCTTGAGAGTTTTGGGCTCCACCAGTGAGTTCTGAATCAGATGTGGCAGAAGTTCACTATACGGCATAGGAAATGGATGAAGAGGAGCATTCCTCCTTTCCAAATTGTTGCGAGGCCCATTCTGATTCTGGAGCCGAGGGTTTTACTTCCGAGGAGCATGAGGTTGTTGGCACTGACTAGGGCATCCTTTATGCTCGGGTGCTTTCATTCTCAGATTTAGCCCAGGGATCGGCAGTAGCTGTGGGCGCGAAGATTCTGCAGTCATAAATTGCACAACACACTCTTGACCTGATATAGCTTTAGGAGAAATAAGAGGAACAACCACCTCTTTTGTAATGAGTGGACACAAATTCAATTGCCTTTGCATCAATTAAGTCTTGAACCAGGTGCTTAAAAGCTTTACAGGTCTCGATGTTGTGCCCTGGTGCCCCAGAATGGAAATCGCAGTGAGCGCTTACATCATAGTCCAATGGTAACTCACCCGTAAGCGGAGACATAGTCTGAAGTTTAACCAATTAAAGTTGAAGCAAGATTTGCAACAACTGCGCATAAGTCATAGGGATCTGATCAAAGATTCTCTCGAGTTGCTTCGTCCTTTGACCATACCTCCTAGTCTTAAGATCGTCTCGGGAAGCAGGAGGTAGCTGCTGACATGGAAAATTTGGAACCCCAGGTTGCGCATCAGATCTTTGGAGCACATCACGCCTTCGGAGAGACTCCACAAATAGGGGTGGAATCATCATTTCTGCAACGGCTTCAGGCACCTGATCACCCTCCTTTCTTAGCACATTCTTCATCACTTCTGTAATCAGGCCCATCTGAGCCTTCAGTTGCCGAACCTCCTTATTAAGTGTCTTCTGCTCCAGACATAAGGCCTGCACACCTGTCATGAACTGTCCCATCTGGCTTCAGACCTTCCTCAACTCTGCTTGAACTTGTTCCATGACTTCGCGTTGATTCCCCGGTGAACGGTCTGATTGTTTATCCTGAAATCAGCTAACAAACCACGGGAAAATAAGATCAACAGTTCCGATGCACATGTGATGCAAATAAGAATGCAAGATGCAGGCATGTATGTATGCAACAGGGAAATTTCCCCCTCGATTCTAATTCTGGGAGAACAGCATGACAACGGAGAACCCCAAGGACAAGCATAGAGTAGAAACTTCTCATATATAATCACAAGTCAACAAGCAAATTACAAGCATAGCCACTGAGTACAAATAGAATGACCTCAACCAACAAGCCTGGTGATGGTCAACATACAACAATGGACAAAAGCTACAAAGGGATACAAAGAAATCAAGTGCGACAGCGAACACGGAAATCCTCTAGCAACTCCTTTGTCTCAGAGTGGTCTGGTCTGGCGAGCAATCCCTGAATGAGTACCTCTCTCTGTCGGATGGTGTCCTGCAGACCCTCGGCAAAGTCTTCCCAGGCTCCTTCCCCAAAGCACTCCTCAAGTTTGCATCTCTTGGAATCAGCCCTCAACCTACAATCCTTCAAGTTTGCAATAGCTTCATTCAGTCTATACTCGGTGTCACGCCTGAGTGAGGCCTCTTCTGCAATCTTCTCATCTTTAGCTCCCAACTGAGTCCTCAGTCTGGTGATCTGCTGCTTCAGCTTATCTTCGCGCGCTTTGTTGTTGGTGAGGGTTACATTCCATTGGGCGTTGAATTTGGAAATCTCCAAATAAGCTTTGTCCAAGTCCTGCTTCTAGGAGGTAAGAACACTGCTGACAACTTTCAAATCCAAGCCTAAGCACTCATGAGCACTGGTCTGCTGAGTCAAATCGGTACCCAATCTATTCACGAGCTCAATTTTCTTTTTGAAAGAATACACAACTTCATTCTTCTCTCCCCGGAGCTGAAGGATTTCTCTCTCTAACTCCTCATTAGTTTTTCGTAGCTCCTCTTTCTCGGCCCATAACTGATTGTACTTCTGAATATCCACAGTGGTTGGCTCCTCAATCATGAGGGTATATAAAGGCGCAACTGAGGGAAACGACATTAGCAAGCTCTTCGCTCTATCCTGAGTCCAGCTCAAGTAGGGATCATAGGCTCGGTTATTACTCTTTCCCAACAATGCTTTCCCTCTCCTGTGAATATTGTTCCAAGCATGCTCAAGTCTGGCCAATGTATCACTATCCAACAGCCCAGTAAGGTACAGAGATTCCTGTACCTCCTCTTTCTTGGGAGGATCTCTTAATGCATATCCAAACTGCCTAACCAACAACGACGGATTGTAGTTGATGCACCCCTTCCTTCCGACAAAAGGGACGTTAGGAAATCCGCTGCAGCTATAGATGATTTCTGTACCAAGTATATTTCTATCAAACCAAGTGATGTTCTCAGCTGACAAACCCATCAGACGTTCAGACCACTCTGACGTACCTGCAGAAGTAACAAAAGGACCTGTCTTGGGCATATGACTGGCAAACCACCTGTGTAGTAAGGGAACACAACATGACATATTTTCCCCCTTTGGTTCTCATTCTTGTAGTGAACTTAGTGATAAACGTCACCGACCAGTGTAGGTATTAGGTTCCCTGAGGCCAATAAGTAGAAAGCATCTGTATCCACGAAATCTGGAAGATTAGGGAATAATGTAATACCGTAGATACAGAGAGCTAGAATGCGCTAATTACAATCCAACAACCGTCCTTGGCACACTATTGAGCTTTCTCCACCAAAAATGGCAAAGGAAAACCAAACATCCCAAGCCTTTTGATCATCTTCCCCTCCAACTCTGAAGCATCCAGATGCAGAATAGCAGCGAGCTTAGCCAGATTAGGCTCAGCTCAGTATGGAAGAACGACATCTGATCCAGAATAGGCACATCTAACAATGCTGAATACTCCTCTAGAGTAGGAGCCAGAATATAACCAGGAAAGACAAAACACCTCAGTTGGGCGTCATAAAACTGTAGAAGAGCATAGATACCACTGATCTCATATGCTGAAGGTTTACAAACACATCTCAACAGTCTCCCATAAGATTTCCTGAAGTCTTCCATCACCTTCTTATTGGCCATAGCAATCAAACTCAACAAAGGACTGATATCTGGAGCTAGAAACTTGTAGGCCACTGCCCTCTTCAAGGGTTCCATGTCGGAAATAATGAACAAGATCACTAGAATCAAGGGAGGAAATATGCACCTGCAACACAAATACATGTTAATGAGATGCAGATGCAAAATAAAAATGCAAAATGCAAATAGGGGATCAAGATTATCGTGCTGTAGATCAAGAAGAACCGGCGCTTCACTTTGGCAAGAACACTAGCATAGCTCTGATAATAGGGACCACTGATACCCCGAATATAGATTCGTACTGCAAAGATAACTGGGTAATCTGAAAGTCACGGTTTCCTGCATAACCCAATCCCTCTCACAGGTATGGACCTATCCACTGATAAGGTTCGACATCCTATGCGTTCATCAGCGTCACAGACTTTTAAGAAATGATGATACGTTCACCATTTCTGGTTTGGCATCATCATCTCCTGAAGAGGCCTCACTTAGCTGAATCACAAATGATCGGTCCCCAGAGTTGACAATCCTCAGATCCAAAATCTCGACAGATCCTAAGGATCAGAAGGGAAATCATCAAAGAGAATCTCGTCTGAGTGCGAATTTCATGGGGAACTGTGCCTGCTAAGAAAACAGGCCCTCCACTAGTCTCCACTATTAATGCTAGATTTGTACTCAAGCCTGGGTCTGGCTTATCACCCAATAGAGCATCCCTCCCCCACAACACATCAATAATGATATATAATGCTGAAAATAAATGCGGGAAAAATAAAGTATAACACGTATATACATACACCCAAAGATAAACAAGCAAGCGCTAAGATTGACTCGCATAGGAAACCGTTGGATTCCCCAACAGAGTTGCCAGCTGTCGCTACTGCGAAAAAAGGTGTCGGCAATGATAGAAGAGCTGCCACCATTCGTTATTTATCCCAAAAGAGGGAAAGAAAACGATCAGAGAAAACCTAACGAAAATGGGATAAGATTGGTCATCGCAACCAAATCTCGGGTTCAGGAGTCGGTTACGCAAGGGGAAGGTATTAGCACCCCTCACGTCTGTTGTACTCGACGGGATCCATGCTTGTTATCTATCTGAAGGTGTGTTTATCTATCTAACTAAAGGTTCCCGGGGACAAAAGAAAAGAAAAAGGGCTCGGGAGAGCGTCGCCGCTCTGTGCCTACATATTCCCTCTTGCAATGGGAAAGTTAAAGTAAACGTAGTTCAGCTAACTACAAGGGAAAAGTGGGGAAAGGTTGCTCGCCAAGACATCGCCGTCTCGTGCCTACGTATTCTCATCTAGTATGAGAAATCAGAGCAAACGTAGTTCGGGCAATTAGAACACCGGTTGGTTCAAATGTTTTTACCTGAGTAGGGTTAACAATCAGTTCTAGCAGTTAGGTGTATGCAGCTTGTTGAAGCGGTAAAGCAGCAAGCAAAAATTTATTAAGTACCCAGTTTTTTCGTCTCCACAAGGATTAGTGCGATATGAACGCCGTTCAACGGCCTCTACATTTCTAAGCTTATTGTTCAAAAGTTTTGGTTTAAAGGGTTCAAGGAACCATAAATAAAAACAGAAAATATAAAATAAAGACTAAAATATAAACTGATCCTTGTTGGGATTGGATTTCATCAATTGATAAGACATACATTCTTCTGATCAAATTAAACACAACGCAATTGTAACACCCAATCTAAATAATTAAGAAAAACAGAATCAGAGTGCAACAAATTTTGTAAACATGACGGTCGTAAGGGGCTGTCACGATTGTGACGGTCATGACGATCGTAATGAAAGTGTGATGACCGTCACATCAGCAAATTCTGGGTGTTACAATTTCAACTCACAGAAACATACATTTCACAACTCAATTAGATAGCATGCATTTAGTAATGATACATAGCACAGAAGCTCGGACGAACATACAACAATAACTTAATTAACGTTTTGATTACAAGGCATCTTATTAATTTGCAGCGGAATTTCCGACATTTAGCATGATTAAAGCAAGACCATGAAACTTGCAACAAAACTCCATTAAAATTCAGCAAGTAATTATCTTGCATCAATTCAACATAAACAACGAGTTTCAACCATAAAAATCAGCACTACTAATTCATCGGTATAGTGCATCCAACCAACATTTGGCACTTAACAGCAGTCACCAATTTAATGAAAACTACTTGATAAAATTCAGCAACAAGGAAATTAAATAAAAGCAATAACATCAATCGTTCATCCCCCCAAGAGTGCTACGTATCAGAGCGACCAATAACCTTAAACGAAAAGCTACACTTTATTCCGGATTACCTGAAAGTTACCACCAATGGAGGTAACATACAACGTAAAGGGTGAGATATCAACAACATAACATAAGGCATGATAAAAGTCATGTCAGAATATTATCACAACATTATAATTCCGGCAGTTCGCATAAATATTAGTAATAATAAACTGCAACCACCCTTTATTCATAACCACAAGAATTATCATCATATCTCAGCAACTCATCAAAACAACTCAACAACGCAGCTCAACAATGCGACTCAACAATGCGACTCAACTGTGCATATGCATGTGGTACCATTTTGGGAGACAACACTCCACAATAATTCGGGAGACAACTCTCCACAATAATTCGGGAGACAACTCTCCACAATAATTCGGGAGACAACACTCCAAAATAATTCGGGAGACAACTCTCCACAATCATTTTATTTTGTCATTAAAGACAAAACCGTCGCCAATCCAGGCCAAATGATATGCTATGAGATGCAACTATTATGGACTATAACACAACAACAACAACTGTGCAACAACCGTGCAACAAGGCATCACGCCTACAACCAATTATCCATAACAGAAACATCACATTTCGCATACATCATGTACTCACCACTTCAATCTGTTCATATCAGAGAACTACCAACAGTATCATTCCTACGAATAAGACTCTAACACATTTTCGCAGAGAACAATTAAAAACAACCTCGTCTCTACAATTGAGAACTCAACAGCATTTTCATGTCAGAGAACAACTGACAACATCATTACTACAAATAAGAACTCAACACATTTTCATATACCTTCATACGGGTAATATAACTACAACTTACCCACATAATTCAAGGAGAATATTATAATAACATTTTCTCAACAGTGACATAACAACTTCATATGCATCAAGTATTCATCATTTCAATCTGTTCATGTAGGGGAACAATAACAACATACTTTCGACAATTAAGAATTCAACATATTATCGTAAGAACAACATTACAACTTTTACTCACTAAATTAATTATAGTTCCTAAAAAGGTTCGTTAACTACGGGGCAACTAATCTTGCCTCATTAAGGGCAACCATACAGCATTGTACAACACTGACGATATAACACATTCATTCCTACATAGAAAAACCTCGTTTCGTTAACTACGGGGCAACTAATCTTGCCTCATTAAGGGCAACCATACAACATCGTACAACACTGACGATATAACACATTCATTCCTACACAGAAAAACCTCGTCCCTAACATTTATCGAGTCACGAGAACTATATCTATGATTCGATTCCCTACCTGAAGTCGATCAAGTAAGAGCCTAATAATAACCTTTCCTCAACAAATGGGAAATTAGCGCGTGTTGGCGCCGATTCCCAACATTACTACATAAACTAATGACATAACCATTAATGTAGGCGTAGACAAACATTAACCCTTAACATTTCTCAACCTACGGGAACATTACTACGGTAACGTTACTACGGGAATATTAATCCTTAATATTTATCGATCTACAGGAACATTAATCCTTAATATTTATCGACCTACAGGAACATTAATCCTTAATATTTATCGATCTACAAGAACATCAATCCTTAATATTTATCGATCTACAGGAACATCAATCCTTAATATTTATCGATCTACAGGAACATTAATCCTATGATTCCATACCCTTCATGAAATCCATCATACCCACAGTTATAGAATTGAACCCCACCCTTGCCTTTGGATTGAGGACAACTCTAAACTTCCAGTTCCGGTTTGCTCTCCCGGTGACTCTTCTGCAACAACCTTCAATCCTCTCCGGCGGTTAATTCTTCTGTTCTTCCTTTCTCCACAGCCACGTCCTTTTTCCTCTTTTCTCTGCCTTTATCCTCCAATTTGGTTTTCTGAGCAGTTTATCGTTCTTTTGCTCTTTCTCCCACAACTTCTCTAATAACTCCCTAATTCCCCTTATTCCACCTACTACTACTACTACTACTACTAATAATAATAATAATAATAATAATAATAATATAATATTACTACTAGTTATTAAATTATCATCATTATTAATTATATTATATCATTATCAAACTCAATGATTTATTAAATGGTTTCCTATACTTTAAGGACACCCACCAACGCTCTCAGACACACTCGCACATAAAGGCACACCAACAATTCATAAATAATTTAATTAAAATGAACGGAATCATTTGTCTAATATCCTCACGTATCACTCACGACAAAGCTTATTTCTAACGCGGCGTCGAGAGAACAACCGTGTTGTCTCATTGGTGATCTCTCACCCAACAAAAACACAACACAGAGCATTAAGATCTGATACTCACGCAAATGCTAAGCCTAAATCTATCTCTAGCGTTTAGGACCTAACCGGTAATCATCCTAGATCCAGATCCGAAAAGTATATCTCTATCACGGTTCAAATAAAAGATAAACAAGAAAGCAAAGATAACACCCATATCAGATAAACGATTTTTTTTGCATAAAATACAATGATCAAAATACGTACACACGCTTAACCCTTTTTACATGTATTCATCTAATCCGCCAAATGTCGGTGAACATCGTTCTTCATCACTATTATCACATACCCACACAATATCATATTGATCCTACCCATGCTACTTAATCAACACAACACCATAGAGGATAAAATGAATATCAACTTCAAAACCATGTCAAAAGTTTGTTCATTGATAGAAGAAGATCTAAGATCAAAGATGTGAAAAGGTTTTGTCAAGACCCACAAATACATAAACAAAGATAATCAATCAATAGAAAATCCAAACTAGTTCACAAACATAAATTAGATGAAATACATAAAATATCAAAAGATTACATCCAAACCCCAACAAGAGATCGAAGATCTTACCTCCTTCCCCTTAGGGTTTTGTGCTTCTCTCTCTAGAAGAAATAAAGAAAAACAAGTTCTGATGTCTAGAAAATGGAAAAATTACAAGTTATGAACAAGATAGATATATTTATGACTTAAAAAGCACTTAAATAAAGAATAAAAGATGTTTTGTTTTCGCCCATTCGCCAGGCGAACATGGACCTTCGCCCAGGCGAATCAAATGAAACCTGGAACTTCAAAGTGCCTCCAGCAAGCAAACCGCCCTTCTGAGTTATCGTGCCTTCGCCAGGCGAACCTTTGCTGGCTTCACTCGCCAGGCGAAATATATGTTGGTTTGCTACTGGAATATCCAAAGATCCTTCTCCAGCTCCTTCGCCAGGCGAATGGTAGCGAAACTTCGCTGGACCCATTCGCCAGGCGAACTTCATGCCCTTTTGGTCTGGGAGTTTAATTTGAATTACTCGCCCTGGCTCGCCAGCACTCTCCTGGCGAACCTTCGCTGGCACTCGCTGAGCTTCGCCAGGCGAACGTGACAGATTCCAGCTTTTTCCAACAGCTCTGATTTCGCCTAGTGAGCATGACAACATTTTGGTGGTTTACATATTGTCTTGGTTTCCTTGCCCATTTCTTGTGTCTTACTCTTCACTTGTTTTGTGCCTAATTCCTGCACAATAACACACAAATCAAAGGTACCAAGAGCTTTTCACACTATATTGCAAACCACACAAAATAAGAGTTGTTTTCTACACTTAATTGACGAAAATGAGTGAAAAATGCCAACTTTTGATAGATCAAATAGGTGAAATTTGGCATCTAACAACTCTTGTTTTGAAGTGGGGAAAGGTTGCTCGCCAAGACATCGCCGTCCGTGCCTACGTATTCTCATCTAGTATGAGAAATCAGAGCAAACGTAGTTCGGGCAATTAGAACACCGGTTGGTTCAAATGTTTTTACCCGAGTAGAGTTAACAATCAGTTCTAGCAGTTAGGTGTATGCAGGTCGACCTTTGGAGACTTAGGCGTTACATATTTGCGGTAGAACTAAGAGTTAACAAAACTCTTTTTTATGAAACGGTTTTCAATTATTAAGGGGTCCCAAAGGACAAAAAATGAAGTTTGATCATTTTTTTTGGATGTCTTTTAAGAAGAAATGCTTTTGAATTGTTTGTAATCCATATTGCACTAAAGACTATGACTTAGGAGCGAGTGCGTCGCATATCGTCCTAAGGACGTACGCTAAACACTCTAGGTAATTGAGAGGAAGCCCCCCAATCACCACTTCCCAGGTACTTAAGGCTTGTAACGCACAACATTCATTAGCCTTTATTAAGTATTTTAGAAATGATTTGAGATGAGAAAGAGAAAGGACAAACTAAAGGGAAACTAGTTCAACCTAGTAGTTGTCATGCAAAATGGACCTATAGTTGAGGTTAAAGGGAAACCCTACTTAATGTTCTCATACATGGTTTGAAACCTAGTGTCTATCACAATCATCCTTAAACAAGGAGATTCGAAGTCCTAAGGGAGCATGGTAAGAAAAGAGAAGAAGAGAACATGATATAAAACATGAGATAAGAATAAACGCATATGCTATGCAACACACAAGCAAAGGGAGGAAAAAGTGTGGGGTGAACACCTCCACAAGCACATATCAACCTTTATTAATGCAAGTAAGAAATGCACAAAGGGAAAATAACACACAAGCAAAGGGAGGAAAAAGTGTGGGGTAAACACCTCCACAAGCACATCTCAACCTTTATTAATGCATAAGGGAAGAAAAGAAGGATAAAAGCTTACAACATTCACACATCAGTTCTAATGCACAAAAAAACACCAAATGAAAAGGAAAGGAGGAAATGATTGAATGAAATTATGGGAGGAAAAGTGGGAACCTAAGGAACTCACAAGGGAACTCAACCAATCATATCACATTCAATATGCAAACAAAATACACCAAGAGTCCTTAAAGGCTCTCTACTTATGGCATGCTTCAAGTTTCTCCTAAGGAGGGACTAAGCTTCCATAAATAGGATCCCAAAGTCCTAGGACAGAAGTATAGGTGAGGGTAGAATGTACTCAAAGTAAATGAAAATAAATACACCAAAAGATTGCAAAGGAATCATGTAAAAGATAAGAAACATTCAACATGTGTACAAGCAAAACCCTAAAAGAAAGGCAAGTATCAACAAGTTACAAACCACATTAGGACCTATAATTGAACCTACACATGCTTCAAATTCTTAGGGGTATAAAACAGAAAGAGTTGGTGCTCAAAGGTTTGCACAAATATCATTTTCAAGGCCTATTAGTTCAAGCATGTGTGTGAGCTTCAATTATAGGACACCTAACTTATGAAATACGCTAAAAAATAGCAAACAAACTAAAAAATTACCAAATAAAATCCTAGATGGCCCCTAAGGTGTTAGGAACCAGGGGCCATAGCTATGGGGGGAAAGTCTAAACAAGACTATGCAAACAGACGTGAAACCCTAAGGGTACCTCAAATGGACAAAGGGAATTGGGGGTCACTAAACAAGTCCTAAAACCCTAACCAAAATGCCCCCAAGCAGGGGCAAAATTGTCCAAGAAAATCTCTTAACATGTCAAGAATATGAGCAAAAATAATCAGCCATTAACATGAGGAATTCATCAAGAAATGAAATCAAACACAAGAAAGATGCATTTTTAATCCATGTAAAACACCTCAAAAGTAAAAATCAAGATTTAATTAGAAAATGACTTAAAAAAATTAATTGAAAACTTTGTAAAATCAACTAACATCCTAAAATATGTAAAAAGTATTTATTGGGATTTTTTATTATCATCAGGGGTATTTTAATGGAATTAAAATCAAGATAGAAAAAATAATGGAAAAAAGAATAAAAGAAAAGAAAATGATAAAATCTACCTGGCAATTAGCAATCCTATTCAGTTATTTCAATGGGCCATAGAGAAGTGGGGTGTAAATATCATATGTGGCCCAAGTCCAAGACAGTTAAGAGTGGGGATGAAACTCCGCGTTTCATTAATGACGTGGCCTGGTCAATTAGTCAAAGGCATCAGAATTAGATCCAAGCTGTTGGTTTGGGGATAGTCAAAGAGTCCAAGGGGTGAGTTGGCATTACATGCTGGCAATCTGATCAAAACACAGACGCTGGAGAAGACGAGCCAGACGGTGGCTCTGGTTTCTCCGGTCATCTTCAATCTCAAGCACGCTACAGTGGCTTCCTTTAAACCTAGCCAAAACGCCTAAAATTTGAGTCTAAACTCATCCTCTCCTCACGCAGGTTAAGAATTTAGGGTTCAAACTAATTAGTCACTCCTAAATCGTGCAATACGAATCAACCAAGTTTTGAGCAATATCCAAGAATCATCAAGAATAATGACCAAACCAATCCAGAAATGATCTATGATGTTAGGGGTTCAAGAATCCATGAAAATGGCATGTGATTGATGCATGAACAGAGAGAAATCGTGAATAATAACTTACCTAACGGAGTGCCTCCGTTGGGCCTTGATTTGCAGATGAAGCTTGTGGAAAACGAACCAGAAAGTTTCCCTGAACTTCAATGGAGCTCTTGGTGCTCTTGAATTGGACTGAAATTGCTTGATTCTTGACATCATTATCTCACTTTTTCTTCACTTTTTGCAACTGAATTCTGCTCCAGAATGGCTCAATCTTCCACACTGAAGCTTTGTGAATCATCTGAGGAATATATGGAATGGATCCAAGCACAATTGAAGGCCCAATTGTGGCCTGTTATAGGAATTGAGAAATCCAATTTTGAAGTTCAAAGCTTGAAATTTCACGTGTGAAAATGGCTCTAATGGCTCTGCTTTTAGTTCAAATTCCTTGCTTGTGGTGTGTAGTGATCCAATGGACAGAATTGGCTCCTTGAAATGATCTTGTGGTGAATTTTGGATGTGTGCCTTATACATGAAGCAACCATGAAATTACACATGAAAATGACCTTAAAACTCAATTATGATTTTGGCATCGTGTTTATTATATTCAAGGCACTCAAAAAATGCACAAACTTGTAATTATATGGTGCAAAATGAATTCAATCCAACTATGGCTTTAAAGTACTTTTCCATGAGATTTCCTTCACCAATCCTCAAATTCAAACCAAAACCATGATAAGTTGATGTTCTATGATGGTAAGGATGTCATTTGAAGCAATTTTGATGTTGGAGAAATTCCCATTTAAAGTGTGCAAAGTCAAGAAAATGACCTATAACCAAAATGACCTATAATCAAAGTTTCCCAAAATACCCCTGCCTTGCAAGCTTCATATCTTGAGCTCTACAAATCAGATGAAGGACTTCTAGCACTTTTTGGAAAGCTAAGATCATAAATAAAAAATTTCAGGTTTGGGTCAAAGTAAGGAGAAACATTCTTCTAGGTCAAAAATTTCTTGGAAGTTGGTTAACTTTTGTGGACCAAAATCACATTCATCTGAGGACCCATAACTTGTCAGCATCATAACTTGAGTTCTAGAAACACAATGGATGAGTTCTAGTACTCAAAAGAAAGCTATAAACATGATCTATAAGTTTCATGTTGGAGTCAATATGAGATGAGACTTGTATCTTGGGATATGTGGTCTTGAAGTTAGGCACTAAATAGGGGATTTTACACTGACAAGCTTAGAAACCCTAGCTTAGCAACTTCTCACACTCTTGATTCTTCTTGATTTGATCTTGGAATAACTTCTTAGATTCCTTAATACAGCATTCCATGATAATAAGAAATTGGAATTGAGTCTTAATCTCCTTCAATTTCCCAATTGACCTAGGGTTGACCAGATGAAAACCCTAGCTGCACCACTCTTGATTGTGGCTTCTTGCACTTGATATAATGACTTGAACAAGCTCCTCAATAACCCTCAAGGCATTCAATGAGATTATATAACATTCTCCATCCACAATCATGGACTCAACATTATCTGATGAACTTCTCATGGCCTCCAAGATAGGAGGTGAACCATATTCATTCATCTGCCTTTTTCAAAGAACTTTGACTTTCTTCTGATGGTGATAAGCACTTGATTGCTTGAATAAGACCTCTTGATTAGGCTTGGAACCTTTGGTGATCTCCTCCTGCTAGGAACACCTCCATCAATCCCCTATAAATGAACAATGGTATGCAAATGCTAATGCTATGAAAATGCAATGAAACATAAACCAAGTTATAAAAAGGTTGGGCAAATTTTGGGGTGCAACAGTTGCCCCTATTCAAGCGACTTGGACCTAACTGGATGAAAGGCGAACGACTTTCAATAAATCAAGGTAAAATACAATTGAATACCAACTAACCCGGAAATTTGCCAACCGCAGAAATAAACTGCGAACTCTGATGGGATAAAAATCTCCGGAAAAAACATGAGCTGACAGTTGCAACGACAACAATCTAACTGATTAACAATCTTTGACATGTAAACAGAACGACATCTGCTAACGCGTAGGCAACGACACTAAGTCGGAAAGATCATCTGATACCAATAGGCCTCTGTGTAACGCCACAGGCATCGAACCCTTAGACCGGCTCAACACGCAGTTGATAACATCTGCAAACGCGCAAGCATTCGCTAGATAAAAGTGAGCATCGAACCCGAAGGCCGGATCAACACGCAGGTGATCTTCTGCTATCCAAAGCAGGAATTCGCTAAATAAAAGCGAGCATCGAACCTGAAGGCCAGATCAACATGCAGTTGATAACATCTGCTAACGCGCAGGCATTCACTAAATAAAAGAGAGCATCGAACCCGAAGGCCAGATTAATACACAGCTGATCTACTGCTATCCAAAGCAGGCATTTGCTAAATAAAAGCGAGCATTGAACCTGAAGGCCGGATCAACACGCAGTTGATAACATCTGCTAACACGCAGGCATTCGCTAAATAAAAGCGAGCATCGAACCCGAAGGCCGGATCAACCGAAGCTGATCTTCTGCTAATCTAAGCACGCATTCACTAAATAAAAGAGAGCATCGAACCCGAAGGCCGGATCACCCGAAGCTGATCTTCTACTAATCTAAGCAGACGTTCGCTAAATAAAAGCGAGCACCAAACCTGAAGGCCAGATCAACCGAAGTTGATCTTCTGCTAATCTAAGCAGGAATTCGCTAAAGAAAAGAGAGCATCAAACCTGAAGGTCGGATCAACCGAAGCTGATCTTCTGCTAATCTAAGCAGGCATTCACTAAATAAAAGCGAGCATCGAACCCGAAGGCCGGATCAACAGAAGCTGATCTTCTTCTAATCTAAGCAGGCATTCACTAAAAAAAGCGAGCATCGAACCCGAAGGCCGGATCAACCGAAGCTGATCTTCTGCTAATCTAAGTAGGCATTCGCTAAATAAAAGCGAGTATAAAACCCAAAGGCCGAATCAAACGAAACTGATCTTCTGCTAATCTAAGCAGGCATTCGCTAAATAAAAGTGAGCATCGAACCCGAAGGCTGGATCAACCGAAGCTAATCTTCTGCTAATCTAAGCAAGGGAGGTTGATCGGTTTACCCCTGGGCCAACCCTTCTCCTCGACAAGACTTGCCCGTCATGTACGGTTCCACCATCCAGAAATAGCCGAGATGCTTATGCTTGTAACTACGTCTCTATCTATAGCAACGACTACTTATAGGCATCTTTGTCTGTTCCAACAGCTAGTTCTGGCAATGGCTAAGTGTTGGGGGCACTAGGGACCAATGGCTAAGCGTTGGGGGCACTATAAGAACCCTCTCATTTGAGAGAATCAGTTATTCAATATTCACCTTAATACACACATATTTTGAACTTTCCTTCTTTGTTCCGATTCTTACTTTAGCATCAGAGTGCCTTGCAGGTACACCCCATCCCCCTCTCTCACACCCAGCATCACAGACAATTGTCTCTGGCCCACTTCCAGTTCTGATCAACCGTCAAGATCAGTTACTAATGTTGAGGATGTATAATTTATATTATAGTTATTATATTAGTTATAAATTTGTAAAAGTTATATAGTTTGTAAGATTAGTTACAAAGTTTGTAAGGTATGTTACAAATTTTATAAGTTTTGTTACAAACTTTGTTGTTACAAAGTTTGTAAGATTAATTACAAGGTTTGTAAGGTTAGTTACAAAGTTTGTTAAGGTTACAACATGAAAATGCCATATAATCAGATGAAGGTGTATGATGAAGGAAGATTGATCTTGAGAGCACCATTGAAAGACAACAAAATATTCAATATTGAGATCAACATGGTTGGTCATTAATGTCTTGCTTCAATTGCAAAAAGAAGACAATAACTGGTTATGGCATCACAGGTATGGAAGCTTGAACTTTTGAAGTTTAAATATGCTCAACATGAAGAAGATGGTGTATGGTCTACCTCAAATAAAGGAGCCAAAACAGATGTGTGAAGAATGTTGCAGAGCCAAACAAGCAAGGATGTCATTTTAACATGACTTGCCTATGAAGTCAAGACTGAAAGTGAGAAAAACACAAGAAGGATGGTTGAATTGTGTTGACATTTTATTTCTTTTTAAACTCTTAAGTCAAATTCTAAACACAAAGTTGTAAAAGATGTTTCAATCAGAGATAGGAAGCATATAATTGAGAGTAATCCAGTCCTCTTGTACTTACAAGATATTTTTACTATAATCAGACAAGATTACAATTTTCTCAAGCACATAAGAAAGAAATTTCCTTTGCTCAAACACTAAAGTAAGAGACTTATATACTTAAGCACACAAGTAAGAGAATTTCTTTGCTCAAACACTAAAGTAAGAGACTTCTATGCTCAAGCACACAAGTAAGAGACTTCCTTTTCTCAAACACTTAGTAAGAGACTTCTTACAATTTACCTAGTAGATAAATGATTGTTGGGAAAATGAAATTGATATACAATCAAAGGTGTATAAATAATACACCATAAATAGACTCTTTTAAGACTTAATAATTTGTAAGATATATAAGGATAAGAAATCCTAAGGTCTGATTGTGCTTTTATGTTGACAGAGTAACTTCTATTTTTGGTGTCAATTGGTGTATTTTTCTTCAAGTCTTTAGCTCCTTAAATAAAGAAGAAAAAATTCATTGAAGATGCACCACATTAGATTCCTTTGAGAAGCATCAAAAGAGATGTTGGGATGTTTCACCAAATTGTCAGGTTAGGTGAAGGCTAGTTTGAAAATTCTTTGCTACAAAAAGAATTAGCAGTTGTATCCCACCAGACTCTATGAAGAAAATAAAGCTTAGATCTTCA
Organism: Lathyrus sativus; assembly: GCA_963859935.3. Taxonomy (NCBI): domain Eukaryota; kingdom Viridiplantae; phylum Streptophyta; class Magnoliopsida; order Fabales; family Fabaceae; genus Lathyrus; species Lathyrus sativus. Next base: position 273,319,232 of record OZ012740.1, on the reverse strand, counting down.
CGTGAAAAATCATGTTAAAAAAGGAGCATTGACCTATCAGTGTCACTTTGATCCTTATGCTTTAACTGGACCAGGCTTTGATAATCAAAAGTAGACTTCTTCAAAGTCTGGTCTTCAGAGGCTGACTCCTTCAGACTCTGGCCTTCATACGTTGATCTTTTTAGAAGATGACTTCTTCAGAGTCTGGTCTTTATTTTCTAATCCACCAGATTTTCATATTTAAGCTTCTCATTGAATGTGCATAATCAGAACCAATACTTGGATTTTATATAAAGTTTTAGTCTCTTTAAATACATTGTTATCATCAAAACCTAATATGATAGTGTACTAAATTGATATTTCATCTAAAGTAGTTGTATGCAACAACTTGCAACTGATATATATTTTTCTTCTGTTGTAGACAAAGCAATAGTTGATTGTCATTTATTAGCCCAGGATTTTAGGTTTTCACCTATGAATTGACAGCTTTCACTAGTGTATTTTCTCTCAATTCTATCCCTAACATAGTCAGCATCACTGACCCAACCAAATTATAATTTAAGGATTTTTTTTATAAAGAAACCTAAGATTGGTTGTTCCCTTCAGACACCTAAATATCTTCTTAACAACTGTTAAGTGAGTCCCTCTAAGATCTGATTGAAATCTTGCACACAGACATACACTGAATAAAATATTTGGTCTACAAGCTTTTAAATAAAGTAGAGAGCCAATCAGACCTCTATACAACTTCTAATAGACCTTGGTGTTACTTTCCTCTTTGCTCAGGTTGCAGGTTGGATGCTTAGTCTGATGATCATAAACTCCCTTTTTGCATTGATTGATTTGAATACCACAAATTAAATTCAGTTCTCCCTTCATACTCATTTCAAATTCAGCCTACATTGTCTTTGAAAATTCACGGCAAAGAAAAGTGTCACTTGAACCAAATATAATATCAACATAAACTTGGACACTTAAGATATCATTATTAAGTGTCTTTCTGAAGAGTGTAATGTCTATTTGCCCTTTCTAGAATCCATTTTCTAACAGAGAATTACTCAGACTCTCATACCAAGCTCTGGAAGCTTATTTGAGTCCATAGAGTGATTTCTTCAATTTGAAAACATATTATGAGTGAATTGAGTTCTCAAACCCAGGTGGCTGTTTGACATACACTTCTTCAGAAATGACACCATTTAAGAATGCACTATTAACATCCATTTGGTATAAAATAATGTTATGATTAATAGTATAAGATAAAAGTAAACTGATTTCCTCTAACCTAGCAATTGATGCAAATGTTTCAGAGAAATATATACCTTTTGCTTACTGCAGCCTTGAGCTACAAGTCTAGCATTATATCTTACCACTTCTACTTGTTCATTGAACTTGTTTCTGAATATCCATTTTGTTCCAATAATGTTCTTCTGCAAGGATTCGGTACCAAATTCTAGACATCATTTCTTTGAAACTAATTCAACTTGTTTTTGCATAGCCACAATCCAACCATCATCAAAGAGTGCTTCATTAATAGAAGTAGGTTCAATCATGGAGAGTAGTCCTAACATTGGGTGCTCTTCTCTAAAGGCATACCTTATCTTTCTAGAGCTATATTTGTTTCCAATAGTTAAGTTTTCTGGATGAGAAAATTCGTACTTAAAGGTATTCTTAGATTGTGATGCATCTGAGGAGCCATCTTGAGTTTATTTAGATTCTTCATTATCTGGATGAGATTCTGAGGTTTGATCAACTTCTGGACCACCGGCTTATAAAGTTCTGATAACTTCTGCATATCTAGCTTCTGATGAATTGTTAGCTTTTGAGCTTCCAGCTTCTAAACCTCTAGCTCCTGATGTGTCTCCAAATACACATATTTATAAAAAAATATTGAACTAGCTCTGACATTTTACTGTCAGGATCTTTGTCATCAAATTTAATCTGCATTGACTCTTCAACCATATTGGTTTCAGAGTTATACACCATGTATTCCTTAGAGCATTCAAAGTATCCCAAAAAGATACCCTTGTGAGCTTTGACATTAAATTTCTTCAGATAGTGTCATACCCTAAATTTTACCTTAGATCATTAGGTTCATTTTGCATTTCATTCATTTCGTACTTCATTTTAACTAACCGCTAACCGGTTTGCTCAGTCTGTTGTTTTTGTAGGAAAATAACATTGCGTGTGCTTTAATTCATGAAGTGCAAACGTATTGTCAATTTGTTGACGATTACATAGTCAATTTATCCTCAGAGATTCCCCAAGCAACTAGGTTTTCCTGTCGCTCGATTCACATGACGTTTGGCTTAAGATGGGTTGAATTTTATGACAATATTGACGACAGATTCCTCTTGACACAATACATCTTTATTCGAGAACCGGGATTTAGTCTTCAGTTGGACTTTGAAATGCTGTTTGATTCATAAACCGTAAGGAGTTGAGGGCGTTGAAATATAAATGAATTTGGGGTTGAATCGGTGAGAATCCGTTTCAAGGAATTTATTCTGACAAGCGCACACTTTCATTTTTTTCTTTGCTGGTTACGAGCTAATTTTTAGAGGAACAGTGGAATTTCGGTTTGCATTGAGTTTATAATAAATATCAGTTGGTTTGATCACGAGTATCAGTTGAGTCAATTCAGGTTACAGTGCCAGGTTTACTCGAGATACGACTTGGATTTAAATGCGGAAGAAAGTTCATTTTTGCCACGAAATTGGATTTATCTGTTTATCTTTTCAAGGCCATATTCACCTATTTTTATTATCGAGTACGGGTTAATTCTTTCAAGACTCGGTAGAACTCATAATTTGCATTGGATATCAGTTTGGGTTCAAGTATGGTGCAAACTGTTAGTTGTCGAATTCAAATTGTGAAATGTCAAGTTTATTCGAAAAGAGATGCAATCATATTTTAGTCGGAAAATAAGAGCTCATTTTATTAAAGTTCAAATTTAATTTATTTTTCAATTTTTGTACAATTTACGATTACAACATCGGAATGTACATTTTTTTGAAATTACAAAGTAACTCTTAAATCCTAAATTTGTCCTAAAAATTCTAACTCTGGTTCCTCATTTCTGATTCTTCATCATCTCTGAACCTCCGGAACCTGCAAAACCCAACGACATCAGAGAAAATTGGTTAAAAGTCAGTTAATCGGAAAATTTGGTTTTTATTTATTTTCAAAGCCCTCAGAAAGTTGTCATCATCGGGCATTCGGAGAGGGCAACAACAATGTCGCCGCCAGCTCCCGGTTTTCCATTTTCCAACCTCCGGCGAAAAGTCCGTCAGTATCTGTTTAAAGCTTCTAGAGAGAGAGAGAAAAATAGCTTATTTTGAAAAAGTGGGTTTTTCCAAACGGATCCTTAAGGAAAATCCACATTCAAATCCAAATCCAGACACAAAAATCCAGCAAACCAACAATCTGGGTTTCGTCAATCCAAATCCATACCCAGTCTGTGTAAAAAGCGAACATCTGGATATCCAAAAAAAATCACAAAAGTCAAAAACAAAACAGAATCTGTGAATCATCACCAACAAATCCGCGGATTCAGTTGTTCCAAAATAAAATCAAATCATAAAAAATGTAATAACATAAAATCCAGGCCCAACAAATATCAAGAAAAAGAACAATATAAAACAACAAGCAGAGTTCATGAAGAACCCTAAGTTTGTCAGAGAAGATCTGCCGCAGACCAAAAGAGAGAAGGAGATCCACCATCATCATCAATCATTCAATGGCGCCGCCAGAACGAAACCCTAAGAGCAAAATCCTGAACAAGGATCCGCGATGGAGAAACCCAAAGCCATCATCACCATCAATCATCCAACACGACGGAAACCCACCCACAAGCCTCAGAATTTCATTCATCCTTCGCCAATCACCGTGAAAAACACCAGAGGAACATCATCAAAGTCGCGAACCACAATAGCAAGCCAACATCATCATAAAAAACGCGAGCTTTATGACATGCTAATGGTTGTTTAGTTTTTTTTCCAGGTTTAGGACAAGAAGAATAAGAAATAAGCCATGGAGATGATGAAAAAAAAACAAGAACAAGTCGGACATACATGAGAAGAGAGGAAGAGATGAAAAATATGCAGCAAAACACCCAGTGGGGGGGATCCACCGCCGCTGTGTGTTTTAAGGGTTTTCAAACCCTAAAATATTTTCTCCAACCCTTTTATCTTGTCTGAGTGGGACGGGTCTGGGGCCTGGCCACCCAGCCCGACTAGTTTTGTTTTATTTTATCTTTTATGTTTTTTGTTTTCATTTTTGTTTTATTTAATCATTATTTTAACTAAAGTGTAAATTAACAGTAAAATCAAAACCTTTTTTTTTTTTAAATTAACCCCTTTTGCCTTTTTTTCAAAACTAAAATAAACCTTTTTTATTAAAATCTAAACCTTTTTTTCTTTTTATTAAATCTAACATTTTTTAAAAATAAAATCTAATCTTTTTAATTAACATTAACTTTTTTTCTATTATTAAGATTCTAAAAATAATTCTAGCATTTTTTGAAAATCAAAATTCTAACATTTTTTAAACTAAAAAAGGCTAACTTTTTTAAAAACTAAATTCTAACCTTTGTAGAAGCACACTTCAATCTCAAGGTTTTGATGATGTCAACAAAGACTTAAGCTCATTCCATAATTGCAAAAAGTCAAGCTTTCAAAACTGATCAAGATCAAGAATATGGAATGTTGTCAAGCAAATCAAGCATCATGTGCAAATGATTCTACAACTTTCAAGATTTGGACTCAAAGCTTTGGTATATCAATATTCACTCCTTTAATTGATATACAAGTGTTCAAATAATTTATCATATTAACATTTTGCATATGCATGTCTTAAAAATCATTTGGATTGGTATAACACTTTTTAACTCAAGTATTTTTCTGAGTTTTAACAGTGTTAACCGATTAACCATATGGGTTAATCGGTTAACGACCTTAAATTTTGAATTCTCAAGGCTAACGTTCAAGTGTTAACCGATTAACCTATATGGTTAACCGATTAACACTGAATGAATTTTGAAAAATTGTTTCTTTTAAAATTCAAATCTTGTTTGAATGTATACCTTTTCATTATTTGATTCATACTCAATTATACCTTTTTGAAATGGTGTTTTGACTCATATAAATTCTGAAAATTTCAAATTGAAAAACACCTCCAATAATTTTCAAAATAATCATTTAAATCAAATTCACTACTTTTCAAATATTTTCAAATATTTTCAGGAAGTGTTCATACTGTTCATACCATTTCATATCCATAATTTTTGAACACTTGTATTGATATTGAAAAGTGAATTTTGATCAAAAGGAGAAGATCAATCTTTGTATTTATATTATTATTGTATCACTCTCGAATTACAAATTACAAGAATTATTTCTTTGTGACTTGTGATCCAGGATTGTTGGACACAAGGGTTAGTGCTTGCAAGAGGATTGTTCTTGCTCACTAAGTTGTTGAAATAGTTGTTGGATAGTAGGCCTCACCGGTTGATGGTGTGATAGGTTGTACATTCTAAAACTATAGTGAAAATTCTCTTTCATGTGGAAAGGGTAGTGGAGTACCTTCGGATTGTGAAGGGAACCACTATAAATCTCTGTGTCCTTTTTCATTCTGCTTTTACTGCTTTCATCATCAAGATCATAACCAAGTAAAATTCAAGAATATCGAAAAACTGGAAAAAGTTTCTAAAGCCTAATTCACCCCCCCCCTCTTAGGCATACTCTGAGCTTACAACCTTTTTAAATAATTCTAACACCTTTTTTAATCAAAATTTTTAACTTTTTTTCATTAAAATTCTAAAAAAAAAAATTATTTAAAATCCTAACTTCTTCCCGTTTAATTCATCCGTCTAACTTTTATTTTGATTTGGCTTACTAACCTTTATTTTTGTGTTTATTCGTATTCTCGCAAATTATCTAACGATATTGTTGCTTCTTATCCCATTATCATTCACATTTGTACATTATTCGATATTTCAATATTCATTAATCTTTCATTGGTTACTTTATTGTTTTCCCCTCCGAAGGAAAGGTCTACCCGTTTGACTGCCGCGTCAATAGTCCTTAACTCTTGCATCTTTCACCTTTCAAACCCTAAATTCTTAGGCGTCCTGTCATGGACAATTTTACCCTTTACCCTAGTCTTAGGGATATTTACCATCTTACCCTTTTCAATTCAAATTACAACATAGAGATAGAAGTCTCCGCACTCCACGTAAGCACTTCCTTATGAACATTTACCTTCCCTAGGAACCTTGACCATATTCAAGAAGTTTCTCACCTCCCTCTGTGAGGGGAACTACGATTACTTTGATTCCATCCCCTACTTCGGATACGTAGGCACAAGATATGAGTCTTGGCGAGTAAACTTAGGACTAATCCTTATGTCTTTCTCTTTACCCTTTAACCCTTAGCATACCTCTAACCAGATAACTTTAGCAATAGCACATTTAAAACAAAAGGTTCCTGTAGAGTACTACAGAAGTTTAGGATGCTAATACCTTCTCTAAGGTTAACCAACCCTCGAATCCTAGGTCTCTCCCCGCATTGTGTTTACAATGCAAAATAGGTTTTTCCTTTCTTTAACCTTTCCTTCGGATAAATCAAAGACCGGTTGTGAACAAAAGATGTGATTCAAATTAATCAATAATTTGATATCCTATTCTCACCACAACAGAGAATGACGAATTCACTGGGGACATGATCTTTATCTTTTGAGGGTTATCCCTATCTTGTTTATTATATGCTATTTGCTTTACTATCTATTTGTTTGTATATATCTTGTTGTACCTTGCTTGGGGTATCATTGTTGTGAGATAAGTCCTACACCCGGACTTGAGTGCAATTTTTATATCAAGGTGATATATTCGACGAGGCTTATAGGGAGTGAATCCCGACCAAGCTGACTTGAGAATCACCGCTCAGTTGAAGCCCTCTTGAAAATTAGTATTGTTGAACGAGTATTCATAAAAACATTCACTATTTTTGACCTAGGAACCTGTGATACTGGGGACCATAGTTACCTAAACACAACTTTGGCCTGATTAGGATGTAGTGCAATGGCTATGAGGGAGTATTCCCGAAATAGTTGCTACGAGATACTACACTCAAAAGAGGTTCTCTTGAGAATATTATTAACCACCGAGTCAATTGGGAAATTGATAATATCCGAAAGATGGACTGATGACTTTGGGCACCTCTTTAGAACCTTGTTCTACAGGTACGATTAACCCATAGTACATACCTTTCGGGATAGGTAAACCTTGGCTCCGTTCATGTTCCTCTAACCTAGGACCTTTGTTTGCTTTTATGTGCTTGTGCATTGCATCTCGCATCATATCATTATTGGTTTCAAGGAATTCAACCGTCCATTGCAAACTCAAAAAAAATCTTACATTTCAAAATCTAAACTTTTTCCAGCTTTCTTAGAGAAAATAGTTGCAAATGACTGTTGAAATCCTTGAAACCAATGCATTGCATTGCAACCTATTTTTGCATTTGCATTTTTTCTTCCGGTTTCTTATTCTCGGTTCTCTCGCCTTCTCCTTCTGTCACCCGGAATCCTCTACGTTCGTACAACACCAGAGCTCGAGCTCGGAAAAAGATGGTGGAACAAAATCAAGAGCTTGATCGTGTTAGCAATGAACTTGAAGATCTTCGGGGAAGTGTGGGACAGATTATGGAGATGTTATAGGTTATTAATGCAAGGATGGATACTCAACCCACTATTGTTTCTGAGATTACCAGTAATGTTGTGGATCCTCAACCTTCTGTTACTACTGCAAGTGTACCTCCTTATGGTCTTCCTTTTGGTTTTGTGCCGACTCTTGCTGCAGTGCCTATTGCTCAACCGGTTCAACAAGTTGTTCCCTTGGTTTTTGAAGCTCCTCAAGTGATTCCGACTTTTGCACCAGCTGCTGTTCATACTCATGTGCAACCGACTTCTGTGTATCAACAACCTCCTAGTTATCTGTCTGAGCAAGCTCCTGCCAACTATCAACGAGTTCCCAACGCTCCCGTTTATCAACAACCTAAGAATCAAGCACCTCGTCAGAATGGGACAAATAGGAAACCGTACAAGTTGTGTCCTCCGATTCTGATGACTTACCGAGTTGTACCCTCCATTAGTGAAACAAGGTCTGATTACCCCTAGAGCTTTGGGTCCACCTGCCAATTACAATGCTGTCGCTCATTGTTTATTTCATGAGGATGCGCCTGGCCATGATTTAGAAAGATGTTATGCTCTCAAGCACCTTGTCAAAGATTTGATGGAAAAGAAGATATTGTCTTTTGATGATCCTCAGCCAAATGTCAAGAATAACCCTTTACCAAATCATGGGGTTGTTAATGCTATTGATGATATATCTGATGAAAGCCTTATTCTTGATGTTTCTCAGAACAGGACTCCTCTCAGGGTTTTCCATTTTCCAAGATCAAGCTCTACAAAGCCTATTTCCAAAATATGTAAGCTAGTTACTCCTACAGTGAATCATTCGAAGCCGGTAATTATTCAAAAGCCTAGTCCATTTCATTTTAGTGATCCTCAAGATGATGTGACCATGATTGACAAAGAATCTGGGAAGATTATCCCGAAGGAAGAATTGAAGACTGTTAATGAAGATGTGATAAATATAGTTGGGGCAAGCAAGATGACACACAATGTTCCTATTTATACTCCCCGATTAAATGAGGCTCCGCCAGAAGAAACCACTACTACTGTGCCGGTCTTGAATACAAAGACCTAATAAACTCCTTTAGAAAGACTTGTCAGACAACTCATTTTGCTTCCTTATATGTATTTTATTTCTTTGATTATAAAAGCATAATTAGCATGTAAGAACTTGTTTGTTTTGAATAATTAATGCAATAAATATGTTTGTCTTGAATAAATCCATTTGTATTCACTCACAAAATTATTTTTTATAATCTATAATGTCAACTTTACCCAATCCCTTGCTGTCATAGAGAATTGTGAGGAGGATGATGAACCAAAAACGCCAGATCTCTTGTCGTATGCTTTTGAATGAAACCCTGCTGATGATGTAAGGCATTGTTTCAAATCCTAAACACCGGAGGTATAAGGAAGACAATCCCTCTTTAACCCCTTTGAGCCTTGAAGTAGGAGTTTTCTTTTCCAAGTAAAAACCCTCGACTTTAACCTGGGGCAGGGTAGTTTTTTGGTTAAGCGGATCGAGCGCTCACACATTCAAAAAGGAGGAATAAACAGTCGAGAATCCATTTTATCCTTAACATATTATGAGGCTGGAAGTCAAAAAAACACAATGACTATCCCTCGACTACCTAAAGAGCAAGTTGTCGCATTGCTGCGAAGAGGGGCCGGTAATGACAGAAAGGTCGCGACCGTTCGTTATTTATCCCAAAAGAGGGAAAGTAAACGATCAGAGGAAACCTAATGAAAATGGGAGAAGACAGGTCATCGCAACCATGTCTCAGGTTCGGGAGTCAGTTGCACAAGGGGAAGGTATGAGCACCCCTCACGTCCTTCGTACTCGACGGGATCCATGCTTTGTTGTCTACTAAAAGGGTGTTGAACTATCTATGCTACAGGCCATAGGGACAAAAGAAAAGAAAAGAGACTCGATAGAGCATCGCCGCTCTATGCCTACGTACTCCCTCTTGCAACGGGAAAGTCAGAGTCAACGTAGTTCGGAAAACTACGGGTGAAGGTGAGGGAAGGTTGCTCGCCAAGACATCGCCGTCTTATGCCTACGTATTCTCGTCTGGTACGAGAAATCAGAGCAAATGTAGTTCAGGATAACAAGAACACCGGTTGGTTCAAATGTTTTATTTGAGTAGGTTTAAAACTTAGTTCTAGCAGTTAGGTGTATGCAGCTCGACCATTGGAGACTTAGACGTTACCTGTTTGCGGTAGAACCAAGAGTTAACAAAACTCTCCTTATGAAAAAGGTTTTCGAAATTAAGATCCCGAAGAATAAAAAGATTTGAAGTTTATTTTTGTGTTTTTTAGGCAAGAAGTTAGTTGAATTTGATTTGTAGTTCATGTTGCACTAAAGACTATGACCTAGGAGCGAATGCGTCGCATATCGTCCAAAGGACATACGCTAAACACTCTAGATAATTGAGAGGAGGCCCCCCAATCACCATTTCCCAAGTACTTAAGGCTCGTAACGTACAACAATCCTTAACCTTTATTAGATGTTTTGAGAAAGTTTAAAGATGAGAAGAGAGAGACACACTCTAAAGGGAGACTAAAACTCAACCTAATGTTCTCATACAAAGTACACCTATGATTGGGATAAAAGGGAATGCTACCTAATGTTCTCATGCATGGATTCAAACCTAAGGTCTATCATAATCTTTCTTGAACAAGAGATATTAGAGGTCCTAAGGGAACATGGAAAAGGAAGACAAAAAGAAGGAAGCAATAGATAACGCATGCAAACATGTAATGTACAATTAGAATGAAAAGAGAGGGAGGAACAAAGTGTGAGACAACAGCCACCACAAGAACATCTCAACCTTAAGCATGCAAATGAGAGATGCAAGAACCAAAAGAAAATGCACACAAAAGCACACAAATGAGCTTAAACAAGTTCAAGCCAAAAGTGAGATGCAATGGGAGAAGTCATGACCCCTAAAACCATTCAAGCATCAATCACCGAAGAAAAGTGGGAGGAAAAAGGTGTGGGACAGCAGCCACCACAAGCACATCTCAACCAAATCATTCTTCAAACTCAAGCAAAGACCAAAGATAAACATCACTTTGAACAACATACACGAGAGTATGCATTCAAGTGGAAAACGAACACGCGTGTCGGCGAAATCATGATTAAACAATCAAGAACAACGACATATATCCAAAATAACTCACTTCTAATGCGTCATATTGATCCATGAAGATTCGAAGTGAGTGAGCAACAAAACAAGCATGAAAAACAACAAAACAGGCCTGCTGGCACAATGTTAATCGATTAACACCAAGGGTTAACCGATTAACCAGTCAAAAATTCCTGAAAATTTGAAAATTCATATTGGTTAATTGGTTAACATTGTGCCAGAAGCAGAAAAACAGCAAGATAACAGCATTCTCAGCATATAAGCACTTATCCAATAATTCGGATGATCACATAATTAATTATGCACGAATTTAAACCAGAAAACAGTGATCCAATCAACATGTAAACACATTAAACCAGCAAGATTACAGATCATATGAATCAAATTAGCAAAATCAATCAAAAATGAAGATCCACATGATAATTATGCAAATAAGCTCAAAAACAAAATCGAATCAAGAATTCCAACCTACAAAGCGGAGAATTACTTCGGTAATTGTTGATTTACTCTAATTAAGCAGATCAAAGTAAGAAATCTGGAATTCCTTCAAGATCCAAGTGATTTCTTGTAGTAGAAATGAAGATCCACCAAAATTAAGCAAGAATTATACAAATAAGCTCCTCTATATCAACTTCAAAATTCAGATCCAAACTTGCACGAAAATTGAATGGAAAAATAGAGATGATGAGGATGAAGGTTTAACTCTTAAATATCAATGATTCTAATGGAGAATCAAAGAATTCAATGTGAGAAGAGCTTTAGTGTAGTTTGGGAATGGAAAAGTTGAGAGAAATTTGAGAGAGTGAGAGTGAATTCTGAAATGAGAGTGAAATTATGAGGATTGTGTGTGTGAGGTTTGGAGTAAATCAATTAAGTACCCTTTAGGTTTGGATCCAAATGAGGTTTGGAGTGTGGTTTGTGAAAATTGGTTTGGGATTAGGAATGTGAATTTGGAGGGAATTTTAATTAATTTGAAAATTAACTAAAATTCAAAATGATTCTAGATCCTTCCCTTGGTGTAAAATCAACTCACAAGTGATCAAAATTGGACCCCAAAGTGACTTCACTTGAAAAATCACGTGCAGAGCTAAAATTTGCACTGGTTAATCGGTTAACCATATGGTTAATCAATTAACACCCTCAAAACTTCAAATTTGACCTGATTTTGACTTGGTTAATCGATTAATCATTTGGTTAATCGGTTAACACCTTCAAAATTTGAATTTTGCCGCCTTTTGGAGGGAAATCTGCATATTTGCCCATTTTCAACTGTTCTAAGCCATGTTCAGCCTCTGAAACTTACTCTTGAATACTGTAACCTTGAGAATTCTCGATATAGCCTGAATGCTACCTCCTGATATGAAAATGTCCTGCAAAGTAAAATCGACCGCTCAATCGCTGGGCAAAATAAATGTCAGAGCTGCTGTTGCTCGTTGCATAGTCTTTCGCACCAAAGAAAACCCTGAGCCACACGAAAACCTTGATCCCCTGTCTCAAGAACAAATGCTATGCTATGCAAAAATACAAAGAAACATAAGCCAAGTACAAGAAAATGGTTGGTCAAATTTTGGGGTACAACAGCTGCCCCTATTCAAGCGACTTGGACCTGACTGGGTGAAAAGCGAACGACTTTCAAGCAATCAAGGTAAAAGACGGTTGAATACCAACGAACCCGGAAATTTGCCAACCGCAAAAATAGAACTGCAAACCTTCCTGGGGACAAAAATCTCCGAAGATAACAGAACTGATAAGTTGCAACGGTAACAAGCTAACCGATTACCAACCCAAAATCTCGACACGCAGTCGGAAGAAACATCTGATATTACCCTCAAGCACTAAAATAACTCTACATGGGGAGCAAGGAGAAACCTAAACAAGTGACTATGTTGGGGAGAATGTGATAAGATAACCGCATTCATCAAAAATCTAGCCGGGGTCTTGATACCTCGCGGACTCGATAAACCAACACTAGCCAGGGTATGGATACCGCACATGCCAATGGAGTAGTCACTAGCCAGGGCCTGGATGCCGCACATGCCAATGAACAAAACGGTGTGAGCCGGAGTCTGGATACCACACGGGATCAAGAAAAGTCATTAACCAGGGTCTGGATACCACTCGGGTTAATGGAAATAACCGGAGGAAGCCGGGGTCTGGATACCACACGGGATCAAGAAAAGTCATTAACCGAGGTCTGGATACCACTTGGGTTAATGGAAATAACCGGAGGAAGCCGGGGTCTGGATATCGCACGGGCTTAAGCAAAGCCAGTGCGAACCGGGGTCTGGATACCACGCAAGCTCAAGAAAACACCATTAGTCAATATCTGAACATCACACATACTAATGGAAACGATCCGGTGTGAGCCAGAGTCTAGATACCACACGGGCTCAAGAAAACACCATTAGTCAGGATCTGAACTCCACACGTACTAATGGAAACAATCACTAGCTAGGGCCTGGATGCCGCACATGCCAATAGAATAAAACGGTGTGAGCCAGGGTCTAGATACCACACGGGCTCAAGAAAAGTCATTAACTGGGGTCTGGATACCACGCGGGTTAATGGAAATAATCGGAGGAAGCCGGGGTCTGGATACTGCACGGGCTTAAGCAAAACTGGTGCGAGCCGGGGTCTGGATACCGCACGGGCTCAAGAAAACGCCATTAGTCAGGATCTGAATATCACACATACTAATGAGAATGATCACTAGCCAGGGCCTGGATGCCGCACATGCCAATGAAACACAAAGGTGTGACACGGGGTCTGGATACCGCACGGGCTCAAGAAAACACCATTAATCAGGATCTGAACATCACACATACTAATGGAAACAATCACTAGCCAGGGCCTGGATGCCGCACATGCCAATAGAATAAAGCGGTGTGAGCCGGGGTCTGGATACCACACGGGCTCAAGAAAAGTCATTAACCGGGGTCTGGATACCACGCGGGTTAATGGAAATAACCAGAGGAAGCCGGGGTCGGGATACTGCACGGGCTTAAGCAAAACCGGTGCGAGTCAGGGTCTAGATACCACGCGAGCTCAAGAAAACACCATTAGTTAGGATCTGAATATCACACATACTAATGGAAACGATCCGATGTGAGCCTAGGTCTGGATACCACACGGGCTCAAGAAAACACCATTAGTCAGGATCTGAACATCACACATACTAATGGAAATAGTCACTAGCCAAGGCCTGGATGTCGCACATGCCAATAGAACAAAATGGTGTGTCGGGGTCTAGATACCACACGGGCTCAAGAAAAGCCATTAACTAGGGTCTGGATACCACGCGGGTTAATGGAAATAACCGGAGGAAGCCGGGGTCTGGATACTGCACGGACTATAGAAATAAACCATCACTAGCCAGGGTCTGGATACCTCACATGCCAATAGGATAAACCGGTGTGAGCCAGGGCCTGGATACCACACGGGCTCAAGAACATCATTAATCAGGGTCTGAATACCTCACATACTAATGAGAACGATCCGGTGCGAGCCGGGGTCTGGATACCACACGAGCTCAAGAAAAGGTTATCAGTCAGGGTCTGAATACCACACATACCAACTAACAATCACTAGCCAGGGCCTGGATGCCGCATATGCCAATGAAACATAACGGTGTGAGCCGGGGTCAGGATACCATGCGGACTCAGGAAAACATCATCAGTCAGGATCTGAATATCACACATACTAATGAGAATGATCACTAGCCAGGGCCTGGATGCCGCACATGCCAATGAACAAAACGGTGTGAGTTGGGGTCTGGATACCATGCAGGCTCAGGAAAACATCATCAGTCAGGATCTGAATATCACACATACTAATGAAGAATACCACCGACCGCAGTCAGGCGACACCGCTGGGGAGTAACGTAAGTCGGGGTCTGGATACCATGCGGGCTGACGGAAAATCAATCGCCTGTCGGAGAAACACCCGAAGCAAAGAGGTAACAACCTGGATTATGTTTCACATGCATATGTTTGAATATGGCGTAATGCTCCATACGAAATGGAAATGCTACGCATTTAGGAGGATGCTATGCACGAATGCAGATGCAACAGACCGAATCAACAAAATAAATGCTGAGGAGAGAAAGCCACCCTGCTGGGGAAAACAAAGAATGCCAATAACGATTGGAATTAAGCTGGGGAACACAAGCCCTGGATGGCTTCCTTCTGGGGGATAGACAACCCTACTAGGAATCACCGCAAACCCTACTGGAGGAAGCGTCCTGAACGACCAATCAGCAAACAACTCTGCAGGGAACAGCCAATTCGGCAAAGGAAAGATAACCAGACGATGGAAACGAATCTAACTTGTTGGGGAATCAACGACTCTATGGGAAAAGTACAACCAAACACCAAAGTTGATCGTACTCTACTGAGGAAATCAGCCATGAACAACCTGCCAGATTATAACATTTCGGGGAACAGACGACTCTGCAAGGGATAGCAATCAAGCACTGAGAGTAACCTCACCTTACTGAGGAAAAAATATCCCTAGATTGCTTCCCAGAATACAACTATGGGGGAAAATATGACTCTACTGGGGAGTTAGAGTTTTCTGTTGAGGAATATCTCCACTCTGCCGGATATTCTGCTCTGCTGGAGATAAAAATCCATCCTGCCGGAAATACCCAGTTGAGAAAAGAACTTTCCCTTCATACTCCACTGGGGATTAGGCGATACGGGAAACAACAAACGCCCTATGCTCGGGGACTGAATCACCACTATTGTTGACTTCGCTGGGGATAAAGAATAACAATCTCTGAATCAAACCTCTTCTGTTGGGAAGTAGCAATACTCTGCTGAGGAAAAGTCAAACTCTGCTAACTTTGCTGGGGAGCAAACCATAGGAGGGACAACATCGACCTATGCCCGGGGATAAAGTCAGCAATCTGGAATCTGAGGGGATGCAACATCGCCTGATTAAGCTCTACAGAGAGAAAATTAGTCTCCACTGCTGGAAAATAGTCTCAGACCTGCCTGTCGGAGAGAAGTCCAATCTCGACTCGTTGGGGAGTAAGTGTGTACCTACCACCTGCTGGGGATACGGGCATATACCTGACCTGTGTGGGGAAGTATCAATCTCGGCCCTCTGGGGATGATTTCACTCTGCTGGCGAGCTCAGACTAAACTGCTGAGGAATGAGGGCACACAGACAATCTGCTGGAGCTAAATGTATACTGATTAACTGCTGGAGATAAGCGTACACACTTACCCGCTCACTCAATCTGCATATCTGACCTTGGCTGGGGATATGATGATCTTGCCGGGGATACATCTCTGGCAAATACCCCAAAGATAACGACCTTGCACAATGAACAGGAACAAGGTATCCTACACAACGGGAACTATCTCTGTCATCATCCATGACACTGTTCAAATAAATCAAAGTTTTACTGATTATTTTCCAAAGCCTGCAAGTTTATGTATGCGCAGTTCTATCAAAAACATCGGGCGTTTTTCGCAAACAAAACAATCAAGATTAAATCAATGCAAACAAATTACTGAATAGTATATGTTTTATTGACAAAAGGCCTATAAATAGGCAGATTTTACAACAGATGCAACCCCTGAAAAGAGAAAGCTGTGCAAAAATATATAGAAATGTATAGAAATATACAAAATGTCGGCAATGTGGCACAGACAACCACCATGAGCTGATTCCTCTATGACTCACCTGACTTCGATGATTCCTTGACGCTTCGACCTTTGAAGAGATTGATTCGGATAAACGGTCCTCAGGTCCTCCCGCAATCCACTAATCTCTGAAGCTCAATACGCAGACCACAATCAGTTGCTTTTCCGATCCCTAACTTTTGCGTGAACCGCCCTTTCGGGTTTTCAATTCACCGGGATACCCATTCTTGCCAAAGTCGCCTTTTTAGGTTTTCAACTTTCCGGGTTTACATATTTTTATTTTATCCCTAACTTTTGCCCGAACCCATTGTTTTTATGGTTCGTTGGGATGCCCCATTTTTGCCTGGATATTCTTTTTCTTTCCAGTGGGTATCTTTAAGCAAAGTATTTTTTAACTGCGTCTGCGTTCACAGGGGATGTAAAATTCTCACCATCCATGGTGGATAACAGCAAGGCTCCTCCGAAGAATACCTTTCGCACGATGTATGGACCTTCATAGTTGGGAGTCCATTTGCCCCTGTGATCTGTTTGTGGAGGGAGGATCTTTTTCAGCACTAGATCACCCGTCTAAAAGCTTCGAGGGCGCACCTTCTTGTCGAAAGATTTCTTCATCCGGCTCTGATACAACCGACCGTATGCAATAGATGTTAGCCTTTTCTCATCCATCAGGCTAAGCTGATTCAATCTGTTCTTTACCCATTCTGCCTCATCGAGCTTGACGTCGACCAGAACTCTCAAAGAAGGAATCTCGACTTCTAATGGTAGGAAAACTTCCATACCATACACCAACGAAAAAGGAGTTTCCCCAATTGAAGTTCGTATCGTAGTACGATATCCATGCAAAGCGAAGGGCAACATCTCATGCCAATCTTTATAGGTTACAACCATCTTCTGCACTATCTTCTTGATGTTCTTGTTGGCCGCTTCAACAGCGTTGTTCATCTTCGGACGATAGGGCGATGAGTTGTGATACTCGATTTTGAAAATCTGGCGTAGTTACTTCATCATCTTGTTATTTAAGTTTGAACCATTATCAGTAATAATTCGTTCGTGCACTCCGTATCTACAAATGATGTCCTTCTTGATAAATCTGGCTACGACTTGCTTCGTAACATTCGCGTAGGAGGCTGCTTCCACCCACTTGGTAAAGTAGTCAATGGCGACCAAGATGAAACGATGTCCATTGGATGCGGTTGGCTCGATCTTGTCAATCATGTCAATGCCCCACATGGAAAAGGACCAAGGAGACGCCATGACATTCAGAGGACACGGCGGCGCATGAATCTTGTCTGCATAAATCTGGCATTTATGGCATTTCTTCGCATATTTGAAACAATCAGATTCCATCGTCAGCCAATAGTACCCTGCTCGCAACAGCTTTCGAGACATGGCGTGCCCACCGGCATGCGTACCAAAGGCTCCTTCGTGGACCTCTTCCATAAGCAAGCTTGCTTCTTTCTCGTCCATGCATCTTAACAACACCAAATTATAATTCCTCCTGTAGAGTGCACCATCTTGGTTCAGATAAAATTTGCCAGACAACCTTCTCAGAGTCTTCTTATCCCGGGTCGACACCCCTAGCGGATACTCTTGTTTCTTAAGAAAGTTCAGGATGTCATAAAACCATGGCTTGCCATCAGAGGCTTCCTCAATGGAAAATACAAACGCTGGCCTATCAAGGCGCGAGATGACTTTTCTTGGAGCATCATTTCAATAGTTCACCTTGTACATTGAGGATAACGTTTCCAGAGCGTCTGCCATCTGGTTCTCCGCTCTCGACACGTGATGGAACTCTACACGATCAAAGAATGGCAACAGCCTCCTGGCATAGTTCATGTAAGGAATCTGATTGGGTTGCATGGTCTCCCATTCTCCTTTGATCTGGTTGATAACTAGCTCTGAATCTCCATAAACATCTAAATTTTTGATCTTCAGATCAATAGCTTCTTCCAACCCATAAGGCACGCTTCGTATTCGGCTTCATTGTTAGTGCAAGGAAATGTTAACCTGGCAGTGAATGGGATATGAGTACCACGAGGCGTTGTGATGATTTCCCCAATTCCACTATCGTATGAGTTAACAGCGTCGTCAAATATCATCTGCCACTGGGAGCCCTTTTCCGGACCTTCATCGGGCAACGGTTCATCACAATCTTTCATCTTCAGATACATGATGTCTTCATCAAGAAAATCAAATTTCATCGATTGATAGTCTATGATAGGCTGTTCGGAGAGATACTCTGACAGAACACTCCCTTTGACAGCTTTCTGGGAAACGTATTGGATATCATACTTTGTCAGTACCATCTGCCACCTGGCAATTCTTCCAGAAAGTGATTGCTTTTCGAAAACGAATTTAATTGGATCCATCTTCGAAATCAGCATGGTTGTATGATTAAGCATATACTGTCTCAAACGTTTGGTAGCCCACGCGAGTGCGCAACACGTTTTCTCCAACATCGAGTACCGAGACTCATAATCTGTGAACTTTTTACTCAGATAGTATATTGCATGCTCTTTTCTTCCCGTCTTGTCATGCTGACCGAGAACACAACCCATACTATTCTCAAGAACTGTTAAATACATGATCAAAGATCTTCCAGCGACTGGGGGTATCAGTATCAGAGGTTCCTGCAAATATTCTTTTATTTTATCAAATGCCCTTTGGCAATTTTCATTCCAGACAACCACCTGATCTTTCTTCAGCAATTTTAACATGGGTTCGCATGTGGCTGTGAGATGAGATATGAACCGAGCAATGTAGTTCAACTCCCCAAGAAACCACAAACCGCTTTTTCCGTTTTCGTTGCTAGCATATCTTGAATATCTTTTATTTTTGCAGGATCGACCTCGATTCCTTTTTCACTGACAATGAACCCCAGCAGCTTTCCTGATCTGACCCCGAAAGTACACTTGTTAGGATTCAACCTCAACCTGAATTTCCTGAGCCTCTCAAACAGCTTCAACAGGTTGACCAGATGTTCTTCCTCCGTTTGTGACTTCGCTATCATGTCATCAACATAGACCTCAATCTCATGATGAATCATATCATGAAACAAAGTGACCATAGCCCGCTGATAGGTTGCCCCTGCGTTTTTCAACCCAAAAGGCATTACCTTATAATAGAAAGTCCCCCATGGCGTGATAAACGTAGTTTTCTCCATGTCCTCCGGTGCCATCTTGATCTGGTTATAACCTGAAAAACCGTCCATGAAGGAAAACACGAGCAGTACTATCAACCAACACGTCAATGTAGGGGAGCGGGAAATCGTCCTTCTGGCTCGCTTTATTCAAATCTCTATAATCAACGCACATCCATACCTTACCGTCCTTTTTTGGTACAGGTATGATGTTAGCGACCCGTGGAGGGTAAGTTATTACGGCTAAAAGTCCTGCCTCCAACTGCTTCTGGACTTCCTCTTTGATTTTCACAGCCATACCTGGTCTAGTTCGCCTGAGCTTCTGCTTGACTGGCGGACACTCTTCACGCAACGACAAGCGATGAACCACGATGTCTATGTCAAGCCCGGGAATGTCTTCATATGACCAAGCAAAGGTATCACTATACTCACGGAGCATCTCAATCAATATTTGCTTGATGTCACTCTGCAACGTAGCCCCTATACGAACATTTCTCACAACTTCCTCAGAACCCAAGTTAATAACCTCGATTTCCTCCTGATGAGGCAGAATAACCTTTTCTTCCTGTTTCAAAAGTCTAGCTAGCTCTTCTGGTAAGTCTTAATCTTCATCAATCTCTTCTTCGGCTTGAAATACCAGATTATCAAAGTCAAAGCGAGTCATAGACGATTCTGGAGCGGTGTCATCTGCAAAGTGAAGCCTGCAATGATAATGAATACTTAAAATGATATGCAAAACAAGCACAAAGCCACATTGTCATTTTATTTTTAAACATAAAACATGAAAAACAAGGATCACAATATTTTAATGCAGAAAACGCCCTTTGATTAATTGAAAAAGATTATGCAAGCATAAACAATAAGTCCCTGAATACAAAACCACTATGCTCCAGGTAGAACATAGGGTTGTACAATAATAAGAAAAACAAAGTATTACTCTTCCATTGTCACTTGAATGAATTCCTCGATAGACCAGTTGTTGAGGCTTTGTCCTGGAATGCATGGCCGAATCCACGAGTCCATATCGCAGTCGTTATCCTCGTCTTCATCTGAAACAACGTTGATCCTCTCGAAGATAACCCCGCCTTTGGTAAACTGTACCGACCCTTTGTAGCGTGGCGCGCTCTGTAAGGATGACGAAGAAGATGGGAAGTATCCCAGACCAAACTTATCCTGCTTATGGGGTATATCCAACACTTGACCCCAACCTTGTGTTGCCCCAGCCTGCACTGCTGCTTGGGCCTCCTTGAAGGATGACATGGCCCTAAAAGGGTGTTGAACTATCTACACTACAGACCACAAGGACAAAAGAAAAGAAAAAAGACTCGATAGAGCATCACCGCTCTATGCCTACGTACTCCCTCGTGCAATGGGAAAGTCAGAGTCAATGTAGTTCGAAAAACTACGGGTGAAGGTGGAGAAACGTTGCTCGCCAAGACATCGTCGTCTTGTGCCTACGTATTCTCGTCTGGTACGAGAAATCAGAGCAAATGTAGTTTAGGCTAACAAGAACACCGGTTGGTTCAAATGTTTTATCCGAGTAGGGTTAAAACTTAGTTCTAACAGTCAGGTGTATACAGCTCGACCAATGGAGACTTAGGTGTTACCTGTTTACGGTAGAACCAAGAGTTAACAAAACTCTCCTTATGAAAAAGGTTTTCCAAATTAAGATCCCGAAGGATAAAAAGATTTGAAGTTTGTTTTTGTGTTTTTTAGGCAAGAAGTGAATTCAATTTGATTTGTAATTCATGTTGCACTAAAGACTATGACCTAGGAGCGAATGCGTCGTATATCGTCCAAAAGACATACGCTAAACACTCTAGATAATTAAGAGGAGGCCCCCCAATCACCATTTCCCAAGTACTTAAGGCTCGTAACGTACAACAATCCTTAACCTTTATTAGATGTTTTGAGAAATTTTGAAGATGAGAAGAGAGAGACACACTCTAAAGGGAGACTAAAACTCAACCTAATGTTCTCATACAAAGTACACCTATGATTGGGATAAAAGGGAATGCTACCTAATGTTCTCATGCATGGATTCAAACCTAAGGTCTATCATAATCTCTCTTGAATAAGAGAGATTAGAGGTCCTAAGGGAACATGGCAAAGGAAGACAAAAAGAAGGAAGCAGAAGATAACGCATGCAAACATGTAATGCACAACTAGAATGAAAAGAGAGGGAGGAACGAAGTGTGGGACAACAGCCACCACAAGCATATCTCAACCTCAAGCATGCAAATCAGAGATGCAAGAACCAAAAGAAAATGCACACAAAAGCACATAAATGAGCTTAAACAAGTTCAAGCTAAAAGTGAGATGCAATGGGAGAAGTCATGACCCCTACAACCATTCAAGCATCAATCGCCGAAGAAAAGTGGGAGGAAAAAGGTGTGGGACAGCAGCCACCATAAGCACATCTCAACCAAATCATTCTTCAAACTCAAGCAAAGACTAAAGATAAACATCACTTTGAACAACATACACGAGAGTATGCATTCAATTGGAAAACGAACACGCGTGTCGGCGAAATCATGATTAAACAATCAAGAACATCAACATATATCCAAAATAACTCACTCCTAATGCGTCATATTGATTCATGAAGATTCGAAGTGAGTGAGCAACAAAACAAGCATGAAAAACAGCAAAACAGGCCTGCTGGCACAATGTTAATCGATTAACACCAGGGGTTAATCGATTAACCAGTCAAAAATGCCTGAAAATTTGAAAATTCATATTAGTTAATCTCTTAACCAATTGGTTAATCGGTTAACATTGTGCCAGAAGCAGAATAACAGCAAGATAACAACATTCTCACCACATAAGCACTTATCCAATAATCCGGATGATCACATAATCAATTATGCGCGAATTTAAACCAGAAAACAGTGATCCAATCAACATGTAAACACATTAAACCAGCAAGATTACAGATCATATGAATCAAATTAGCAAAATCAATCGAAAATGAAGATCCACATGATAATTATGCAAATAAGCTCAAAAATAAAATCGGATCTAGAATTCCAACCTATGAAGCGGAGAATTGCTTCGGTAATTGTTAATTTACTCCAATTAAGAAGATCAAAGCAGGAAATTCAGAATTCCTTCAAGATCCAAGTGATTTCTTGTAGTAGAAATGAAGATCCACCAAAATTAAGCAAGAATTATCTAAATAAGCTCCTCTAGATCAACTTCAAAAATCAGATCCAAACTTGCACGAAAGTTGAATGGAAAAATGGAGATGATGAGGATGAAGGTTTACCTCTTAAAAATCAATGATTCCAATGGGGAATCAAAGAATTCAATGTGAGAAGAGCTTTAGTGTAGTTTGGGAATGAGAGTGAGATTATGAGGATTGTGTGTGTGAGGTTTGGAGTAAATTAGTTAAATACCCCTTAGGTTTGGATCCAAATGAGGTATGGAGTGTGGTTAGTGAAAATTGGTTTGGGATTAGGAATGTGAATTTGGAGGGAATTTTAATTAATTTGAAAATTAACCAAAATTCAAAATGATTCTAGATCCTTCCCTTGGTGTAAAATCAACTCACAAGTGATCAAAATTGGACCCCAAAGTGACTTCACTTGAAAAATCACGTGCAGAGCTAAAATTCGCACTGGTTAATCGGTTAACCATATGGTTAATTGATTAACACCCTCCAAACTTCAAATTTTACCTGATTCTGACTTGGTTAATCGATTAACCATTTGGTTAATCGGTTAACACCTTCAAAATTTGAATTTTGGCGCCTTTTGAAGGGAAGTTTGCATATTTGCCCATTTTCAACTGTTCTAAGCCTTGTTCAGCCTCTGAAACTTGCTCTTGAATACTGCAACCTTGAGAATGCTCGATATAGCCTGAATGCTGCCTCCTGATCTGAAAATGTCCTGCAAAATAAAATCGACCGCTCGATCGCTGGGCAAAATAAATGCCAAAGCAGTTGTTGCTCGTTGCTCAGTCTTTCGCACCAAAGAAAACTCTGATCCACACGAAAACCTTGATCCCCTGTCTCAAGAACAAATACTATGCTATTCAACAATGCAAAAATGCAAAGAAACATAAACCAAGTACAAGAAAATGGTTGGTCAAATTTTGGGGTACAACACAAGGCAGTCACAATCCTTTCAAAAAAGGTCAAAATTCAAAAGAGTCACGCGACTTGTTCATAGAAAATAATGAATGAAAAAGAAAGAGCCCGCTAAGTCAAAACCTATGAAGGAGACTTATGCAAAACTGGGGCATCCCGCTGGACTCCAAAATCAAAATCCAAAAGACACCGTCCAGGCAAAATTTTGGGAATAAAAATGCTAAAGCAAAAAAAAAGGGATTACGACAAAGAATCCCCAGTAAAGAACAAAGTCGTGTGATCAAACCCCAAAAGAAAATAGGTAAGTGACTGCCATGTCCAAAGCCTTGATGAGTCCTCGACCATGTCAAATTCGCTTGAGAGACGAGTGCCCGTATCCAATTAACTGAATATAGGATTGCAGAACATCACGAAGAAGGGGTGGGTACAAATAACTTTGAGCCTTTATCCTTTGTTTCTTAAACTATGAACCAAGCCATGATACAACCTTTAAAAGACCTAATTGAAGTAGGGTTTATCTTGAAAGCATACTCGATGAGATAATATTTCCTGACTCCTACGAGCTATGCTCAATTTGATGTTGGCTTTATAAATTAAACTCATATCCTAACTAGTGATTCAGTCACAAGTTATCGCGATATCTTTTTCAAAACAAAAAGAAAAAAATTCAAGGCAAATATATATGTTGCATTAACAGTTTCAGGATCAGCATTTCATGCGTGTTGATTTTGCCTGATATCTCAGAAATTTACATATGGACATCAACAATGAAACTTGAAGATTTTGCTGAACAGGGGCAGGTGTTTTCCAAATCGCTTACTGATGCAAGCCCGACTTCCTTAAGAGCTATTTCTTGGAGACTCGGTCATAACACTGTCGATCCGGGCCGGCTACGTCGAGATCCGATAGATCTCTCCAAGAGTTTGAAAACAATGGGGCAATTGGACTCCATGTTCTCTATAAAATCCTCTTGAGACGACTCTTTCTCACAAAGTATGCACTCTGGGGATTTATATTTTTTCAAAATGGCAACTATTACACTCTTCATGTCCTCAATGAATTTCACTTCAGGCGGTTTTCATTCCCCAGTAAGTCATGGTTGCAGAAACATTTTTAAACCATTGCCTCAGCGCAAGTCCCCAACGAGACTATAAGCTGACAACACTTTCAGACTGAGCCGGTAATCTCCAGTGACTTTCAAGACTGTAGAGATCTCCCCAGTGTCTTCCGAGTGATACATGCATATTTGAAGACCCACCCCCCGTGGAATCATCTTTTCCTCACCGAGGTTGCCATACTTTCCTCAAGAAATTTTCCCCTGGAGATTGCCACATTCTCCCCAAGAAGTCGAGATACTTTCCCCAGGAAGTTGATGTACCTTTTCCCAGGAAGTTGCTACACTTTTCTCCATGAAGCTTCCTAGCTCCACTCTTCCCCAATGCAACAGATATTTATTTTATCCCCAGAAGTCTCTAATACTCAGATGACTCTCCCATAGAACAAGTCTTCTTTGATCAGAGTTCAGATTCATGATGGCAATCCCTCTAGTGAAGTCATGATATCCTATCCCCAAGGTTTATTTATTCTCCCCAGAGAATTTGGAACTTCGAAGCAAGAGTTAGTTATGCCATCAGCTTTTCCTATCCTTTGATAGATATACTTTTGCATAGGTCATCGGGTATTCCTTGCCGAAATGTTTATTTCATCCCTCTATCTCCTCCTCTCGTCTGTTTTGTCAGCATGTGCATCAGCATAAGCATAAGCATACTCATTGCATTTTCATATGTATTTGACATACACATTAGCATCCGCATGTCGCTATCCTCGTCATTTTTTGTCGTTACTTTGGCTGTGGTTACCGCCGAGTAACTGGGTTTGTCTGTTCTCTCCAAGTAGATCGTCAACCCTAGGCATAAAATACCTACTATTGTTAGTCACCCCATAGAGTTCAACCCTCTTGGACGATGGTTATTTCAGTTATCTTTCCGCGCTAGGATAAGATAATCCCCATTTGAGTTCATATCCTCAATGGAGTCTTGTTTGACAGTTTCTTTCTAGCTTGATTCTAGATTGAACCTCAGCCCTGTCGGTCATCGAACCTA
Organism: Lathyrus sativus; assembly: GCA_963859935.3. Lineage (NCBI taxonomy): Eukaryota > Viridiplantae > Streptophyta > Magnoliopsida > Fabales > Fabaceae > Lathyrus > Lathyrus sativus. Next base: position 273,293,436 of record OZ012740.1, on the reverse strand, counting down.
CTTGGACGTGCATTTATTTTGCACTATCTTTCAATAAGAGCCTCTTACAACGCCTCCACTGACAAGCGACGGTTCTCGTCCGAGAAGCTTATTATTACATCTTTACAATACAGACAAGCGACGGTTCTCGTCCGAGAAGCTTATCATCATTACATTTTACAACCTCGAAAAGCGACAGTTCTCGTCCGAGAAACTTATCATTACATCTTTACAATACTGACAAGTGAAGGTTCTTCTTCGAGAAGCTTATCATTACATCTTACAACACTGACAAGCGACGATTCTCGTCTGAGAAGCTTATCATTACATCTTACAACACTGATAAGTGACGTTTCTCGCCCGAGAAGCTTATCATTACATCTTTACAATACATACAAGCGACGGCTCTCGTCCGAGAAGCTTGTCATCATTACATTTTACAACCTCGACAAGTAACATTTCTCATCCGAGAAGTTTATCATTTTTACCCTTGCAAATAAGCGGCAGTTCTCGCCTGAGAAGCTTATCCTATCCTCATCATGACTAGTAGCAAGTGGCCATCTCCATCGAGAAGCTAGTTTCCATTTCCCTTTCATCTTGAAGCGTGGGGAGGTTTATGTTACCCTTTTTGAGTAAAAGAAGAAACTGAGACCTATTCAGGACACCAGACCTTGAAGCGTGGGGAGGTTTATTTTACCCTTTTCGAGTAAAAGAAGAAACTGAGACCTATTTAGGGCACCGGACCTTGAAGCGTAGGGAGGTTTATTTTACCCTTTAGTAAAAGAAGAAACTGAGACCTATTTAGGGCATCAGACCTTGAAGCGTGGGGAGGTTTATTTTACCCTTTAGTAAAAGAAGAAACTGAGACCTATTTAGGGCACCAGACCTTGAAGCGTGGGAAGGTTTATTTTACCCTTTAGTAAAAGAAGAAACTGAGACCTATTTAGGGCACCGGACCTTGAAGCGTAGGCAGGTTTATTTTACCCTTTAGTAAAAGAAAAAATTGAGACCTATTTAGGGCACCAGACCTTGAAGCGTGGGGAAGTTTATTTACCCTTTATAAATGAATCATTTAGTTAAAGAAGAATCTAAATCATATTTTGGTCATGGAAGCTTATTTTCATCAGATGAGCGACAGTCTCTCCAGAGAAGCTTATCATTTCATCTGTATCCCCAGATAAGCTACAGTTTCCTGTGAAAAGCTTATCATTGTTATCTTTTTAGATAAGCGACAGTCTCTTTATTTGAGAAGCTTATTTTGGCATGTAAGTCCCTTTCAGTGATAAGTGGCAGTTCTCTCTCAAGAAACTTATCAGGGCATTTCCCCTTGAAGTCCATTTATTTTGGCATACAACAGGTTTTTACCCTGTATCTTTTCTGATGGTTCTTAAAGATCCCGTTCGATCTCTTTGCTTAAGGAATTTCCAGAAGTTTGGATGTTACCCTTGCGTAAAGACTCCATTCTTTTTGTCTACTCGATCCTACCGTCGTGTGGATCCCGTTTACCCTTTGTATCCTAGAGTGTCAGCCGGTCGCACCTGAACCTGTTGAGCAGTTATTCTTGGATATTTCCCCAGTGGAGGCCGCCTCGCTGGTTCCATCTCCATTTAGGACCCCTTCTTATTGTTCTTTCTAAAGTGACAGTTGATTGTGCTTGCACCTGTTGGTCCATCACTTTAGATTTCCCCGATTTCTTGCTGCTTCCCCAGTGCGTTGTTTTCCCCAGTGTGTTGTTACTCGTTGCGTCTGTCCCCTGTGTCGTCGCTTCATCTGCATCCTTGTATTTATCATTTTCATCATACGCATCATACTAGATTCATGGCATTGTCAGCATTTTGGTTCGTTTCGTTTTTTCCGCAACATTGCATATCACTGCATCTAAGGGTAAAATTTTCGGTTATCTATATTTAAATCCCTTTCACCATGATTTCTCGAGCCTTCGTCGCTCAAATCATCCGGTGAAGCTATTTAAATAGGGGCAACTGTCATACCCCCAAAATTTACCCTTAGATCATTAGGTTCATTTCGCATTTCATTCATTTTGTACTTCATTTTAACTAACCACTAACCGGTTTGCTCAGTCTGTTGTTTTTGCAGGAAAATAACATTGCGTACACTTTAATTCATAAAGTGCAAATGTATTGTCAATCTGTTGACGATTACAAAGTCAACTTATCCTCAGAGATTCCCCAAGCAACTAGGTTTTCCTGTCGCTCGATTCACATGACGTTTGGCTTAAGATGGGTTGAATTTTATGACAATATTGACGACAGATTCCTCTTGACACAATACATCTTTATTCGAGAACCAGGATTTAGTCGTCAGTTGGGTTTTGAAATGTTGTTCGATTCATAAACCGTATGGAGTTGAAGGCGTTGAAATATAAATGAATTTGAGCTTGAATCGGTGAGAATCTCTTTCAAGGAATTTATTCTGACAAGCGCACACTTTCATTTTTTTCTCTGCTGGTTACGAGCTAATTTTTAGAGGAACAGTGGAATTTCGGTTTGCATTGAGTTTATAATAAATATCAGTTGGTTTGATCGCGAGTATCAGTTGAGTCAATTCAGGTTACAATGTCAGGTTCACTCGAGATGCGACTTGGATTTAAATGTGGAAGAAAGTTCATTTTTGCCACGAAATTGCATTTATCTGTTTATCTATTCAAGGCCATATTCACCGATTTTTATTACCGAGTACGGGTTAATTCTTTCAAGACTCGGTAGAACTCATAATTTGTATTGGATATCAGTTTGGGTTCAAGTATGGTGCAAACTGTTAGTTGTCGAATTCAGATTGTGAAATGTCAAGTTTATTCGAAAAGAGATGCAGACGGATTTTAGTCGGAAAATAAGAGCTCATTTTATTAAAGTTCGAATTTAATTTATTTTTCAATTTTTGTACAATTTCCTATTACAACATATTCAAGAATGTATATTTTTTTGAAATTACAAATTAAATCCTAAATCCTAAATTTGTCCTAAAAATTCTAACTCTGGTTCCTCATTTCCGATTCTTCATCATCTCCGAACCTCCGGAACCTGCAAAACCCAACGACATCAGAGAAAATTGGTTAAAAGTCAGTTAATTGGAAAATTTGGTTTTTATTTATTTTCGAAGCCCTCAGAAAATTATCATCATCGGACATTCCGAGAGGGCAACAACAAGGTCGCCGCTAGCTCCCGATTTTCCATTTTCCAACCTCCGACGAAAAGTCCGGCAATATCTATTCAAAGCGTCCAGAGAGAGAGAGAGAGAGAGAGAGAAAAAGAGCTTATTTTGAAAAAGTGGGTTTTGCCAAATGGACCCTTAAGGAAAATCCACATTCAAATCCAAATCCAGACACAAAAATCCAGCAAACCAACAATTCAGGTTTCGTCAATCCAAATCCATACCCAGTCTGTGTAAAAAGCGAAAATCTGGATATCAAAAAAAAAAATCACAAAAGTCAAAAACGAAACAGAATCTGTGAATCATCACCAACAAATCCGTGGACTCAGTTGTTCCAAAATAAAATCAAATCATAAAAAATATAATAACATAAAATCCAGGCCCAACAAATATCAAGAAAAAGAACAATATAAAACAACAAGCAGAGTTCATGAAGAACCCTAAGTTCGTCAGAGAAAATCCGTCGCGGACCAAAAGAGAGAAGGAGATCCACCATCATCATCAATCATTCAATGGCAGCCGCCAAAACGAAACCCTAAGAGCAAAATCCTCAACAAGGATCCGCGATGGAGAAACCCAAAGCCACTGTTGCACCCTAAAATTTGCTCAACCTATTTCACTTGGTTTATGTTTCATTTGCATTGTCATTTGCATACTAAGTCATGTACATAGTCTAATCATTTGCATAACATAGCATAACAAGGCATCTAACAAGGGATCAAATGCCATTTTTATCAGAAAGAGGCCCATCAAGGGGTTTTATTCAAGTTCAAGATCATCCAAGTAATCAAGAAATGAGTTGAAGCTTTGAGAAGTTTGAAGGTCAACTAGTGGGATTCTCTCCCAATCTAGGGGATATGTTGAAGATCATCAATAAGTGTGTGAGCCATGGAAGGTGTACAAAGATCATGTAGGACCTAGAGGGTCATTTTGAAGATGAGTCAAGTCATTGGTACAAGTACCAGAGCTACAGTTGAATGCAGTCAACTAGGGTTTCATCTGGGTCAATCCTAGGTCAACCCTAGGTCAAATGGTTGATTGGAGGGCATCAAGGCCTACTTGGAGTATGTGGAATTCATGAATTGGTATGTGGATGCATGTGTGGTGTTGTGCCAAGGAGAAATCAAAAGGAATCAAGAAGAAGAGAAGTTGCTAGATTAGGGTTTCAGTGTAACAAACCTTAATTCAGGCCTAACTTCCAAGCCAGATAAGTCAAAATGCAAGTTTCAAATGAATTCTTGGTAAAAATGAAACTTGTATAACATCTCAATAGATTTAATTTGAGTACTAGAAGTCTTCAAGGAGATTTATAGAACTCAAGTTATGGTTCTTGCAAGTTATGGGTCCCCAGAGGATACTGAAATTTATCTGTGAAAGTCACTTGACTTCCAAGCAACCTTTTCCCACCAAGGAGTTTTAAAATGGATTCTTGTCCAACATAAGAGTTGTAGATCTTGATCTTAGATTTAATTTGAGTACTAGAAGTTCTCAAGAGGATTTGTAGAACTCAAGTTATGGTCTTGGCAATCCAGGGGTATTTTGGGAAAGTTGAATTACAGGTCATTTTTGAGCATAGGTCAAAATCTCCATGTTCCACTTCTCAAATGAAAAATTGTTCAACATAGAATGTGCTTAAAGTGATGTTTTTAGGCCAAATAAGTCATCATGGTGGATTGATCGGCTTATTTCAAAAAAGTCACTTAAAATGACCTAAAAAAAGGGAATAAGTCAAATAAAGTTTGGTGGAAAAAAATCAAATTGTGGGTTAGAGGTCACAAACAAGCCATATGACATACCAATTTGATTGTAAAGTGCATTTTAAAGACAATGGCATTGCCACAATTTTGAATTAAGGGTTATTTCAAGGACTTGCTTTGTAAATTGGTTACTTGAACCATAAGGCACAATTGCAAAACCACACTTCCAAGCAAATGCAAGGCTCCTTTCCATCCATACACCTCCAATATCTCATTTGGAGAGAATTTAAACTCATAACTAAGTGAATTGCAATCCAAAACATGAGATGATATGTGCATAGCATAAGAAGAGATTTTCATGACATGAGAAGTTGATTTTCTCATTGGATCAATCTAGAACTTTCTAGGGTCTTCAAATACATTCTCATTGGATCAATCTAGAACTTTCTAGGGTCTTCAAATACATTCTCATTGGATCAATCTAGAACTTTCTAGGGTCTTCAAATACATTCTATATATACTTGTGAAGAGGTTCAAAGCAAGAGTTGGTGATTCATTTGTGCAAAAACCATAGATTGACATTGGAGTTTGGAAGAGAAAAAGTGAGAGATCAAAGTTGGATTTAAGGTATTTTCAAGAGTTATCAAGAATTTAATCATCTCCAAAAAACTTCAACAAAGGTTTTTCACACTTTTTAGCAAGAAAAAACGAGCTCCAACTACTCCGTTTCGACGCTCCGAAGCCGGTATGTGAAATTTAGTTTAATTCATTTTCGTTCTTTTTTTTCTGTTTTAATAGCTGTTTGGATTATGCGTTAAAAATAGTAAAAATGATCGAAAAATTATGAATTTTTTTTCTGTAGATCTTGATTGTCTTAAGAAACTGTAGGAGTTGAGATTGTATTTTTAGGATTTTATTTGAATTAGTTACGAATTTTCTTTTGTGCTAATATCCATTGTTATGCATAATTGATATTGCTGTTTGTTTAATTTTGTTCTCTTTGATGATTTATGCTTTTGAGCTGATTCTTTCGATATGATTTAGAGGACATCCATAGGTTTCCCCAGGAATTTTCTTAGAATTTGTAAAATTGATTAGATTCTGTTTTAGGCGTGTAGTTTAGAGCCTTCCCAAATAATGGTTTCCCATGACCAAATATCATTTAGTAATTGTTTAGATGACCTAGAAATTGATTTAGGTCCTGATTCTGGAATGTTAGAATGTTCAAACATGCATGTTCACATAGGAATTTTATTAGAATTTTACAATTTAGTTTACTATTTTTTTTTTTAGTTTTGCAAATGATTGTTGCTTTCGGTGTTCTCTCTTGAGTGTTTTGCCTTGTTTGGAGCGTTTGGTGGACTTGGAGCTTGAAGACTTTGGATTCCTTTTTAGAGGAGCTTTTGGACATGATGAAGATGCTTTGGCTTGAAGAGTGGGGCTTGGAGTGGAGCTTTCTGATCGCGACTTTCTATGTCTAATACAACTTAACTGCAACTGCACAGTCTATCGCGTAGTAATAAAAGATATCGATCCCACAAGGACTCGTAATCAAACTAGTGTTCTCGGGAGTTACTATTTTTAGCTAGGTAGATAATGTTTAAGGGAATAATTTCTATCACTAAAGGGAACTAAAACGTTACTTAAATTATAATTACGTGAATCGATATGCAATAATTATGTCCTTCGGGGATTTGACAAGTTACCGGTATATAAAATACTTTCCAGAATTTATTTAAGCAGAAAATAGTGATCTGAAGACTTTCGTCTCACGATGGTTGTTGATCCTAGTCATAATTCTAAGGGCCGAATATACGCTTTCGCTGTCCCATTCGGGGTTAAAACTACTTTTTGGAAATCTCTAAGTTCTAATCTATTTTAAAGTGCTTTCGTTGTTATCAAAACAAATGCCTAGTGTTTACTATCTGGTCTTACCGCAGCTGTCGCTTGTTGGTTCGTACCTTAATTAATTTCCCACTGTCGTCGCAAAACTACTTTTAAATAAGTTCTCGCTGTCGCGACGAACGTTTATTCAGTAAATAAGTTTAAACACTCAGACCATAAACAACTTTTGAAGAGGAGAGTTTTCAACCGGTTATTATCAAATCCCGTCTGAATTATTATTACATATCGATTACTCTGATTTAGCTAGACATGGATTTGGGAAAGGTAAAACATAAATAAAAACAGAAACTTATAACATTCATATTACTGAGAATTAAAGTTGCAATTAACGAAATAATGAAAAACTTGTAACGTATCCAATTGGCTTTTGGCCAAATCCCAACGATGTCGGCAGGATTATGTCTTCAAACCAATAGAGCGCACAAATGAATATTGTCGAAATGGAATACAGAAATAAGGAAAGGAAACAAAAACAAAAACAAAAAGAATGAAACTAAATTTTGCTCTGGAAATAAATTTGGGCAGCACTTCGTTGTCTGAATGCGGCTCTCTTTCTCAGCTCCCCTCCTTCCCCTTTTATAGAGGTAAAATTATAACTGTTGTAATTTGAAGAAGGTGGACTTGGAGGCAGAAATATCAGGGAGTAGTGGTCTATTATTTGGGACTTGGAACTGTATTTTGCACGTTCAATTGGAGCTGTACGTTTTTGCCTGCATGACGGTCGTCATGGTGTGTGACGGTCGTCACAGCAGCAAAATGTGCATTCTGCGTTTTTCATGTTGTTTTCATCTGGTTTTCGTCCATATTTCATCTGTAATTGCTTCTTTTCTTCATATTGCTTTGTTTAGACATGATCATCAAATACCTGCAAAATATCAGACAAATAACATGGAAAGAACCCGAGATCGGATTGAAAACAGTCAAAAATTAGTTGAATTATGCATCAATATATATATACGATTTCGTGTTATCAAACTCCCCTAAACTTGAATCTTTGCTTGTCCTCAAGTAAAACAGGAAAAAGTCGGCAAGCACGAGGCAGTTTCCTCATTCAGAGAGTTGGGAAAAACCGGGATTCTAAATAGGAACAAAACGAGTACGGTGACAACACTGGACTATAAGTCTTCGGAGGTCTCCTTTTTATGCAAATCGGTCCCAATCATGCTACTGCATCTCGGTATCAAGGTTCTCGCGTCAAGTTTACCCTGTTTGTTCTAGCGCAATCACATTAAGCCCGTTGTCCATACACTTTCATGGTGAGTCAACCTGTTAGTGAATATGATCTCATTTCTGTTTTGATCTTTTCATTGCTCATAAGCTTATACTATTGATTTTTCAATGAGTTTTTGTACCGTTTGGCTAAATGCTCGGGTGAGGAGCACCTAACTTAGAGGAAACATGTCTTTATACATGGGCTATATGGCTTTCTTTTCATGATTTTTCATCCTTTTGGAGATCATACACTTATTTCCATTGGTCGCTCGCTTAGAAGTGTTTTAGGATGGTGCTGACTGCTAGTATAAACTACTTGGAGCTGAGTTTGCGTAGAAACTTGAAACTTTGATACACGTAGGTAGTGAAACCGACTCGCATAAACCGGAGGTCTAAGGTGTCAGGACGGTACTGGTTTTGTTAGAATTTTCGTCTCAGAGTTTCAAAACTTGGTTTGAACTTGGGCGCATTCTCATGATGCTTTTGCTTTTGAGGAACGACTGGAAAAAAAAATTTTATGTCGAATAAAGTGGGGATGTTTGCGTAACGGAAAAAGATATATAAAAGAGCTTTTATTTGCTAAAACGGGAAAATGTTCGAATTGAAATTACTTAATTAAAAGTGCAAGAGAATGGGAAATAAACGCTCCGCTCCCACACTATCTCAATCAGTGTCCCCACTGATTTGAAAGAATGTGAGAGGGAAATACAAGGGAAATGAAAGTACAAGAAACGGAAAATATAGTAAACAACTAAGGAAAGAAATAACTAATCACGACCTCTGCCTCGGTCGCGTCCCCTGTCTCGTCCTCTGCCTCTGGCTTGGTCGACTCGGGCCTCAAAGTTCAGTGCTCCGGTGTGATAGACATAGTCACGGAGTCCTTCGAACTGTAAGGTAAGATTCGCCAAGTTCTCTGTGATGGTTTCCTGGCCGGTTTGGAGTTGTTGCATTTGGGTCCGATGCCAAGCTTCGAACTGCTCTGCTCACTGATTCTGCTACTGCATCATAGCGAGTATCTGGGCCTGCTGGTTGAGGGATCGGCGGAGGTCTTCTTCAGAGTAGTCTGGCTCTGGACGATGGCGGCGGCGGTAGGATGTGCCTTCAGAAGGAAGTGGTTGCGATGCCTCCGGTTGCTCAGTTCTGTCCAACTCATCTTGAATTTCGTCACCAGAACCTTGGGTGTGGGTCTGAGTTGGAGCAGCGGTAGCAGCAGGGGCATTGAGGCCAAAAATCCAGTTGGCACGATCCTGTGGGTGCATCTGGGTGCGTGATGGCATGATGATGCTTCTGACGGTTTTGCCACGCACGACCGGGTGGTATTTTCCATCGGCCCTGGAACGGATGAGGTGAGAGGCTCTGCAGTGGTCGGTGTCGAGGAATACCGAGGGAATGGCATGGAGATGTTGGAGGCGGTCACCGAGGTTCAGCTCGAGTGCAATGGAGGTAACAATCCCGCCAAAGTAAAATGGCTTAAAGCCACGGTTGCAGTTGGCCTGAATGTGGGCCAGGAGGAATGGAGCGGCGTTGATGGGCTCGGAGTTGAACACACAACGGAGAAAGAAGGGCTCTTTTGAGTTCACCTTATGGTTGCTATCCCGTGCGAAGATGGTGTTGCTCAGTGCTCGGTGGAAATACCGGATGGTCGGGTTGTGGATATGCGCTGCATGCAGAGAATCCCAGCCATCGGCATTGATTCCGGTCAGTTGGTACCAGAGCGCAAAGGCTTCATGCTGAAACTGTTCGGTGAGGCGGCGGTGAGCATTGTCGCCGCGAGGGAATTGTAGGATGTCGGCAATCTGGTTCTGGTTCAGTTGATAGTTCGTGCCGAACATGCGGAAGCAGGCGGCGCCAGAGTGTTGGCTGAGGTCGCTGCTGGAAGTGAAGTAGCTGAACAAACTGAGGAACTCGAGGGTGAGTTGTTCGTACGTCGGCTGCGGATTTGTGCAGAGGTGCCAGATGCCGGCTCTTTGGAGCATCCAAGTGACGCCGTCAAGGAGGCCGAACTCCGTGAGGGATGGTAGGTGCGGATAATGGCTCGGCTGTAGCGACCATTGATGGAAGGCGATATAGTTGGCTCGCTGTTTCTCGCCGGAGTCGTCGTCGTTGAACACGATATTACTGAGGTCTGGGGTTTCGTTGTTTCTCGCCATTGTTGGAGGATGCTGAGGAAATATGGATTGAGTTGGTTCTGTGGAGTGGAAAATGTCACAGAAGTGGATTAGGAAGTTGAAATGGGAGTTGGAATATATGAAGCAAGAAGGGAAAACGAAAGTTGGAAGTGGGGTTTGAGTTTGTGATGATTGGAAGTTGAATAGATGGGAGTGGGAGAGAAAACGCAATCTCTGTTATAGCAGATAACAGTTTTGGGCTCGTGACGGTCGTCACGTTTCTGTGACGGTCGTCACCCGTGTGACGGGCGTCAGGCTTCTGTGACGGTCGTCACACCAGCAAAATCTGCAGAACGCAGAATTTTGCTATAGGGGTGTTCTTGCAATGGTTTTAAGGCCTTGGATTGATATGGCAATGTATTATATCCTTTAAGAAACATATGATAACATAGAAACAGATTCAAGGAATAAAGAATAAAATTGAAATAACATGTAATTAAAATGATTGTTTGTAATGTAATACATAAGGGAAATTAAACAATGCAAAATTAAAATAATTGAAAACGGACGGAAAACAGAGAAAAACTAAACTAAACTAAAGCTAATATCTCAGTCTTTTCGTGCCTTCAATTCGTCAAACTTCCGGGCGTAGTAGTCGAGCTGGTCACAGACTAAGTCCATGAAGACTGCGAGTTCGCTATGTATGCTTGTGATGTCGTCTCTTACGGTGGTCAGAGCTGCGTCGACGTTGTCTAATCGATTCAGAACAGTATCCATTTTGTCAGTTGTTTCCTCAGGAATGGGCTCAGGATATGTGTTGTAATACGGAGGGGTCGTAGGGTCTACCTCAGCTTCTGATACAACATCCTCATAGTACATATAATCATGTGCTTCAGAGATGTGATCACTGTCGTACATGTAATTCTGTGGTGTTGATTGAGGTGAAGGAGGTCCCATAGGCTCATCCAATTCATAAACCCAGTTATCCTTGTTATGGATACTTGTCATCTGATGATTTGGCAATGTGAATAGCTGGACAGGTTTGTCATTGATGAGGTACTCGTAAGGTCCAGGTCCCATAGTTCTTAAAATGCGCCTGTTAAAGCAAAACTGGATATTCATGGGTCGGATGGTGCCAAAACGAGTGCTTGCATTTAGGTGAAATCTAAGGCCAAGCTCGTGGGCAATCATTGTCACGAGGCATCCTATTAGAATAGGTGATTGTGGTTCCTGAGTGAGGCGTCAGAAGGATCTCATCATAAAAGGTACGACATTCACTGTACGGCCCTGAGAAGCACAGAACATGATAAATAACTCTTCTTTAGATATTGTAGTAATATTTTCTTCTTTTCCGAAAAGGGTGTGAGCTAGGATCTTATGAAAGTATCTGAAAGCTGGGTTATGAATCTCATCATTATACATGCTGTTTGGGTCAGGGTGATAGTCGTCTGTGATTCTTCCCCAGAACTGGTTGATAGTCGTCATCTTCGGCACTGATGAACACATGTGGTCCGCTAGGAAATCCTAGGAGGTTAGCTAGTGACATCCGGCTATGGGTTTGGTCCATTCCAAACATCCTAAAGGTGATCAGCTCTGAGTTTGATCCGAAACCATAGTTGGGTAAGTACCTGAAGGAACTAAGGAATTCGTAGGTGAGGTCCTTATAGGTGGCAAAACGGGTTTTCAAAGAGGTGTTCTCCCAGCCTAATTGATTAAACAGGTATTGGATGCTATCAGTAATTCCTAGTTTCTCCATGGTAGACTTATCATAATACAGTGTTAAGGCTATCTCCCTCTCAGTTAATGCTTCAAATCTTGCCTTTTGAGCTAATCCTCGAAAATGAACCTTTGTGAAGTCGTACGCGGCCATACTCGCAGGTTAGTCGGAGAAAAACAGGAGGAAGGTTTGAAGGCTTTTAAAATCCTGAAAAGTTTAAAACAGAAATTTGAAGTCAGGATTTTTAGAAACAAAAAGTGGTCAAAACAAAGTTTAAATAAAAGAGAAAAATAAAATAAAATAAAATAAAGTAAAAATAGTAGCAATTTTAAGTTTAGAATTTTTGTTAAAATTTCAAAGTAAGCTTTTAAATAAAATTGAGAATGAAATACAGTAAAGAGGGAAATACGGGAAAATTGGGTTGCCTCCTAGTAAGCGCTGTTTTTAACGTCTAAAGCCTGACGATAGCTTGGTGACAAGCTATTCGGGTGTTTGAGCTGGAAGCTCAAGCAATGTTATACTGCTGACTTGAGGGTTGTTTTCGTTCTTATTATAATGTTTTAGACGTTGCCCGTTCACTATAAACGGTGCATTCGTCTTATCGGTAATTTCAACAGCTCCACTTTGAAGTACTTTAGTCACTTCAAAAGGTCCTGACCACCTAGATTTTAGTTTACCTGGGAAGAGTTTTAATCTTGAATTAAATAGAAGTACGATGTCCCCCACACTGAATTGTTTCTTGACCGAACGTTTATCATGCCATCTTTTAGTTCGTTCTTTATAGATACGGGCATTTTCGTAAGCGTCCAATCGAAGTTCTTCTAATTCGTGTAAGTTCAAGATTCGTTTCTCTCCTGCCTCAGTGTAGTTGAAATTAAGTGTCTTAATGGCCCAGAAGGCTTTATGCTCTAATTCTACAGGGAGATGACCAGATTTACCGTAAACTAATTTGTAGGGTGTAGTACCTATTGGTGTCTTAAAAGCGGTCCTATAGGCCCATAAAGCTTCATTTAGCTTTGATGACCAGTCTTTCCTTGAGGTAGCGACAGTATTTTCCAAAATCTGTTTTATTTCCCTGTTCGAGACCTCTACTTGTCCGCTAGTTTGCGGATGATAAGGTGTAGCAACTCGGTGTCTGACTCCATATTTAGAAAGAAGTTTATCAAAGATTCGCGATATGAAGTGTGATCCGCCGTCACTAATGACGAGTCTGGGTACACCGAATCTAGGAAAGATTGTGTTTTTGAAGAGTTTGATTACTACTCGTGCGTCATTTGTTGGAGTAGTTATGGCTTCTATCCATTTAGACACATAGTCTACAACGACGAGTATGTAGTTATTACCAAAAGAAGGCGAGAAGGGTCCCATAAAATCTATTCCCCATACGTCAAAGATTTCCACCTCTAAGATTCCTTTCTGCGGCATTTCATCGCGTCGTGAGATGTTTCCAGTTCGTTGGCATCGATCGCATTTTAGCACAGCGATGTGAACGTCTTTCCAGAGGTTAGGCCAGAATAAGCCAGCTTGGAGAATCTTAGCGCACGTCTTGGATGTACTGGCATGACCACCATATGGTGCTGAATGGCATTGGGAAATGATATTTTCTATTTCTTCCTCTGGGACACAGCAACGGTATATGTTGTCGGCCCCTCTCTTGAAGAGTAGAGGTTCGTCCCAATAATAGTGTTTCAGATCGTGGAAGAATTTCTTCTTTTACTGATAGGTGAGATCTGGTGGAAGCACGCCTGCAGCTAGGTAATTAACAATGTCAGCATACCAAGGTAGTGTGACTTGGGCATAGACGGCTTTTACGGCTTTTTCGAGTTCTGGATCTTCTGAGATTAAGTTAGGCATGTCACTTTCTAATTTGGCTATCAGATGTTCGTACGGGAAATCGTCATTTATCGGTACTGGTTCATGTTTGATGCCTTCTATACGGGATAAGTGATCTGCAACAACGTTCTCGGTTCCTTTCTTATCTTTGATTTCTAAGTCAAACTCTTGTAATAACAGGATCCATCTCAATAATCTTGGTTTGGCATCCTTTTTGCTTATTAGGTACCTAATGGCAGCGTGGTCTGTGTATATGATAATTTTTGCTCCTACTAAGTAAGAACGGAATTTGTCAAGCGCAAATATAACTGCTAGAAGTTCCTTTTCTGTTGTAGCGTAGTTCATTTGGGCAGGATCTAAGGTTCTACTGGCATAGTAGATGGCATGGAGCTTCTTGTCCTTCCTTTGTCCTAGAATTGCGCCTACAACGTAATCACTCGCATCGCACATGATTTTGAATGGTAGTCGCCAATCGAGTGGTTGCATAATCGGTGCGGTGATAAGGGCTGATTTTAATGTTTCGAATGCTTTTAGACAGTTGTCGTCAAAGACGAACTCGGCATCTTTCATCAACAGGCCGGTCAAAGGTTTTGTGATTTTTGAAAAATCTTTTATAAATCTTCGGTAGAAACCGGCATGTCCTAGAAAGCTCCGTATTTCTCGTACGGATTTTGGAGGTTGGAGGTCTTTTATAATTTCTATTTTAGCTTTGTCGACCTCAATTCCTTTATTTGATATGACATGTCCTAGAACTATTCCTTGTCGGACCATAAAATGGCATTTTTCCCAATTTAGGACGAGGTTCACTTTCACACAACGTTCTAATACCATTTCTAAGTTTTGTAAGCATCCTTCGAAACTTTGTCCACATACTGAGAAATCGTCCATAAATACTTCCATGATGTCGTCTATGAAATATGTGAAGATTGCCATCATGCATCTTTGGAAGGTTGCTGGAGCATTACAGAGTCCGAACGACATTCGGCGGTAAGCAAAAGTACCATAAGGACATGTGAATGCAGTCTTTTCTTGGTCATTAGGATGAATGGGAATTTGGAAAAATCCTGAATAGCCATCTAGATAGCAGAAATATGAATGTTTGGCTAATCTTTCTAACATTTGGTCTATGAAGGGTAAATGGAAGTGATCTTTTCGTGTGGCTTTGTTAAGCTTTTTATAATCAATGCACATCCTGCTTCCAGTCACGACTCTTTTTGTTATTGATTCGCCTTTTTCGTTCTCAACTACTGTGACTCCTCCTTTCTTAGGTACGACATGAACTGGGCTAACCCATTCACTATCGGAGATTGGATAGATGATTCCTGCATCTAGCAATTTCTTTACTTCATCTCTGACTACAGTGCTTAGGATGGGGTTCAGTCTCTTCTGATGCTCTCTAGAGGTTTTACAGTCTTCCTCTATTGTAATTCGATGCATACAGATCAAAGGGCTTATACCTTTTAGATCGCTTATGTTATAGCCTAACACGGTAGGGTACTTCTTTAGGACTTCTAATAGCTTTACGGTTTCTAGTTGTCCTAAGTCGGCGTTGACTATCACTGGTCTTTTTAGTTCATCGTCTAGGAATTCATATCTAAGGTTTTTGGGTAGTGTTTTAAGTTCTAAAGATGGGTTCTCTGGACCTGGCATATGGTTTGGGGTCAGTGTTAAGCTTTCGCTTAGGTTGTCGTCTTTATATGGTTTACGCCAATCATCGTCTTCAGAAATATCGGGTATTTGAATCTTTATTATTTCTGAATACGTGGTCTCTTCATTTTCAAGTTCTCTTATGCATTCGTCAATTACATCTACTAAATAGCAGGTATCGTCTATGGCTGGTGCTTGTAAGAACTTGGTGAGAATGAACTCTATCTTTTCTTCTCCTACTTCGAATGTTAGCCTTCCTTTCTTCACGTCTATAATAGCTCCGGCTGTAGCTAGGAACGGTCTTCCTAAGATAATTGGGGTAACAGAGTCCTCTTTGATGTCCATGATTATGAAGTCGGTTGGGATGTAGAATTGTCCTATGCGTACTGGAACGTTTTCCAGTATTCCGACGGGATATTTTACTGATCGGTCAGCTAATTGTACGGACATTTTGGTTGGTCTAAGGTCTCCCATATTCAGCTTTTTGTATATAGATAAAGGCATAACACTGATACTGGCTCCTAAATCGCATAGAGCTTTGTCTATTACGAACTTTCCTATGACGCAGGGTATGGAGAAACTACCTGGGTCTTTTAATTTAGGAGGCATGCAGTTCTAAATAATAGCGCTACACTCTGCAGTAAGTGTAACTGTTTCATTATCCTCGATCTTTCTCTTATTTGATAGGATTTCTTTGAGGAATTTAGCGTATGACGGCATTTGAGTTATCGCTTCTGTAAAAGGAATAGTGATATTCAACTGTTTAAGGAGCTCTACAAATTTCTTAAATTGTCCTGAAGTTTTGGAGTTTATTAATCTTTGAGGATAAGGGATAGGTGGTTTATATGGCGCTGGAGGTGCTTGCGTTTTTTCACTTGCGGTATCCTCCTTCTCGTTGTCTTCTTTCTTCTCTAACTCGGATTCCTTTTCTACTTGTTCAGTTGGTTTTTGTTGCATGGCTGAGTTTTCAATTCTCGGATCGATCGGTTCGTCCAATTCTTTTCCGCTTCTTAATATGACAGCATTTGCTTGTCCTTTTGGATTTTGTTCGGGTTGTCCAGGAAATGTGCCAGCGGGTGCAGCAGCGGAGGCTTGTTGTTGAGCCACTTGTGATATCTGTGTTTCTAACACTTTGTTGTGGGTGGCTAAAGCGTCTACTTTTCCGGTAAGCTGTTTGATTTGCTCGCTAGTGTGTATGTTTTGATTCAGGAATTCTTTGTTTGTTTGAGCTTGAGTAGCTATGAATTTTTCCATCATCAACTTGAGGTTTGATTTCCTAGGTGCATTCTGGGCAGCAGCTGGTTTCTGATATCCTGGCGGAGCAGCAGGCATTTGCAATGCATTATCGCTTTTGTAAGAAAAGTTTGGATGGTTTCGCCAACCTGGGTTGTAAGTATTTGCGTAAGGATTTCCTTGAGCATAATTTACTTGGTCTGGTGGGATTCCGGTCAGCAATGGGCATTCGGGCGCATTATGAGCGGTGATTCCACATAACTCGCAGTTTGGAGTTACTGCAGCGACGGTTGCAGTGGGGTTAACAGTCAGACTGTCAATTTTCTGTGCTAGAGCATCTACTTTAGCGTTGAACTTTTCAAGGTTGCTGATCTCGTACATCCCACCTTTCACTGCGGGTTTCTCTGTTGGAATGCGTTCGCCTCCCCATTGGCAGTGGTTCTGAGACATGTTTTCGATTAGTTGATAGGCTTCGTCGTATGGCTTATCCATAAGTGCACCGCCAGCGGCGGCGTCTACCGTTAATCTGGTGTTGTATAAAAGCCTATTATAGAAAGTATGAATCGTCACCCAGTCCTCTAGACCGTGGTGAGGACATGTTCTCATCGTATCTTTGAATCGTTCCCATGCTTCGTAAAGAGATTCAGTATCTTTTTGTCGAAATCCGTTGATTTGAGCTCTAAGCATAGCAGTTTTTCTTGGCGGAAAATATCTCGCTAAGAAGACGTTTTTCAACTGTTCCCACGTCGTAACGGAGTTGGATGGTAAGGATTGTAACCATGTTCACGCTCTATCTCTAAGAGAGAAAGGGAAAAGACAAAGTCTTATTGCGTCTGGAGTTACTCCATTTGCTTTCACTGTGTCTGCGTATTATACAAACTTCGTTAAATGTTCGTTTGGATCCTCAGTTGCATTTCCTGAGAATTGGTTTTGTTGCACAGCTGACAGCAATGAGGGTTTCAGATCAAAATCGTTTCGAGTAATAGTTGGGGCAGCAATGCTACTTCTAGGCTCCATCTGAGAGGGTGTAGCGTATGCCTTCAGCGGTTTGTTTTGAGGTCCTTCAACCATCTTTGATTCTTCTTCGGATTTGGGAATGTGAGTGAGAGGATCGGGAATGTTATGTTTTTGTTGGTACTCAATGATGCGGCTTCTTAAATGTAAGAAGCGCTCTAGTTCTGCGACTGAAGGTTTTAAGATATCGCCTTGTGAGCGATTACTTGGCATACAATCGAAAAAACTAGTAAAGGAAAAATGAAATTGTTAACCTAGTCTATACGGCGTAACAGAAGGTTACACTATTGACTAAACGGGTCCCCGGCAACGGCACCAAAAACTTGATCGCGACTTTCTATGTCTAATACAACTTAACTGCAAGTGCACAGTCTATCGCGTAGTAATAAAAGATATTGATCCCACAAGGACTCGTAATCAAACTAGTGTTCTCGGGAGTTACTATGTTTAGCTAGGTAGATAATGTTTAAGGGAATAATTTCTATCACTAAAGGGAACTAAAACGTTACTTGAATTATAATTACGTGAATCGATATGCAATAATTATGTCCTTCGGGGATTTGACAAGTTACCGGTATATAAAATACTTTCCAAAATTTATTTAAGCAGAAAATAGTGATCTGAAGACTTTCGTCTCACGATGGTTGTTGACGCTAGTCATAATTCTAAGGACCGAATATACGCTTTCGCTGTCCCATTCGGGGTTAAAACTACTTTTTGGAAATCTCTAAGTTCTAATCTATTTTAAAGTGCTTTCGCTGTTATCAAAACAAATGCCTAGTGTTTACTATCTGGTCTTACCGCAGCTGTCGCTTGTTGGTTCGTACCTTAATTAATTTCCCACTGTCGTGGCAAAACTACTTTTAAATAAGTTCTCGCTGTCGCGACGAACGTTTATTCAGTAAATAAGTTTAAACACTCAGACCATAAACAACTTTTGAAGAGGAGAGTTTTCAACCGGTTATTATCAAATCCCGTCTGAATTATTATTACATATCGATTACTCTGATTTAGCTAGACATGGATTTGGGAAAGGTAAAACATAAATAAAAACAGAAACTTATAACATTCATATTACTGAGAATTAAAGTTGCAATTAACGAAATAATGAAAAACCTGTAACGTATCCAATTGGCTTTTGGCCAAATCCCAACGATGTCGGCAGGATTATGTCTTCAAACCAATAGAGCGCACAAATGAATATTGTCGAAATGGAATACAGAAATAAGGAAAGGAAACAAAAACAAAAACAAAAAGAATGAAACTAAATTTTGCTCTGGAAATAAATTTGGGCAGCACTTCGTTGTCTGAATGCGGCTCTCTTTCTCAGCTCCCCTCCTTCCCCTTTTATAGAGGTAAAATTCTAACTGTTGTAATTTGAAGAAGGTGGACTTGGAGGCAGAAATATCAGGGAGTACTGGTCCATTATTTGGGACTTGGAACTGTATTTTGCACGTTCAATTGGAGCTGTACATTTTTGCCTGCATGACGGTCGTCATGGTGTGTGACGGCCGTCATGGTTGTGTGACGGTCGTCACAGCAGCAAAATGTGTATTCTGCGTTTTTCATGTTGTTTTCATCTGGTTTTCGTCCATATTTCATCTGTAATTTCTTCTTTTCTTCATATTGCTTTGTTTAGACATGATCATTAAATACCTGCAAAATATCAGACAAATAACATGGAAAGAACCCGAGATCGGATTGAAAACAGTCAAACATTAGTTGAATTATGCATCAATATATATATATACGATTTCGTGTTATCAAACTCCCCTAAACTTGAATCTTTGCTTGTCCTCAAGTAAAACAGGAAAAATCGGCAAGCACGAGGCAGTTTCCTCATTCAGAGAGTTGGGAAAAACCGGGATTCTAAATAGGAACAAAACGAGTACGGTGACGAGGCAGTTTCTTAGGTTCGAGGTTGAGTGAGACTCCCTTGCCTTGCTTGTTTTGCTGCATCTCATGCATACTTACTTTCTATTGTATTTTTGTTGTTTCTTTTCCGTTTATCCCCTAGGATCTCTGATTTCCTCTGTGAAGGAGGGAATTATGACAGACATTAGGTTGTAATCCATGCATGATAATATTAGGGTAGTTTTGATTCCCTTTCAAACCCTAGGTCTTTTAGAACTTCTTTCTCTTCTATCTCAGAACAATTCAAAACACAGTAATAAGGATAATCGATGTCGTACGCTACGAGCCTTAAGCTATTTAAGAAAGGTTGCTGGAGGGTCACTCTTCAGTAATCTGATTGCTTAGTGTGTTACCCTTAGGGTGACATACGACGTAGTCACGCTCAAATCATAGTCTCTAAGTGCGTCAGAGATTACAAACATCATAAAAGACAGCTCTTGCGTAAAAGACTGATAACAAACATCAAAGTGTCATTTTTGTCCGCTTGGACTCTTAATCAGGAAAAACCCTTTCATAAGGAGATAAAAAAAACATTCAGACAAGCTTGTGTCTTCCGTAGCCTGAACTACGTTTGCTCTGATCTTTCATGCTGTATGAAAGTACGTAGGCATAGGATGCGATATCCTAGCGAGCAACCTTCCCCTCCTTTCCAGTAGGTAGGCGAACTACGTTGACTCTGATTTCTCGTTCCAGACGGGAATACGTAGGCATAAAGTGCGATACTTTGCCGAGTCATTTTATTTTCTTTTAACCCCAGACCTGTAGAATAGATAGAATAACAATATGTACTAGAAAACAAGCATGGATCCCGTCGAGTACGACGGACGTGAGGGGTGCTAATACCTTCCCCTTGCGTAACCGACTCCCGAATCTAGGATTTGGTTGCGATGACCATTCCTTTCCCGTCTTTGCGGTAGGTTTACTTCGAGCGTTTCCTTTCCCTCTGTTGGGATAAATAACGCACAGTGGCGACTCTTCTGTTCAGCCGGCGCCGATTTTCGCAGTAGCGACAGCTGGCGACTCTGCTGGGGACTGCGATGGTTCCCTATGCGAGTCTCGCCTTGGGTTTTCTTCTTAGCTGTCTGGGCCTGTCCCCAACAGCTGGCGACTCTGCTGGGGACTGCGATGGTTCCCTATGCGAGTCTCGCCTTGGGTTTTCTTCCTAGCTGTCTGGGCCTGTCCCCAGCAGCTGGCGACTCTGCTGGGGACAGGAATATCCCCTATGCGAGTCAATCCTAGCGCTTGTTTTCCCGTCATGCGTGTTGTATAGATTTACTTTTCTGTCTTTACTTTCCACCTTTTATTATCAGCTTTATACTATTATTACTGCCGTGGGAAGGGGATAATCTGTTGAGAGATAAGTCGGATCTGGGCTCGAGGTTACATATAGACTTAGAAGTAGAGAGTAGTGGTTAGCCTGCTTGCTTATCTTGCACCAGCTAGCCATGAAATTTACGCTCGGACGAGATTCTCTTTGATGCTTCTTGCCTGGCCCTTAGGGCTCGACAAGTTGTCTGACCCGAGGATTGTCGACTCTGGGAACCTATCAATTGGGATTCAACTAAGTGAGGCCGCTTCAAGGGATGATGATGCCACACCTTCTGGGTATCGTATCATCGCTCTTGAAAGTCTGTGACGTTGAACCCGCATAGGATGTCGTACCTCGTCTGCGAGTTAAGTACATACCTGTGAGGGGTAGGTGGGTCTGTTTGCAGGAAACCTTTGACCTTAGAACACCCAGTTTATCTCTGTCAGTGAGATGTGGTTACAAGGTTCATTTGAGTAGTTTGCTTTGAGATAAAGATTGGATGGTTCTCAGGTTTCAGTACAGAGCAGCCCAGTCTATCAGCATTGCACTTGGTCCCTTGTTTGCATATGCATGTGCTTTTTCATGATTGCATTTCATTAACATGTATTTATGTTGCAGGTGATCATTCCCCTCTGATTCTAGTGTATCTTCTAGCCAGACATGGAGTCCCTGAAGAAGACAGTTGCTTACCGGTTGCATTCACCAGATATCAGTTCATTGTTGGGTTTAGTTGCTCTGGCCGATGAGAGTGTGAGGGATGAGTTCAGAGTATCTTATGGGAGATTGCTTAGCTTGTTGTACAGACCTTCTGCATTTGAGACGACTGGGGTGTATACTTTGATGCAGTTTTATGAGCCGCAGCTGAGATGTTTCTTGTTTCCCGACTATATTCTAGCACCCACTTTGGAGGAGTATTCTGCTATGATGGGAGTTCCTGTATTAGACCAGATGCCCTTTATACATACGGATGCTGAGCCTGATTTAGCTACACTCACTGAGATTGTCAGCTTAGACGCTTCTGAGTTTCCGGGAGGCTTGGTCAAGCTAACCGGAGCTTATGGTTTTCACTTGTCTGTCCTAGTTGAAAAGGCTACACAGTGCGCGAAGAGTGGATGGTGGGTTGCTTTCAGTACTATTCTAGCTGTCTGCATCTACGGGATTGTCTTGTTTCCCAATGTGCCAGATTTTGTCGACTCAGATGCCTTCTTGATTCTTTCCTCGAAGAATTCAGTTCCTACTCTCTTGGGCGATGTTTATCATTCTATCCACTACAAGAATGAGAAACGTCGTGGCAAGAATGTTTCCTGCTGTCTTCCTCTCCTGTACAGGTGGTTCCAGGGGCATCTTTCGAAGAAAGGACCTTTTGTGGATGCTGTTGATACTTTGGATTGGTCTTCCCGGTTGATGGGGCTGTCTGCTGAGGATATCATTTGGTTTGATCGGAGTATGCTTGGTACTGATATTATGTATAGTTGCAGTGGCTTTCCGAATGTTCCCCTGATTGGACGGAAATGCTGTATCAACTATAACCCTTCACTGCTGGTACGACAGTTCGGTTATGCTTTGAGGGACGCTCCTATTGAGAAAGAGATACAGGAATCTCTGTATCTCACAGGGTCACTAGACACAGCTGTTTTGATCAGATTAAGACATGCATGGGATAACATCCATAGGAGGGGGAAAGCTTTGCTCGGTAAGAGCAACAACAGAGCTTATGATCCCTATTTGGCTTGGATCCGCGAGAGAGTTGGTACTTCTTTGATGCCTTATCCTGCTGTGGAACCCTTGTATCTTCCGTTGACTGAAGTACCTCCTTCAGAAGAGAGTGAGAAGTATAGCAAATTGTTGGATGAAAACCAGGAACTGAAGAAAGCCAATGAGGAGTTAGAGAAGGATATCTTCCAGTTACGTCATGAGAAGAATGAAGCCACCTTCACTGTGAAGGAACAGACTGAATTGATTAACAGGTTGGGGTCGGAGCTGACAGAAGCAACCAACAAGAAAGAAAAAGTGGGGATAGCCTTAAGCGGTGTTAGCAAGGTGCTTACTTCCAAGAAGGAACTCCTAAGCAAAGCTTATGCTCGTATCAGCAAGTGGGAAGCCTTGTGGAATGCCACGCTTGCCAAACGGAAGGAGTGCGAAGACAAACTGAAGCTGCAGATTGCCACGCTAGAGGCACAGGTTAGAGACCAGGATGAATGACATTGATGAGAAGCCGAGAGATTATGAAGAGAAGGCCGGTTCCAAGAGGTACAAATTTGACGAGAGTTCTAGCAAAGGAGCCTACCAGGATGATGCCAAAAAGCTGAGATCCACTACCGAGCGGCATGCTTTACTGATTCAGGAGCTGATCTCCAGACTAGGGCACTCGAAGACGATGAGTATATTGGAGGACGTCAGGGTACGCCATTTGGCCTGATTTACCTTGTCTTTGTTATTTGTACTTGAATTTTGACCATCGCCAGGCTTGTTGGCCGAGGTTTCTTCAGTTGTATTCAGTTGTACTCTTGTACTCAGCCTCTTGGCATTGTTATATATGAGGGTTTTCTGATTCCTTGCTTGCCGGATAGGGACTCCATTGTCGTGATGGCCTTCTCTCCGAGACTAAAGTCGGGGGGGATATAACCTGTAGCATATTTACACAATTGCATTTGCATTCATATTGCATGACTGGTATCCTTGAATTCGTATCTTATTTCCTGCATCTTCAGGTTTTCCAGGATTGACGAACAAAGAGTTCATCGCTATTCAAGCAGAAACAACTGTAAGATAGATAATGGATCAAGTTCAGAATGAGATGCAGGAGATGCGCGGCAACATGACGCAGTTCATACAAGCTATGGAAACCATGGCCAAGGGCCAGGAACAGCTGCAGGCTATTGTACAACCTTTGATTGCACGGGCTAATGATGGTACTGCTGATATCACTCTTCATGACCGTCAGGGTTTCCTCCAGGGGTTTGGACGTCGACTTACAGAGATAGACATGGAGCATGTTCAAGCTGAGTTAATTCAAGTTCGAGGCCAACTGGGGCAATTCATGAAGCACATGCACGCGTTGCGCTCGAATCAAGAGACACTCGAAGAGGACAATTACCGATTGAAGGCTCAGGTAGGATTGATGGCTGAAATATTGAGGAATGTACTCAGAAGAGAAGGTGAGCCTATTTCCGAAGCTGTGGTCGGTTTACTTGCCCCACAGGGGTCGGATGAACCAGTGCCCAGGCATGATAGGCCTAAGAGACCCTCTACACAATTCGAAGCTCGGGATTCTCCTTGTCGGCAGTCGCGACTGATTTCTCAGGATAACTCAGGGGGGGTATGGTAAAAGGATGAAGCTCTCTGGCAGGGTATTTGATGAGATTTCGGTGGATTATGATCAGTTGGTGCAACTCTTGTTCCAGCTTCAACTGATTAAACCCCGCACTTTGGCGCCATTGACTGGGCAGCCACTGTAACACCCATTTTAATTATTTAGTCATTTTATTATTATTTTAAATATTATGTGTTGGTGTGCCCTTTGGTGGGGGTGTATTTGGTGATGTTTGGTGGGTGTCCCTAATGTGGGAGGATTATTGGTGGTGTTTTGGTGAATATAATAATATAGTGTATAATATTGATATTGGTGGGAATATTATTATTATTATTATATTTATTATAGTTACTATTGTTATTAACATTATTATTATTTTGGTGAGATAATAATAGGATTATTATTACTATTATTATTATTATTATTTTATTAAGTTATTAACATTATTATTATTTTGGTGAGATAATAATAGGATTATTATTACTATTATTATTATTATTATTTTATTAAGTTATTAACATTATTATTATTTTGGTGAGATAATAATAGGATTATTATTACTATTATTATTATTATTTTATTAAGTTATTAACATTATTATTATTTTGGTGAGATAATAATAGGATTATTACTATTATTATTATTATTATTATTTTATTATTATTATTATTATTAAGTTATTATTATTATTGGGATTAGAGAATTAAAATAGAAACGTGAGGGATTAGTAGTTTTACGATACATTGTGAGAAGTTAGAGAAAGTGGAAAAAGAACGATAGAAAGGAGAGAACGGAAAAGGGAGCGAAGAACGAAGGAACAGGGGAAAATCAGAATTGGCCAAACCTTGGAGGATTCTTTCATCGATCAACCGATTAACAAGGTAAGGGGGGGAGAAACTTGATTGGGAATGGTTTATACATGTATAGGGTAGTTGGGGATTCCTTAACCCCGTAGGAAATTGATCGATATATGATAATATATATTGTTATGTTATGATTGATGATGATTGTTGTTAATTATATAGTAATCGTTAATGAATTGGTGTTTTGGGATGATTTGGCATATAGGGCATATAGGGTGTTTTACAGTTATTAGGGAAAATTCCGTATGGCTTTTGAGGTATCGGTAAAGTGTGTAGGTGATGATTTTGGGAATAGGAATTAGAAACCTATTGGTTACGGTAATGTGCAAGATTGGTACTAGAATAGACTGAGGATCCGAGTTGAGATGATAGGTACAGTTTGGCCTTGATGCACTGTAAGAATGATGAGTGTGGGAACTAACTTGTGTACTTGGTGATAGTGCATGTTTCCCGTAATAATGACTGGTGGACAATTAGTTGATGTATATGTATGTAGTGATCAGTAGGATCGCGTACCCCCGAGTAGTGGGATGTGTTTGTATCTTGGTGACAGAATATGAACTTGTTTACTAACTGATTGATTTATATGGTGTTGGTGCATGTTATATCTATGTATATATATGTGATGTATAATGATACGACCAGGCGGATCGTGTGCACTTAGTGTGCCTGAACATAATAGTTATGCATTGGTGTGTGCATATCATGGTGTCTTGGTGGGATGGATCATGTCTCGGATGGAGCGTAAGTGATCTGTCCGTACTCCTCTGTGGAGAATGGTGGGGTTGAATCATGTCTCGGATGGAGCGTAAGTGATTCACCCGTACTCCTTTGTGGAGAATGGTGGGTTCGATTGAATGAACCAACGAGTCGGTACCGCATGCATGGTGTTGAGTTGCATTTTGCATTATAATATGTTATATTGTAATTTGAACAGTAGGTTCGTTATATGGTGTTGTTGGGGTGAATAATTGATGTGTTGGTGTGTTTTACTGCCTTATTACATATATTACATTACCATTATATTTTTTATCATGATTTCTCACCCCTTTGTTGTTGTTGTGGTCTGTGCTTCTTCGGAAGTACAGATAATCCGGGTGCTTAGCTAGCTTGTATATTGGTGTGATTGTCGAGTCTAGGATGCTCTGATACGTAGCACGGGACTTGGGCGTTTTTATTTGTTTTATGTTGAACTGATATTTTATTTCCCTGTGAACGTATCAAACTTTTATTGAATTTTATTATTTAATATTCCGCTGAAGTTGGAGATAAACCTTTTTATAAGGAAACGTTGTTTTTATGTGATATCCCACTTGGGAGAATTGGAACTCTGATTTTGTTTATTTATAATGTTTATTAATTTAATTGATTTTGGGAAGTGGGGTGTTACAATTGGTATCAGAGCAGGTCGGTCCGTCCGGCCAGTGTTGTTGAGTCGAGTTGAGTCTGTCCTTTATGATGTAGTTGAATATCTTTTAAACCTGGTGTTGTTGTTTGGAGCAGTATGGCAGGAAGGAACGATGCTGCATTGGCTGCTGCTATGCAAGCAATGGCACATGCTGTTGCTAATCAGAATCAAACTGCAGATGCCCAATTCAGGAGTTTGGCGCAGTTTCGGAGCAACAAGCCGCCAACGTTCGAACGGGGAATTCTGGACCCCGAAGCTGCTCAGAAGTGGCTGAAGGCAATTGAGAAGATCTTCAGAACTATGGATTGTAGTGATGAGCAAAAGGTGAGGTTTAGTACTCACATGCTGGAGGGTGAGGCTGAAGCCTGGTGGGACAATAGTCGCCAAAGATTGGAAGCTGCTGGAACTGCCATTACATGGGAGGTGGTTCGGAAGGGTTTTTTGGAAAAGTATTTTCCAGAAGATATCCGAAGCGCTAAGGAAATTGAATTCTTAGAGCTGAAACAGGGTAGCATGACTGTAGCAGAATATGCTGCCAAGTTTGAGGAGCTGGTGCAGTATTGTCCCCACTATAATGTGGAAGGGGCAATGACCTCTAAGTGCTTAAAGTTTGAGAATGGACCGCGTCCAGAGATTAAGTTAGGGATTGCTTGTCAGAAGATCAGGAGCTATCCTGAGCTGGTAAGCAGGAGCAGAATCTATGATAATGATAACCGAGCAAGGATTGCACACTACAAAACTGTTAATGACCGTAAGGGTAAGCAGAGGTTTAGTGGTACTCCTTATAGTGTTGCTGCTGATAAGGGAAAACGTAAAGCTGTTGTTGATAAGAAGCCTAGAGATGGGAGAGCATCTGCTGAAGGGAAATGTTTTCGGTGCGGTGGTATGGGACACCGTTCTAATGATTGTCCTAATGAAGCCAAGAAATGTTTTAAGTGTGGGAAACCAGGTCATGTGATAGCTGATTGCAGAGCAACTATGCCGACCTGTTATAACTGTGGTGAGAAGGGTCATATCAGTACACATTGTGAGAAGCCGAAGAAGCCTCAAACGTCTTCGACTGGTGGAAAAGTGTTTGCCTTGGCAGGAACTCAAGCTGCCAGTGATGAGCGTGTTATCAAAGGTACTTGTATTATAAATAATATTCCTTTGATTGCTATTATTGATACGGGTGCAACGCACTCGTTTATTTCTGTAGATTGTGTGGAGAGGATAGGTTTGGTGCCGTCCACTCTGGAGGTACAGATGACTATTGAGACACCCTCTATAGGTTCAGTGACTACTTCTTTGGTATGCCTGAAGTGTCCGCTGACTATTTTCAGTAGAGAATTTGGAGTGGATCTGATTTGTCTACCACTTGGTAAGTTGGATGTTATTCTGGGTATGAACTGGTTAGAGTTCAACCGAGTCTACATTGATTGTTTTCGGAAGGAATTGTTGTTCCTGACCCCTGAAGAGGAAGTTGTGGCAAGTTCTTTGTCTAATAAAGAATTGAGGGCCTTGTTGGAAGATGAAACTAGAGTGTTTGCCTTATTTGCAACTTTATCGATGGATAACAAAGTGCCAATGGAGGAATTAGCAGTGGTGAATGAATTTCTAGAGGTGTTTTCTGACGACATTACAGAATTATCTCCGACGCGAGAAGTAGAATTTGGTATTGATCTTGTTCCTGGTACGAGACCTATTTCTATGGCGCCGTACAGGATGTCTGCAGTGGAATTGGCGGAGTTGAAGTCTCAGATTGGAGAATTGTTGGATAGAAAGTTTATTAGACCAAGTGTATCGCCGTGGGGAGCTCCAGTGTTGTTGGTGAAGAAGAAGGATGGTAGTATGCGTCTGTGCATCGATTACCGTCAATTGAATAAAGTGACTATTAAGAATAAGTATCCTTTACCTAGGATTGATGATTTGATGGACCAGCTGATGGGAGCTCGTGTATTTAGTAAGATCGACTTAAGATCGGGTTATCATCAGATGAGAGTAAAAGAAGGTGATATTCAGAAGACTGCTTTTAGGACTCGATATGGACATTACGAATATGCTGTAATGCCGTTTGGAGTGACTAATGCACCGGGAGTATTTATGGAGTATATGAACAGAATTTTCCATTCTTACTTGGATCAGTTCATTGTAGTGTTTATTGACGATATATTAATTTATTCTAAATCTGATGAAGAGCATGCAGGACATCTGAGAATTGCCTTGCAAGTGTTGAAGGAAAATAAATTATTTGCTAAACTATCAAAGTGTGACTTTTGGTTGAAGAAAGTAAGTTTCTTGGGGCATGTAATATCTGAAGATGGAATAGCGGTGGATCCGTCAAAAGTAAGTGCAGTATTGCAGTGGGAACCGCCGAAGACAGCGACAGAGATTAGAAGCTTTTTGGGGTTAGCCGGTTATTACCGCAGGTTTATTGAAGGGTTCTCTAATTTGGCGTTGCCATTAACTCAGTTGACGAGAAAGAACCAAGTTTTTGTATGGGATGCTGCTTGTGAAGAAAGTTTTGAAGAGTTGAAAAAGAGATTGACTACGGCACCGGTGTTAGTGTTACC
This sequence comes from Lathyrus sativus, assembly GCA_963859935.3. Taxonomy (NCBI): domain Eukaryota; kingdom Viridiplantae; phylum Streptophyta; class Magnoliopsida; order Fabales; family Fabaceae; genus Lathyrus; species Lathyrus sativus. Next base: position 273,264,561 of record OZ012740.1, on the reverse strand, counting down.
GACTCCGAGTGAACCGTTTGTGGTGTACTGTGATGCGTCTAAGATGGGATTAGGCGGGGTTCTAATGCAGAATGGTAAAGTAGTAGCATATGCATCGCGACAATTGAGAGTGCATGAGCGAAATTATCCGACTCATGATCTCGAATTAGCTGCGGTTGTTTTTGTGTTGAAAATTTGGAGACACTATTTATATGGTTCAAGATTTGAAGTGTTTAGTGATCATAAGAGTCTGAGATACCTGTTTGATCAGAAAGAGCTGAATATGAGGCAGAGAAGATGGTTGGAATTTTTAAAGGATTATGACTTCAGTTTGAGTTATCATCCAGGAAAGGCCAATGTAGTGGCAGATGCTTTGAGTAGGAAAGCAATTCATATGGCAGCTCTGATGGTGAAAGAAATTGAGTTAATTGAACAGTTTAGAGATTTGAGCATGGTTTGTGAGACTACTGCAGATAGTGTAATGTTGGGTATGTTGCAGGTAAATAATGACTTCTTGGATATGATTAGAGAAAATCAGAAGTTGGATGTGAAATTGGTAGATTTGATGCCTGGAGTAGGGAGTGACTCCGATAGTGACTTTAAATTGGATAGTACATGTGTGTTGAGATTTAGAGGCAGGATTTGTGTACCAGATGATGAAGAATTGAAAAAGTCAATTTTGAGCGAAGGACATCGTAGTAGCCTGAGTATTCATCCGGGAGCTACGAAAATGTATCATGATTTGAAGAAATTATTTTGGTGGTCTGGTATGAAAAGAGACATAGCTCAATTTGTGTATGCCTGTTTGACATGTCAGAAGTCGAAGGTGGAACACCAGAGACCTTCTGGATTTATGCAACCATTAGAGATTCCGATTTGGAAATGGGATTGCATTACTATGGATTTTGTGACAGGTTTGCCGAATACGGCGAGAGGTTTTGATGCTATATGGGTGATTGTGGATCGATTGACGAAGTCTGCACACTTCGTGCCGATCACTATTAGTTTTCCGTTGACGAAGCTGGCGGAGATTTATATTCGGGTAATTGTGAAGTTACATGGTGTTCCGTCCAGTATTGTGTCGGATAGGGATCCACGGTTTACTTCAGAATTTTGGAAGAGCTTGGAGGAAGCTTTGGGAACTAAGTTGAAATTGAGTTCAACTTATCATCCGCAAACTGATGGTCAGTCGGAGAGGACTATTCAGTCGCTTGAAGATTTGTTGAGAGCTTGTGTGTTAGAAAAGGGTGGTGCGTGGGATGCTCATTTACCATTGATTGAGTTCACGTACAATAACAGTTACCATTCTAGTATCGAAATGGCACCGTTTGAAGCTTTGTATGGGAGGAGGTGTAGGACTCCTCTGTGTTGGTATGAAACTGGTGAGAATATGGTGCTTGGGCCAGAAATTGTACAACAGACTACTGAGACAATTCAAATGATTCGTGAGAAATTGAAAGTGTCTCAGAGTAGGCAGAAAAGCTATCATGATAATCGGAGGAAAGAGTTGGAATTCTGTGTAGGTGATCACGTATTCCTAAGAGTTAATCTGATGAATGGTGTGGGTTGTGCATTGAAGTCCAAGAAGCTGGATCCTAAGTTCATTGGACCTTATGAGATTTTGCAGAGAATTGGTGATGTGGCTTATAGGGTGGCGTTGCCGCCTGAGTTGTCAAACTTACATGATGTATTTCATGTGTCGCAATTGCGAAAGTATGTTTCTGATCCATCTCATGTGATTCAGAGAGATGATGTTCAGGTTCGGGAGAATCTTACTGTTGAGACGATGCCGGTGAGGATCGAGGACCGTAAGACGAAACAGCTCCGAGGGAAAGAAATACCTTTGGTGAAGGTAGCTTGGGGAAGTGCTGCAGGAGGCAGTGTGACCTGGGAGTTGGAAAGCAGGATGCGAGAAGCGTATCCGGAGCTATTTCCATCGGGTAATTTTCGAGGACGAAAAATAATTAAAGTGGGGGAGAGTTGTAACACCCATTTTAATTATTTAGTCATTTTATTATTATTTTAAATATTATGTGTTGGTGTGCCCTTTGGTGGGGGTGTATTTGGTGATGTTTGGTGGGTGTCCCTAATGTGGGAGGATTATTGGTGGTGTTTTGGTGAATATAATAATATAGTGTATAATATTGATATTGGTGGGAATATTATTATTATTATTATATTTATTATAGTTACTATTGTTATTAACATTATTATTATTTTGGTGAGATAATAATAGAATTATTATTACTATTATTATTATTATTATTTTATTAAGTTATTAACATTATTATTATTTTGGTGAGATAATAATAGGATTATTATTACTATTATTATTATTATTATTATTATTTTATTAAGTTATTAACATTATTATTATTTTGGTGAGATAATAATAGGATTATTATTACTATTATTATTATTATTATTTTATTAAGTTATTAACATTATTATTATTTTGGTGAGATAATAATAGGATTATTATTACTATTATTATTATTATTATTATTATTTTATTAAGTTATTAACATTATTATTATTTTGGTGAGATAATAATAGGATTATTACTACTATTATTATTATTTATTATTATTATTATTAAGTTATTATTATTATTGGGATTAGAGAATTAAAATAGAAACGTGAGGGATTAGTAGTTTTACGATACATTGTGAGAAGTTAGAGAAAGTGGAAAAAGAACGATAGAAAGGAGAGAACGGAAAAGGGAACGGAAAAGGGAGCGAAGAACGAAGGAACAGGGGAAAATCAGAATTGGCCAAACCTTGGAGGATTCTTTCATCGATCAACCGATTAACAAGGTAAGGGGGGGAGAAACTTGATTGGGAATGGTTTATACATGTATAGGGTAGTTGGGGATTCCTTAACCCCGTAGGAAATTGATCGATATATGATAATATATATTGTTATGTTATGATTGATGATGATTGTTGTTAATTATATAGTAATCGTTAATGAATTGGTGTTTTGGGATGATTTGGCATATAGGGCATATAGGGTGTTTTACAGTTTTTAGGGAAAATTCCGTATGGCTTTTGAGGTATCGCTAAAGTGTGTAGGTGATGATTTTGGGAATAGGAATTAGAAACCTATTGGTTACGGTAATGTGCAAGATTGGTACTAGAATAGACTGAGGATCCGAGTTGAGATGATAGGTACAGTTTGGCCTTGATGCACTGTAAGAATGATGAGTGTGGGAACTAACTTGTGTACTTGGTGATAGTGCATGTTTCCCGTAATAATGACTGGTGGACAATTACTTGATGTATATGTATGTAGTGATCAGTAGGATCGCGTACCCCCGAGTAGTGGGATGTGTTTGTATCTTGGTGACAGAATATGAACTTGTTTACTAACTGATTGATTTATATGGTGTTGGTGCATGTTATATCTATGTATATATATGTGATGTATAATGATACGACCAGGCGGATCGTGTGCACTTAGTGTGCCTGAACATAATAGTTATGCATTGGTGTGTGCATATCATGGTGTCTTGGTGGGATGGATCATGTCTCGGATGGAGCGTAAGTGATCTGTCCGTACTCCTCTGTGGAGAATGGTGGGGTTGAATCATGTCTCGGATGGAGCGTAAGTGATTCACCCGTACTCCTTTGTGGAGAATGGTGGGTTCGATTGAATGAACCAACGAGTCGGTACCGCATGCATGGTGTTGAGTTGCATTTTGCATTATAATATGTTATATTGTAATTTGAACAGTAGGTTCGTTATATGGTGTTGTTGGGGTGAATAATTGATGTGTTGGTGTGTTTTACTGCCTTATTACATATATTACATTACCATTATATTTTTGATCATGATTTCTCACCCCTTTGTTGTTGTTGTGGTCTGTGCTTCTTCGGAAGTACAGATAATCCAGGTGCTTAGCTAGCTTGTATATTGGTGTGATTGTCGAGTCTAGGATGCTCTGATACGTAGCACGGGACTTGGGCGTTTTTATTTGTTTTATGTTGAACTGATATTTTATTTCCCTGTGAACGTATCAAACTTTTATTGAATTTTATTATTTAATATTCCGCTGAAGTTGGAGATAAACCTTTTTATAAGGAAACGTTGTTTTTATGTGATATCCCACTTGGGAGAATTGGAACTCTGATTTTGTTTATTTATAATGTTTATTAATTTAATTGACTTTGGGAAGTGGGGTGTTACAGCCACCACCAGGCTATGATGTGAACGCCCATTGTGTCTTCCACGCCGGTGCACCAGGGCATAACGTCGCGGACTGCAAGCCGTTCAAGCAAAAGATTCAGGATTTGCTGGATGAGAAGGCAATTGAGTTGGTGTCGGGCGGTATAAAGGTCTCAGGGACCGATATTCTTATTTCCCCACCGGAAGTTGCAAAAGAATCGAGGCATATCCTGGAATCATTGGAAACTGAATCCCCAGGTCCACAACAGTTGCCAATGCCTGGGCTGAATTTGAGGATGACAATGCATGAGCCTAAGGAACGGGTTGATCAAAACTAGCAGCGCATGAAACGCCAGCATCCGGCTCAGCGAAGAATTCAGGAGGGGAAGTCAAAGAGGGTATTTGAGGCACCTCCATCAAAGTATGCTGAACTCTTTCAGACCTTGTTAGGGTTGCACCTTGTTGAAAAGAGAATGTTGGTCCCACCAACGGGCGCACCTCCATTTGGTTTCGACGCCAGTAAGCATTGTGAGTTTCATTCTGGGGCACCCGGACATGATATTGAGGGTTGCCACGCTTTCAAGCATAAAGTCCAAGATTTGATCGACAGCAAGGCTATCAGCTTTTCTGATAGGGTCCCCAAGATGGTGCAGGGCCACGGACAAGCAAAGGTTGGGTCGATGAAAAAGGTTCCTAAATTTGGTCGGGCCGTAGAAAACAGGTCAAGACAGCAGCACGCTACCTCCAACAATTGTTTCTGAGGATGGTTGACTCGCCAATAAGTCAGGATGCAAGAAGTCCGATTCTGAGACACCGACATTTTTCATGTTATCTTGTTCATGTCTTTGCATTTGTAGATGCCTTTCTGTTCAATTGCAAATTTCGTTTGTAAAACTTGTTGTTTTTTCAACTGATATTGATAAATGAAATAAATATGCATGTTTTGAATTAATCCAGTCATGGCCACTCTTGTTGTTTTCATTTATTTCAAACGTTTGTTAAATGGAATCCGGGGAGGATGACGAAACAGATGACGGAAAAAACTTTCGATTGTATGCTTTTGGATAAAAACCTGTTGATGAAGTACATGCATTGTTTTAATCCATAAACACCGGAGATATAAGGAAGATAATCCCTTGTTAACCCCTTTGAGCCTAGTAGTAGGAGTTTCTTTCTAAAAATGAAAAACCCTCAATCTTAACTCGGTGCAGGGTAGGTGTCAGTTAATTGGACCAAGCGTTCAAATAACAAAACGAGTGTCCGTTTGAGGATCAATCACGCCGTTATAGGTCATACCTAAAAAAAACCATGATGGCTAAACCTGGCCGATTAGGAGTGAAACAGTCATAATTTCTTTAGCAAGTCATACGAGCCGAGGCCATACGATTTGTTCAGAAAAAAAAGGAAAAAAGAAAAAATCGAAAAGAAAAAGTCCGCTAAGTCTAATCTTGAAAGCAAACGACTTAGGCAAAAAATTAGGGTACCCCGCTGGACTCCAAAACTGAAGAAACTCAAAAGAGTTAGTCCAGGCAAAAGTTAGGGGAAAACGAAAAAGCGAAGAAATGAAAAGCGAAAAAGGATCAAGAAAGAAAATCCTCGGAAAAGAACGAAATCATATGGCTACCGGTGCCCAAACAAAGACGAAAAGAGAGTGAATGTCACTTCAAAAAAGAATGATTTCTTGAACTATCACTTCACCTTTAATAGGTGAACGCTGAAGTCAAATTAGCTGAACATAGGATTGGAGAACATCACGAAGAATGGGTGGGTCAAAATAAACTTTGAGCCTATATCTTTTCTTGTTAATCGTGACCTGACCACGTTACAACCCGAGAAAGTCCTAATTGAAACAGGTTTAGTTCAAGAGCATACTCCGGTAAAAAATCGCATCGAAACTGACTCCTAAAAGGGTCCCTCTTATCAGCATTAATATTGACATTTTGATAATTGATTCATTATATGTCACAAAATTTTTTCCAGTGAACAAACTTGGGATTTTGAAACTGTCATATGCATTGCGTTTAATATATCTTTTATGCAGAACAACTTGTTTTACTTGCGAGTAAGCGCATGCAGCAGAAAAGTTTCCTACAGTGGGAAGTCTGATCAGAATAGAATGCAGAATGTCTGAATGTTTCGTGAGCCGGGGCAGGATATATCCGTTAATCCCCCGTGGGAGTCAGCCACCCAAGAATCAGTTAATCTGGGGGCAATTAGGTCGAGATTTGGCAGATCTCTCACAACTAGGGGGCATTGCTTCACGAATCGACCGATCAGGGGCAAAAGGTTAGTGCAAGACCGGGGCAGATCACCCTAAGAACAAAAGGTTTTGTTGGGACATCCTTTTGGGTTTGACGTGCAGAAGCAATTCCTATCTAACCGTCAGGGTACAGAAATCGAAGAGTCTTTATCAGGAAATTGGTGTCGATTCAGGGGCGAGGTATTGTGAGGTAGCACCATGGCTAGCTTTTCCCTTCAAGACGAAGTGTTAAGACTGGGGCATGTTGGTATTTCTGGGGCAAATTTCCGAGAAGGTGGATGGAACTCGTGGTTCCCCAGCCAAAATCGTTTGATGAAGAGCCTGATTTCAGTTAATGCTAATCCCCATACAGGTCGCATTTCATCCCCAGAGGGATCAATTTCCCCAGCTAGTCGCAACTTATCCCTAGAGGATATCCCCAGCTAGTTAAGATCAGTATCCCTTGCAGAGGTTGCACTCCTCAGAGAGTCGAGTATGTGAACGATCAATCCCCAGTTTGGAGGGTTCCCGCAGAGTTTAGCCAAGTCATAGTTGATTCAGAAGGATTATTCCCATAGAAGATGGTTTTCTTCCCACAGGTCGTCATGCCTTCGTCAGGATGATTATCCCCAGCGGAGCGGTAACTCCAAGTTTGTAAGCTGAGTTCAGACAGCATCGTTTCCTCCAGAAGGATTTCCTCGTTCCCCAGCTGAGTCGTTTCTTGCTCAGTCAGTTTACTTTCCCCAAGAGAGTTGATTCTTCCCCAGTGGAGTTACTCTCCCCAGCAGGTGTTCTTTCCGCCCAATGGAAATCAAGGTTTAATCTCCTCGGCAAAGTTGGTTGTATGCCCGACATTTATTTTGGCCGGAGGACTGTATGATACCTGTTCATCCCCCAGCATGGGGGTATCTGCTTTCAACAGTCGTGGTGAAGCAAGCTTGTCAAAGTTTCCCCAGCAGCTTGAGCCTGCATTTGCATTTGCATATAGTGTCATATTTGCATCTACCCAAAAACGCGTAGCATATTCGTGTTGTACGGAGCATTACGCCATTGTCAAACATGTGCATTTTGAAACATAAGCCAGGTTGGTTAACCTTTGGTATCCAAGTGTTGTTCCCCTGCAGGTGGAGAGAGCTCTTGCTTAGATCAATTACCAAATATTAAATGTCTCAGCATGAGACACGTGGCGATAATGTTTGCCTTGTCATTATTCCCCACAAAGTCGCTTGGTTAAGAGTCTCTTACCCCTCCAGCGGAGTATTTCTTCAAGATTGTTGTTATGACGTTATCAAAAGGTTTCGTGAATCAAGTTGTAGAAGCTGCCGCCTATGTCGAAGTAGGTGTCTGGCAGTTGGAGTTCAGAAAATCCCCAGTAGAGTCCTTTTCCGATTTATTTCCATGTCAGCATTAAAGATTGAAATATCGGACCATTATGTGTTACCCATTTGATTGATGGAGTTAGCTACTACAAAGATAGGCAGAGAAGCTGTATCAGAGAGTATTTTCCCGTAGTGGTGGCGGAGTTATTACCCGTAGTGATGGCGGTGTTATTTTCCCGTAGTGATGACGGTGTTATTTTCCCATAGTGGTGGCAGAGTTATTACCCGTAGTGATGGCAGTGTTATCTTCCCGTAGTGGTGGCGGAGTATTTTCCCGTAGTGGTGGCGGAGTTATTACCCGTAGTGATGGCGGTGTTATTTTCCTGTAGTGGTGGCGGAGTTATTACCCGTAGTGATGGTGGTGTTATCTTCCCTGCAGTGATGACAGAGTATTACCCGCAGTGGTGGCGGTGTTATTTCCCTGTAGTGATGACAGAGTATTTCCCGCAGTGGTGGCGGTGGTATTTCCTGTAGTGATGACAGAGTATTTCCCGCAGTGGTGGCGGTGTTATTTTCCCGTAGTAGTGGCGGAGTTATTACCCGTAGTGATGGCGGTGTTATTTTCCTGTAGTGATGACAGAGTATTTCCCGCAGTGGTGGCGGAGTATTTCCCGTAGTGGTGGCGGAGTTATTACCCGTAGTGATGGCGGTGTTATTTTCCCGTAGTGGTGGCGGAGTTATTACCCGTAGTGATGGCGGTGTTATTTTCCCGTAGTGGTGGCGGAGTTATTACCCGTAGTGATGGCGGTGTTATTTTCCCGTAGTGATGGCGGAGTATTTCCCGTAGTGATGGAGGTGTTATTTTCCCGTAGTGGTGGCGGAGTTATTACCTGTAGTGATGGCGGTGTTATCTTTCTGTAGTGATGGCGGAGTATTTCCCGTAGTGATGGCGGTGTTATCTTCCCGTAGTGGTGGCAGAGTATTTCCCGTAGTGGTGGCGGAGTTATTACTTGTAGTGATGGCGGTGTTATTTTCCCGTAGTGGTGGCGGAGTTATTACCCGTAGTGATGGCGGTGTTATCTTCCCGTAGTGGTGGCGGAGTATTTCCCGTAGTGGTGGCGGAGTTATTACCCGTAGTGATGGCGGTGTTATTTTCCCGTAGTGGTGGCGGAGTTATTACCCGTAGTGATGGCGGTGTTATTTTCCCGTAGTGATGGCGGAGTATTTCCCGTAGTGATGGCGGTGTTATTTTCCCAGAGTATTTCCCGCAGTGGTGGCAGTGGTATTTCCTGTAGTGATGGTGGAGCTTCATTCCTGTATCGTTGGCAGAGTTATGTTTGTTGACAAAAGTACTTCCCCAGTGAAGTCGTCTAGGTTATTCCTATATTGACAAGTTTGGTGCTGTGCAGGCAGTTAATCGGATCTGTATCAGGTGGTTGATCAGTGGTTACCGTAACAATCAGGTTCAATCGACGAGTGTTGTTCCCCAAGCAGTGGTGCAGCTTATCTCTATGGTTGGAAAATTTTCGGGCTCTTGGTATTCAATCGTCTCGTACCCCGAATGTTTGAAGGTCGTTCGCTCTTCACCTAGTCAGGTCCAAGTCGCTTGAATAGGGGCAGCTATTGCACCCTAAAATTTTCTCAACCTATTTCACTTGGTTTATGTTTCATTTGCATTGTCATTTGCATACTAAGTCATGTACATAGTCTGATCATTTGCATAACATAGCATAACAAGGCATCTAACAAGGGATCAAGTGCCATTTTTATCAAAAAGAGGCCCATCAAGGGGTTTTATTCAAGTTCAAGATCATCCAAGTAATCAAGAAATGAGTTGAAGCTTTGAGAAGTTTGAAGGTCAACCAGTGGATTTCTCTCCCAATCTGGGGGATATGTTGAAGATCATCAATGAGTGTGTGAGCCATGGAAGGTGTACAAAGATCATGTAGGACCTATAGGGTCATTTTGAAGATGATTCAAGTCATTGGTACAAGTACCAGAGCTACAGTTGAATGCAGTCAACTAGGGTTTCATCTGGGTCAACCCTAGGTCAAATGGTTGATTGGAGGGCATCAAGGCCTACTTGGAGTATGTGGAATTCATGAATTGGTATGTGGATGCATGTGTGGTGTTGTGCCAAGGAGAAATCAAAAGGAATCAAGAAGAAGAGGAGTTACTAGATTAGGGTTTCAGTGTAACAAACCCTAATTCAGACCTAACTTCCAAGCCAGATAAGTCAAAATTCAAGTTTCAAATGAATTCTTGGTCAACATGAAACTTGTATAACACCTCAATAGCTTTAATTTGAGTACTAGAAGTCTTCAAGGAAATTTATAGAACTCAAGTTATGGTTCTTGCAAGTTATGGGTCCCTAGAGGATACTGAAATTTATCTGTGAAAGTCACTTGACTTCCAAGCAACTTTTTCCCACCAAGGAGTTTTCAAATGGATTCTTGGCCAACATAAGAGTTGTAGATATTGATCTTAGCTTTAATTTGAGTACTAGAAGTCCTCAAGAGGATTTGTAGAACTCAAGTTATGGTCTTGGCAATCCAGGGGTATTTTGGGAAAGTTGAATTACAGGTCATTTTTGAGCATAGGTCAAAATCTCCATGTTCCACTTCTCAAATGAAAAATTGTTCAACATGGAATGTGCTTAAAATGATGTTTTTAGGCCAAATAAGTCATCATGATGGATTGATCGACTTATTTCAAAAAAGTCACTTAAAATGGCCTAAAAAAAGGGAATAAGTCAAATAAAGTTTGGTGAAAAAAATCAAATTGTGGGTTAGAGGTCACAAACAAGCCATATGACATACCAATTTGATTGTAAAATGCATTTTAAATACAATGGCATTGCCACAATTTTGAATTGAGGGTTATTTCAAGGACTTGCTTTGTAAATTGGTTACTTGAACCATAAGACACAATTGCAAAACCACACTTCCAAGCAAATGCAAGGCTCCTTTCCATCCATACACCTCCAATATCTCATTTGGAGAGAATTTAAACTCATAATCAAGTTAATTGCAAGCCAAAACATGAGATGGTATGTGCATAGCATAAGAAGAGATTTTCATGACATGAGAAGTTGATTTTCTCATTGGATCAATCTAGAACTTTCTAGGGTCTTCAAATACATTCTCATTGGATCAATCTAGAACTTTCTAGGGTCTTCAAATACATTCTCATTGGATCAATCTAGAACTGTCTAGGATCTTCAAATACATTCTATATATACTTGTGAAGAGGTTCAAAGCAAGAGTTGGTGATTCATTTGTGCAAAAACCATAGATTGACATTGGAGTTTGGAAGAGAAAAAGTGAGAGATCAAAGTTGGATTCAAGGTATTTTCAAGAGTTATCAAGAATTTAATCTTCTCCAACAAACTTCAACAAAGGTTTTCCGCACTTTTTGGCAAGAAAAAACGAGCTCCAACTACTCCGTTTCGACGCTCTGAAGCCGGTATGTGAAATTTAGTTTAATTCATTTTCGTTCTTTTTTTTCTGTTTTAATAGCTGTTTGGATTAATTGCGTTAAAAATAGTAAAAATGATTTAAAAATTATGAAATATTTTTCTGTAGATCATGATTGTCTTAAGAAACTGTAGGACTTGAGTTTGCGTTTTTAGGATTTTATTTGAATTAGTTACGAATTTTCTTTTGTGCTAATATCCATTGTTATGCATAATTGATATTGCTGTTTGTTTAATTTTGTTCTCTTTGATGCTTTATGCTTTTGAGCTGATTCTTTCGATGTGATTTAGAGGACATCCATAGGTTTCTCCAGGAATTTTCTTAGAATTTTTAAAATTGATTAGATTCTGTTTTAGGCGTGTAGTTTAGAGCCTTCCCAAATAATGGTTTCCTATGACCAAATTTCATTTAGTAATTGTTTAGATGACCTATAAATTGATTTAGGTCCTGATTCTGGAATGTTAGAATGTTCAAACATGCATGTTCACATAGGAATTTTATTATAATTTTACAATTTAGTTTGCTATTTTTTTTTTGGGTTTTGCAAATGATTGTTGCTTTCGGTGTTCTCTCTTTAGTGTTTTGCCTTGTTTGGAGCGTTTGGTGGACTTGGAGCTTGAAGACTTTGGATTCCTTTTTAGAGGAGCTTCTGGACATGATGAAGATGCTTTGGATTGAAGAGCGGGGCTTGGAGTGGAGCTTTATTTCTCTTTTAAGTTTGTTTTAGGAGTTGGTAGAATTAGGCTTTTAGGGAGAGCTTTTGTAGAATTAGTTCATTTCTTCCATCAAACATAGAATGCATTGTTTTCTTCTATTCTATCCTATGATGCAAAGTCCTCTTAGGGAAGTTCCATCTATCCTTAGGAGGGAAGTGGTGCATACCCTAGAGAGTAGAACTTTTGAGGATACACTTCCACTTCGATGTTGGTTCATGTTGAATTCCTTTGGTTTTCAGCAAGTATGCCAACATTGCAACTTGATCTTGATGACAAATCTCTTCTTGGAGTGTGCTTGCTAAAGCTTGGAGATGAATATTGAAGAAGCTTGAAGATGGAATCTAGCTCAAAGATAAGACCTTTGCTGTCATTTCAACTTTGTTGTTCAGAGCGTGTTGTTGCTGTTTGTTGTAGGAGTTTGTTGCTGCTGCTTGGGCTGCCTCCTCTGTATCTTTTTTTTCTCTGTATTGTCTGTTGGCTTATGCTGCTTGCCCTTTAGGCTTGAAGTGAATTTGATTCACTTTGCCTGTTGCTTTCTTAGGTTCGAGGTTGAGTGGGACTCCCTTGCCTTGCTTGTTTTGCTGCATCTCATGCATACTTACTGTTTATTGTATTTTTGTTGTTTCTTTTCCGTTTATCCCATAGGATCTCTGATTTCCTCTGTGCAGGAGGGAATTATGACAGACATTAGGTTGTAATCCATGCATGATAACATTAGGGTAGTTTTGATTCCCTTTCAAACCCTAGGTCTTTTAGAACTTCTTTCTCTTCTATCTCAGAACAATTCAAAACACAGTAATAAGGATAATCGATGTCGTACGCTACGAGCCTTAAGCTATTTGAGAAAGGTTGTTGGAGGGTCACTCTTCAGTAATCTGATTGCTTAGTGTGTTCCCTTAGGGTGACATACGACGTACTCACCCTCAAATCATAGTCTCTAGTGCGTCAGAGATTGCAAACATCATAAAAGACAGTTCTTGTGTAAAAGACTGATAACAAACATCAAAGTGTCATTTTTGTCCGCTTGGACTCTTAATCAGGAAAAAAGCTTTCATAAGGAGATAAAAAAACATTCAGACAAGCTTGTGTCTTCCGTAGCCCGAACTACGTTTGCTCTGATCTTTCATGCTGTATGAAAGTATGTAGGCATAAGATGCGATATCCTAGCGAGCAACCTTCCCCTCCTTTCCAGTAGGTAGGCGAACTACGTTGACTCTGATTTCTCGTTCCAGAAGGGAATACGTAGGCATAAAGTGCGATACTTTGCCGAGTCATTTTATTTTCTTTTAACCCCAGACCTGTAGAATAGATAGAATAACAATCCGTACTAGAAAACAAGCGTGGATCCCGTCGAGTACGACGGGCGTGAGGGGTGCTAATACCTTCCCCTTGCGTAACCGACTCCCAAATCCAAGATTTGGTTGCGATGACCATTCCTTTCCCGTCTTTGCGGTAGGTTTACTTCGAGCGTTTCCTTTCCCTCTGTTGGGATAAATAACGCACGGTGGCGACTCTTCTGTTCAGCCGGTGCCAATTTTCGTAGTAGCGACAGCCACCATCACCATCAATCGTCCAACGTGGCGGAAACCCATCCACAAGCCTCAGAATTTCATTCATCCTTGGCCAATCACCGTGAAAAAAACCAGAGGAACATCATCAAAGCTGCGAACCACAACAACAAGCCAACATCATCATAAAAAACGTGAGCTTTATGACATGCTAATGGTTGTTGATTTTTTTTTCTTCAGATTTAGGACTAGAAGAATAAGAAATAAGCCATGGAGATGATGAAAATATTTTAAGGGTTTTCAAACCCTAAAATATTTTCCCCTAACCTTTTATCTTGTCTGAGTGGGTCGGGTCTGGGGCCTGGCCACCCAGCCCGACCCGTTTTGTTTTATTTTATCTTTTATGTTTTTTATTTTCATTTTTGTTTTATTTAATCATTATTTTAACTAAAGTGTAAATTAATAGTAAAATCAAAACCTTTTTTTTTAAAATTAACCCCTTTTGATTTTTTTTCAAAATTAAAATAAACCTTTTTTATTTAAATCTAAAACTTTTTTTCTTTTTATTAAATCTAACATTTTTCTAAAATAAAATCTAATCTTTTTTAATTAACATTAGGACTAACTCTTAGGTCTTTCTCTTTGCCCTTTAACCCTTAGCATACTCCTAAGCAGATAACTTTAGCAATAGCACATTTAAAACAAGAGGTTCCAGTAGAGTACTACAGAAGTTTAGGATGCTAATACCTTCCCTAAGTTTAACCAACCCTCGAACCCTAGATCTCTCCCCGCATTGTGTTTACGATGCAAAATAGGTTTTTCCTTTCTTTAACCTTTCCTTCGGATAAATCAAAGACTGGTTGTGAACAAAAGATGTGATTCAAATTAATCAATAATTTGATATCCTATTCTCACCGCAACAGATAGACTTTATTATTTAAGATGTAACATGTACATTCAAATTGAGGAAAATAAGAAATGTTTGGCTTTCTTCCCTTGAACAAATCATATGAAGTCTTGTTAAGAATATGTCTAATATAAATCCTATTATAAACATAAAATGTCATGTTCACAGCTTCTTCCCACAAGTACTTAAGTAAGTTGTTTTCATGGATCATGGTTCTGGCCATTTCTTGTAAATTCTCGCTTCAAGGGTGTGTCTTCAAATACAAGGATGATATTTTTATATAGAAGCATTGATTCATCCAAAAATTTCATTAAGGTAAAAGCAAATTCGTACAAAATCAAATATTTAGCAAGCCAAATATATTTTTTGAGAGAAAATCCAACTAAATCTTTTAATCAATGCAAATCCACTTAAATATTTTATTGAATGCAAATATAATTAAATATTTCCAAAACACATTAGCATAATCTGAAACAAAATATATCTTCTTCTGAAATAAATCTTTATTTAAACGAACAAAAATAAATATTTCTAAAAGAAAAGCAAACCAACAAATAAATAATAAACCCGAGACAAGATGTCTCAACAATATTTGAGACAAATTGCTAAGCAAGTTGTCTATAAAAATATGCCAACCATTTGTAATAACATAAAGCATGAACATAATGGCCTCTAGGAGATTTAATGGAAGGCATCCAATAATTATGCTACACAATGAAGTGAAATATATCCTTAGAATTGTACTTGTTTGCCTGAGAAACCTACTAGGGAACGTTTAAAGGTTTGTAGATGTTTTAGATCTAGCTGCAATTGTTCAAAGGTGTCCTAGTAGAAGACATCGACACAAATCTTGTGGTCTACGAGGACTCTCTTTACGTTTTGAGGGAGAGTCAGTGATGTGTGAATTATTCAGAAAGCATATCCTTTCAATGAGGAGCTTAACTCGCCTCCTTCAACAAATCTTCTAGCTATCATATTAAGGGTGCTAAGAACATATTCGCATTCCCTCTTTTATATCGATTTTTATCTCTTCTACCTAGGATTAGGGTTTTAGACCTATCATGCTCAAAATGTTAAAATATTGCGCTAGAAATATATGGCGCACCCTAAAGGTATCTTTTGAGATACCCTTATCGAATAAGATTTTCTATCTCCTTATTTAGTTGGTGCTAATCATGTGTATAATGGTTTTTCACCTTGTTATATTTGCACAATTTGTTGGTTTTGTTTCCCATAACCTTCCATCTAGGGGTTAAGGGTTCAGGAATTACTCTGGTATGATTTGTTGAGGGTATTTAATGGTGTGTAATTTTCCATAGACCTTATGGAATAGAAAATTTATAATGTTTGGCGTCCGAGAACTGATGTATCATTTTCCTAGCTAGGTCTTGATAGTTGGTTACGTAGAATTTGAAAAGATTCACATACCAATGCAAGGCCTCCTTCTTCAAAGTTCTAAATAGGGCTTGCATTTGAGTGAGTTTGTTGTGCCTATGATGGTCATCTACGTATTGAATATGGTGATATACTCCCGAGGGTCGCTCTTCCCACCGAACATTACCAGAGGGGGCGACTTGAAGTTATTTATGACTACAACATCCAAAATTTCCACAAAGAAGGGTTAAAGGTCTTCAACGTGTGTGTGTGTATGTATATATATATATATATATATATATATATATATATATATATATATATATATATATATATATATATATATATATATATATATATATATATATATATATATATATATATATATCCCCTCTAGGAATATGTCGTCTTGTCGTTTATGTTGTTGGTTGGTCTAGAGAGTTACTTGCAGATGTTGGCTATGGCGGCGCAGTTCATCCATAGTGGTCGACATCTTCATTAAGGTTTTCTAATCTCCAGAACTAGATGTAGCATTGCGAAATAATGGTAAATTTTGAAAATGTGCAACCCAAGAATATTTTACGTAACTTTATAATGGGTGTCAAGTGTACTTGTTGTAAGTACAATTATAGATACCATACTTGTGATATATATCAAACAAAAGATTTATGTCTATGGGTGATTTGTTATATACCCTTCTTGAGTCCGACAGTATAGAATTTGATCTTTGATACTATGTGGACCTGAGCTATAATATTCATGACAATCCACACCCCCGAACATGAAAACTCTAAGGACGTAGTGATTAAAAAAATACGAAGATCCAAATTCTAACCTTAAAGATAAGAGATGTCCTTGTATCTTTTGTTCATTTATTTTTGTTTTTTCTCTTTAAATTATCAACGTTTTTTTTTGTTACTTTGAAAAAATACATTGAAGTTTGCTAATCTAAATTGAAATTCAATTCAGATCTACTACAAATCTATGAACACAAGTTTGATCTCTTGTTGAAAACAAATCAAAAGGTGGACTTTAACTATTAGAACTTCATATCACATGGGTCTACTTTTCCAAAAATGGTAAAGTTAAGACAAAAAAATATTTCAAATTTTAAGAAAATTATATTATTTTTTTTCTTTTAAAATAGTTTGAACAGTAGAATAATAGTGTCTGGTAAATTATTTTTACAGATGGTATCATAAGACAGAATATATTAAGAATGACATTAAGAATGGTTGAGAAAGAAAAAGACAATTCAAGAATTCAAGAACATCACGTGACACGTATATACAATTATAATAAATGTTAAAGAATCAAAGGTGTACAAGCAAAGACATCCCTCCTTTGCATGCAAAATTCAAAATTTAAATTTAACATTATGGTTTCATATTAGATACAATAAATGCTGCTAAAATTATGTGTCTTTATCACACAAAACACTCCCCCCTCTGTAACTGCAGGCCTGTGAATCATAGATGGAAACAAACCGCCCAAGGCCATGGTTCTATATCACAAGAGTTTAACTTGCATCAACTATTACTGTAAAATAATTTAAGGAAAAATGACCTTATAGTAATTTAAAATTTAATTTAGAAGTAATTTGAATTTGAAATATCTCAAATAATCATATTTAAGTAAATTTTATTAATAATAAATAGTGTAAAATTGAAAAGTTCAATCACATTAGAACAATATTAATCAAAATAAATGGTTTTCACCAAATATAATTCTTTATATAATAAGATATTAAAATAAAAAAACATAATAATTATGTATAGAATTCAATCAAACAATTTCCTTTAAACAACTCTTATTATAATTGAGTTACAAAAAAATTATTATCATAGTTTTAAAAGACAAACCATATTTCCTACTCAATTGTTTTTCAATCTTTCTAATTTTCTATATACGAATTACAAAAGGCTAATATGTTTAAAAATATTTCATAATTGTTGGTTTATGAATTTAGGACTCAACATGAGAGATCATTTTTACATTGAGACATTTTTGTATGAGCAACACATGTTGTGAGTGACATACTACATATTTACCAAAAATCTTAAGGTGATATGTGTGTGGATTCTTTCACTTATAAAGTGATAAATCTTCATTTTTTTCTAATCAATCGGGGACTTTCCACACTTATAAAGTGATTTTTTGTAACAAACTCAAAACACAACCCATTAGAATAATAGATACGTATTCATAACTGGCCGTCGACGATCATCGAATGTTGTCTTCTACAACCGACCTTCGCCAACCCAATAACGTCCTTCTGATTTCGTCGGTTGCGCATAGTACCTTTACTAAACCACCTCCACGCGGCTCCAACACCATCTTCCGCCTTCCTAGCAACTTTTATGATTTTTTGGTTTCTGCAATCTCGAAATATAATTTTTCTCTTCATCACTTAAGGTTTTAAGAAATATTTCAACAATTTTCACCTTGACTTAAAATCGAGGTGATGTCAATTTACCCACCAACCACCTTGTTTCTATCTGCCAATTCAACATCTATTGAACAATTTTTGTCAATTTCAAGCCTCACTTCAACTTTGACCTTTCCACTTGAATCCTCTTTTTTATAAAAAAATTTTTTTATGCTTCAATAGTCTGACAACTCCTCAAGTATGGCTCTTCAACCAATTTTGACTTCACATGCTTTTCGAATGCCTCTTTGAAAGTCCTTGTTATAGAGTCTTGCAACCATTCAACCAAATTCAAAGCATAACACTCAAAGCTGGCATAAATATCCTTTTGAGATGGTACAATCTCTTTCAATACCTTATCACGAGTCAAATGATAATCAAAGGTACCTATAACTGTTATCTCACCACAACTAGTATCTATAATATGAACCTCCACCTCAAACTAAGTTTTCTCCTTCTTAAAAAATTTATCCACATGTCTTAACTCTACTTCCACTTACAAGACTCACTAAAAGTAATACATATGCGATTGATGAACTTCGACCCTCCAGGTTTCACTCCCAATAACTCATAACCCTTCTTACGTATTGGATAGCCAATTAAGATATAATCCACAACTTTACCATCAAGTTGGATTAACATGATTTAATCAATACGCAAATTTTTGACGACCTTCAAAACATAGTAGGTTACAGTATCCCTACTCAAAAACTTCTAAATGAATATAAGTTGACCAAGTAAGCTTCTTTGGCACCAGTATTACCATAGAAACTCCATGACAACTCAGTGGTCAAAAGTCTTTTTTATCCCCTATCTTCTAAAAAAACCCTATTAAAGTGCTCTAAAACAACCTTCTGACATACACCTTGTCTTGACCACAAATCTCATAGCTTGTTCTTTTCATAAATGTCTTCATTAGCAAATGATGATGAAAACTAACATTGAAACCTTCTTAAAATAAATCAGTCACATATTTTAGACCCTTTAGCTAGAATTATTTACCATGTGAAATCTTCAACACTCCATGTTCAACTCTAGTTCAATAGCCTATATAATCAAACATGCTTATGGATAACAAATTGTCCCGAGCTTTGGAACATACCTCACATCGTGAAGAAGAAACTTACGATCCTTGAACATTATAAGTGTGAAAAAACCAATACCATGAACCTTTCCATCCTTATTGTCACCAAGGTGAACTACCCTACCTTCCTTCAGCTTCAAAGTCTCAAAGTATTTTTTTCTTGGACGCATGTGATAAGAGTTAGCCGAGTTCTTGACCAACCCTCTTTAGTCTTCAAACTCGACATCATTAGTAAATCAACACTCTCATAAATATCATCATTTAAGGAAGCAAAATTATCAATAAAATCTTCATTGTCTTCCATCTCGACACAATCCCTCTTAAACTGATTGTGTTTCAAACAAATCAATCATTTTAACATTGACTTGTCAAGCCTATTTTATTTAGACATCCCTCTATTTTCACTTCCTCCTCTAGACACACTCAAGCCTTCACCCCCATCGTCAATAATCAAATCTTTCACCTTTGAAAATTCATTAGATCTCACAGCCATTTGGACTTCGTCCCAAGTAATAGTGGATTCCTTATCATAAAGAAGGAAATCATTAAAGGGATCAATGGATCTGGGTAATAAACTTAACAAGAGTATAGTCTTGTCCTCATCTTCAATCTCTACCTCAATATTCTCTAGATCATCATCAATGATCATGTGAAACTCTGTCAACTACTCCATTATAGATTTGTTCTCTACCATTCATAATGAGTAGAGTTGTTATTTCAGACATAACCCATGAATCAAAGACTTGGTCATATACAATGATTCAAGTTTTGCCCACATCAAAGATGAATTCTTTTGCCTTGCAAGAAACACTAGACAACAACTTATCTTGACATAAGAAGATAAAAGACAAGAAACACAATCACTTGTTTATTCTGGGGGAGATAACAATTCTCTGATTCACTATACTTGTTACAAAATATTACAAATGAGTTACTATAACATAGGTACCCTACTTCCCAAGAACAAACCTTATTTTCTATCCGAGTGCTTCTCAATCTCTAGAACTATCTATATATGAATCACACAAGTCCAAAGTGTTTAAAATTATTTCCTAATCTTCCTTAGGTACCCTCTAAGGATTTTCCAAAATCTAAGAACACATTCTTAAAAATTTATCCTTGCCTCTCTAAGATTATCATCAGGATTCTCAAACTCTTCTCTTTGTATTTAACTCTAAAGTTCTAAAGGTTGTTATGACAAGAGTAATAGAGATACATATTTGTAACTGTTGAAATCCAACAGATTCATAACAAACCCAAAACATAACTCATAAGATAACATATTCACGAACCAAAACAACGAAGCACAATACATGTGAAACGAAAAAAACATGACATGGACTGAAATCTGAATTGTCGCTAATCGATCGGATCTGCCGCCACTGACCGACCCGATTGCTAGCCACCACTCACTGAGCAATCCGACTGACGACTGCCGCTCACATACCAACCAAAATTTCGTCCTCTAATCACAAACCACCATCAACAACCGACTCTTGTTGGCCCGCCGCCTTACCACTCTAGCACTGCTGTAATTATGATCTTGACGGGTACAATATCCTCTATCAAATTGCTTTCCTGCAGTTCTGACAAATTATGCCATCTTCTTGACTGTTTATATGTCTTTTTAATTTCTCCAATCTCAAATATATATTTTTCTCTTCTATCGCTTAAGATTGTAAAACATATTTCAACAATGACCTTTGGAATAAACCAACTCATTACAAACTAAGTCAATTGACACATGTTGACTTTTCATTATACATTATACTAATTGTTTACTTTATGAAACCAAAATATTTTAAAAACCAATACATAAACCTTATAGTGGTTTAAAAGACATAACATTAAATAAATAGTAAATAGTATCTTAATCACATGGTTAATATATATTTTTTATAATTTTGTTATAGGAATTCATAAAATAAATAAATAAATCTCTCGACATAAACATACAATTTAGGCATGTTTATATATATATATATATATATATATATATATATATATATATATATATATATATATATATATATATATATATATATATATATATATATATATATATATATATATATATATATATATATATATATAATTTTTTTATCGGTGAACAGTCACAATCATAGAAAAAGGTCATGTAGTTGAAAAAAAATTGCATACTCTCTTTTGACCTTAATAAATCATACAAATTAATCTATCAATCAAAGTCACACAAAGTATTTTATCAATCAAAGTCATACAAACTTATATAAATATAACATAATGAATTCCAATTTGCATTAACAAAATAGATGTAATTTGAAATTCTTTTTTATTACCCCAAAACCCTAAAATTAAATTTAAAAAATTTACTGTAAATAAGTCCTAAAAAACAAAGGAACCGTACTTGGAGGTGGATACTTAATTATTTATAGATAAGAGACAATGACTTGAAACTTACCACTAAAATTCCATTCTCACCCCCTTATGTTTATTTTTGAATTAACACATTCAACAACAAAGAAACCATAACCATCACACTTCCCTTTTTTTTTTTTGTTATTATTCAAAAATAACATCTTCAAACTTCAAACTCTTTTGGTTCTGATCTGATTCTGAATTTCAGAAAAATGGGTACTTTCTGTGATGAAACTGAAACCGAAACTTCAGATCATAAGCAAAAGCAAGTCATAGATGCTAACACCAACATGGACCACAAATGCAGGTATGTTTCTCTCTCTCTTTCTCTCTCTTTGATTGAATTGTGAAAAATTGAATCACATTAATGTTCAATTATTGATTTTCAGTAGCAAGAAAATGGAAGGAGATGAAGGTTTGAATTTGGACACTGTTGCATGTCTAAGAGGGAGGTTATTAGCAGAGAGACATGCTTCAAAAGTAGCTAAGGAACAAGCAGAATCAATGGGCAAAAAGGTCATTTTTTATTTTCTGTGACATTGCTTAGATCATCAACATGGTTTTTTTCCGACAAAACTTTATTCTTTTTTTGTTTTTGTGTTTCTGTTTCTGTTTTTTTTTTCTAATTAAAATTGAAAAATGAAAATCACTTTTGCTTACAGTTGGTTGAGTTGGAGAAGTTGGTTAAAGAAGAGATTAAATTAAGAGATAAATCTGAGAGAAAGCTTAAATTGTTAAGGAAAAAGCTTGAATCTTCTTCAAGCAAATCCTCCAAATTAAGCCAGTTGGGGCATTCTGATTCTTCACAAAAAAGTGAAAATTCTTGTGGTTCGTCATCAGTTAATTCAAATTCAAAAAATTCAGAAGCAAATGAAACCCGAAATTGTGTGAAAGCTTTGACGAAAAATTTAGTGGCAAATCATAGTGTTTCAGGGTCAGAGAATGGTTCATCATGTACAAAAGATTGTGATTCTCAGATTACTGATAATAGTTCAAGTAGTAATTATTCAGAACATGGTTTTTCTTCTCTAAAGAATGTGAGCCAGAAACCAAATCTGAGCTTTGAGTTTGAGAATTTGAAGAATGATGAAAACAATGAGTCTAAGGATTTGAAGAATAATGAAATCAGGTATTGTTAGATTTGATTTGAACATGTGATGTCAATGTTCGTTTTGTAAATAAATAACAGTCGCAGTCGCGTAAAGACATTTGCGATTTCGGTCGGTACAGATGTTGCTATACTAATTGCAGTCGTTGCGTTATGAATTAACCACAATTTTTTGCATCATAAAAACGATGCAGTTTTGTTGCGGTCGTTCTCAAGGTAATAGACGGTTTTTTAAAACCAGAGATGATGAATTGTTTTTGTCTTGTAATTGTATTTTTTGAGCTTGTTACCAAGTTTGGAATGTTGGGGATTGTGTTTCAGGCTTTCTAGTTTAAGCGCAAAGTCCTCGGTGACAGAGAATGAGAGTGATCATGCAGATTCCTTTGATAATTCTTTGGCAATAGTTCCTGTGACTGTGAATATGACAGCAACATCTCAAGCTAGAACTAATCACAAACAAGTTAATGGAAATGTCTTTGAAGCTCTAGATGCATTAAGAGTTGCCAAAGAGAAGCTTCAAAGTTCATTGGGAACAAGGCAAATGATTCAAGTTGGCTTAATTTAATAACATCTCATTACGACAGATACTAATAAGTAAGTGCATATTTGAATTGACGTTAAGTTTGATGAAATCACGATGATTTTGTTGAAGCCTCAAACCGATTGCAAAACCGTTAATTCAAATATGTTCCAAGGCTATAAGTTATTTGGCATTTCAATGCTAATGTATTATTATAGGAACTGAGATTATTCAGTATAGGCGAAAACAGCAATAACCTTGAGTAATGGTATTAGTAGAAGAGTTGTAAAGTTCTTGTGAATTGTGGTTTTTCACTTACCACAGAAAACATGTGACATTGTAATGTGTTGTCAGATTAAGGATTAAACTCGTCTGTCTATATACATTGTGATGTTGTTTATTCATTCACTTTTGGTGACTTTTTAATGTGGCCATCACTTGATTCATGTGACTCACATAACATTGTTGTCTTGTTGATTTTTGATATGCTAAAATCTTGTTGATTCAAGGTATGTTTGAATGGTGAAAACTATGAAAAGAAATGGCAAAGAAGTTAACTTGAGTTTTCTTATGGTCAAATGTTATTTTACCCTACTATTGTACTATACAAACACAATTCAAGTAAGGTTAGCAAAAGTAGTAGAGCATCACATGTGATTTTGTTTTTTCTTTCCTGAACTATATACAAATAAAATCTAAGTTTTGTACATTGCAATGGCTATTTTTGGGTTTGAATTATCAGTGTTTACCAACTACTACAATTATGGAAAATTCCTTTGGTCCCGGGAGTCTCGGTCTTGGATTTCACTAAATGTCTTTGTCATTGTTAAATGTAAAAGTATACTGATTTTTTTTTCTTCATGTTTTTACCCTTGACATGTTCTATTTGTATTTGTTTTGATCCATCATTCATAAAAGATGTCTCTAGAAAACTCAAAAATCTTTGCATAAATTGTTTTTCTACCAGAAATCGAGGTCGAATACAAATATGTTAGGTCATGACAGAAGCTTGAGGATCATCACATAGTTTCATTGCATGCACGCCAATCGTTAACTCGTCTTGTGGGCTTTCTTCCTCCATGAGTTGGACATAAGTTTCGTACCATCCATGTATGAGGACCTCAAGGGTATGCTACTCACACTCTCTCAAACAACCACCATTAAAGACTACCAAACAAAATTTGAGATGTTAGTTAGTATGATCTTCGCTTACAACTAATGTTTTACCTCAATTTCTTCACTTTCAGTCTCAAACTTAAGATATGACACGAGGTGCAATCATTTATCTTATCTCCTCTGCTCAAGCTATGAGAGGCTACTAGTTTTATGTTTCTTTAATCCTAAACAAGCCACTCTTACCCAACCAACAACTCATCCATGAAACTGAAACACCACCTTATGTCTAACTATTAAGAAGTATTAGTCAATGTTGGGTAACTTTCACAACTCAACATAAAATTTGACATGTCTAATGGGACAGTACTGTCAACCCTACTATAAATTTCCAATCATCTCTCATGACTACACTTCGTGCATGAACCTACGGTTTAGAAAGAATCTCCCGTTAGTGTGCATGTTTGTTAAGTGCCAAAAATACATAAAATGCTCATGACCCCCCCCCCCCCCCCCCCCCCCCCCCTACTTATGAGGAAAACAAGATAAAATATATGTATGAACTTTTTAATTGTGGGTTCACCAAGAACATGTAAAAAGAACAAAGTCAAAGATCTTGTCAAAGCACCTTCCAAAAATTAATGCTCGCTAAGCCAAAAATAGGGTCTCGTTAAGCGAGAAATGGTGGCAAAAGATGACTTTATATCCAAGATGACTTTATATCCAAGTTACTTTAATATTAAACAACAAAACTTGCTAAGCCCAGTGACAATCTCACTAAGCGAGTTATGGCGGTTCATGTTTCTTGGTTGTTACTTCGGAGGCAAGTAAGGGTTTGCTTGCTAAGTGAGAATTGGTGGTGCGCTAAGAGAGTTATGACGACAAATACCACTTGCAGATAATCTAACATGACTTGGGGGAAAAGAAAAGCAAAATGCGCTAAGGGAGCTACAAACCTCGCTTAGTTAAGTGGAGATAAGTTTTGGTGGACTCTTGGTAGTTTTGATAGATTTGAGGTGGAAACAAATATTTGATACCAAAATTACAACATGAGAGAAAAATAGAGGAAGATTGAGAGCGAAAGCGATGTATGAATAATTGACACTGATGCTTTTCAACGTGTTTCTTCAGATCATCATTATAAAGCTACGATAGTTAAGCATATATAATTTCTCTTTTTTGGGGTTAGATGTAGTAGTCTAAATTCTCATGTATCAATTTTGATCATTGTGTTATATGTAATTCTTTTTATACTTTAATATTGATGAATTCTTCGTGTTTAAGGCTTTTTTTATTAGCTACCTAAAACATGTTTTCATGGTTTTGATTCTATATTTGAAAGGTACATATCAATGGTAGATCCAAGCTTTTCATCAACTTGATCCTTAACTCTAAAGATAGGTTTAGGTTTAGTATCCACATAAACTATCGAAGCTTAATGCTATCATATTGGCTAATAGGTCAAGAGATCGTCTATTAGGTAATATGATCGGTTTCATGTTGTTGACTCAGACATGAGCTACGAAGCAGAGCGATAGGCAGTAATATTAATAGCTAATTAGAATTGCATATTGTTGATCAAAATCATACATGGGGATATGTCGATTAAATATAACCCCCATTAAGTTTTCTCAATTGTTAACACCAAAGTTCAATTTACTTCTTGTTATTTCAATTTCACAAACAAACAAAATTTGAAAAACCATCCTAAAAATTATAGAAAATATTGAACGATTTTCAAGAACTCACTAATCCATGTGGAAATAACAAAAAAAATATATAGTTACTTTTGTGTTACAAAAAGGGTGTCATTGTCGGGGACTAACATTAATTTTTAAAGACATTGTGATTGTTTTTATCATTTTAAATATTTTGTTTATATCAGTTTATTTTTTAGAACATTTTTATTTATAGTCACTAAACTACTAATAATGTTGGTTATTATATTGGTATTTGTTTATGCGAGGTAAGGTTCCTAAAGAATAACTCTCGTTTGATCCTGAAACTAAACGAACCGCACACAGAAACCACTACAAAACGAGAAAAGAGAAGTTACTAGGCAAAATAAAATATCTAGAAGAGTCTTTTATTTCAAAACCATAAAACATGGTAAATACTATTGATGACAACAACAACAATGGCAATCTGAAAACAACAATAGTGGTAGTGTGCCATGCCACAACATTCTGAGACGATTAGCTTATATGATTGGATTCCAATGGAATGCCTGCCAGGCCGAGGTAAAAATAGGTTTATTGCAAATTCTTTATGTCACTTCTTTTACATCCCTAGATCATGAAGATCCTTATACACATCTCATAAAATTATTTCATCTGTCTAGTACACTCAAAGCTCTAGAAGCCGCGAGGAACATGTGGTGTTCATGAGTTTTTTCCCCCAAATACATGATTGGGAAAGCTAAAGAATGATATCTTGATCAAACAACATAAGTGATAACCAAATAGAACGTACTAGAGAAAATGTTCTTGGATAAGTTTTTTCCTCACAACAAATTCATGTAAGCTAAAACTACATTTTTTGTATTCTCTCAAGGTGCAATAAAAACTTTATTTGAAGCGTGAGAGAGATACAAATTCATGTTGATGAAATGCCCAAACCATAATTTCGATGATCTCAAACAGATACACATCTTCATAAATGGATTAAACTAACATACTGAGGGAGAGAGAAACTCTCTGATTCACTATACTTCCAAGAATTGCTACGATATATTACAAAAGAGTTATAAGAAAATATTCACCCATGTTCCTAATAACAAACTCTATTTTCTAGCCATGTGTTTTCTAATCTCCATCTTTTTATATATGAATCACATGATCTTAAGTTATTAATATTGATAACCTTCATGAACATAAATTAATAATTCAACGTTCCTTTAACCCTAAATAAGCACTCCCTAAGCAACCAACAACTCGTCCATCAAACTCAAAGATCACCTTATAACTCACTCTCATTATCACATCCCAAAACCTACCACTTCCATTCAAAGTTTATCTCTAGAATAGCTACTAATTCTCCATGAGAAGAATCTTTGTTACAATTGTGAAGAGTATTAAACATCTTGCCACTATTCCAAGTGTCAATTTAATCTGTCGATTATAGAAGGTGATCCCAACCAACAAGTGTCATTCGTTCATTTTCTCGCCCTGACAAATGCTTAAAATGAACCCACTTCTTCTTTAGTATTGCTTATACCTTATATAAAATAAAATAAATATAAAATTGGTATAAAAATGATTTTTGAGACAATGAATATTCCCTTATTAGAGGCAGAGTCAAGTTAAAAGAAACACAGTAGAGTAAGATCCAACCTAATATTTGTCAAGTCTTTGTTGAAAAGTATTTTTGGGGGTGTTTTATCGTATCCACAGAGATTGTATGCAAGATATTTCGATGCTAGCCGTTTAATAGTTTAACATTCTAAGTAAGAGTTTTCAAAAAATCGTTTGTTTTGTAACATAAGTTTGTTGCAAAGAGTAAATTAGGACAAAAATGTTTTGTTTCAAAGAAAAACATATCAAGATTAGATTTCGTTAATCCTTTTTAAACGTATCCGATTAATCAAGCATGTGAACTTAGTTTCAATCAATACAATCACGTATCCTCGCGAATCTGTTCATTTCTAAAGCAAGTCTGTGAAAACTGTTGTTTTAATCGCTAGATGATTTCTCTAAATAGCAACCGAAACAATAAACATCAAGATCGATACAAAGAGAATATTAACTTCCAAATCTATGTTTAGAGTTTGTTGGTTAATAGATGAAGAAATTAGATCAATACTTGGAAAATATATGTCTAGAGTGATTCAAACCATAAATACATCATTAAAAGCAAATATTTTCATCATCTATTGGTCATAACCTTATTCACATACAAAAGATCATAGGTATACACTCAAGTTTGGGCTAAGACTTATCTCACCTCTCAAGGTAGCAACTCAAAGCGCATATGCAATACAATAGAAATAATATACATATATTTACAAATATACATGTATAAAGCAAACAGACATGAACAAAAAAACAACTGCAAATAAGGCAGGCTTAACCCTCAAATATCCCCAGTAAAGTTGTCATTTCTGTTGCGGTGAGAATCGGATATCAAGATATTAATTAACTTGAATCGCAAATATTTAATTATTCACCACTGAACTTTGATTTATCCAAAGGAAAGGGTAAAGATCGAAGAAAACCTTAAGCACGCTACGTAACAACGAAGCTAAGAGATTGGGGGGTTCGGGGTTGGTAATACTAAGGGAAGGTATTAACATCCTAAGTATCTGTAGTACTCTACAAGAGCCTCTTGTTTGGTAGTTGTGTTATTGTCAATGTTTGTTTGCTGATAGTTATATGCTAAGGTAAGGACCTATAGGGATATGCACTAAATATGATCGCCAAGATGTCGCATCTCGTGCCTACGTATCCTAATAAGGATAGAATCAGAGCAACCGTAGTTCTCCCAACAAGGGTGAAAAACTTTTAACTATGGTCAAAGTTCAAGGGGAATAAGCATCCATAACAATGATACTTATATAGAGTTAACAAACTCTCTAAGTCTAAGTTGAGACTAACTGGGAGTTTGACTTTAACAAAGGCCAAAAGGGGAAAAGTGAGTACCCATAAAAATGGTACATACATAGAGTTAACAAACTCTATACCTAAGTTCTAAGTTGTAGGATTTCTAACAAGGTGTGCTAAAGATCTTGACTTGACAAAGTCAAAGGGATAAGGTTCTTTAAAAGTCCTAATGATTCTAACAAGATCAAAGGGAGATTAAAACACATGAGCTATCTATGACATTGAGTCAATAGAGAGACATTCCTTTGGAATAAGGGACATAAGAAAAATCTTTAGGATGAGAGCTAACAAGCTACATCACTTGGGGGAAACTTAACAAAGTTTAAGCATACATATACATTCATTCAAACATGATGAAGATATAACATCGTGGCAACAACCAAGAAAGTGAAGCAAGCATGCAACAACATCAAGCAAAGATAATAACAAGGTTACAACCAAGTATTTATCCATAAAAGTTTAGAATCAAACCAAGTGGTTACAACCAAAGATAAACATAGATGTAACAACATCTAAATGGCTATGGAATAAGGTTCTTACAAGACTAAACATCATAGATGACAAGTGGATCATGCATAAGTCAAAACATTACTTATCATGACAAAGTTCAAAGATCAACATGCATAAATCATAACAATATTTAAGCATGGATATAAGTCAAGAGAATAATGTATAAGTCAAAACATTACTTATAACAAAGTTCAAAGTTTAAGATTAACATGCATAAGTCAAAATGTAACACCCCCTTTCTATACCATAAAATAATCACATAATCAATTAGGCACATAATAAAATTCCATCAGTGTATAATTGATAGACATGGTATACAAGAGGCATGTCACATTATACGTAAAATTAAACACACAACACCTGCTTAAAAAAAGATATGCAACAATGGGGTAACTTGCAACATAGAAACTTAGTCCTTACACCCACGTCTCAATATTTAGAATAAAAGCGGAAACATCTAAACATTGAATAACATCAAACATATATACATATATGTATCATCCATAAAGATTCATCAATCCAGTCATGTTTACATAAACATTCATCAACAAGATACATATACAAATATATCACAAAATAATCATATATCTCCTAGCTACCCGGTGCTACATATTAGAGCCGACCGACCAAAAGAATGAAGACACGCTTCACAAAAAGACCTCCAGCAATCCTACTCTACAATGCCTCATAGAGCATTATAAAACAACAGAAGGGTGAGAAATATTATCATAATAACAATGCATATAATTATATATCTTAGCATTAAATACACATATTCTGCATTCTCACCACATTCATCACAATTCCATCATATACATCATAATGTATATATAAACAACCAAGCATATTCATCATGCATACATTCACAGTTCACTTATATACATCACAATGTATATATACATAACCAAGCATATTCATCATTCATGCTTCTACAATTCACATCATTTTCCGTATAAACATTTATATTTATGTTTATTCATCAATTCACAAATTATGCAGATGATAAATGCAACTCATAGAGATCGACTCACGACTCTATGCAGATGCAAATGCGGTACCGACTCAATCATCTCAAGTTTACTTAGGAACTTATTGGAACCATCGCTCACACCTCACATAGGCACACGATGTTCACCCATTGCTCACACCTCACATAGGCACACAATGTTTATGGATTGCTCACACCTCACATAGACACACAATCCAATTTCTCACACCCCACATGGGCACACAATCCGATTGCTCACACCCCACCTGGACACACAATCATTTGTAATCATTCGCTCACACCTCACATGGGCACACGATGTTACAAATGATTCTCATTAGAATCATCCAACACAAGAATGCACATCATGATGCTTCACATGCAAAATAACTCATGACATTTTTGAAATGCATACATATTCGCATATATATATATATATATATATATATATATATATATATATATATATATATATATATATATATATATATATATATATATATATATATATATATATATATATATATATATATATATATATATATATATATATATATATATATATATATATATATATATATATATATATATATATATATATATATATATATTCATGCATTCATCTCATACTTTCACATACAATCCATGTACATTCATATCAATCATGCCAAACGGCAATGAACTCCATCACAATCATCATGAATTTTCATTCAATTTAAACAATGCATATATTTGCCCCAAAGGTCATAATTCACAATATATTCATTCCACAATCTAGGATTCGCGCCATACGGCTACCCAAAGCACATCATCCAACAACACACAGGCTACACGTTCAAGAATCGAAGAATCGATATTTGGATAAAATAAAAATAAAATGTTGTTCTGTCATACTCGCCACCTTGCTCTCCTAGCAAGGTCCTAGTGAACCATCGCTACCTTCTTCGCCTAGCGAACACGCTAGCGAAGGCTATCAAAATGCTACTGGAAGTGTTCGCTACCTGCTCGCCTAGCGAGGTCCTAGCGAGCACTTCACTACCTCACTCACTGCCTGCGAGATTGGATCATTTGGTTCTGCCCAAGTCTGGGACCGTTCGCTAGTAGCTCGCTACTAGTTCTCCTAGCGAACAACTTGCTACATCACTCGCCAGCTACTCGCCTAGCGAATACTGCGAAACTCAAAACCCCAATTGTCCAAAAATCATCAGAAGCTCACAAATCACCCGATTATAACCGAACGAGTTCTAATAGTCTTAGCCCAACATTCCTCGACTAAACTACACAACTTATTCCAAATTCAAACTGTTAAAACATCGGTTTCTATCGATTAAACCATTTCGACCTAAAATGGAAAAAATGAAGAAAACATCCAAACAATCCAACAAACACATACATAATCATACATATTGCTAAGATAATAAGATTTCACACCCTTACCCGATTAAATCGAATCCTAGAGGTTTCTCTTGATGATTTTCCAAACTTTCCTCTTTTCTCCTCTTTCTTTTCTCTTCTTTTTCTTCTCTCTATTTCTTTTCTTTCCTCTTTCCCTTATATATATTTCTATTCTAATTCTCTCCATTATATTTTCTCTCAAAACATCTACTAAACCATTTTCTCACAAAATATCCAACTTAACATTAAATAAGGAATATCTAAAATACCCTCCAACTATTTTCCCGAAAACTCTCAAAATCGGTAAAATATCATAATATGCAAACATAACATATTAACACATCAATTCCATAAATAAAATAATAATCACCCAAATAAATCAAATAGACTCAACAAAAATGGGAAATCAGAATCGGGGCGTTACAACTTTCCCCCACTTTAGAAATTTTCGTCCTCAATAATATTACCTGATTCAAACAACTCCGGATACGACTCTCGCATCCCACTCTCTAATTCCCAAGTCATATTGCCTTCCGAAGCGCCTCCCCACGCTACTTTCACAAGCGCAATATCCTTGCCTCTTAGCTTCTTAACTTTACGGTCCAAAATCTTAATCGGTAAAGCTTCAACCGTAAGGTTATCTCTCACTTCAACCTCGTCCATAGGAATAACATGTGACGGATCCGGAACATACTTCCGAAGTTGCGAAACATGGAACACATCATGCAAATTTGAAAGATTCGGAGGCAACGCCACACGATAAGCCACAACGCCAACTCATACAGTAATTTGACACGGACCAATAAAACGAGAAGTCAACTTCTTCGACTTCAAAGCACGACCCACACCCGTAACAGGTGTAACTCTCAAAAACACATGGTCGCCTTCTTGAAACTCAAGATCCTTCCTTCTCTTATCATGATAGCTCTTCTGTCTACTTTGAGAAGCTTTCATCTTTTCCCGAATAAACTTCACTTTCTCCGTCGTTTGTTGTACCATCTCCGGTCCAACTATCGACTTCTCACCAGTTTCATGCCAACACAAAGGTGTTCGACATCTCTGACCATACAAAGACTCAAATGGTGCCATTCCTATACTTGAATGAAAACTGTTATTGTAGGTGAACTCAATCAACACTAAATAACTATCCCAAGCACCACCTTGCTCTAGCACACATGCATGCAACAAATCCTCCAACGATTGAATTGTCCTCTCGGTTTGACCATCCGTCTGCGGATGATAAGCCGAACTCAATCTTAGCTTAGAACCCAAAGCCTTTTGTAAACTCTCCCAAAACCTCGATGTAAATCTAGGATCTCTATCTGATATAATACTCTTAGGAACTCCATGTAACTTCACAACCACACGAACATAAATCTTAGCTAACTTCTCCAAAGGATAACTAATATCAATCGGAATGAAGTGAGCAGATTTAGTAAGCCTATCCACGATTACCCAAATAGCATTATGACCTCTTTGCGTATTCGGCAATCTCGTAACAAAATCCATCGATATACTATCCCATTTCCACTCTGGAATGTCCAACGGTTGCATCAATCCACTAGGCTTTTGATGTTCCACCTTAGACTTCTGACAAGTTAAACATGCATACACAAATTGACCCACATCCCTCTTTAATCGGGACCACCAAAATATTTTCTTCAAGCCTTGATACATTTTATTCGCTCCCGGATGAATACTTAAGTTACTTCGGTGTCCTTCTTCCAATATCATCTTTTTCAACTCCACATCATCGGGAATACAAATACGACCACAGAATCTCAAAACTCCAAAATTATCAACCTTGAAGTCCTCATTCTCATTCATCATCAAATCAACGAACTTCAAATCCAACTTTTGCTTTTCACATACGGTTGCAAGAAAATCATTCGTAACATGTAGCATACCAAGTCTCACACTTCTCGACGTCATTTCACAAACTAAACTCAAGTCTCTACAATTCTCCAAAAGTTCCGATTCTCTCATCATCAATGCGGACACATGTAACAAATTCCGACTCAAGGCATCGGTTACCACGTTTGCCTTTCCCGGATGGTATTCAAACCAAAATCATAATCCTTCAAAAGTTCTAACCATCTTCTTTGTCTCATGTTCAATTCCTTTTGATCAAATAAATATTTCAAACTCTTGTGATCACTAAAAACTTCAAATCTTGCACCATAAAGATAGTGCCTCCAAATTTTCAAAACAAACACCACGACCGCTAACTCCAAGTCATGCGTAGGATAATTCTTCTCATGCACTCTCAATTGTCTTGAAGCATAAGCCACAACTTTTCCGCCTTGCATCAAAACACCACCTAAACCCGTTAAAGAATCATCACAATAAACCACAAATGGTTCCGTCAGATTCGGAAAAATCAAGATCGGCGCCGTCGTCAATCTTCTTTTTAGCTCAATGAAACTCTTTTCACAATCAATATCCCAAATGAAAGCCTTCCCTTTACAAGTCAATTGCGTTAATGGAAGTGCCAACTTCGAAAATCCTTCAATAAACCTCCGATAATAACCCGTCAAGCCCAAAAAGCTTCGAATCTCCGTAATCGATCTAGGAGTCTCATATTGCATCACCGCATCAATCTTGGATGGATCAACACTAATACCACTATCGAAAATAACATGTCCAAGAAAACTTACTTCCGACAACCAAAATTCACACTTCGACAACTTAGCATACAATTGCTTCTCTTTCAAAATTTGTAACACAATCCTCAAATGTTCTTCATGCTCCTCTTGAGACTTAGAGTAAATCAAAATAACGTCGATGAACACAACCACAAAACGATCTAATTGATCATGAAAAATACGATTCATGTATTCCATAAACACACCCGGTGCATTAGAAACCCCGAATGGCATCACTAAATATTCATAATGACCATACCGTGTCCTAAAGTCCGTCTTTTAAATATCCTCTTCTTTCACATGAATCTGGTGATATCCTAATCTCAAATCAATCTTACTAAAAACACGCGCACCAACCAATTGGTCCATCAAATCATCGATCCTTGGAAGCGAATACTTATTCTTAATTGTCACCTTGTTCAATTATTGATAATCAATGCATAACCGCATACTTCCATCCTTCTTCTTTACCAACAATACCGGTGCATCCCAAGGAGAAACACTTGGCCTTACAAATCTCTTGTCCAACAAGTTATTCAATTGCTTCTTCAATTCTACCAACTCCGATGCCGACATACGATACGGTGCCATCGAAACTGGTCTAGTACCCGGAACTAGATCAATAGAAAACTCAACTTCTCTTTCCAGCGGTAAATTCGTAATCTCCTCCGGAAACACTTCTGGAAAGTCACACACTACTGGAAACACATCAAGCTCAACTTTACTCTTCACTGACAGCGATGCAAACAAACCGAACACTTGAGCTTCATCCGCTAAAAGTTTCTTCAACTCTTTAGTGGATAGGAAACTCTCGTCTTCATCATCTTCCAAAGAAGGAAACCTCACTAACTTGTGATAGCAATCTTTATGAACTCTATTAAATTGCAACCAGTTCATACCCAAGATTACATCCAATCCTTCCAACGACAAACACACTAAATCCATAACAAAGTATTTACCATACATGGTCAAAGGACAACTTACACACACCACAGATGTAGTTACCGACCCCGAAGCAGGAGTCTCAATAACCATCTCACATCCCCAAGTCACAAAAAAATTCAAACGCTTAACGCACTCATGAGAAAAAACGAATGAGTTGCTCTAGTATCAATAATAGCAACTAAAGGCGTATCATTAATAAAGCATGTACCTTTAATCAAACGATCTGCACTAGTAGTGTCTGACCCGGCTAGTGCAAACACCTTTCCACCCGCTTGAGCTTGTTTTGGCTTAGTAAACTTAGTACTAATGTGACCCACTTCTCCATAATTAACGCACTTCATTGCATTCCTTCTACAATTTGTAGTAGCATGCCCAAGGCCTCCACAGTTAGAACATTTCACAACAGTCTTTCCACACTCAAAGGATTTATGACCTATTTCACCATACTTGTAACACTTAATGGAACCAGAACCTTCTCCTCCAGATCTCTTATCAAACTTTCCCTTATACTTGCCCTTATCAACGGGTGTCATATAAGGTCCACTTCTAGCTTGTTGCTTTCCCTTCCTCTCATTCAAACTTTTGTAATGTGTAGAACAAGCCTTGCTATCTTCCTCGAAGATTCTACAACATTCCGTCAAATCCGAAAACCTTCTTATCCTTTGATATCTCACCTCCTTCTTAATCTCGGGACGCAAACCATTCTCATACTTAATACACTTTGAGAACTCAACAGTAATTGCAGCATAATGAGGATGGAATTGAACCAACTCCACAAACTTAGCAGTATAGTCCACCACGGACATATTACCTTGTTTCAGTTTAAGAAATTCCATCTCCTTCTTCCCCTTCATACTCTCAGGGTAATACTTCCTCAAGAATTCATTACAAAATAAATCCCAAGTTATCTCATCATCATCCACTTCAAGAACTTGGCGCATACCGACCCACCAATCGTCGACTTCTTCCTTCAGCATGTGAGATCCAAGTCTCACCTTATTCCTTTCTTCACATCCCATAACTCTAAAGATCCTTTCAATTTCTTTCAACCAAATTTGAGCACCATCGGGATCAAATCTTCCTATGAATACCGGTGGTTGATTCTTCTTGAATTCATCATTAGCATTCACATTCGGCGCACCCTGCACCGCCCTAGCCATTGCTTCCAAAGCAGCAACCATCACATTGTCGTTACGACCAGCCATATTCTGACCATTCCCAAAAATAACAATAAGGTTAAACAACCGTTCAACCAACACAACAACGAGACAAACACAACTGACTCAACACTGGCTCTGATACCACTTAATGTAACACCCCCTTTCTATACCCTCAAATAGTCACATAATCAATTCGGCACATAATAAAATTCCATCAGAGTATAATTAATAAACATGGTATAAAAGAGGCATGTCACATTATACGTGAAATTAAAACACACAACACTTGCTCAAAAAAAGATACTCAACAATGGGGTAACTTGCAACAGAGGAACTTAGTCCTTACACCCACATCTCAATATTTAGAATAAAAGCGGAAACATCTAAACATTGAATAACATCAAACATATATACATATATGTATCATCCATAAAGATTCATCAATCTAGTCATGTTTACATAAACATTCATCAACAAGATACATATACAAATGTATCACAAAAGAATCATATATCTCCTAGCTACCCGATGCTACATATCAGAGCCGACCGACCAAAACAATGAAGACACACTTCACAAAAAGACCTCCAGCAATCCTACTCTGCAATGCCTCATAGAGCATCATAAAACAGCAGAAGGGTGAGAAATATTATCATAATAATAATACATATAATTATATATCTTAGCATTAAATACACATATTCTGCATTCTCACAAAATTCATCACAACTCCATCATATACATCATAATGTATATATAAACAACCAAGCATATTCATCATGCATACATTCATAATTCACTTATATACATCACAATGTATATATACATAACCAAGCATATTCATCATTCATACTTCTACAATTCACATCATTTTCCACATAAACATTTACATTTATGTTTATTCACCAATTCAAAAATTATACAGATGATAAATGCAACTCATAGAGACCGACTCACGACTCTATGCAGATGCAAATGCGATACCGACTCAATCATCTCAAGTTCACTCAGGAACTTATTGGAACCATCGCTCACACCCCACATAGGCACACGATGTTCACCCATTGCTCACACCTCACATAGGCACACAATGTTTATGGATTGCTCACACCTCACCTAGGCACACAATCCGATTGCTCACACCCCACATGGGCACACAATCTGATTGCTCACACCCTACCTGGGCATACAATCGTTTGTAATCATTCGCTCACACCTCACATAGGCTCACGATGTTACAACTGATTCTCATTAGAATCATCCAACACAAGAATGCACATCATGATGCTTCACATGCAAAATGACTCATGACATTCTTGAAATGCATACATATTCTTCACAAATATATATGTATATATGTGTATATATATATATATATATATATATATATATATATATATATATATATATATATATATATATATATATATATATATATATATATATATATATATATATATATATATATATATATATATATATATATATATATATATATATATATATATATATATATATATATATATATATATATATATATATATATATATTCATGCATTCATCTCATACTTTCACATACAATCCATGTACATTCATATCAATCATGCCAAATGGCAATGAACTCCATCACAATCATCATGCATTTTCATTCAATTTAAACAATGCATATATTTTCCCCAAAGGCCATAACTCACAATATATTCATTCCACAATCTAGGATTCACGCCATACGACTACTCACAACACATCATCCAACAGCACACAGGTTACACGTTCAAGAATCGAAGAATCGATATTTGGATGAAATAAAAATAAAATGTTGTTCTGTCACACTCGCCACCTTGCTCGCCTAGTGAGGTCCTAGCGAACCATCGCTACCTTCTTCGCATAGAGAACACGCTAGCGAAGGCTGTCAAAATGCTACTGGAAGTGTTCGCTACCTGCTCGCCTAGCGAGCACTTCGCTACCTCACTCCTCCCTGCGAGATTGGATAATTTGGTTCTGCCCAAGTCTGGGACCGTTGGCTAGCAGCTTGCTACTAGCTCGCCTAGCGAACAACTCACTACATCACTCTCCAGCTACTCGCCTAGCGAATACTGCGAAACTCAAAACCCCAACTGTCCAAAAATCATCAGAAGCTCACAAATCACCTGATTATAACCGAACGAGTTCTAATAGTCATAGCCCAACATTCCTCGACTAAACTACATAACTTATTCTAAATTCTAACCATTAAAACATCGGTTTCTATCGATTAAACTATTTCGACCTAAAATGGAAAAAATGAAGAAAACATCCAAACAATCCAGCAAACACATACATAATCATACACATTGCTAAGATAATAAGATTTCACACTCTTACCCGATTAAATTGAACCCTAGAGGTTGCTCTTGATGATTTTCCAAGCTTTCCTCTTTTCTCCTCTTTCTCTTCTTCCTCTTTTTCTTCTCTTCTTTTTCTTCTCTATATTTCTTTTCTTTGCTCTTTCCCTTATATATATTTCTATTCTAATTATTTCCATTATATTTTCTCTCAAAACATCTACTAAACCATTTTCTCACAAAATATCCAACTTAACATTAAATAAGGAATATCTAAAATACCCTCCAACTATTTTCCCGAAAACTCTCAAAATCGGTAAAATATCATAATATGCAAACATAACATATTAACACATCAATTCCACAAATAAAATAATAATAACCCAAATAAATCAAAAAGACTCAACAAAAATGGGAAATCAGAATCGAGGCGTTACACAAATCATTATTCATCATGATGAAGTCAAGTAGGACCATACATAAGTCAAGACATTACTTATCATGGAGTTTAAAGTTCAATATTAACATACATAAATCATAACAATACCTAAGCATGGAAAAATCTTAGAGAATCATGTATAAGTCAAAACATCACTTATCATGGTAAAGTTCATAGGTCAACATGCATAAATCATGACAATATTTAAGCATGGATACACATAGAGGTAAAAACCAAAAAATCTTTGAGCAAGGGTGTGACATGTTTGACAACAACACGTGAATCATGGTGAATCTTTGTTAAACAAGTAGGTAACAACCAAACATGTAAAAGGAATTCAATCATGGATTTGTAAGCAACAATGAGAAGCATATCAAAGAAGATTCATGCATACCAAACATGTTTCAAAGTAAAACAACAAGTGCATAAGAACACTCAAGTCAAGGTATGAAAGATATGAAGCATATACACATTCTAATCATTTGATCAATGGAAGAGAAACATATGTCAAAGGCAAGGTAACAACCAAGGTTTTATGATATTCAAACATACATTCATATGTAAAAATGAACATGAAAAAGTGATAACCATCATGTAACAATAAGGTTATGAAAATTCACACATCAAGTGAGGTTCATACAAAGTATATTGGGTCCATACAAGCAAAGAGAATCAAAGGAATC
This sequence comes from Lathyrus sativus, assembly GCA_963859935.3. Taxonomy (NCBI): domain Eukaryota; kingdom Viridiplantae; phylum Streptophyta; class Magnoliopsida; order Fabales; family Fabaceae; genus Lathyrus; species Lathyrus sativus. The sequence continues at coordinate 273,224,539 of OZ012740.1, read as the reverse complement.
AATAAGAAAAAGATCAAGAGAAAGCCTAAGAAACCCTAAAAAGTCACAAAATTTGAACATGCACAAGTACCAAGTAAATAATTCTTTTTGGGTTTTTATTGACATAGATAAAAAAATATACATTCTTATGAGCATTTAGAAAAAAGAATGGGATCAAAATGATAAAAATCAAAGAAGTTATGATCAATTCAATTTGTGAAGAAAAACATAAAAACAAGGCATTAAAAAATAAGGGGATGCACTCAATGGGGTTTGAACCCACTCTCTTAAGGTTATTGGTCAAAACATTAGCCAGCTGAACCACACGTGAATTGTGAAACAAGTATGGAACTAAGATAATATATGTAATCAGCTTTAAAAATGGGAAAATAGCAAAAAAGGTTGATTAGCAGGATTGAACCCAGGCCAAGCAAGGAAACAAGGTACTAAAGCGCGCTTGGTAAACCACTGGGGTGGTGATACATCCATTGTATCACCTTGTTGCACCCCCAAATTTGCCCAACCTTTTGCTTCACCTAGCTTGTGTTTCATTGCATTCACTTTAGCATTATCATCTGCATTGCATTGACATGTGGGCAGGAGATCAATAGGTATGATTACCAATCAAAGGCTACACAAGGTTATGAAGCTAGCTAAGACGCGTATTCAAGTATTCAAGGGTTGATATCCTCACCAGAGAAGCCAAAGATCCTCATAGAGAGTGGTTGAAGCCAAGTGTGTACATCTCCTAACTTGAGAGTTAGGGAAAGCTATTCAGATGATTCTGAATCCATGGAGTTGGACCTAGAGCCTTGAAAGAGCTCATGAGAAATATTGCAGATCATTGTGAAGCATAGACAGGTCATTATGCAAAGGATGAGAAGCTATTACCAAGATTGGTGCAATTAGGGTTTCATCTGGTCAACCCTAGGTTAACTGATGATTTGATGAAGGTTGAGACCTAATTACAAAGCCATATGATCATGGATTGATGTATTGAGATGCCCAAGGGATGATTCCAAGGTCAACTCATTAGGAATCAAGAGTGTGAGGAGTTCCTAAGCTAGGGTTGCTATGCTTGACAGTGTAAAATCCTCTGGTTTGGTGCCTAACTTCAAGACCACTTAACTCAAGATGTGATTTTCATCTCACCTTGACCCTAACATGATTGTTGTAGAGCATGATCATAACTTTAATTTGAGTACTAGAAGTCCTTGATAGGGTTTATAGAACTCAAGTTATGAGCCAGACAAGTTACAGGTTATCAGAGGAATGTGAATTTGGAGCTTGAAAGTCAACCAACTTGCATGACACTTTTGCCTTAGAATGATGATTCTCATGAACTTTTGGCCAACATGAATGTTGTTCCTTATCTTCCTAGCTTTCTAGAAAGTACTAGAAATCCATGATTGGATTTGTAGAACTCAAGTTACAAGCTTTGCAAGACAAGGGTATTTTGGGAATTTGGAATTATAGGTCATATTTGGTTATGGGACAATTTCATCAACTTAGACACCTCAAATGGACTTTTGATCAACTTGAAAGTTGTTCAAAATAGTGTTATTTGTCTAACCATGACCCAAAGATTCATTGATATGGATTGAATTAAGAAGTGTATGAAGAAAATTTGGAAAAAAGATAATTTAAAGGCATTAAAAAAGGAAAAATTCAAAATAAATCATAAGTGTTCAAAAAATGACAAGTTGGTACATATTTTGATTGGAAATAACATGTTGAAATAATGACATTGCTAGAATTTCAATTTGACTCATATTTCATGGACTTTCTTTTGGTTGCTTCATGATGAAGTTACACATCAAGGATTGACCATTGGATGGAATTAAGGGTGAAATCTGATCCATTCACCTTCACCAAGTCATAAGCAATGAATTTGAACAAGAATTGAGCTGAAACTACACAGAACCCCTATCTGCCATAGTTGCTCATTGAAGAAAAAATTGAAATTTGGATTGATCAAATTAGGCTTCCAATGGGCCTGATAATTATCCAAACACATCATATATAAGTTCAGGATCCATTTCAGATCGTTTTTGGTTGGCATTTGGTGAAGAAAATGGCAGTTTGAGTTTGAAGCTTCAAAAGTGAAAATCGTTTTTGCAATCCAGAGCATTTCAAGAAGAATTAAGGATTTCCATAGCACCATCAAGCTTCAGTGAAAGTTTCTGCACATTTTGGCATCAAGATTCGCACACTAGCACCTTCAATTTCAAGCTTCTTTTCAGGTTTGTTCACTTCAAAATTCCACTAGTTCTAGGCTGATTTAGAATGAATTGAGCATGTGGTTAGGTTATAGATGTAACCTAGATCATTTCAGGATTGGAATCTTGAGGTTTAGAGGTGATTTAGGATTGGATGATTTTTCTGTTGAGCATCGTATCTGGCTGTTCTTTGAGAGTTAGCAAGAATTAGATAGATCAGGATGATCCTTGAGAGGTGAGGAAGAGTTTTGTGTAAATAATTTGGAGTTTGATGACAATTGTTGAATTGGCGTGTTTTTTGTTTATCATCGTGTTTGATTATTCATGGAGAATCAGTGGGAATAGAATACATCATGATGCTCAGGGTGAGGAGACGAGTGGATTCGTGTAATTTTCATTAAGTTTAGTGGAGTTTGAATCCAGAGCGTAGTTGCTCTTGCCGAAGAAGATGGTGGACCTCTTCTCCGGCCACCACGAAATGTTTTCCCTCTTTGTATTAGTTCAAATGAAGAACAAAGGTCTGAAACCGTTGGATCCGTTTGAATTCGTGGACTTGGTCTTAGCATCCAACGGATAAGATTTAGTTTGACTAGGTCTTCCTGAGTTGGCAAGACCTGGAGCCTTAGATCAGCATACTTTTTCAATGAATGGATATGATTAGACCATACCGTATACCTCAGTCAACTGAACCAAACCGTTCCCATGATCAAAATGCATCGTTTAAATAAATAAGGTGGCACGCGCTTAGCCTTTAGATGTGTAGACTGGTAATCTAATCCTAGGGCTGTGATATTTTCTGAATTCTTGTATTTTCTTTTAATCATTTTCCATTTTCTTTTATTACATTCATCATTTTTAATTCATTTTAAATAGTTTTATTGATCAGAAAATTATGGAAAAAATATGTGAGTGATCCTTGTTTAGTTTATGATTTTTCTATGCTTTTGGATTTTATTTTGGTGTTGTTTTCAATTTAATGTCCATTTTTCTATTTTCATTAGTTGATTAAAAATGCATAAAATGAGTAGTTTACTTGCTGATTTTATTACTAGTTCATGCTTTAGAATTTGATGCTGAAATTTTGCATGCTTGTTATAGACTCCTTGATAGGTTTGTGTGATTTTTGTTGTATTTTTTAGATGATTCTAAGTAGGAGTTTGAGATAGATCTTTAGGAGCATTCCTTGATGGATCCCCTTTAGCAAACCCTTTGAGTTTAGATTTTATTAGAACCTTTAGGATTAGGTTTGGCCCCTGGTTTTTGTACCATAGATTCTTAACTCATGTAAGATAATCTAGGATTTTCCTTAAGATTTTAAGAATTGATTTTCTATTATTCCCCCATTTTACAAGTTGGTTATAGTTTAGGTGACCCTAACTAGGATAACTTCATAGATTAGTCTTTTAAGTGAGCGTTAGATGATTCTAAGTCTCATATCCTTTCTTGATAGAATAGAAATTAGGTAGATACCTCTTTAGAGCTTTGAATCCTTAGTTTAGGTGATCCATAGAAGGTAATCATTGAGGTTCCTTAGAAGTTCAAATTAGGTGGATGATTCTTCCTATAGGTTTAGTTTCCCTCAAAATCTTCCTTGCTTAATTAGGATCCTCCTTGTGAGCGTGTTTCCTCCTGTGGAGGAATTCATTGCATTTTCATAAAGGAGTGGAATCTATACAAGCTTTCTAAGGAAATGGAGTTGGTTGAGTGCCTGTGGTAAGTTCCTGTGGACCTTACCTTGCTTCCCATCTTCATTCTCCTAATCTTCTCTTATCCAATCATTTTAGGAACCTTCTTGGGGTAGCATAGTCCCTCCTGTGGGGGGAATTTTGCACATCTCCTGAAGGAGTCAAACCTCTAAGAAATCTCCAAATCCCTTTGAGTTGGTTGAGTTCCTGTGGACCTTACCCTTGCTTCCCAACATTCAATTCCTTTCCTTAGGATAGATGCCTTGTTGGTTTACTTGTGGAATGAATTCCTTATTTGTCATAATTCCTTGCCTTCATTCATGATTGAGTCGTGTTTTGCATTAGGATAGTTCATGTTTAGGATAGTCTAAGTGTAGGTGCATGACTGCATTAAGAGGTTGAGTGAGTCTCCCTCTGCTTGTTTTCCTTAAAGGTTGAGGTGATCCTCCCATTGCTTGTGTGTTGTTTTTCTTTTTCTAATTGATGTATTTGCATATAAAGGTTGAGCTGGGCTCCCTTTGCTTACCTGTTTTGGCTGTTTTCCTTGCTTGACTGCTTAGAGGTTGAGTGAGTCTCCCTCTACTTGTATTGCTGCATTGCATTTGTATCTTTACTATTTTCTTTTCCATTTATCTGCTACTGATGTTTAGCATGTATTATGTTTGTTGTCTGTTTCCCATTGACATGATCCCCTAGGAGTCTCACTTCCTTTGATAAGGAAGTGATGATAGAACTTTAGGTTGAAACCTATGCATGATAACATCTAGGAGTTCCCTGTTTCAAACCTCAACCATAGGATGAATCCTTGGCATGATAACATTAGGACTTGATAGTTTCCCCTTAGTTGTGTCCTCTCTCTTCTCATCTCTTTAAACAACAGTAAAAAACGTAATAAAGGCAAGTTAGTACGAGCTCGTTATGAGCCTTAAGCTACTTGGGAAATGATAATTGAGCGGTCTCCTCTCAATCATATAGAGTGTTTAGTATATGTCCTTTGGACGATATGCGACGCATTCGCTCCTAAGTCATAGTCTCTAGTGTTGTACAAACTACAGACATCCATAAAAAACACTTCTTCCGTAAAAGACAGAAAACTAACTGCAAACCTCTTTTGCCCCGTGGGCTCATAATCAAGGAAAACTTTTCTGAAGAAAGAGTGTCGTTAACTCTCAGTTCTACCGCAAACGGTAACGCACGAGACTCTGACGAGAAAGCTGCATACACCAAACTGTTGGAACTGTTTGTTAACCCTACTCAGAAAAACAGACGAATCTTAACCCCCGTAATCTGTATTATCCCGAACTACGTAAGCTCTGATCTCTCATATCTGTTGAGAGTACGTAGGCATAATACTGACGTATTGGCGAGCCACCTTCCCCCATCCGTTTACCCGTAGTTAGTCGAACTACGTTGACTCTGATTTCTCGTTCTCTGATGAGAATACGTAGGCACGAAGCGCGACGCTTTGCCGAGTCATTTTTCTTTTCTTTTCAGACGAGCCTTGATAGGTAGATAGATAAACAACCCGTCAGATAAACACAACAAGCATGGATCCCATCGAGTACAATGGACGTGAGGGGTGCTAATACCTTCCCCTTGCGTAACCGACTCCCGAACCCAGACATGGTTGCGATGACCTTGTCTTATACCTTTTCGTCAGGTTTTTCCGATGTTTCCTTTCCCTTTCTGTGGGATAAATAACGAAAGGTGGCGACTGTTCTGTTTTGCCGGCACCTTATTTTTGCGGTAGCGACACACCTCCCTCAATTAAAACATAGGCCTTCAGATGACCTAAAGCCTTACCCAAGGTGCCATGGCCAGACCTTGACTTCCCAAAACCAGTTTCTAAAACCAAATATATATTCCTCAATATATCATGAAAATGGATGATTCAAAGACCAAACTTGCTTGAATTTTCATAAAGATCACAATGGTATCAATGGTTTTTGCTAAAAATGTCTCTATTTTTAAACACGATAGTGAAACCTTAAAATAGTACAAACTTGCAATTTCTATATCACAGTCTCATACCATTATGGATAACATCAAGTAATAATTAAAACACATCACATATGACATATCAAACAACTCCATGATCAGTGTACATCAAAAGAACGCATGATTTGAAAAGTTCCAAGTTTGAGGAAACTTACCTCTTGGAGAAAACTTGAAAATTCCAAAACAGTTGGTACAAAAATACTTTGATGCTTTAGACACCTCCAATATACCTTTCAATATCTATCGTCGTAGGTTGTTTAATCATTAGCAGATACAGAGGTGCTTCAATAGAGAAAGGTAACAACACTTCTTCGATCCTCTTTGGAATCCACTCTATACAGGGATCATAGGCTCTGCAATCACTCTTGCCCAAAGAAGTCTTTCCCCTCCTATGGATCTTACCCCAAGCATCCACAACTTTCTTCAGCAATTCCGGATTTGCTGTCCCAGTGAAGAATAAAGACTATTGAACATCCTTATCTTTTGGTGGCTCCCTGATCAGTGCATTTTAATACACATTCTCTTATGTTTGTATTTATACATTTCCTTAGTTTGTTTCGCTTATTTTAGTGTTTTATTATGTTTTTATAATTAAGTCTTTGTTTGTTGTTAATCTGTTTTCGCAACTTATTTTCAGTTTTAGCAGTTATTTGATACCTTTCCACTATTCATATTATAACTGGAGCTACAAGAATCAGACTTATGCGTTCTACTAGTTGTTGGAAAGCTGAGACAAAGAGCTATAACTTTCATGTTTTATATAGAAGATGATTCAGAGTGCAGCAGGCTCGAAGGATTCGTCGAAGTCAGGACCCAAATTCTGCCTTTAGGAATATTTAGTTATGGGCCGGGTTTTTTATATTTTTCGACCCAATTGGGTTAGAACCGGATTTTATGTGCTTCCCTATACCTAGTAGAAGTCGTGCTACTGTGGGATATGTTCTTTTCACTATTCATAATTTTGGTTTTTGCTTTTGTATGATTGAATGGAGAACTAATCCCAAGGATTAATCTGTTGTAATCGGTTTCCGCCGACACTTTAAGGTTCTTTTAATTTCCAATAAAATCTATTTTCTTTCAATTCTTCTCGTGTTTGCTTAATTTACGGTTGCTATATCTCATCCGTGTGCTTAATTCGGAAATTAGGAATATGTATCGTATAATACCAATTGCACTTTTTTGATTGATATTATAATAAAAAAGGGATAGAGTCCGCTTAGGAATTGAGAATTATTTGGATTGATGATAAGTTGGGAAACCAAAAAAGCAGATTAATCATTCAGCTTATTTTGATAATCACTTTTTTTTATAATCACTTATTTTCATTATTTCTTTCTGTTAATCAAAATTCAACCCCCTCCCATTATCCAATCGGTTGGTTAACAACAATACAAGAATCCTTGAGAATGATACTCGAGTTGTCGTTACCATAACCACTTTTTCAAAAATACTCGTTTCTGATTCGTGAGTGACAGTGGATCACTCCCTCAAGGCATACCCAAATTGTCTAACAGCGAGAGAAATGTTATAATTAATACCCTATTTTCTCCCCACCAAAGGCACATTCGGGAAGTCTCCACAGTTAGAGATAATCTCCTTGCCAAGCAAACCATGATTGAACCAGAAAATATCCTTCGCAATCAACCCCACAAATCTTTTAGACCACTTGGAAGATCTCCTAGAATTAAAAAAAAAGCTTCAGAGCGAGGAAGAAGATCCATAAACCATTTATGAAGGAGTGGTGCATAATAGGAAGCCATCCCTTCTCTTATATTTTCATTCTTATAGTGCAAATAATGATACAGGTCCCCTAAAAGGGTAGGTACAAGATTCTTCATAATAAAGAGGCGAACAAAACTCATATTCACAAAGTCAACCAGATTAGGGAACAAGACGATTCAATGGATGCATAGAGCCAAGATAGAGTTGAAAACTACCCAACTACCAACTTCAGCATACTTCCGAGCTTCACTCACCAAGAAATCCAGATGAAACCCATAAAATCCTCCTTTGCTAGAAATGTTATCCACCAATACATATTTGCTCAAATAAAGAGCGGCGACAACATCGTCGAGATCAGAATCCTCCATGGAATAATAGAAAGACGCTTTATCCTTGATAGGAACTCCCAGGATGAATGCATACCCTTCTAACGTCGGAGCCAACAGATAATCCAGAATAATAAAACATCGCAACGGAGGGTTGTAAAATTGTAGAAAAGTGTGGATAACCTTATACTCATATCTAGTAATAGTGTGCACAAAACTCAAAATCTTCCCATAATCCTTCCTGAAGTCTTTGAGAATGTTATAATCTACTAGTGTCCATTTTTATAAACCTCTGACAACCGGACTCAAGGATAAGACGCAAACCTGGAAATACAAAAACATGAATGTTAGGATGCAAATGCAAACATGGGATTAAGGTTTCCATATGCTCTAAATAGTTGTTGCATTGTCGACTGAATAAGGCCATAATTATGCTTCACTGAGAAAACCAGAATACAAGAATAACCGTAATACCAAGAACTAAGATCAAAGGTCCAGACTGATAAGAACACAAGAAAATTGGGTAGGTTGAAAGTCAAAGTTTCTTGCAAAACCCATCCCCTCTCACATGTGGGTTCTAGTCTTGGACACAGGCATCCTAGGAGGTCCTCATTATCACGGACTCTCAGGTCAAGAAATGATGATACATTCACCATTTCTGGTTTTGCATCATCACCAATCAAGGAGGCCTTAACTGATTTCCCATGAACGGTCTCTAGAGCCGTAAGCTCTCTAAGTCAACACCTTATCATCTGCACCAGACGCGTAAGATAAAACATCTCTAAAGAAAAACTCGTCTGAATGTGGGTTTCATGTCAACTAAACATGGCCAGATGACACGCAAGACACACTACTCTCCATTCTAATACTAAGTGTATACTCAAGCCTGGGTAATGGCCTTATCTCTCATAGAACAATCCCACCCAATAACATGGCAGTAGCAGAGCAATATGATAACAGTAATCAAATGCAACAATATAATGCGAATGCAAAAATATACAACAGATAATGTACATAAAAGCATAAAAATAAACACCCAATAACAAGAAACACATAGGCGCTAGGATTGACTCACATAGGGAACCGAGATCCTCAGCAGAGTCGTCACCTGTCACAACTACGAAAAACACCTGGCGGAAAAACAGAAGAGTTGCCACAAAATGTTATTTATCCCTACGCGGGAAAGGAAATGATCTAAGAAAACCTCAAAAAGGGGTAAGATATGATCTCATTACCAAATCCTGGGTTCGGGAGTCGATTACACGAGAGGAAGGTATTAGCACCCCCTCCCGTCTGTTGTACTCAACGAGGTTCATGCTTGTTGTCTAATCAAAGGAAGTGTTATCTAAAGCCTACTGCTAAATGGAAATGAGAAAGGAAAAAGAAAAAGGAGAAAAGAGAGAAAAATGAGGGAAGAAGGAGACTCGATAGGACTTCGTCGTCTCAGGCCTACGTATTCCCTCGTGCAATGGGAAAGTCGGAGTCAATGTAGTTCGGAAAACTATGGATGAAAGGAAGATTTCTCGCCAAGATACCGTCGTCTTGTGCCTACGTATCCTCATCTGGTATGAGAAATAAAATTGTTAAGTGTTTTTTATGAGCGAAGTTATGTTCCCATTCCAACAGTTAGGGTCGATGTCTATTTGCGGTAGAACGGAAAAATAACGTACTCTTTCTGGAAATGATTTGACAAACGATCCCGAAGGATGAAAATGATTTGAATTTTTTGTGAGTTTAAAGAAGTGGGTTGATTTGGTTTGAGATTCACATTGCACTAAAATCTATGATATAGGAGAGAATGCATCGCATGATCGCCCCCATACGGGACATACGCTAAACACTCTAGACGAAGCAAGGAGAGACTCATCACTCATTATTTCCCATATACTTAAGGCTCGTGGTGCACAATATTCATCACATTTATTAAGTGTTTTAAAGTTGTTTTGAGAGAGAGAGAGAGAGAGAGAGAGAGAGAGAGAGAGAGAGAGAGAGAGAGAGAGAGAGAGAGAGAGAGAGAGAGAGAGAGAGAAAGAGAGAAAGAAAGAGATGCAGAAGGTCTAAAAGGAAACTCGGTCCTAACATTGTCATGCAAGATGGCCCTAAGGTCGGGATGCAAGAGGGAATTCTATCCTAATGTTAGCATGCAAAAGTGGACTTATGGTTGAGGTTAAAAGGGACTAATCGAATGTTATCATGTATGGATTAACTCCTAATGTCTATCCTACTCCAAGCTTAAACAAAAATTAAGTTGGACTAGGAGGCCTTAAGGGAGCATGCAAGGAAAACAAAACAGCAGCTACAACAACGCTTTAGCTTCAAAACAACAATAAAAACCTAGCAAATAAGAACAACGCCATTTAACAACTCATGTTTAAACATATAACAGGTGTAAAAAGCAGCAGGCAGAATGGATGCATAATTGACAGTATGTTAAAATCCAAAACAGCAGGTGTGAAAAGTCAGGCAGCATGTAAGCATCAATACTAAATCAATAGTTCATGCAAGCAATGACCATCAACAAGCATGAATAGCACAATGAATATGTATCATTAGTTAGGCACAAACAAGTTCACCAAGATTACACAATTAAGCATTGAACAAGAATATCATTCAAATCAAACTTAATTAATCGTTTCGAGCAATCATGCGCTTACAGAATCAGAAACAAACAACGGGCATGTGACATCCAACAAGATAACTATTAAGAACCAACAATCAACATTGTGCAAGTGATTATGCAATGTGATCAACACACCAAGAATGCAACACAACAATCATAGATGTTCATCAACAAAAACCAAAATTCGCGCGTCAAAGAAACATGAGCATGCTACCAAGAATGATGAAACAGGTAAAAACAACCCAAAAATATGCATTGTATCAATCCATGATGTTAAAGGATGAAAAGGAACCCAAAGAAGCTTGAAAATGCAAGAAAAAGACATCATGTCCCAGTGGTAATTGATTACCCACTTGAAAATTTAAAAAAACGTGGAAAAGGGCACGATAATCGATTACCCATATTATGGTAATCGATTACCACTAAGACAATGACAAAATTTCAACTTCCAAAAAGCACTTTCAGTAACAAAACACTTATCTAATCATACAAATGAATAAGCAATCAAATGTGCACGAAAATCATGTCAAATCACAACAATCAAACATCAATTGGATCCAACAAACACCAAAATCAATAATCCAAACAAGCAATGGATCAAATATCAACAATAAACCAAGGATCTACGTTATGAAATGCAAGATTGAGGAAAATCAGAGCTAGATCTAGAGTTTACCAACCTACAAAGCTGAGATTTGCTTTAGTGAGTGTTGTTAAGCTGCAATTAACAGATCCAAGCAAGAAATCCAGGGATCTATGAAGCTCTAGCAAGGATCTATGGATTCTGATAAGATGTAGAATTTAATCTCCAAATGCGTGTGAAACATTATGTGTGAATCGGTGAGTATTATAGAAACTCACAGTTGTGTTATGGATGACTTAAGTTTTGGGAGTGGTGACTTGCGGATAGTTTAAAGCTATAGGATGGTAGTATTTTGTTATTGGTTGAGACCACCTGTCAACAGAAACCTTGAATGAGTTGGAATCCCATAAGAGAATTCATTATGGAATGTAATAACCGGAACCAGAAATTGTTAAGTTACTTTGGATAAATTTCCTTGGACATAGGATGAAGTCGAAGGTTGTATAAGTTTATGGTTGTAGTCATAACTCCTGTATATATATCGTCTAGAGAGTGTTGAATCTATTCTAATGGTTGTGTGTAAGAAAGGAAGTTATTCTACTGATGGATGTTGGTCAAGTTCTCGTACTGTTTAGTTAGTGGGCACACTGGTGGATAAGTGTGTTCTACACAGACTGCTAGCTAACTAGTGGTACCAAAGAACTTGAAATGTCCCGCTGTTGGAATCAGGGTTATGCAGTGAAAGGTGACAGATAAAAGGGTTCAATCGGATTAATGAGGAACATCGGGATAATTTCTCGTAAGGATGAATGTAAGACAATATCGTACTAAGGGTGATATTTTATTGGTGCAGTATGGAAGAGTTAAAGTGTTACGTGTAATGGTTACATTGTATAGTATCAGATCAAGTGCAATTGATAAGGATACCAATCAATGGACTATGAAGTTGTTTTAAAGGTTGAAGGATTTATAAAAGGAGAATTTTCACTATTTGCTTGAAGACAAAAAATCATTGAATTGTCTCACAAAGATATGATGGGTGTTATTTATCCCAAACCAAGATGAGGTATTATGATTTTTTTTTATGATTCATTGGGAGAGTATGGAGTTGTAAATTTCGAAAGCAGAATGTGAACAAGTGTTTCATAATTGCATGATAGATGAATTAAGGAAAGGCAAAGTTAGAAGTTAACCACACGTTGGAACAAGAGTATAGTCGAGACCGTGAAGTTCGATAATTTATATAAGTAAGGAATTCGCTCTGTGAAGAAGTTGAAAATAAACGAGTGCGTCAAAAGTTTTAACTGAAGTTAAGTCAAGTGTTGATCCATGACGGTGGTGCAAGGAGTAGTTAGTGTTTAGAAGAGGAAATTTGGGGGGCGAATTTCAATTTAAGGGAGGAGAGTGTAATATCACATATTTTTCTTAAATGCTTAATTGAGTGTCAGTTGGATTTATTAAACTCTTAAGTGCTCTAAGTATCATCAGTTGAGACCAATAGAGTAACTAGTAGACTCTGAAGAGATCCCTTATTAATAAAAGAGACAAACCAATATTAATAAGTATAAGAGAAGATATTTTTTTAACTCTAATATTATGTCAATTGGTATTAGATGACAAAATATCAAAAGGAGATATTTATGTCATTAACTATATAAGAGAAAAAAGAAAGAGAGAAAGAGAGAAAATAGAAGAAAGGAAAAGGAGAGAAAACCTAGAAGTGGAAGAATATATATATATATATATATATATATATATATATATATATATATATATATATATATATATATATATATATATATATATATATATATATATATATATATATATATATATATATATATATATATATATATATATATATATATATATATATATATATATATGGTGAAAAATAATAAAAAGAAAAAGAAGAAGAATGGGAAAAAATTTTGGTAAGAGAAAGAAGAGAAAATAGAAGAAAGAAAAAGGAGAAGAAAACCTAGAAGTAGTAGAAGAAGAAGTCTTCATCATTTATCATCTCATCTTCATCAATCTTCTTCATCTTCATCTTGTTCTAGAGGTTAGTTCCATTAGTTAGTTTAGCATTGGAGAAAAACATGACAATATGGTGGGTTAGGGTTTTGTGTGAAAATATGTTAAATGGAAGTTTGGATGTTGTTATATGATGAATTTCATGCACTACCATGTTATACCATGTTTATTGGATGTTTAGATGTGTGTTATGATTATTGGGTGTTGAAATTTTTGATTTCTTTGCCATGGATGACTTCTTTTCACGTTGCTAGAAATCTAGAAAACGTATGTGTCACATAGCGAGCTTCAAGTAAGAATCTCAATTTTTTATGCTCGTACTGCGAGCTTCCAGCAAAGCAAAGGCGAGACCTCGCCTCGAGCTTTCACATCGACCATTGAGGGTTTTTGCCATTGCCTTAATATTCTCTTCCTCGCACAGAGAACTCAAAGCGAAGGGGCCTCGCCTGGCCCTCGCACTGCAAATCCTGCAGTGTATTTCATGTTTTTGCTTGATTCTTGTAGGGGTTGTATCATGTGTATGTTTATGGTTACTATGGATTATTTCACATGATTATTGAGGATTGTTATGCATGTTTACCATGAATAATTGGTTGATATCTATGATGATAAATATGTGAAAAGTGAAGAAGAACACTTAGTGTTATGGTGACTACCATGTGAATGATTTGATATTTGGTGAGGGACATTTGTATTAAAAGACCTATTTATGTTGTGATCATGTGTTAACCAAGAATTCTTGGTAGAGGATGGTAATGATTTATAATGTCTTGATGTGTATCGCAACGCGAAAAACAACGGGCGGAAAAACAGAGTCTCCACCGAACGTTATTTATCCCAATAGGGGAAAGGAAACGATCTAAGAAACCTCAAAAGGGAGAAGACATGGTCTCGCAACCAAATCATGGGTTCGGGAGTTGATTACGTGAGAGGAAGGTATTAGCACCCCCTCGCGTCCATTGTACTCAATGGGATCCACTCTTGTTGTTTTAATTAAAGGGTGCACTTATCTAAATCCTATTTGCTAAACAAAAACTAAACAAAAGGTAACTCGATAGGACATTGCCATCCTATGCCTACGTATTCCCTCGTGCAATGGAAAATTCATAGTCAACGTAGTTCGGAGGACTACGGGAGAATGTGGGGATTATGCTCGCCAAGACTTCGCCGTCTTGTTCCTATGTATCCTCATCCAGACGAGAAAGAGGAAGTTAGAGCGCTCGTAGTTCGACCTACCATGGTTGGTTGGTGTCTTCATGAACGACGTTAAACTCACGTTCTAACAATTAGGGTCGATGCCTGTTTGCGGTAGAACGGAGGTAACATGCCCTTTCTGAAAAAAGGTTTGGAAGGAAATCCCGAAGGATAAAATGATTTGAATTTGTTTGAGGATTTTAGAGAAGTGGATTGACTTTGTCTGTGACGCGTATCGCACTAAAGTCTTTGACATAGGAGCGAATACTTCGCGCAAACGATCCAAACATCTCGCCCAAAAAGTACCATAAGATGAGGTTAGAAATGCATTCGATCATCTTTTCCCATGTGCTTAAGGCTCGTGACGCACTATGTACATCATATTTATTAAGCATCTTGAGTTGATTTGAGAGAGGGAGAGAGACTAAAAGGGCAATAGAGAAATCTAAGGGATCTCACACCTAGATGTTGTCATGCCAAATGATCCTACAGTTGAGGAAGATAGAGGAATCCTATCCTAATGTTATGGTCCTGTTAGATCCCAATTATAGTATGTATTTGGTCTCCTATTAGTAGTATTTTTACTTGTTTCTTATCTAGTAGTGCATGAATTAGTAGTTGTATTTGCTTAGTTTCATTTTATTTTGGTCCAAGTGAATGGTGCTTGTAATGTTGCTGTTAGTGTGTAGGATTGATACTAGTAAGAGCACCTTGGAAGAGACGAGGCATAGCTGCCAGAAGAAGTTGGAAATCAGAGCATTCGCCCGGCTAAGCTCAGCGAGTGCCAGCGAGTATTCGCCTGGCGAGTGCTGGCGAGCCAAAACGAGTAATTCCAAATTAAACTCCGAGACCAAAAGGGCAGGAAGTTCGCCAGGCAATGGTTTCAGCGAAGCTTCGCTACCATTCGCCTGGCGAAGATGTCTTGTCTATTCTAGTAGCAAACCTGCATAAAGTTCTCCTGGCGAGTGAAGCCAGCGATGGTTTGCCTGGCGAATGGTTGATTCGCCTGGCGAAGGCACGATATCTCAGAGGGCGGTTTGCTTGTTGAAGGCACTTTGAAGTACCTTGTTCTGATGTTCGCCTGGCGAAGGTCTCTGTTCGCCTGGTGAATGGGCGCAAACAAAGCCTGTTTTGCACTTTATATATTGCTTTATAGGGATCATAACTTTGCCACTTTTTGATAGATCATATTTTCTTCACTAAAAAAACCAGAACTCTCTCATTTCTTCATCTCTTAGCAATATTTTACAAAAAGAAGGTGGATTCTCATCCAAGTTCGATTCTTCGACTCAGATGTTCATCAACCTTCTTCCGAAACTTTTTGTACAAAAAACCATGGAAATGAGTAGCTAAATACCTCTTTTGTCAAGGTTAGAAGTAATTAGTTCAGAATTTATGTATTCTGCTTAATCTAATGTATGTGAATAAGTTGTTATTCAATATAAATGAAGTTATTTGTTACCATTTTTACATTTATGATTTGGTTTGTGTTAGAGATAAACTTATCATGTCTTGACCTAATATCTTCATCTATCAACTATGACAAATGCTAGAGATAGATTTAGAAGTTGATATCCGCTTTGTATCAATCTTAATGCCTATGGTTTCAAGTGTTAGGTAGAGAAATCATTTAACGGTCGAAACCATATTTTTCACGAAATTGATTTAGAGATAAACACTTTTGCGAGGATATGCGGTTATGTTGGTTTGAACTTTGTTCACATCTTTGGGTTAATAGATACATTTAGGACGGACTAACGAAACCTAATCTTGACATACTTTTATCAAACTTAAAAACCAACTTTTGTTCTTATTTTATGATTGCAAACCTTTGTCACAAAATTGATACCATTCTAAAAACCACCTATTCTTAAGTTACTAAACCGTTGAACAGCACGCATATATTCACTTCAATCTCCGTGGATACGATAAAACACTACCGCAAATACTTTCTAACAAAATGGCGCCATTGCCGAGAATTGTTAGTTGAATATCGCAAGCATTGCAATAGTTTAGTGATATTAAGATTTTTGTATTGTGAATCTCTTATCTTTTTAATTCTTTGTGCTTTTTAATTTGTTTAGTTTGTGTGCAGAATTCGTTTATGCATGGACAGGTTCAGCCGGAAAACCTTCTGTTCGATCCAGAAATTGAGAGAACCGCACGGCGTACCAACAATTGCACTAGGTGAAGACGACAACAAGCTCGTGAAAGACAAGAGCTTGGAGAATCTTCTTCATCTAATCCATCTAACTCACCAATTATGGCAGCACCTCCACCTCTACCTCCAGTTTCCACTCCATGCACGAACAGTCCAAGACATACAGCTCAGTTCACACGGAATCTTCAAAATGGAAGATAAGCTGAGATGAAAACGGGAATCCTAGCACTAGTTTATCAAAATCCTTTCACAGGATTAGACCATGAGGATCCGTTCACTCATCTTACAAAATTCTATGAGATTGCGGGCGCAACGGGAGCAACCGAAGCTGACGAGGAGTCATTGTTTAGGAGACTATTTCCTCATTCCTTGATTAGTAAAGCGAAGGAGTGGTATCTTGATCAACCGACAACAATCATGACGGATTGGAATCTTTTAGAAGAGAAGTTCCTTGAACGGTTCTTTGATGTCAAAAAGTGTCGATGATGCAATTGCAATTATTGATAAGATGGCACTTAATGATCATCAAGGGAATCATAACCGTGGGGTAGCTCAAAGAAAATCGGGTATGCTCGAGTTAGGTACAAATGACGCTATTCTGGCCCAAAACAAACTTCTTACGCAACAAGTGGAACTCTTGAATCAACAAACGTCAAAGCTTCCACAACAAATTAAAGAAATGCAAGAAGTTCCTACTCAACTTCAAGTGGCAAGTTGTGAGTTATGCAAAGGTGATCATCCTAACGGATATTGTCCTCCCGTCTTGGAAGAGGTCAATTATGCCGACAACCAAAATCAAGGATATCAACAAAGGCCGCCGTATCAACAACAAAACCAAGGTTATCAAAGACCTAATCAAGGTTACCAACAACCTCGGAGACCACAAGAAGCCGGACCTTCAAATCGACAACCTTATCAAAGCTACACACAACCTCCGCCTCAAACTCAAAATGCCCCATCCAAAATGGAGGAGACTCTTACCCAATTCATGCAAATGTCAATGTCCAACCAAAAGAATACCGATGCAGCCATCAAAAATTTGGAAACACAAGTTGGTCAATTATCAAAATAATTGGCCGACCAACAAAAAGGGCCTTTCACGGCTACCGCTACTCCAAATCCGAAAGAGCATTGCAAGGCTATTCTTACAAGGAGCGGAAGAGAAATTGATATGGGAGTAGGTGAGGAAGAGTTGAGGGAGGAAGTTGTAGTTGAAAAAGAGAGTGAAAATGTTAAGGAAGAAGTAGAAAACAATGTTGAGGGAGGATTAGTTGAAAATGAGAAAGTGAAAGAAAATGAGGAAGGAGAAACAAGTAAGAGAGGCGAAAAAGTGAAGAGATCGTAAAAAAGGAAAAGAGCAAGTCAATCCGATACCAATTCAAAATTTATCTTACCCGCATGCTCCAACAAGGAAAGACAACGCTAGACATTATGCTCGGTTTATGGATATTTTCAAACAATTGCAAATTAATATCCCATTTTCCGAAGCATTGGAGCAAATACCGAAGTATGCAAAGTTCATGAAAGATATTCTCACAAAGAAAACGCGGTATACAGATCAAGAGACAATTATGGTGGACGCTAGTTGTAGCGCTATTATTCAACGTACTCTCCCGCGGAAACAGAAAGTGATCTGGGACGAGTAACCTTACCCGTTACCATTGGAAATACCTATGTTGGCAAAGGATTGGTTGATTTGGGCTCTAACATAAATTTGATACCTCTATCGATTGTGAAGCGATTGGGTTATATGGAAATGAAATCTACTCAAATGATATTACAACTAGCCGACAAGTCTACGACTCACCCTCATGGTGTAGCCGAAGATGTGTTGGTGAAAGTGGATAAATTTTTGTTCCCAATCGAATTCGTCGTCATTGATATGGAGGAAGATGAAGATTCTCCATTGATTCTTGCCCAACCTTTCATGAAGACGGCTCGTATGGCAATTGATATGGACGATGGTCTCATGAAAGTGAGAGTTCTCGATGAGGAGATTAGCTTCAATCTTTTTGAAGCCATGAAGCTCTCTAAAGACAAAATCGATTGTTTTAGGATTGATGCAACGGAAGTGGCAATTGAAGAAGTCAAAGAATTATTACAAGTTCCCACACTATTACAACAAGTCCTAACTAATGCTCTTTCCAAGATCAATGAAGAAGAAGAACGAGAAATTGAAAAATGTTTGAAGAAACTAGAAGAACTAGAAGAAATTCCACTTTCGAAAGAAAAGGTGGAAGAGTTGAAAAAAAAGAACAACGAGGAAGGCAAGCTTGAGTTGAAGTTATTGCCATCTCATTTGAAGTATGTGTTCCTTGACAAAGAAAAAAAATAAGCCGGTGATCATAAGCGCGGAGTTAGCCATGGAGGAAGAATGGAAATTACTTGAAGTGTTGAAGAAAAATCAAGAAGCAATAGGATGAACTCTTTCCGATTTGAAAGGGATAAGTCCTTCCTATTGTATGCATCGTATTTTCTTGGAAGAAGACTTCAAGCCGGTAGCCCAACATCAAAGACGATTAAATCCTACTATGAAAGAAGTAGTTAGGAAAGAAGTTGTGAAGATGTTGGATGCCGACATGATTTATCCAATATCCGATAGTCCATGGGTGAGTCCTGTTCAAGTGGTACCGAAGAAGGGTGGAATGACGGTCATCCAAAATGAAAAAAACGAGTTAATTCCAACGAAGACCGTGACGGGATGGAGAATGTGCATTGACTACCGTAGGCTAAATCAAGCTATGAGAAAAGATCATTTTCCTCTTCCGTTTATGTATCAAATGCTTGAGAGGCTCTCTGGTCAAGAGTATTATTGTTTTTTGGATGGTTACTCCAGCTATAATCAAATCATTATCAATCCGGAAGATCACGAAAAAACCGCTTTTCCTTGTCCCTTTGGAATTTTTGCTTACCGGAGGATGCCGTTTGGGTTATGTAATGCACCGACAACTTTTCAACGGTGTATGCAAGCGATCTTCTCGGACTTGATTGAGAAGACGATCGAAGTTTTCATGGATAATTTCTCGGTTTTTGGACCGTCATTTGATCGTTGTTTAAAAAATCTGGATGTTGTTTTAGAGAGGTGTGTGGATACCAATCTAGTGCTCAATTGGGAGAAGTGCAATTTTATGGTCACCGAAGGAATTGTGCTCGGGCACAAGGTTTTGTCAAAAGGACTTGAAGTTGATAGAGCCAAAGGAGAAGTGATTGAGAAGCTACCGCCACCTCTGAACATAAAGGGAATTCGAAGCTTCCTTGGTCATGTGGGATTCTATCGAAGATTCATCAAGGACTTCGCAAAGATAGCAAAGCCATTGAGAAACTTGCTCAACAAAGATAAGTCTTTTATTTTTAATGATTCTTGCATGACATCTTTTAATTCTTTGAAACAAAGCTTAATAACGCACCCATAATCGTTGCACCGGATTGGAAAAATGATTTTGAAGTTATGTGCGACGCGAGCGATTATGCGGTTGGCGCGGTTTTAGGCCAAAGAAAGACAAAAATTTTCCATGCGATACATTACGCAAGAAAAGTTCTTAATGAAGCTCAAATTAATTATGCGACAACAGAAAAAGAATTGCTTGTTATGGTGTATGCATTGGAAAAGTTTAGGTCTTATTTGATTGGATCGAAAGTTGTGGTTTACACTGATCATGCGGCGATTAAGTATCTGCTCACTAAACCGGACTCCAAGCAACGATTAATTTGTTGGATTCTCTTACTTCAAGAATTTGAACTTGAAATCCGTGATAAAAAGGGGTCCGAAAATTTGGTCGCAGATCACTTATCCCGACTTGTGAATAATAAGGTCACAAAGCATGAAAAAGAGGTGAGGGAGGAATTCCCCGAAGAAAAATTGTACATGGTGACAGTTAGACCTTGGTTTGCCGACATGGCTAACCACAAAGCCACCAGATTGATACCGGAGGATCTAACGGGTCACCAAAAGAAAATTTTTTTATCCGATGCCAAGTACTTTGTTTGGGACGAACCACATCTTTTTAAACTTGGCGTCAATAACATTTTAAGGAGATGTGTTTTGGAAGAGGAAGCCAAGGACATTCTTTGGCACTGCCACAACTCTCCGTATAGAGGTCATTTTAATAATACAAGAACAGCTACTAAAGTCCTTTAATCGGGATTTTATTGGCCGTCCTTGTTCAAAGATGCGTACGCGCACACTAAAAGTTGTGACAAGGGCCAAAGAGTTGGTGGAATAACACAAAAAAATGAAATGCCACTTCAAAACATGATTGAGGTTGAAGTTTTTGATTGTTGGGGCATTGATTTTATGGGTCCATTTCCCCCGTCTTTTGGTAACGAATACATTTTGGTTGTGGTGGACTACGTCTCCAAGTGGGTAGAAGCAATTGCTAGCCCTAAAGCAGACGGGAAAACTGTAATAAATTTTTTAAAGAAAAACATTTTTTCTCGGTTCGGTACCCCAAAAGTGTTACTAAGTGATGGTGGTTCACACTTCTATAATACTCAGTTAGCCAAGGCTCTGGAGCAATATGGTGTGAGACACAGAGCCACTACACCATATCATCCACAGGCTAACGGTCAAGTGGAGGTGTCGTATCGAGAAATTAAAAAACTTTTGGAAAAAACTGTTTCTGTCTCGCGGAAGGATTGGTCAAGTAAGCTTGACGATGCGTTGTGGGCATATCAGACCGCTTTCAAAGCTCCGATTGGTCTCACACCATTTAAAATGGTTTATGGAAAGAATTTTCATCTTCCGGTCGAGTTGGAACACAAGGCCTTTTGGGCTTTGAAGTTGTTGAATTTTGATCAAGCATTGAGTGGAGAAAAAAGAAAAAGCCAACTCCACGAGTTGGACGAACTCCACCTTCAAGCCTATGATTCAAACAAAGTTTACAAAGACCGTGTGAAGATGTATCATGATAAGAAGCTTGTGACCAAAACATTTGAAGTGGGACAGATGGTGTTATTATTCAATTCACGTTTGAGACTATTTTCAGGAAAATTAGAATCCAAGTGGTCGGGTCCGTTTCGGATTCGGGAGATTTTGAGTTTCGGGGAAATTGTTATTGAAAATGTTAAGACTAAAGAAACTTGGACAGTGAGTGGCTAAAGGTTGAAGGTTTATCTAGGTGGTGATTTCGAGCGGGACACCACCTCCGTGCGTTTCGACGATCAATGATCACAGCGGACCGTCGAGGTTATCCGACGTTAAACAAGCGCTTGTTGAGAGGCACCTCAACATTGTAAATATTTACCTGTTTTATGTTATTTTTTGCATTTTGTGTGAAGTTGGTTGTGTTTGTTGTGTTGGAAACTTGAAGCAGGCCCTGCTTCTGCTGTCATGTTCGCTAACATTCGTCTGGCGAATGGAAGCGAGCGTTCGTCCGGCGAGCCTCAGCGAAGCTTCGCTGGCTTTCGCCTGGCGAAGGTGGCGAAACAGCAAACCCTGGACTGCCACATCAGTTAATTTGAGAGGATTTTAGATGGGCCACTTGGGCCCATGGACCGTTATTATTTCCTTCAGAAACCCTAACCTCTCATTCCCCTTGCCTCACTTTCACACTTCCACATCGCCTACTTTCTCACATTGCCTTCTTTCCCTTGCCCTTTCACTCCTTTTTGATTTCCTGCATTTCAATCTCAAGGTATGTTTTTGATTTTTCCTTTCAAGTTGTACACTGTTTATGTTATTTTTTCTTCTTGCTATTGTTTTCCTTTGTCCATGCTTGGTTTGGAATTTCAAAACAGTTCTTCTGAAATTGTGTTAGGTTTAGAAATCCCCTTTCTTTGTTCTATGCAACTTAGTGTAGCATGTTTCAAATGATTCTGATTTTGTGAAAGAGGGATTGAACACATTTTGAGTGAACTATTGCACAATTGCAGAAGCCCTGTTTTTCTGCATTTTCGCACCTTCGTTGGCGTTCGCCAGACGAGTAGTAGCGAGCATTCTCCAGGATTCGCCCAGCGAACCAAGGCGAATACAGGAAAGTTTTTCCTTCGTCATTGTTTTTTTCTGTCTGTTTTTTTTCTAACATGTTTGTTCTGTTATCGTTTGTTCGTATTTTTGTTTTCAAATGGGACCTAAGACGATTAACCCATACAAGAGGAAGGCTTCAACTTCTTGTTCTGTATCGATCCGATTCGATCTAGACAGGTTCCGCGGTGCTACTCAGGCCGCCTGCTACGAAACTCTCGAAAGGAGGAATATCGTGGCAAAAAAGAGGTTCCAATTGAGTGACACTGGATCGTACCGTACTATTGACGCGCTTTTTGTGGCGAAAAAGTGGGAGCATCTGATGACACCTCTGGATGGTTACAATGCTGAGGTAGTTCGGGAATTCTATGCAAATGCCCTCCCGGATGATGGTGAAGTGTTTAATTGGACATCGACAGTCCGTGGTGTCGCGGTAAGGTTTGATCAGCGAGCTATAAGTAATGTTTTGGGTAACCCTCTGTCTCTTTCAGGTAGCCAGATAGATGAGTACCACCGTGACCTGAACAAGCATCACGATTTGGATGTAATGACCAGAGATTTGTATTTAGATGGACGCACTGTGGTGCGTAATTCTTCAGGGGTGGCTATTCGGTACCTTCGCACTGATATGAAGCCTTTAGTGCAACTGATTTTGTTGTTTGTTCTGACGAATGTTGTGCCAAGGTCCCACCACAACTCGGTGCCTATACCTATTTCCCATTTGATTCATTCGATCCTGCAGAATGTCCAGATTGACATTGCCCGCATCATTGCTGATGAGATGTGTGCTGTGGTCTTAAGTGGACGTGGAGGCATAACGGCTCGCAAGAATTCCCCGCTAGCTTTCCCGTGCCTTATCATGTCGCTTCATGCTTATAGTGGTGTGGAAATTCCGCAGCAGCGACAGGTGACCATTCCTGCTGCGATTGATGATAGGTATGTTGATAAGTTTTGTATAGCTAAGCCTTCTGTTGGTGAGACTTCTGGTGCCGGTACTGATGTCGGCGGACGTGCCCGCGGCCCTTCTGGATCTGGTTAGGTTCCTCCTGCTTACTACCCATTCCAGCAGGAGATTTGCACGTATAATTGGGATTATATAGCCTCTCAACAGCGAGCCATGTGTGATTTGCATGACTCTATGCAGGTTTTATAGCTGCAAATACGTGAGCCTACCGGTGCCTACTCGATGATGACAAGGGAGCAATTCCTTGAGCATGCTGGATGGCCTATGGACAGGCCCAGTTTTGGTAGGGGGAGGATGCAGAGGATGATGACCCTGCTGGTGATGAGGTAGTTGCTGATGATGGTGATGGTGTGGATGACATCGATGATGATGACTTTGACATGTCCGAGGAGGAGGAGTGATTTCTGTTATGTTTTGTTGTTTCCCTTTTGCTACAAAGTGATGTTTTTCTTGTATTTCTGTTTATTTGTTTTGCTATGTACTTTGGTTATTGTATTCCATGTTTGTACTTGTACCTTTTAAGGTACTTTGTGACATTGTTGGTGTTATGAACCATTTTAGTTATTCAGCATTATTTTTAGTATTTTGAGTTATTTATTTATTTATTGTTTAAGTTTTATTTTAAGTGTTATTTTGAGGTGGTTGTAGATATGCAAGAATTCCTTTCAAGTGGGATGGCGATGATATTATCGTTCTCACAAATTTGTTAACAAGGTACTTGGTTACCTTGTTCTAGAATTTAGAATGTTTTAGAACTTGTTATTCTTTATACATTTTCTTTAACTTTGATTCTCGTTGCAACTTTGTGGATTGATATGTCATTTAGGTCCTATATCACAAATGTAAGAATCCTCCATTTGCTTGTACATATGTTTTGGATTGATGATGAACTTTGTGTATACTTATAATTCATGTTTTATCTTTTGTTCTTTATAATTTTGTGGAAGTTTTAGAGAGGATCAAGGCACTTGTTTGTATTGAGCACAACCATTCCCATACACGTCCCATAAGGAGTGTGACTTTTGTTAGCCCGTTTTGGGTCTTCTTGTTTAAAGCTCATTTTGTGAGTTTCTAATGTTTGTTTTCTTCTTGAACCTTGAAGTTATGCTTAAACTGCTTTTCTTGCCGTAAAAGCTTGAAACATTCAATTTGGGTTGAGTTGGAATTAAGTTGGGGAGAACGGAAAAATTCGAAAAAAAAAGAAAAAAATTGTTGTGTAAAACCTTCAAGCAAGTTTGTGTATAAGAGGTGTGAGCAAAGGTTGGATTAAAAGAGAATTTATCTAAATAAAAAAAATATGAAAAAGAGAAAAAGAAAAAAAAAAGTAGTATGCTTGCTTGAAGGAAAGAAAAAGAAAAATAATTGTGCAAGGGAGCTTGTGAAGGTTTGCATTTGAAAGAATTTGGTGAATGAAGTGGTGATGTTGTAAATACTTGTATAGTGAGTGTTCTTAAGCATCAGCGATTTCGTTTCAATGGCCTTATAAATGACCCTTTGTTTTAACCCGACCAAGCTACAACCCTTTAAGTCCTATGTGATCTTTAACTTCCATAATTTTGTTGTGAGCATTTAGATATTGTATGAATTGTGTAGTATTGCATTGTTTGTCATTGGAGTGAATTTATGTCCCGTGCTTGCATGCACGTTTGCTTCAATTCTTTTTTGAGGTGGAGTGTTAGAATGACATGTCATGAGATTTAGTTGTTCTTGGAAGCATAATTTTGAATTGTTTTTAGAATCAAGTTCTTGTACATTGTCTATTGTGGGATTGTGTAACTTTTTGCCTTGTTGCACTTGTTGTGTGTTTGAGCCGAATATTTTCACTTGGATTGAATTGGTTCATGAGAAAATCCTCCTTTTTGTTTTGAGAGGCATACTTTGCTTGAGGACATGCAAATAAGTTAGTTGGGGAGAGTTGTTAGATCCTAATTATAGTATGTATTTGGTCTCTTATTAGTAGTATTTTTACTTGTTTTTTATCTAGTAGTGCATGAATTAGTAGTTGTATTTACTTAGTTTCATTTTATTTTGGTCCAAGTGAATGGTGCTTGTAATGTTACTGTTAGTGTGCAGGATTGACACTAGTAAGAGCACCTTGGAAGAGAGGAAGCATAGCTGCCAGAAGAAGTTGGAAATCAGAGCATTCGCCCGGCGAAGCTCAGCGAGTGCCAGCGAGTATTCGCCTGGCGAGCCAAAGCGAGTAATTTCAAATTAAACTCCCAGGCCAAAAGGGTAGGAATTTCGCCAGGCAATGGTTCCAGCGAAGCTTCACTACCATTCGTCTGGTGAAGGAGCTGGCGAAGATGTCTTGGCTATTCTCTTGGCTATTCCAGTAGCAAACCTGCATAAAGTTCGCCTGGCGAGTGAAGCCAGTGAAGGTTCGCCTGGCGAAGACACGATATCTCAGAGGGCGGTTTGCTTGCTGAAGGCACTTTGAAGTACCTTGTTCTGATGTTCGCCTGGCGAAGGTCTCTGTTCGCCTGGCGAATGGGCGCAAACAAAGTCTGTTTTGTACTTTATATATTGCTTTATAGGGATCATAACTTTACCACTTTTTGATATATCATATTTTCTTCACTAAAAAAACTAGAACTCTCTCATTTCTTCATCTCTTAGCAATATTTTACAAAAAGAAGATGGATTCTCATCCAAGTTCGATTCTTCGACTCAGATGTTCATCAACCTTCTTCCGAAACTTGTTGTTCAAGAAACCATGGAAATGACTAGCTAAATACCTCTTTTGTCAAGGTTAGAAGTAGTTGGTTTAGAATTTATGTATTCTTCTTAATCTAATGTATGTGAACAAGTTGTTATTCAATATAGATGAAGTTATTTGTTACCATTTTTACATTTATGATTTGGTTTGTGTTAGAGATAGACTTATCAAGTCTTGACCTAATATCTTCATCTATCAACTATGACAAATGCTAGAGATAGATTTGGATGTTGATATCCGCTTTGTATCAATCTTAATGCATATGGTTTCGAGTGTTAGGTAGAGAAATTATTTAACGGTCGAAACCATATTTTTCACGAAATTGATTTAGAGATAAACGCTTTTGCGAGGATACGCGATTATGTTGGTTTGCACTTCGTTCACATCTTTGGGTTAATAGATACATTTAGGACGGACTAACGAAACCTAATCTCGACATACTTTTATCAAACTTAAAAACCGACTTTTGTTCTTATTTTATGATTGCAAACCTTTGTCACAAAATTGATACCATTCTAAGAAAACCCCTATTCTTAAGTTACTAAACCGTTGAACGGCACGCATATATTCACTTCAATCTCTGTGGATACGATAAAACACTATCGCAAATACTTTCTAACAGGTCCTAAGGTTAGGTTGAAGGGAGACTATTCTAGAAGTTGTCGTGTAAAGGATTGAGAGCCTAGTATATATCCTACTTCAAACTTAATCAAAAATTAGGTTGGCTTAGGAGCCTTAAAGGAGCATGTGAGCACAAAGCACAACACAAGTAAATATTACACAATCAATCACAAACAACATAAAAAATCAAATGAAGATTCAAGAGCAAAGTCAAGTTATGTAACAATACCAACCACAATGCAAGCATCAAGAATATCAGTATCGTCAAGGAAGATATTCACAAGTGTCACCAAGAATTAGTCAACATTTCAAGAATTCAATTAATTCTTAATTCAAATACTCAACTAAAATTCACTACAAACTCCTATTGCAATTCAAGAAATCAGGACAAAACCTACTCAAACCAAATTAAAAAAACTCGAGAATAAGAATTAAAACCAGATTCTAATATCACAATGTTAATCAACAATCAAAACCAAACTTTAATCAAGATCCTAATATTAAACTAATTTACTTAAACCTTGCTGGAGACTAACGACAAACTAATTAATTTAAGAGACCAATTACAAACTTAAACCAAGAATTAATCCCACATTTAAATTAAAAATCACTTTTGAATATTGCATTAAAATCAAATTTTCTAAACAGAATTAAAATATAATCAAACTAAATCAAGATTAATTAATCTAGATTAATTAGAATTTTGAGGATGAAGTACAATTTTAATCAGAATTACTATCCTAAGAACTAACCTCCCAAAATAATATCGAACATTTACTATAAATTTTAAAAGAGAGAAAATAACCCAAACAAAGCTCGGCGAATTCCCAAACAAAGCTGATCCTTCTCCAGCATTTTAGCCATAACATTCTCGTTAAATTGGTCCGAGAAACATACAAGCCTACTTCATTTTGCCCTCTCTTTTTTTTACAAGTGATCAAATTAGCACCAAAAGGGAGGTGGTGTCAAAGAAGGAAAGTGGTGTCACGTACATATCAGAGCTATTGATGATGGAATCGTCCATAACAGTCGTGATTCGAACAAGGTTGTAAATGGTGACCAACAAATCAACTATAAAAGGTTTCTCTTTGATTCCTGATTTCATTTTGCTTCAAGTATATACCAACGTAGACTGATCAGGAAAGCATTTTTGAATCCCAATTTTCGAAACTTCGCTAGCACTAGCTATTCAACGCATCAACTGTATGTGCATTAATAATATTAAGTAACATAACCATTCATGGATAGCCGCACAACAGACAAGTTCTTCCCTGGGTGATTTCCTTTATATCTAATTGCTAAAAACGTTGGGGTTCAACCAATGAGCCAATCTCTTCAAATGTTGAAAAGTCTGTTGCTTGATCCACTCTCGGTCATATGGCAAGTAGGCAAGAATTGAACTGTCATAAACTAGAGCGCTCATGTCAGTAAGACCATCTATGAAGTTGTAGAGATCCGTAATATCATAAGAGAGACGGCTGGATTTACTAATGCCAACATATTTTTTTCAACGTATCATAAATCCCCTCAACACTATCATCTTTCATGCATATCAAGAAGCAGCTACTTGGTAGAATTATGTTGTAGTTTGTATCAAGTAGGATTTTTCATGTAGTTTACAATGTTTGAATTTCTTTTTGGAATCTTTACTTTGGATTGCGTGTATTTTGTTAATGATCACCTTGTAATTCATAACTCAAGAACACTTTGACACTTGAAGCTAACTTGAACATGGCTTGACCACATTTGAAGACTTGGTTGCAAATTGGAATGGAACTTTGGAAGCGCACCTTCTAATCATGGCTCACAAATCAAACGTGAGCCATAATTAGACAGTTGAAAAGGTCAGTTGAATTAATCTTTAGTGATGTACAAACCAAAAGGAAACACAAGTTCTTTAAGGAGCATTGATCTCATGCCTTAGCATTTTATGCGAATGTATGTAAAGCAAAAGCCAGTTATGGTTAGTATGAAGTGAAGGCAAATTTTGGGGCACAACAATGTGTTACAAACTACTATGAGTGGTTATATTTAGTATGATGTGTTATTATATGTGTTTCTTGTATGATAATGTGTTATGCCATATATGTATATATGGATATTTTGATTGTGATAACATGCTTAAAATACTATAAGAATGGTGAGTAAATCTTTGATATTAATTAATGAAATGAATTAGTAAGATGATTAGATCAAGATGAATAACATAGATGGCAATGTTTGTGCAAGGATGCCTAGGTGTGTATCATCGACAAGTAGTTGTCTAGTTGTGAGGAAAGTTTTGTATGGAACATGTATGGTTTGTGTTGTTTACGGTCAAGGCGAATGCGATGTCTTGTGATTGTCGAATACAATCACGTTATCCTTAGTGATTATATAAGTGAATGGAACCTACAGGTAAAAGGCTTGAGATGAGTGTGTTCCCATGGGAAGCGACGATTCGTAAGTGTCATTTAGGTAAACCATCATATTGCATACCTAACCAAGTTTCTAGACTCTTTGTTTGCTTTGTTTCTTTTATGAATTAGGGATTGACTTCAAAAGCTTCAAAGGTGGTTGAATTAGAGTTGGACAAGAGGTTTTCTAATAAGGTGGATTTGCTTTGGTCAGAACCTGTTTTTTTTAGGTTATTGTACTCAAGTTTGAGGTAGAAGTGTGGAGTTTTCAATTGTCATGAGCAGTGTCTATCTGAGGTTTATCTGTCACGACTTCAGTTTCTCTTATTAGTCACAAGGGTGTCGTTGTTTAGGGTTTCATCAGTGGTTTGGCTGGAAAAATTTTGAATCAGGATTTTGGGTTCTCATCAACTCATTGTGGCAGTATACACTTGTAGCACCCCAAAATTTGCCTCATTGTTTCTTGGTTTCCTGGCTTTTTCTTCTCTGCATTTTGCATTTCTGCATATCATAACATTGGTTCTTGAGACATGGGATCAAGGTATTCCTGTGGCTCAGGGTTCCCTTCTATTGCAAGAGTTTAAACATCAAGCATCAGAGCCTCCGATATTTATTTACCCAGCGATCGAGCGACCATTTTTATTTTATTCAGCAGGTTATTTTTATCTCAGAAGACAGTGTACATGCTATCTCGGACATTCTCACAATCACAATATCCAAGGGTAAGTTTTAGAGGCTTAACCGAGCTCAAAACAGGTGGCAACGGGTGATCAAGCAGGATTCCCTCCATTTGGCGCCAAAATTGGCATTATTTGGATATGGTAACTCGTACCTAATATGGAGTAATCGGTTACTTCAAGCGCAATTTGAAAAGATATTTAAATTTTCAGCATGTGCAATTTTCTAACCAATCTCAACCATTGATTTCAGTTGATCATATTTGGAAGGATCTAGAATTGCTTCAACTTTCACCATTTTCCTCCAAATTTCAAACATTCTATTCCTAATTCCACTCCTAATTTCCATTCCAAATGCTAATCCTCATTCCAAACCACATTTTGATTCCAAACCTAGAACTTATTTAAGTGAATTTGCTCCAAACCTCACATAATTACCCTTCATTGTTAGATTTGACACTCATTCTAGAGAATTTTCTCTCAATTTTCTCTCCACTTTTCACTCCCAAAACCTCCATTAAAACTCTTTCACTTGAGTTCTTTGATTCTTCATTGGAATCATAGAATTCTAGAGCTAAACCTCGATCATTCATCTCCATTATATTCAATTTATCACTCAATTTTTGTTTGGTTTTGGAAGCTAGATTGGAAGTGCCTTTTGGACCATTTTTGCTTGATCTTCATTTCTACCGCAAGGAAGATCTTGGATCTTGAAGAATCTCTGGGTTTCTTGTTTAGATCTTCTAATTTCAAGTGAATCAACACTCACCAAAGCAAATCTCTGCTTTGAAAGTTTGCAATTCTAGATCTAATTCTGTTTTGAGCTTATTTGAATAATCACATTGTAGATCTGTGTGTTTTGCTGCTTTTTGATTCATTTTGTTGATTTGGATCATGGTGATTTGTGATTTCAGTGTTTGATTATGTTTACATGTTGATTGATCACTGTTTCTTGATGTTAATTTCGTGCTTGATTGATATCATGTTCATATGGATGATTGGATAAGTTGTTGGTTGTTGAAAACTGATTTTAAAAGCTGATTTTCTACTTTTGGTTCAGTGGTAACCAGTTACCTTATATAGGGTAACCGGTTACTCAGTGCAAATTTCACGTTTTCAGTTGTTTTCCAATAGAGTAACCGGTTACCTTATATAGAGTAACCGGTTACCACTGAGGCAGAATGTGATTTTCTTGCATTTCCTTGCTTGTTTGGTATCCTTTTCACATGTAAACTTCATGGACTAATATGATGCATTTATGTGAATTGTTTTTTACATATTTCATCGTTCTTGATTGTTTGATCTCAATTCTTCGACGCACAACTTTTGGTTTCCGTTTTGAATGTTTAATATGTTCATGTGATTTGTTTGGTGAATGACCATTTCACTTGTTTGTGGCATGATTAATTGATTATCATTGAATGCTTATTGCTGAATATTGTGATGCATGATTGCATTTGTTTCCGATTCTGCTTTGATGCGTGTTCATTTGATCGTCCATTTTTGAAATGCATACTTGATCTTATCACTTCTTGTTGATGCATTGTTGTTGATCGATTATGTTTGATTGTTGAAGCATGTCCATTGTTGCATGATATATACCCATAATTAGTGTTTGTTCTTGATTAACTGCATTCAAACATGCTTGCTGCCCTGTTTTCCACAGCTGTCCATGCTTTGAACTTGTATGTTGTCTTGCTTGTGTGCTGGATTTTATTGTTGTCTTATGCAGGAGGCGCTGTTGTAGCTGCTGTTTTTGCTTTGCTTTCTTGTTTTTTTTGCTTTTCCTTTGCATGTTACCTTAGGACTCTTATTCTAATTAAATTTGGAGTGAGATAGATATTAGGAGTTTAATCCAATCATGATAACATATAGGCTAGTCCCTTTTAACCTTAACCCTAGGTCCATCTTTTGCATGATAACATTAGGATAAAATCTCCTTTCGCATCCCGACTTTAAGACCATTTTGCATTACAACATTAGGGCCGAGTTTTCCCTTATACTTTCTGTGCATCTCTCTTCTCATCTTAGAACATATTCTAACTCATCTAATAAATACGATGAACATTGTGAGCCATGAGCCTTAAGTACGTGGGAAATGACGAGTGAGGGGTTTCTCTCACTTGTCTAGAGTGTTTAGTGTATGCCCTTTGGGCGATATGCGACGCATTCGCCCCTATGTCATAGTCTTTAGTACAACGTGAATCACAAAGCAAACTAATTCACTTCACTAAAACTCACAAACAAAACTTAAAGCTTTTATCATTCAGGATTCGTGTTTCAAACTTCATTTTCAGAAAAGAGTGCGTTACTTTTCCGTTCTACCGCAAACAGGCATCGACCCTAACTACTGGAATGGGAGTTTAACGTCACTCGTAAAAAATACTTAACCTACTTGTGGTTTCGTTTACCCAAACTACGTTTGCTCTAATTTCTCATACTAGATGAGGATATGTAGGCACAAGACGACGACGTCTTGGCGAGTAACCTTTCCCCATCACCCGTAGTTTTCTGAACAACGTTGACTCTGACTTTCCCATTGCACGAGGGAATACGTAGGCATAGGGCGGCGATGTCCTATCTAGTCTCTTTCTTTTTATTTTCTTTATGTTTCCGTTTAGCAGTAGCTTATAGATAAACACACCCTTTTATTAGACAACAAGCGTGGATTCCGTTAAGTACAACGGACGCGAGGGGTGCCCATACCTTCCCCTTGCGTAACCAACTCCCAGACCCAAGATTTGGTTGCGATGACCTTGTCTTCTCTCGTTCTTCATGTTTTCTTCGATCGTTTCCTTTCCCCCTCTTTGGGATAAATAACGTTCGGTGACGACTCTTCTGTTTTTCCACCGGATGTTTTTTGCAGTTGCGACAGCTGGCGACTCTGCCGAGGACACCGGTTTCCCTATGCGAGTCAATCCTAGCGCTTATCTGTGTTGTGCCTTTGAGTGTTTACTTTTATCCAGTTATTTTCTTTTATCTGCATTGTGTTGTTATGTACTATTGCATTTGCATTTTATTGTTATATTATGCTACTGTTGCTATGTTGTTGGGTTGGTTGTTCCATGAGAGATATGCCTCATACCCAGGCTTGAGTACACACCTAGTATTAGTGTGGAGAGTAGTGCGGGTTTGCATGTTTGGCATGCAAGAGCCCTCATGAAATTCGCGTCCAGACGAGGTTTTCTTTGAAGACATCGTATTCTGCGTATTTAGGGCAGTTGAGGGGGTGTTGAATTAGAAAACTAACGACTCTGGAGACCGTTCATTGGGAAGTCAGTTGAGACCTCCTTGATTGACCATGATACTAAACCAGAAATGGTGAAAGTGTCATTGTTTCTCGACCTGAGAGTTTGTGATACTAATGACCTGCATAGGATGTCGTACCATTTCAAGACTAGAACCCACATGTGAGAGGGGACGGGTTTTGCAGGAAACTTTGACCTTCAACCAACCCGGTTTTCTGGTTTTCTTGTCAGAATGGACTTTTGATCCTGAATACTTTGATTTTTATATCATCTTAGTGTTCTGGTTTTCTAAGATTTCTTATCAGAGCGGAGTTCTGATTTAATCAACAACACATCAGCAATTTTTGAGTAGTGGATACCTTGGTCCCATGTGTTGCGGTGAGAATCAGATATCAAGCTATTAGATTTAACTTGAATCACAAATCATGAAGTTCACCATCGAGCTTTGATTTATCCAAAGGAAAGGGTAAGGGTCGAAGAAAACTCTAAGTGTGCTATGCAACAACACAGTTGAGAGATCTAAGGTTCGGGGATTGGTTATACCTAGGGAAGGTGTTAGCATCCTAAGTATAACCAACCCCAAATCTCTTGTTAGAATTTGTGTCATACTAAAGTTGCTTGCTAATGGAAAAGTGCTAAGGTAAAGATCTAAAGTATATACAAAATATGTACAAAGTATGATCGCCAAGACATCGCATCTCGTGCCTACGTATCCTGACGGAAATGGAATCAGAGCAACTGTAGTTTCCCTCAATAGGGGTGAGGAACTCTTGACTGTGGTCAAGGTTCCAAAGGGAAAGTAAATGTCTACGGTGAGACACCTACATAAAGTGCGGAGACTCTAAACTAAGGTTAAGTTAGCAAGGAAGGAAACGTCCACGACGGGACGACTAAATAGAGCACGACGACTCCAATCCTAAGTTGCAAATGTTAACATGAAGTTGGTTGTTAGTGAGTTTGCCAAGACATCACATCTTGTGCCTACGTATTCTCAAGAGAAACTTGAGAAATCAGAGCGTCCGTAGTTCGTGGGAAAATCCACAAACAAACACATATATAAAAATCCACAAACACAGTATACGACAAAACACGGTGAAACAGATAAAAAAATACACGGCAAAACATCGTGTAACAGATTAAACAGACAAAAAGTCATGAAATGAAATCGGGTGACAAAGAAATATTTATCAAGTTAAACATAAATATTTAATAAGATTAATTTATAATTAATTAATCAGATTAAATAAAAATATTTAAACCAATTAATAACTAAACTAAATTTTGTAAACATTTTTTTAATGTTACAAATTTACTAATAAAAGACTAAAAATAAAATAGTAAAAAAGTTTTTTTTTTATTTTCAATATTTATCGGATTAGAAATTAAATAAAAAAATTAAAATGTATTTGATATTTTCAATAAAAATCATTAAAACAGTTTATTTACATTTTGTTAAAATATTTAACAAATGACTGAAGAAAATATTTTTCTTTGGTATTTTAAATACCATTAAAATTCTTTAAAAAAAACTAAGTTAATCATGGAACATATATATTTAAAACAAATAGCAGTATGAGAAACAATTAACATGAACATTATATTTACATTATATTACTGCATTCAGAAGCAAACACATTCAGTATGTAACACACGAACACATAACTGAAACAGGTGTGCGTCAATATTCAACAAACAAAATTTGCTCAAAGTTATGGACATCAACAGAAAACAACAAACAGAACGTAAATAAGATAAATCAAACTGAGATGCATACTGATATTGCAAAATCGTGACTGCCTTGACCGGTGTTAGTTCAGTGTTGCCGCAAAAATGTGTTGTTGCAAATAGAAAGTTTGACACAATGGAAATAAGTTGAAGGTTTCAACGATTTGAGGTTATGATGATGACAATGTTTACGACCCTGTAATGGAAATGTAACATCACTAGATTTACGAACTTGTAGTAGAACCTTGCAATGGAATTTGTCATGGGGCGGCAGCCGTGTGGAGATCCACGGTGGAAAGGAAATAGAGGATGTCGGCTGGGTCTGCAAGGGGTCGCGCGGTGTTATGGCGGTGATTCGTGAGAGGGGAGGTAAATGTTGGTTTACTGATGGAAAAGTGGTGAGATAAAAATGAAAGAAAGTGACGGGAGACTGAAGCAGCAAAAAAACAACTGAGGTTGTGAGGTGAAATAGATAAAATATGAAGGATGTATTAGTAATAATTCATATTTTATTATATTACTTTCTTAAGCCCATAAGTTTGTTAGAGGGTATTTTAGTATTTATCTTATTCTAGTAACCCTAGTTTTAGCTTATAAATAGGGTGACAATCATTGTAACCAAATATCATGTTTTGTAGCCGTCATTCTCTTTATTAGTAATATTTTCCTATTTCATCATTTATTCTATCTTTGCACCAACAAATTGGTATCTAGAGCTCCGGTTCAGATTCATTGGGAAACACGGGAAACACGAGTGAATGTGAGGTCTTGTGTGTTTGATTTTGTTTCTCAAATTCTTGTTGAATCTTGAACAAAATCTGATCAAAATTTTTTTTAATTCTGTGGGTTGGAAAACACTGTGTGAGAAAACTCTGAGTGTATTGTGCAAAGTAGAAGATGAACGGAAACGGAAACATGAACACCAAACTTCCAGTATTTGACGGTAAAAATTGGAATCGTTGGATGATCCAAATGCGTGTACTGTTTGGTGCTCAAGATGTTCTGGATCTTGTCACTGATGGTTATGTTCTGGTAGCAGCAGATGCGACTGATGAACAGAAAAACGCGCAGAAGGAAGTAAGGAAGAAGGATCAGAAAGCATTGTTCTTCATTCATCAATGTGTGGATGTAAACGTGTTTGAGAAGATTGCAGACTCTACAACAGCAAAGGCTGCATGGGACACTCTGGTGAGATGTTATGGTGGTGACGCATCAGTGAAGAAGGTGAAGCTTCAGTCCTTGAGAAAGCAATATGAGAATCTCAACATGAAGAATAATGAGAAAGTTTCTGAATACATCTCCAGAGTGATTCTGATCACTAATGAGATGAAGGCATGTGGAGAAACTCTTTCTGAAGAAACAATCATGGAGAAAGTGTTGAGATCCCTTACTCCTCAATTTGATTACATTGTGGTAGCAATAGAACATTCCAAAGATCTGAGCACAATGAGAATTGAAGAGCTGCAGAGCAGTCTAGAAGCGCAAGAGTTGCGTCTGACTGAGAGAAACTCTGAAAAGGAAGTAGAACAGCAGGCTCTGAAAGCAACTTCTGATAGGAGGTATCAGAAGTAGTCAGAAGCCAAGAGAAGATCTGATGGTGGTCAGAAGTCAGAAACCTCAACCTCTGATAGACAAAAGAATGCTCAGAAGGGAAAAGAGAAGTATGACAAGAAGAAGATCCAATGTTACTGTTGTAAGAAGTTTGGTCACTTTGCTAGAGATTGTTGGTCAAACAAGGAGAAGAAATCAGAAGAAGAAAATATAGCCAGAAGTTCTGATGATGAATCTGTGCTATTAATGGCCTCTGAATCTGATGATCTGACAGACTGGTGGTATATGGACACTGGCTGTTCAAATCATCTTACTGGAAACAAGAAATGGCTGGTTGACTTTGACTCTGAAAAGAGGACAAAGATCAGATGTGCTGATGACAAATATCTTAATGCAGAAGGTATGGGAAATGTCAGAGTGACTCTGAACAATGGGAAAATAGCATTGATTCAGAATGTGTGGTATGTACCTGGCATCAGAAGCAATCTGATGAGTGTGGGACAATTAATTGAGAAAGGTTTCTCAGTTACCATGAAGGACAATCTTCTGAAGCTGTATGACTGTAATCAGAAGTTGATTATGGAGTCAGAACAGGGAAGGAATAGAACATTCAAGGTGAATGTCAGAACTGCAGACTCAGAGTGTCTTAGTGCAACAAGTACTGAGAAGGAGAGTGAGCTGTGGCACAGAAGAATTGGTCATTTGAATTTCAGAAGCTTACAACATCTGAATTCAAAGAAATTGGTACATGGAATTCCTGCAATTAAGAAGCCTGAAAAGTCATGCAAAGTTTGCATGGAAGGAAAACAACCAAGATTTCCATTTGCATCAGAAGTTGCTCCAAGAGCAAAACATGCCTTGGGAGTTGTACACTCTGATGTGTGTGGTCCATTTCCAGTAGCATCAATTGGAGGGAATAAATACTTTGTGTTGTTTGTTGATGAATTCACAAGAATGACATGGGTATCCCTTATTAAATTTAAACATGAGGTGTTTGGTGAATTCAAGAAGTTCAGAATGAAGGCTGAGAATCAGAGTGGTCAGAAGTTGAAGATTCTTAGAACTGATGGTGGAGGTGAGTATAACTCCAAAGAGTTCCAGAAGTTCTGTGAGGAGAATGGAATTGAGCATGAGGTTACTGCTCCTTATACCCCTCAACACAATGGTCTTGCTGAAAGAAGAAACCGTACTTTGCTTGATATGGTAAGAAGCATGCTAAAGGAGAAGAAGCTTCCACAGAAGCTCTGGGGAGAAGCTGTTGCCACTGCAACGTATGTACTCAACAGATGTCCTACGAAGAAGTTTAAGGAAATAGTTCCTATGCAGAAGTGGACTGGAGACAAGCAAAGTGTTAGTCATCTGAAGGTGTTTGGTTCTGTTTGCTATAAACATGTTCCAGAAGCCAGAAGACAGAAGCTGGATGATAGAAGCAAAGTGATGATTCTGATAGGGTACCACAGTACAGGTGCATACAAGCTCTATTGTCCAGAAACCAATAAAATTGAATTCAGCAGAGATGTGATTGTGAAGGAATCAGAAGTTTGGAATTGGGATAAATCTCAATCTGATTCTGATGTTAGAACTTCTGAAGAAAGGTCAGAGTTAAGAATTTCTGAAGTTGAAGTAAACTCTGACGTTGATTCTGACTCTGATAGTGATTCTGACTCTGGAGAAGACTCAGAAGATGAAGGTGACTCTGATGATCCAGACTCTGATGGTAATCCAGATTCTGGTGGAAATTCAGACTCTGAAGATGGCCAAGGCTCTGGAGGAAGTCAAGTCTCTGAAGCTAGAAATTCTGAAGTTCAAGACTCTGGAAATATGCCAGATCCTGAAGTTGGTCAAAGCTCTGGAGAAAGTCAATCATCTGAAGCCCAAGACTCTGAACAAGTTCAGAGACCACAAAGAATCAGAAACGTCCCCAGAAGATTTGCAGAATTTGACATGCTGCAAGACACTGAAGTAGACTCTGAAGGAGAAGTTATCCAGTGTGCCATGTTAGTAGACTCTGAACCTATAAGTACAGAGGAGGCTCTTAAGCAAAAGCTCTGGCTGAAGGCCATGAAAGAAGAACTTGATGCTATAGAGAGAAACAAGACTTGGAAGCTGACAGAACTTCCAAAAGACAAGAAAGCCATCAGCGTCAGATGGGTTTTCAAGCAGAAGTTAAAGCCAGATGGTTCAATTGGCAAACATAAAGCAAGGTTGGTAGCCAGAGGATTTCTACAGAAACCTGGGCTGGATTATTCTGAAGTGTTTGCACCTGTAGCAAGATATGAAACAATCAGAATGGTGATTGCAATAGCTGCTAACAGGAATTGGCCTCTGATGCATTTAGATGTAAAATCTGCATTTCTGAATGGTCCATTAGAAGAAGAAGTTTACGTGTCACAACCTCCTGGATTTGTGAAAAAGAATCAGGAAGGGATGGTGTATAGATTATACAAAGCTCTATATGGATTGAAACAAGCGCCCAGAGCTTGGAATCAGAAGATTGATTCATTTTTCAAGAAGCAAGGCTTTCAGAAATGTGAGATGGAGTACGGTGTCTATGTTCAGCATACTTCTGAAGGCAATATGACTCTGGTATGTTTATATGTTGATGATATACTATTGACTGGAAGTTCTGAACAGGAGATAGCCAAGTTCAAGAAGGTTCTGATGAATGAATTTGAAATGACTGATCTAGGCAAAATGACATACTTTCTAGGGATGGAGTTCAGATACTCTGAGAAAGGTATCATTTTGCATCAGCTCAAGTATGAATTAGAACTTCTGAAGAGATTTGATCTGAAGAATTGTAAGATGGCTGTCACACCTTCTGATACAAATCAGAAACTGGATTCAGACTCTGAAGGAAAGGATGTGGATGCTACAACCTTCAAACAGTTGGTTGGTTCCCTGAGGTATCTGTGCAATACCAGACCTGATATTTGCTACTCAGTTGGGATGGTTAGTAGGTTCATGAGTAAACCTAAGTGGTCCCATTATCAAGCTGCTGTCAGGATTCTGAGGTATATCAAAGGAACTCTGAAGTATGGAGTGTTATTTCCCTCTGGAGGAAATAATGAGTCAGAACTTCTGAGTTATTCAGACTCTGATTGGTGTGGAGACAGAGTTGACAGAAGAAGTACATCTGGGTACTTGTTCAAATTTCTGGGAGGTTCCATTTCTTGGTGTTCCAAGAAGCAACCTGTTGTGGCGTTGTCAACCTGTGAAGCTGAATACATTGCAGGTGCTGTTACTGCATGCCAAGCTGTGTGGATTCTGAATCTGTTGCAGGATCTGAAGATTAAAGTAGACAAACCTCTGAAGTTGATGATTGACAACAAGTCTGCAATCAATCTTGCCAGAAACCCAGTGCTGCATGGGAGAAGCAAGCATATTGAGACCAAGTATCATTTTCTGAGACATCAAGTTCAGAGTGAAGTGTTAGAAGTTGTACACTGCAGCACTCAGAAGCAGTTGGCAGATGTTCTGACGAAAGCTATCAAGA
Organism: Lathyrus sativus; assembly: GCA_963859935.3. Classification (NCBI taxonomy): domain Eukaryota; kingdom Viridiplantae; phylum Streptophyta; class Magnoliopsida; order Fabales; family Fabaceae; genus Lathyrus; species Lathyrus sativus. The sequence continues at coordinate 273,184,662 of OZ012740.1, read as the reverse complement.
CTGATCAATTTCTCAGATTAAGGGATGGAATTGGTGTTACAAGTTTTGATGGAATATGAATTAAGGGATGGTATTAGTAATAATTCATATTTTATTATATTACTTTCTTAAGCCCATAAGTTTGTTAGAGGGTATTTTAGTATTTATCTTATTCTAGTAACCCTAGTTTTAGCTTATAAATAGGGTGACAATCATTGTAACCAAATATCATGTTTTGTAGCCGTCATTCTCTTTATTAGTAATATTTTCCTATTTCATCATTTATTCTATCTTTGCACCAACAGGATGTATTAAGGTCGGTTTGAGAGTTTTTGTGAGTGAGATAAGCTTACAAAAATAGAAGGAAGGAATATGTATGGTTGAAGTATAGAGGGAGAAAATGAGGTGCTGTAAAAGTATAAGGAGGAAGAGGTTTATGCTAGTGTTTTTCTAGATGAAAAAATAAATAAAAAGTGACGCTTCCCCCTCCCAAAGATAGGTCCGTGTGTGGTTATGAGGAAAATATCTGTTAACCTCATGCATGCTATGTCATTAACACTAAAAAGAAGTTCAAACCAAACTGACCCAAAAAAATTAAGAATTAATTTTTACTAAAAATATATTAAAATATTATTAACATGAAAAGTAAATAAATAAAATTAAAATAAATAAAATAAAATAAATAATTATTAGTGATTTAAAAGGGAAGTAAATTAAAAACAAACGGGATTTCTAATAAATAAAATTCCTAAATTAAAAATAAGCAAAAAGTTCTACAAACTCTAAAATACTAAATGTAAAGAAACCATTTGAAAAATTGAATAAATAAAATTAAATAAGAAAATCTACGGGACACATCAGACAAACATCAAGATAAAATTAGATGACAAAAATAGCGGAAAGAAAACATGATCATGTCTAATGAACTACACAACTGTAAATACGAAGGCGGCTGGCTTAGAATGATATAAAAGATTAAAGAAACTAAGGGTAAAATTTGGGGTATGACAGTTGCCCCTATTTAAATATCGTTATCGGATGATATGAATAATGAAAATCCTAATGAAATCATGGTGAAAGGTATTTAAATACAGATAACCAGAAATTTTGCCCTTAGATGCCATGACATGTTATGCTATGGACAAAAGAGAACTATGCAATATTGACATGCCATGAAATCTAGTATGATGAAAATGATGAGATGTTAAAATGCAGACAAACACGACAGCAAAACGGGACAGAGGTGACACAATGGGTAACCACTCACTGGGGAGAGGCAACAACACCAGGGAAGCAACGGTCATTAACCATGAACATAATTGTTTGGAAAAGCATCACAAAATTCAGAAGATCATTGAATGAGGTGGGGAAAAATCTAGGAAAACAGCAGACATCAAAGACATTCAGAAGAACATCGAATAAACTCCGGGACACATCCAGAAAAACATTGGATGGAGAATGGAAACATGCCTGAAATTAATCAATGATCGTTTACCAAAGTCATAAACAACTTGAAGACATCTAGAAGAGCATTAGATGAAGACAAAAAATTTGAAGATACATCCGAAACATTTAGAAGAGCATTAAATGTAGGAGAAAAGGTTTTAAGACATATCTGGAAGAACATTAGATAAACAACAAAGGAGTTCTGAAAGAACATCAGAACATAAATACATACCCCGAAAAGCATCAGATAAGTACTAAGGAGTTTCTGGAAAAATATCAGAAACAAAAGTCATATCCAGAAAACCATCAGATATACACAAAGGGTGTAACACCCATTTTAATTATTTAGTCATTTTATTATTATTTTAATTATTATATGTTGGTGTGCTCTTTGGTGGGGATTGTGTTTGATGATGATTGGTGGGTGTCCCTGATATGGGAGGATTATTGGTGGTGTTTTGGTGTGGATATAATAATATAATAAATAGTAGTAATATGGTGGTCTTATTATTATTATTTTATTATTATTATTATTAGTAGTAGTAATATTATTAATATGAAGAATATAATATTATTATTAATATGGTTATTATATTATTATGATTATTGGTGAGATAATAATATTGTTATTATTATTATGGTTACTATTATTAATATTTAGTAATATTATATGTTATTATTATTATTAGTTGGGATTAGAAATTAAAAAGGAAATAGGAGGTGAGGGGTTATTAGGGAGTTAAAAAGAGGGAAGTGAGAAGACACGATAGAACGGGAGAAAAGGGAATTGGGAGAAGAGCGAAGAACGGAGGAGAAGAGAGAAGGTCAAGGCTATCCAATCTTGGGGGGACTCTTCACCGATCAGAACAATTATCCAGGTAAGGGGGGAGAAACTGATTGGGATTGGTATAATGCATGAAATTGGGTAGAGGGGATTCCTTAATCCAGTAGGAATTTGATGATTATGATTGATATATGATATTATGTCTGTGTTTATGAATGTTGTTGTGATTGAAGAGTTTTGTGCATACATTTTATGATGATTGTGGAATTCTGTATAATTCCTGTAATATTAGTGATGAACACGAATTTATGACATTATGCCTGTTGCTGTTGTTGTTGATGGTGATGAAATTCGTACATTGTTACGATGTTGGTGAGTTCCTGTATAACCTATGTGGTTTGGATAATGACCATGAGTATTGGTGAGATTTTGTGTAACCTCTGTGGCTTGGGGAATGACCATGATATATGTTCTGAGATATAGTTTAAGGAACAATTGATTAGAGTAGAGTGTGATGATTGTTGCTGATACTGATAGAGTGATGTATTTGCTGTTATGAGATTGGTGAAATCCGATATAATTTCCGTAGTAATAGCGATGAGTATGAAATAGGTTCCGAGAGGAAATTAAGGAGCATATGGGTTCTGAGTAACTATGTAGAGTTGGTGATGGATATAATTATAGGTTCTGAGAGGAGAAATTATGGAACAATTGACTAGTGTAGCGTATAAGAATTGTAGTATCGAGAGGACAAGAGATAGAAGTGGAGAAATAGGCTTGAATTTGAGCAAGATAATAGTTCCGGGCAGTAAGGGTGGGTTTTCGTATGATCATGGGGATTGTGTGATAGTGTGTGATGGGTAGGATCACATTTAGGATAGAAACCCCTAAATTCCATGGATTTGAAAAGTATGGTTATATAATATATGATGATATGATCTTTAAAAATATGTTGTTGGCTGTTATAATTGTCATATTATGGTAGGATTTCGAATTCTGAAACCGGGGCTTTTTACGAAATTGAAATCGGAGGTCCGGAAGGCCTCCAACAGTGGAAAACACAGAATTTTCTGCATTCTGCGTTGTTTGCGTCGACTCAAACGCTGCAGCGGTCGACGCATACTGTATGCGTTTTTCTAAATTTCCTGTTTTGACGATTTTGGCCATAACTTTTGATCCGTAAGTCGGATTTAGTCCCCGTTCGAAGCGTTGGAAAGTTCTTGAATAGATCTATAACATGGTATAAATAATATAGTTATTTGCCAAATATTTTTATGTCCAATATTTTTGGGGAGTCATTGTTTAATTAAATAGTAACTAAACCATGGATCGATTGAAATGATTTATTGATTATTTACTTGAGTTTAATTGTTATGCACTTAGTGTGCTTGTGTTTATTTGTGGTGTAATATATATAATGTGTGGTGATGTGATCAGGAGGATCGTGTGCACTTAGTGTGCTTGAGTTTGTTTGTCGTGCATTGTTGTCGTGCATTGGTGTCGTACATATCATGGCGTTTGGTGGGATGAATCATTGCTCAGGAGGAGTGTATGTGATTTATCCGTACTCCTTTGTGGAGAATGGTGGGGATAAATCATATCTCAGTAGGAGCGTAAGTGATCTGTCGGGGATAGATCATTTATTAGTAGGAGCGTAAGTGATTTGTCGGGGATAGATCATATCTCAGTAGGAGCGTAAGTGATCTATCCAGGGTTCGATTGAATGAACCAATGAGTCGGTACCGCATGCTTGGTGTTGAGTTGCATATTTGCATTATAATATGTTATATTGTAATTTGAACAGTAGGTTCGATGATTGGTGTTGTGGGGTGAATATTGGTGTGTTTTACTACCTTATTTTCATGTATTAAATTACCAATATATTTTAATCATGTTTTCTCACCCCTTTGTTGTTGTTGTGGTCTGTGCTTCTTCGGAAGTACAGATAATCCAGGTACTTAGCTAGCTTGGATTATGGTGTACCAGTCGAGTCTAGGATGCTCTGATACGTAGCACGGGACTTGGGTGTTTTGTTATTGTCTGTTGAACTTATATTTTATTTTCCTGTGAACGTATCAAAATTTTGTTGGATTTTACTATTTTGTTATTTTCCGCTGTATTTTGGAGAAAATCTTTTTATAAGGAAATGTTGGTTTTGCTATGTGATATCCCACTTGGAAAGAAATACTCTAATGTATATTTATAATGTTTATCATTTTAATTGTTTTGGGAAGTGGGGTGTTACAAAGGGGGCTCTGGAAAAATATCAGAACAAAAAAAGTACATATCCTAAAGAGCATCAGATAGGTACAAAGGAGTTTATGGAAAAACATCATAAACAAAAGTCATATCCGGAAAAGCATCAGATAGACACAAAGGAAATGAGATTTTGGAAAAGCATCAGAATCACAAAGGACTATCTAGAAAAACATCAAATAAGTTCTGAAAGAACATCAGAACTAAGACTCAATCTGGAAAAACATCAGAAAGTCCGGAAAAACCTCAGATAGATTCTGGAAAAACATCAGAATCAAAGGAAATATCTGGAAAAATATCAAATAAGTTCTGAAAGAACATCAGAACAAATACCCAATCTAGAAAACATCAGAGAGAGAAATAAATCCGGAAAAACCTCGGATAGATTTTGAAAAAACATCAGAATCAAAGGGAGTATCTGGAAAAACATCATATAAGTTTTGGAAGAACATCAGAACAAAGACTTAATCTGGAAAAACATCAGAGAGAGAGAGAAAAGATGAGACATCCAAGAATGGAATTGGATAAAAAGATACAAAACATCTAATAATGGCTTTGAATAAAGGTATAATCACAATATCTGATAGTGGTATCAGATGTAAGAGGAACAGACACATTCAGAAAAACAATCGGATAAGAAATGTCAAATCTTTAAGAACATCAGATAGACACGACAAAATCTGTTTGGTAGGTGCCAAGTGAGTTGGACTTTGACCACAAGGTAAGACGTGGATAACAACATGACCTATGGAGAAATGAAAATGAGGATGAAACACTCTTGATATGCATATGTATATGAATTATTGTAACAGCCCAATTTTGATTAACTAATTAATTTATTTATTGGCATTATTTTAATTATGGGATAGTGTGGTAATATGTTAAGTTTACATATTATGCTATTTTATCATTTGGGGAGTTTTGGAAAATTAAGTTGGAAATATTTTGGATATTCTTAATTAATGGTTAAGTGGATGAATTATGGGAAATAATTGGAAAATATATATTATGGAGGAAATAGAATGGAAAGAAATATAAAAGAACAGAAATAGAAAGAAAAGAGAGAAGAGTTGGTAAGGAAAAGAAAAGGGAAGAAAAAGAGAAAGAAGGAAAAGGAGGAGAAAAGAGAAGAAGAAGAAGAAAAGTGTGGAAATCATCAAGAGCAACTCAAAGCTTCGATTTAATCAGGTAAGGGTGTGAAATCTTACTCTCTTAATCAATGTGTATGATTATGTATGTGTGTGTTTGGATTTGTTGGGGGTTTCCTACATTTTTCCATTTTAGGTCGGAAGTGGATGTAATCGGTAGAAACTGAGTTTTATCGGTTAGAATTTGGAATAGACGGTGTAGTATAGTCGGGTGATGAGTGGGTTGTGCTACTGGAACAGATTTGGATTAAATTGGTTGGTTTTGCGAGATTTGGGCTTTTGAACAGCCATGGAAGTTCTGATCTCGCAGATTCACCAGGCGAATGGCAGCGAGGCTTCGCCCAGCGAACGGTAGCGAATCAAGTTAGAACCAAACACCCTGTCTTCGTTGGCAAGTTCGCCAGGCGAATGAGTGTGGCGAAGGTTTTCCAGGCGAGTATGCTAGCGAGTGCTAGCGAGTAATTCCAAAATAAATCCCAGTGGTCTTCGCTGGCAAGTTCTCCAGGCGAACGGGTAGCGAAGGTTCGCCAGGGGCTTCGCCAGGCGAAGGTTAGCGAACACAGTAGCATGTTTTCTTTTCTTGTGCTTTCCATTCGTGGATTGATTGTGTGGTTTGGTTGCGATCATTCCTTGTCTGAGATGACTAATTATATGTTGTTATGTGTGTTGTGGGTAGCCGTATGGCGTGAATCCTAGATTATGATTTGATGGTGAATATGTGGCCTTTTGGCATATGTGACGCATTGTTTAAATTGATTAAAAATGCATGATGGATGTGGTTGAGTTTATTGTCGTTTGGCACGATATTTGCAAGTGCATATTGCTCATATGTGATGTATGATGATTGTAAATGTGAACCATGTTTAAATATTGTGAGTGCATAATGAATATATGTGATTAACGTGATGAATGCATGAGTATGTTTGTAAACATGTGTGCATTTCAAGAGTGTCATGAGTCATGTTGCATGTGAAGCATCATGGTATGCATTCTTGTGTTGATTGATTCCTCGGAGAATCTGCAGAACCTCGTGTGCCCTTGTGGGGTGTGAGCGATGGTTATTTATTAATTCCTCGGAGAATCTGCAGAACCTCGTGTGCCCTTGTGGGGTGTGAGCGATGGTTATTTATTGATCCCTCGGAGGATTTGCAGAACCTCGTATGTTGCGATGGTTATATTGATTCCTCGGAGAATCTGCAGAACCTCGTGTGCCCTTGTGGGGTGTGAGCGATGGTTATTTTTGGTTCTTCAATTGAACCTGCTGAAATGAGTCGGTACCGCATTTGCATCTGTATAGAGTCGTGTGTCGGTCTCTATGAGTTGGATGTTGTCATCTTCATATGATGCATTGGTGAAATAAACATGAATGTAGATGTTTATGTGAATTAGCAATGGAATAAACATGTTGTGTGTGTTTATTGAGTTAATGTGTATGTTTATATGAATTAATGCGAATTGCGGTAATAGCATGAGTGAGTATGCTTGGAGATACGTATATATATGTATGTGAATATATGTATATATGTGGGTTTACATGGATTGATGTAAACATTGGTGAATGCATATTGTATATGCTTGATGTTCTATTTATATATATAGATACTTATATAGATACATTGCAATGTATGGAATGATTGAGATGTATAGAATGATTGTAAATGCTTATGTGAAAATGATGTGAATTATAGAAGTATGATTGTATATGCTTATATGATTTGCGGTAAATGAAACATAATGTATATGTGATTGTTAGGAGAAGTGTGCATATGTATATATACGATATGTTGATGTGGGAGTGGTGAGTGTGTGAATTGATTGAGAAATGTGGCATATATGTATTTTATGATTGTTTATATACATAATTATATGCATTATTATTATGGTAATATTTCTCACCCTTCTGTTGTTTTATGATGCTCTATGAGGCATTGCAGAATAGGATTGCTTGAGGTTTCTTTTGGAGTATAACTCCTTTTCTCTTGAGTTGGTCGCTATGATATGTAACATCGGGTAGCTAGGCTTGTAGAGTATCTTTGTGATACATTATATATGTAATAGTTGATGATGTTTGGTAAACTGTGATTGATGTTATGAACAACCTAATGACGTGTACTTGTATTTTATCATGTCTTAAGTAATTCAATGTTTTAGTCTTCCGCTTTAACAGAAAACATGAATATGCTTATTTTAAGAACCATGCGTTTATTCTTTTTAGTTGAGATTTACCCCTTTTGAATTATTTCTTTATAAACATTAATATTCATGTGGTCGTTTCATGAGTAATGTGACGCACTTCTTTTATACCATGAAATAAATATACTCTGGTGGAATTTTTAATTCGTGCCTAAATGATTTAATTGTGTTATTTGGGGGTATAGAAAGGGGGTGTTACAATTATGCTATGATATATGATCAAATACAAATGCAGATGTCGACGACAAGGATCGACTCTTTCGGCGAGATGACAAAATTGAAGACTGATTCCTCAACATAGAGATCATTGCCATTCTACCTGGGGACTAAATATGCTACTGCTGGACACATCTCTGCCACAATGGTAAACTGTGTCAAGTTGATAATCCTTGGAGGAAGGGTTGAGAGTTGTTTGGGGATTCTTTAAGTAAACTTCCCCAGATTAGCTGACTGTTATAAATGAAATGATAATTACTTCAGCTTGTCTGATTCTGTAGATGACTGTGTCACTGTGTGCTTAGAAAGTTGCCTCAGTCTGAGTCTTGAAAGATCTTCTGGATAAAATAATTCCAAGGAAGACTTGTCCCTGAGCAACAGACCTCGAACTGATTCTCAACAGCATGTGGAAGGACTTTACCCCTGATAGGATCACTTGACCAAGTTTCTCAATTGTTTGAAAATTCCTTGAGAGGGAAGCCAGTTTGCAAACAAAAGTGTTCATACAAACATGGTAATGAAAGGTTCATGCAACTTTTGAAATCAAAATTATTTTTGAAAGATACAAAGTATAAGAGTTACATGTTAGAACGCAGCGGTTCAAAACACTCAAAGTGGTAAAGCAGAGGTGTAATACCAAAATAATTGATTTGAAAAAAATCTTTTGGAGTCAGTTTACGCAACCTTGCTGTAGTATGCTTTCAAAATAACCTTGCTTTAGTTAGGTCTTTTGAGGGTTGTAACATGGCATGGTTCATGGTTTATGAAATAAAGGTTAAAGGCTCAAAGTTTATTTGTACCCACCCAATCTACATGATTATCTTCAGTCCTATGCTCAATTAACTCATATTATTCGCTCAGGTTCCCAGAGGTTAGGAATTGCACTGATAATAGTAAAGATGGTTCAGAAGTCAACAAAATTTTTGAAAAGGCAGTCACTACTTCTTTACAACATTTGGTTATTTTGACATTGAGGATTTACAGGGTGAATGGTTTTAAAGATCTCCTCTTTTATTATCCCTAACTTTTGCTTGAACTGTTTCTTGTGAAGATTACAGTCAGCGGGATGCCCCAGTTTTGCCTAAGTCTCCTTCATAGGTTTTGACTTAGCGGGCTTTTATTATATTTTTTTTATAAAATAAAGTGACTGCTTGACTTTAATGATTACGGAGAACCATCATCGGCTTTTTGATTGGAAAACATCTTCGACACTTACTTGCTGTGTGCGAAGGAAAACTTATGAATGCAACCTTTATATGAAAGATGCATTGCAGGAAAGCACAACCAAGTTAACTGAGAGCTACCCATCCTAAGGTTAAGATTGCGGTTTTTTTTGTAAAGAAAGAAACTCCAACTTCTAGGCTCGAAGGGGAATAACTTCCTTATTTCTCCAGTGTTTGGAGAATTGAAACAATGCCTTACATCGTCATCAAAGTTTGATTGAAAGCATACCAACAACAGTTATGGATAATACGTTTTCATCATCCTCCCTCAAATATTTGCATACTCAAAAGTTTGGAAAAGAAATAAATATTTGAAAGATAAAGCATAAAAGTGAAAATAATATACAAAATGAATTGAAATCAAAAGTCGCAAGGCTCATTTCATTGACATGAAAGTACAAACACTAATTAAAAGAAAACAGCTTAAACAAAATGGAGGAAAGTACAAACAACGAGAAACAAAAGGCCTAGTGACTAAATCAGTACAAAGATAAGTTGTCCTGTCTGAAACACTAGCGTTTAAGAAGATAGTCTGTTGAAGTCGGACTGAAGCTTCACTTTTGATGTGCTGGCAAGGGATTGTTCTGGACATTTGGATGACTATCCTTAAAATCAAGGATTCCAGTTCTAACCAACTCACGCACTCTAGCTTTCAGTGCATAACAATGCTCTAAGTCGTGGCCTGTAACGCCCTCATAAAATGCACAACGAAGATCAGCTCTAAATCCAGTTGGAAAAGGATTATAAGGAGGTTGTATAGTCCTTGTAGTAATCAACCCTTGTTGAACCAGGTCAGGATAAAGTTCTGTATATGTCATGGGAATAGGATCAAAATGATTCCTATTTCGATACTGGTTCTGTCCAACAGCTAGACGTTGAGGAATCTGAACTGGTCGTGGAGCAACAACAGTAGCAACATACTGAGGTCTAGGACGAGGCCTTCTCACTTTAGTCATGACAATATTTGTCTGATTTTCTCTCTTCTTATGGAAGGTCCCAAAGGATTTCTTTGCACCAATGGAAGATTCAGTGGCTTTGGATGCTTTACCATTTTCCAGTCCTTCTTCTAACCTTTGGCCAATAGTCACCAGATCTGTAAAGCTTGAAGAGACACTTCCAATCATCTTTTCCCAATACAAAAGGGACAGAGTATCCACGAACATTCCAGTCAGCTCCTTCTCCACTAGAGGGGGTTCAACTTGGGAAGCTAACTCTCTCCAACGTTGAGCATATTCATTGAACGACTCTCTCATTCTGAGACATATTCTGAAGTTGACGACGATTAGGAGCCATGTCAATACTGTATTTGTATTGCTTCATGAAATCATTGGCGAGATCTTGGAAGCAGTGGACACTGTTCTGTTCTAAGTTCATATACCACTTGAGAGAGGCGCCATTCAAACTATCTTGAAAGCAGTGGATGAGCAACTTCTGATTGTTGGTATAAGCATCCATCCTTCAGAAGTACATGAACAGATGAGCTCTTGGGCAAGAGTGACCCTTGCACTTTATGAACTTGGGAGTTTTGAACTTAGCAGGCATAATAAGGTCGGAAACTAAGCACATGTTGGCTGCATCCACATTGAAGAAATCAGTATCCTCAACGGCTTTGAGTCTCTTATCTATGATTTGAAACTATTAACGAAAAAATTCAAGCTTAACAAAATCTTCATGGTCTTTACCTTGAACACTGGCAACATTGTACTCATAGAGAGGGTTCTCAAAGGGAGCTCGGGCAGTCTGGGTAACAGTGTGGACCACGGGTCTAGGTTCAACAAAAACTGGCACTTGAAAAACTGGTCTGACAGTCTGACCAATCATAGCAATAGACGCAAGAGGTGGAGAGTAGTTGGGAGGTAAACCAAACTCTGGCCATGTAGAGGGTGACATTTGAACAGGAGGAGGATCAGCGTTTGAAACTTCCTGAGTGAAGGTCTTCTGAGGTGGCTCTCCTCTGGCAATCAGTATTTCAAGCATCTCGGTGAGCTTGGTCATGCCTGATTTTAAGTCATCGATCTCCATTCGTATTTCTGCATTATATACCTCTTGGTCTGACATCTTGCATCTATAGTTAGCTCTAGTCCGATATTGGTGTCGAAGAATCAGCTTGACGACTCAGAGATACATTGGAAGATAGAAACAACTGGACATGAGTCACCGGACAAACAGAGGTATGCAATGAACCATGTAAAGATACAAATGCAATGCAATGCAATGCGATGCAAGACAGAATGCAAAGCATACATAACATAATCAAAGGTTCAAGATCAAAACATATGGTCTGGGTGAAGAACCAACCACGGGGTGTGTACTATGGGTAAAGCACCTGCACAACGGGTTCTAACAAAGTTCCCAAAGTCATCAACCCATCTTTCGGATATTATCGACACATCAACTACTTGGAAATCAATAATATTCTCAAGAGAGTCTCATTTGAGTGCAGTATTGCGTATCAACTACTTCAGGACTACTCCCTCAAAGTCATCGTACTACGTCCTAAAAGGCCAAGTGGGGGTAAAAGATAACTAAAGGTCCTCAGTATCATAGGCTCCTAGGTCGAAAGTAGTAATGTTTTCACGAATACTCGTTCAACAAAACTACTCTCGAGAGGGCTTCCACTGAGCGGTGGTTTCTCAAGTCAGCTTGGTCGGGAATCAACTTCATATAAGCCTTCTTGAATATACCACATTCCTATCATAGGTCCACTCAAGTCCGGGTATGGGACTTATCCTCATCACTCAAGGTTACATCCCTGCATACAGAAAAACCCAGGCACAAATAAATATATGTACAGATATATACAAATATACAAGCAAGCAAACATATAGCAAACATAAATCTAAACAAGGTGGGCTTAACCCTCTTAGGTGATGTCCTCAATGAAGTCGCCATTTCTGTTGCGGTGAGAATTAGATATCAAGCTATTGGATTTAACTTGAATCACAAATCATGAAGTTCACCATCGAGCTTTGATTTATCCAAAGAAAAGGGTAAAGGTCGAAGAAAACCCTAAGTGTGCTATGTAGCAACATAGCTGAGAGATCTAAGGTTCGGGGGTTGGTTATACTTAGGGAAGGTGTTAGCATCCTAAGTATCTGTAGTACTCTATAGGGACCTCTTGTTAGTATTTATGTCATGCTAAAGTTGCTTGCTAAGGTAATGATCTAAAGTATATACAAAATATGTACAAAGTATGCTCGCCAAGACATCGCATCTTGTGCCTACGTATCCTGGCGGGAATGGAATCAGAGCAACTGTAGTTCCCCTTAATAAGGGTGAGGAACTCTTGACTGTGGTCAAGGTTCCAAAGGGAAAGTAAATGTCTGCAGTGAGACACCTACATAAAGTGCGGAGACTCTAAAGTAAGGTTAAGTTAGCAAGGAAGGGAACGTCCACGACGAGATGACTAAATAGAGCACGACGACTCCAATCCTAAGTTGCAAATGTTAACATGAAGTTTATTGTTAGTGAGCTTGCCAAGACATCACATCTTGTACCTACGTATTCTAAAGAGGAACTTGAGAAATCAGAGAGTCTGTAGTTCGTGGGAAAATCCACAAACAAACATATATAAAAAATCCACAAACACAGTATACGACAAAGCACAGTGAAACAGATAAAAAAAATACACGACAAACATCATATAACAGATTAAACAGACAATCATGAAATGAAATCGGGTGACAAAGAATTATTAATCAAGTTAAATATAAATATTTAATAAGATTAATTTATAATTTAATTAATCAAATTAAATAAAAATATTTAAACCAATTAATAACTAAACTATTTTTTTAATACATTTTTTAGTGTTACAAATTAACTAATAAAAGACTAGAAATAAAATAGTAAAAAAGTTTTTTTTTGATATTTTCAATTAATCGGATTAGATATTAAAAAAAAAAAACTAAAATGTATTTGGTATTTTCAATAAAAATCATTAAAACAGTTTATTTACATTTTTTTAAAAATATTTAACAAATGACTGAAGAAAATATTTTTCTTTGGTATTTTAAATACCATTCAAATTCTTAAAAATAAACTAAGTTAATCATGGAACATATATATTAAAACAAATAGCAGTATGAGAAACAATTAACATGAATATTATATTTACATTATATTACTGCATTCAGAAACAAACACATCCAGTATGTAACACACGAACACATAACTGAAACAGGTGTGCGTCAATATTCAACAAACAAAATTTGCTCAAAGTTATGGACATCAACAGAAAACAACAAACAGGACGTAAATAAGATAAATCAAACTGAGATGCATACTGATATTGCGAAATCGTGACTGCCTTAACCGGTGTTAGTTCAGTGTTGCCGCAAAAATGTGTTGTTGCAAACAGAAAGTTTGACACAATGGAAATAAGTTGAAGGTTTCAACGATTTGAGGTTATGATGATGACGACGTTTACGACCCTGTAATGGAAATGTAACGTCACTAGATTTTGCAATGGAATTTGTCATAGGGCGGCAGCCGTGCGGAGATCCACGGTGGAAAGGAAATAAAGGATGTCGGATGGGTCTGCAAGGGGTCGCGCGGTGTTATGGCGGTGATTCGTGAGAGGGGAGGTGAATGTTGGTTTATTGAAAATGTCAAACGATGAACTCTAACATTGGAATACCTAAACATTTAACAACTGCATGCATTATCATATATTCTTTCATTTCTATCTATCTTCCAACAAATACGAAATTATAATGGGGTTTAAAGTATATCATGTTAACTAATAAAATGTCAAACGATGAACTCTAACATTGGAATACCTAAACATTTAACAACTGCATGCATAGAATCCTAACATCCAATACATATAACATTTCAAATCCTAAAAACTCATCTAACAGTTATGAGACAAAATCCTAAACCTGATTACTAACCATTGTTAACAATGGCATGTAAACTTCTTTCCTTTGACTTCGCCCAAGATTTCGCCTTCTCTGCTTCGCTTTCGATCGCCTTAGTTCCTTTTTCACTTCTCTTTTCTGCTAGGGTGTTCGTTTACAAGTGAAATGAGACATTACCTTTGCATCTCACTATTTTATTATAATGTTTAATCCACATCAGCGCCAGGTGTATGCCAAATGTTTCCTTTTTTTACTCGACTAACAGACATAACAAAGGTGACTAATGTGGCGCGATTTGAAGAGATAAGGGATGAAACCATTATTTTTTAAAGTTAGAAGACCAAAATAGACCCCAAGATATCGATGAAGGAACAAAAAAAGATATTTAACATTACTATTAGGGTTTAATTGTTATGCACTGACAATACAAAATTATTTTACGATGTCATCCAATAGGAATATATCATTCTGCCATGTCATATAATTATTTTAAAATTTTCAGTATGACTTGGCGGGATGCACGGTCGTCATTGATTGACAGTGTAAAAAAATATTTACATTGTCAGTGCATCATCACTCTTTTTTTTCTTCTTATTATTATTATTGAAAAAATGGTGATGCACTGACAGTGTAAATTACACTGTCAACCAATGATAACATGCATTTCGTCAAGTCAGACTTAAAATTTTAAAATAATTATATGATATTGTAAAATGATATATTCCTATTAGATGACAGTGTAAATTTTTTTACACTATCAGTTAAGGCTGACAATGAACCAAACCAACTCGAAGATAGTTCGGAATTCGACTCGACAATTAAATCGTTGAACTAGGTTCATGAACCAAATGAGTTGAGTATGAGCGAAAAATTAAGTTCGTTAACTAAATGAGCTGAACTTGAACTATACATAGTTCGACTCGTTAGGTTCATGAGTCAACTCGATTACATATGAAAAGAATTATACTGTCTTTAAGATTAGGTTTAAATATTTACTTCAAATCTTAGACAAATTTAATCTTCAATTTACTAGTTTTTGAATTAGACTCTCAAATGTATCTCTTGATAGTTGTATAGGTTTTGAATTAGTAGATTTCAAAGGTAAAGTTAAATTTCAATATGATAACTTTTATTTTATTTTAATATTTTATTTAAAAAATATATATTTATTTAAAATGTCAAATATACTAAAAAATATATATATTTAAAAAAATAGTTTTTAAATTCGTGAACCATGTGAGCTGAACCTAATGAGATGAACCTAACGAGTCGAACCGAACTGTTCGAGAACTTATAACGAGTCGAGTTTGAGCTTAAAAAAAAGTTTGTGTCGAATTCGAACTCGAACTCGAATTCGAACAATTCTTAACGAGTCGAGCCGAGCTGAGGTGAGTTCGACTCGACTCGACTCATTTCCAGCCCTACTATCAGTGCATCACCATTAAGCCCTACTACTACTATTATTATTATTATTATTATTATTATTATTATTATTATTATTATTATTAGTATTATTATTATTATTATTATTATTATTACTATTATTATTATTATCATTATTATTATCATTATTATTATTATTATTATTATTATTATCATTATCATTATTATTATTATTATTATTATTATTATTATTATTATTATACTGGTCTGGGCCCAGCCTCGCGGTCCAATCCAATAACGCACAAGGCCCATTAAGTGGGATAGCCTGACCGGGCACACACCCCCCTAGGACGGGCAGGATACGCTCCCCTCTGAGCGGGATGGCACGTCCCGAAGCGTCCTCGGCGCCCCCTTTTGGCCGAACGGAACGCCCCCAGGCCATCGGACAAGACCACATGGCTCTTTCGCATCCTCGCGTGCTCCCCTCCGCGGGGAGAACAACGCGCCTCCGGGGAACCTCCCGAGCTCCCCTCCGCGGGGAGAACAACGCTCTCCAGGGAACCCCGCGAGCTCCCCTCCGCGGGGAGAACAACGTGCCCGGTGCGCGTTCTCCACGTGCTCCCCTCCGCGGGGACACGTCATCAACCAACCGCCCACCTCCGAAAGAGTAGGTCAAACCCACTTTCCGGAGATCAAGGAGCAGTTGGACTAGGGCGAAGACCACGTCCTGGTCTTCACTACGCCACGTAAGCCCTAGCAGTCACCTGGATTGGGCCTAGCAATCCAGCCCAACGCAAGTGACCGTTGGCCCAGCGCTGGGGTCTCTCTATAAATACCCTCTTCCTCAAGAGGGTCAGGTAATTCACTTCTTACCCACTTTCTGTACTTTGCTCTCACTCTGCCCAAATTCTTACTTTGGCATCAAAGTGTCTTGCAGGTACACCCCCTTTCTCCTCCTCATCACCGGCGAACAGGTAGCAGTCCAATAGAGTGTGGTCAGCCCGTGATCCCCTTCTGATCAGGTCAGATCAGTGGCGCCGTCTGCGGGAACAGAAACTTCCCCGTTACTCCGAGTAGAAAACCAAAGTTTCACCAACACTCCACGATCATGGCTAGCCCACACCGCGACGACACTCCGCACGACTTTGTGCTCAACGTTGCCACCAACGGGAACAAGCAGATGGAAACGTCGCGTCCGACGGAGACTGACGAGAGAGACGGCCAAACTGCCTCACCGTCATCTGCAGAGCGGCTCCCTCAGGCCGACCGCTGACCCCCGAGCCCAGCAGCATTCCAACCTGTTCCCATCCCAGCAGGAGCAGACCCAACGGTGGCCGCCCTCTTTACGGCCATCAACCAGTCGAACCAGCTGCTGTTCCAGCAGAACGCAAGGATTGGAGCATTGGAACGCGTCGGCCCTCCGAGATCCCCCCCGCGGGAAGACCAGAACGGAGGCTCGAGGAGTCCCTCACCTCGACCCAGAAATCACCGACCGCGGCTGGAGAGACACCGCACGCAGGTGGTTCGAGAACGCACCAGGTCCCCAGCAAGACAAATACGCGAGAGGCGCCAGAACACTACAGCGATCCCGGCCAGGGATCCTCGCGGCGAAAACCCAGGCAGGAGGTCGAGAACCCGAAACCAGGGACCTATTCTGAACGGCTCATCTCCCCATCAGTCCCCGGCTCCCAGCGACGAGGACGATTATCACACCCCGTTGTCCCGAGAAATCATGGCTGCCCCCATCCCCCACGGGATAGAGAAGCCCCTGACGCTATCGACGTACGACGGCACATCCGACCCGGACGATCACCTAGAGGACATCGAAGCCATGCTCGACTACCGAAACGTCCGGGAAGCTATCAAGTGCAGGCTATTCCCGACGAACCTGAGGAAAGGCGCCATGACCTGGTACAAAAGTTTGGAGCCCGAATCAGTCACGTCGTGGAGAGTCCTGAAGGACCTGTTCTCCAAACACTTTACGGCGTCCCGACGCCACCCGAAGACGGAAGCCGTCCTCGGGGCGATAATCCAAGGCCCCGATGAACCTCTTTGAAAGTACATCGAGAGATTCACCCAAGAAGCAGTGCAAGTAACAACGTCAGACGAGATGAAGCGCTACCTAATGGAGCAGGGTCTACGCCACGACTCCAAATTCTATGAAGCCGTAGGCATACACCGGCCAACCTCCCTCCAGGATTTCCTCGACAGAGCCGCACATTATATCCGATTCGAAGAAACGCAAGCGGCCAAATCCGCTCGAGACACCCGAGACAGAGAGGCCCCTCGCGGGCACCGAGACGACGGAGCCTCGAGCCATCGACGAGGAGGGGACCGCCGTCGCGAAGATCGCCCCCGCGAGCCCCGCGAACAACGCGAACAACGAGGCCCTGCCGTCCGATTCACAGAGTACACGGCCTTGGTCGCTTCCCGCGAGTGCATACTGGCCGAATGCGCCAAAACCGAATTCCCCCAAACCCAATGTCGACAAATCAAAATACTGCCGATTCCACTGGAGCCACGGGCACGTGACCGAAGACTGCATCCATCTCAAGGAGGCGATCGAAATCCTGATCAAAGACGGTCACCTGAAGAGATACACCCGGGGAGGCGAACCACCGAGGCAAGAGGCCCCAGAGGCCAAGAAAGTCGAGGAACTCCCCTCTCCAGAGGACAACAGCAGGCTCCAGGTCGCACTTTGTGTCGGCCGCCCCGAGAATTGGTTCGCGGACAGAGAATTCGGTCTTCCCGAAGGACCCGACCTGATCGGCGAACCAATCCGACCAACCAGCCGATGGGAATACTTCGCCAGAGCCATGGTCATCTCAGGTGGAACACGAGGAGCCTGTCCGTAGGATTAGTGAAAAGAAAGTTCGACGAGCTTATCACGAACAACTCCGGAAAGATGAGCACGCTCAAAAAATTACAAGGTCGATCCAATCCGATCACATTTTACCTCGAGGAACTCCCCGGGGGATCCCCCAACTCCAACATTCCCCTGCTCATACGAGCACGGATGGTGAACTTCGACGTCAGGCGCATCCTCGTCGACGGGGGAAGCTCGGTTGACATCATGTACACGCACCTGTTCACAACCCTCCAACTCGACGAATCCAACCTTTCCCCCTACGTAGGCTCCGACCTTCAGGGGCTCAACGAGACGACGATGAGACCTTGGGGGTACGTGGAGCTGAAAGTCACCTTCGGAGAAGAGGAAACAGCCAGGGAAATCAGCATCCATTTCTTAGTCATCGAGTGTCTGTCCCTCTACAACTGTATCCTGGGCAGAACAACGATAGCAGAACTCACCGCGGTACCCTCCACCGTCCACCTGAAGATGAAATACTACACAAAACGGGGGGCCGTGGTGACCCTTAACGGAGACATCGAGGCCGCCCGAAGGTGTTTTGAGGCCGCGCTGAAAGTTTTAGACTCCATCGCTCCAACGACCAAGAGGACAACTCCAATCGTAGCACCAAAGGGCAAACCAAAGAAGTTGGTCGGATCCGTGGACCTCGATAGTCGCTTCACTGAGGAGCACGACCCCGAAATAAAGACCAGCGAGGCCAACGGGAAGCCTTCCCACCCAGCACGCCCCATCTCGGACGGAGAATTCGAAATCATCACACTCGGGGAAGACACGAGCAGAACCGTGAAGATCGGCATCGGACTTCCAGACCTCGCGAAAAGACAGCTTCAAGCCTGCCTCCGCGAAAACGCCGACCTCTTCGCCTGGAGCGCCGCGGAAATGCCCGGACTCGACCCCGAGATCGCCTGCCACCAGCTGTCCATCAGCCCGACCGCGAAGGCCGTTGTGCAATGTCGGCGTCGCCAGTCCCCCGAAAAATCGGCAACAGCCGAAAAAGCTGTAAAAGACCTCCTAGAGGAAAATTTTATTTCGGAAGCCCGGTATTCAACCTGGCTGTCCAATGTTGTACTCGTTAAAAAGAATAATGGAAAATGGCGCATGTGTGTTGACTATACTGATCTCAATCGGGCATGTCCTAAGGACGCCTACCCCTCCCCAACATCGACAAGCTCGTCGACAACTCCGCGGGCTTCAGGCTCTTGTCCTTCATGGACGCATACTCGGGGTACAACCAGATTCCGATGGCCGAGCATGATAAACAGAGCACGACCTTCATGACGGCGTCGGGCAATTACTACTATAACGTAATGCCCTTTGGCCTAAAGAACGTCGGGGCCACATACCAACGGATGATGAACAATGTCTTCCAAGCCGAAATCGACGACATGCTCGAAGTATACATGAATGACATGATCGTCAAATATTGCACAGAGGACGACCACACGGCCTACCTCAGGAAGGTCTTCGCGACCGCAAGGACATGCCGCATGCGCTTCAATCCAGAGAAATGCACCTTCGGTGTCCGCGCCGGCAAGTTCCTCGGCTACTACTTGACCGAACGAGGGATCGAGGCCAATCCAGACAAATGCCATGCCTTCTCAGACATCACCACACCCACCACGAAGAAGTCCATCCAATCCCTCAACGGCGTGCTCGCCTCCCTTTCCCGGTTCATTGCCAAGTCCGCCCAGCACGCCCTCCCCTTCTTCAAACTGCTCAGGAAGGAAACCACGTTCGAATGGACGGACGAATGCGAGCAAGCCCTCTGCCACCTCAAACGCGTCTTGTCCGAACCACCAGTGCTGACATGTCCCATGACGGGCGAAACCCTATACCTATATCTGGTCGTGGCTAACGAAGCCGTCAGCGCCGTCCTCGTCAGCGAAGCCGGGGAGGGCCAAAAGCCCATCTACTTTACTAGCAAAGACCTCCACGGCCCCGAAGTCCGATACCAGCTGATCGAGAAGGTCGCCCTAGCCCTCATCACCGTAGCACGACGGCTCCGACATTACTTCCTCGCACACACCATCGTGCTCCGCACCGATCAGCCCATCCGCCAGCTCCTCGGCCGTCCCAACATGGCCGGACGCATGCTGAAATGGTCATTAGAACTATCTAAGTTCGACATCACCTACGAGGGCCGGCACGCCATCAAAGCTCAAGCCCTGGCAGACTTCATTGCCGAGATGACCCCGTCACCCGATCCCACCACCATGAGCCACATCTGGACCATTTTCGTGGACGGCTCCTCCAACTCCACGGGAAGCGGCGCCGGAATCGTCCTCGACAACGACGAGGGCACCCTCATCGAAGTCTCCCTCACGCTGGCCTTCCTGATGACTAATAACCAAGCCGAATACGAAGCATTTCTAGCCGGACTCCGCTTGGCATCTGACCTCGGGGCCAGAGACATCCGAATCTACACAGATTCCCAGCTAGTCGCTTCACAAGTACGAGGGGAATATCAAGCGAAGAACGACAACCTCGCCGAGTACTTAGCACTCATCACCGAAAAACTGCGAGGTTTCGACACAACGGAGATTCAGCACGTCCTGCACGAGCAGAACACCCGCGCCGACATCCTCTCCAAGTTGGCAAGCACCAAAAAGCGACGAGGCCACAAGTCGGTCATCCAAGAAGTCTTGTCGCAACCGAGCACAAGCGCGACCACTACCCTTCTTGACATCAACGCCATCGGGGATACTGACTGCTGGATGACCCCACTCCACGCCTACCTCAGCACCAGCCACCTTCCGGCCGACCCTAAAGAAGCTAGCACAACCAGACGACGAGCCTGCTCGTACGTTCTCCTCGAAGGAAGGCTGTATCGTCGGGGCTTCGCGATCCCACTCCTCAAATGCATAGATAAATCATAGAGCACAGCCGTCCTAGAGGAAATCCACGAGGGCATCAACGCGCAGTACCTTGGAGGAAGATCCCTAGCGCGAAAGGCTCTACGAGCAGGCTACTACTGGCCCTCGATGCAATCGGACGCGAAGGAACACGTCAAACGATGTGACAAATGCCAAAGACACGGGGACATGCACCTCGCCAATCCAGCCGAACTCACATTCATCTCCTTCCCGTGGCCGTTCGCCTGGTGGGGGCTGGACATCCTCGGGGCCTTCACCCTAGGGTCCTATCAGAACAAGTACCTCATCGTGGGCGTCGACTACTTCACCAAATGGATCGAAGCCGAAGCTATGGCCAAAATCACGGACCATAACATACTCTGATTCTATAAACGAAACATCCTCGCAAGATTCGGGGTCCCACTCGCCATCGTCACCGACAACGGCACACAATTCACGGACAAAAACTTCCGCGACTTCGTCACCAAGCTCGGAACCAAACACCACTTCACCTCAGTCGAGCACCCTCAGACAAACGGCCAGGCAGAATCCGCGAACAGGGTCATCCTTAGGGCCCTCAAACGACGACTCGGTGACGCAAAACGAGCATGGGTCGAAGAGCTCCATAGCGTCCTCTGGGCGTACCGCACCACCCCCCACTCAACCACGGGGGAAACCCCATTTCGCCTCACGTACGGAACCGAAGTCGTGATACCGGTCGAAATACGCGAACCATCCAGACGAGCGGAAGCTCCCCTGGACAACGACGACAACGACGAGGCCCTACGAGAAGAGCTCGACCTCGTCGAGGAAATTCACTCAGGAGCAGCCCTCCGAGAAGCCCGGCTGAAACAACAAGTAGCACTTCGCCACAACAACAAAGTCCTAAAACGCGATTTTCAAAATGGCGACTTAGTTCTGCGCAGAAACCAGAAAGACTCACACGAGGGTAAATTGGCTGCGAATTGGGAAGGCCCCTACCGTGTCCGCGACAAGACGGAACACGGGGCCTATTACCTCGAAAACCTGCACGGGGAACAACTAGCTCGACCATGGAACACTGCGAAACTTAAGCGGTACTACAGTTAAAACACTGCCCGCGACGACCCATCGTCCCGACCACTAGGGGGCGACATGGTACCACCGCACTCCCACACGTCCACTAACGACCAGAGAAAAGCAAGCCCTGTCTCTTGTGTGCGCGGGCAGAAGGCCTCGCTCGGTGGGGAACACCTCGACCGAGACTTCCCACCGCTGTACCAAAACCGGTAAGACGCCCAGCTCGCGATGGGACGTCCACGCCACGGGGAGAACTACCCCCGAAACGGTCTGGACACACCGCCGGCCAAACCGGCCAGTTCCCTTCACCGCCGGTAACGAGTTTGTCGAGCTAACACCCCAGACGGGCCCAAAAAGCATACCAACACATGCATATCAAACATATAATTCAAGCAAACAAATAAATGCGAAAATAAGACGAGCATAAACATCATGCAAA
Source organism: Lathyrus sativus (assembly GCA_963859935.3). Taxonomy (NCBI): domain Eukaryota; kingdom Viridiplantae; phylum Streptophyta; class Magnoliopsida; order Fabales; family Fabaceae; genus Lathyrus; species Lathyrus sativus. The sequence goes on along the minus strand of OZ012740.1, from coordinate 273,161,953 downwards.
TACCGAGCGCACACTTAGAAAATTCTCAAAAGATATATTAAGCAAAAGCGGGCACCAACCCAGTAGTCAATATTACACGAACAAGGGCACGCAAGCCCAACAAGAAAAACAAGTTACAAAATATCGGCACACAGGCCAGGAAACTACGAGCACGCAGGCCCGGGAAACCTATACAACCTCGCCCACCTGCTCAGCAACCACGGGGACATTGTCGGGAACGACAAGCTCGGGGTTAACTACCTTCCCGTCAACGATCTCATGATACAGCCCAATCCCTTCCACGATCAACGCGATTCCAGGGTTGACAACTTGGATTTGCGCAACGGCGCTCTTGAACCCGACCTCGACAGCGTCCAGACAATCGCCTTCCAACACCCGAATCCGGGCGACCAAATCAGCACGCGTGATCAACCGCTGGTCCTCCTCAGTCTCGTCCTCGGCCGGACGAAGTGCGCTGTCCAGGACTTCCATGCGAACTTTCAGCGCTTGCACCTCGGCCACTGCCGCCCCCAGCTTCTCCTCCATCGAGGTCACCTTCTCCTCAGCACCCTCCGCTCGCTTGCGCTGGTCAGCAGCATCTTTCCGACTCTTCTCCAGCTCCTCGGTAAGCTTGGCCAGGCGCGACTGCATGGAGGTAAGGTCCCCCTGCAATTTGGACAGCTCAGCAGCAGAGCAACCCTCCTCGCTCAGGATAAGGGCCGTCGTGAACGTCCGCATCATCGCGGCCAAATCCTCCGCCAGGATACGTCGACAAGACTCTCGATCGGCTTCACGGACAACCTTCACTTCCCCAGCAGAGACGGTAGGAGACCAGGCCCCATGAAAATATCCCGGATGTTGATGGCACGGCGGAACGACATAGTCCTCCTCGGCCTAGCCGGTCGTCAGATCAATTAAGCCGCGGGGCTCCTCGGATCTCGGCCTCTTCGCAGCTCCCTGGGACGCAGGAGACTGACTCTCCTGGGTAGAAGAAGACAAACTCTGACCTCCTGGCGTCACGTCCTCCTGCCCAACCATTTGACTCACCCGCGTCTTCGGGACCGCGGCGGCCCTTGACGCGCGCAGCTTCTTCACTCGCTCCTCGACGGAAGACATGTTCGCTGCAAAAACAAACAGAGAGTTAGCAACGGACAAAACATACGATCACGAGAAAGAAGAAAACGTTCCTACCTAGATATTCCAGAGCGTCCGCCCCCGTGGCGCAACCGAGCAGGGTCTTCGTGTTAATCAGCCTTTTCTTCGTCCGCACGTTCCCCTGCGCGTCGAGGATGTACCGACCGTCGGGCGTCACCAGTTTCGACGGGGGAAGATCCCGCACGAAGGCCATTATTTTCATGTAGGCGGCCATGTCCCTCTTGTCGAGAGTCTCAGCCCGCACGATGTACTGGTCAGTGCCACGGTTGAAATGCTCCGAGGTCCACAACAAATGTACCTTGGGGAGCCACGCAAGGAACCGCTGACCGTCTACCATTCGCTCCCCCTCGGTGAAAAGAGTATCCGAACCTTCCTGGGTGATCAGTTTCACGAGGAAGAACCGACCCTTGAAATCTCGAACGGAATCGATGTACGTCTTGAAGAGCTTGGTCGGCTGCTTAAACGAGACTCATCCCTGACGGCCGTTCACCGAATGGCGTTGCAGGTGGAAGATGCGGAAAAACAAGGGCACCGTGGCCTCCACCTCGAGATAAAAGCACACCACCTCGAACGCGCGGATAAAGGCCAAAGCGTTAGGATGCAGCTGGGACGGGGCCAAACGCAACCAATCGAAAAGGCCCAAATGGAAAGCGGAGAACGGCAATCTGAGCCGGGCCTCTGTGAAGTAGAACTCGTGCATGGGAAACATCCGCCGCCCATATCGCGAGCAAATGCGATGGTGCTCCTTCGGGCAATACACCTGCCAGTGTTGCGGCTCCCCTTCAGGCGTATCCTCCACGGTAGCGTAGACATCGGACGCGTCAGCCACGAAGCAAGAGGGGGTGGACAACGACTCTTCGGCCACCCACTCTTCGACGGGAAGGACACGCTCGTCGAAATCCGGGACCTCGGGTTCATTATCTTCGACCATCGTCCCCGGTATCAAGGCCGACATCTACACCTGAAAAGCAGAGGACAATGGTGAATTCGATGGCCAAGATCAAATCCACCCTTCCACCGTAGGTCAAGTGAAAGGGCGACAACGACGAGAGGACGACGAGCGTGCAGGCGCTCCCCGCTGCTCCTCCATGGGGCGTTCAAAGGCTAACCTATCACCCTCCCCGGGATACTCATCGGAAAATGCACGCGTCCCCGGGGCATTCATCGGAGAAAGCCCCCGTCCTCGGGGCATTCATCGGAACAACCTAGCCTCCCCGGGGCATTCATCCAAACTAACCCAGAAAACCGCCAGACACGGCGGAACTCGCGTCTCTCCTCGGGGCATTCATCACGCCCCGACCACAGACCCTGATTAAACGGCAGAAATAAAAGGAGAAAAGAGAGAAACTCACTTGTGACGGCGGCGAACGGGAGGGAGAACTAACGGCGCAGCGACGATCTACAACAACGGCGGACGAGCAGGAATCTCAGAGTTTCACAGGCAAAGACAGCAAGGTGGAAAGTAAAAAAATGAGCGGGGACCCCCATATTTATAACCCGGCGTGGAACTCGAAGCGACACTAGGCTCTTAAATGACCTAGGGTAGCCGCCCTACTACCCATTCAACGTGAGACACGTGGCAGTAACCTGACGGTCGCGTCCCTTCATATACCTTTCCCCTGCTCTCCCGACGACAAGAAGACCCTCGCGCGTGCACGCGTTCCACCGGGCATAAGACCGACGAGCCTCTCGCCTTGCTACCTCTCTTCCCGAAGCAACGACCTTAAGTCCTCGCTCTTTCGCCACAGAGCTTCGACTTGGGGGGCTCCTGTACTGGTCTGGGCCCAGCCTCGCGGTCCAGCCCAATAACGCACAAGGCCCATTAAGTGGGATAGCCTGACCGGACACACACCCCCTAGGACGGGCAGGATACGCTCCCCTCCGAGCGGGACGGCACGTCCCGAAGCATCCTCGGCGCCCCCTTTTGGCCGAACGGAACGCCCCCGGGCCATCGGACAAGACCACATGGCTCTTCCGCATCCTCGCGTGCTCCCCTCCGCGGGGAGAACAACGCGCCTCCGGGGAACCTCTCGAGCTCCCCTCCGCGGGGAGAACAACGCCCTCCAGGAACCCCGCGAGCTCCCCTCCGCGGGGAGAACAACGTGCCCGGTGCGCGTTCTCCACGTGCTCTCCTCCGCGGGGACACGTCATCAACCAACCGCCCACCTCCGAAAGAGTAGGTCAAACCCACTTTCCGGAAATCAAGGAGCAGTTGGACTAGGGCGAAGACCACGTCCTGGTCTTCACTACGCCACGTAAGCCCTAGCGGTCACCTGGGTTGGGCCTAGCAATCCAGCCAACGCAAGTGACCGTTGGCCCAGGGGGTCTCTCTATAAATACCCTCTTCCTCAAGAGAGTCAGGTAATTCACTTCTTACCCACTTTCTGTACTTTGCTCTCACTCTGCCCAAATTCTTACTTTGGCATCGGAGTGTCTTGCAGGTACACCCCCCTTTCTCCTCCTCATCACCGACGAACAGGTAGCAGTCCAACAGAGTGTGGTCAGCCCGTGATCCCCTTCTGATCAGGTCAGATCCATTATTATTATTATTATTATTATTTATATTATTATTATTATTATTATTATTATTATTATTATTATTATTATTATTATTATTATTATTATTATTATTATTTTTATTATTTTTATTTTTATTATTCTTATTCTTATTCTTATTATTATTATTATTATTATTATTATTATTATTATTATTATTATTATTATTATTATTATTATTATTATTATTATTATTATTATTATTATTATTATTATTATTATTATTATTATTATTATTATTATTATTATAGGCACAAATTAAATGTTATTTTAAATTTAATATTACACATTAACATCTTATGTTATAATCACCTTTTTTCTATTAATATCATTTATATTATTGCTGAGAGATAAGTTTTGGTGGATAGGTCTGGTCCACATTCGGACTATACTCCCATGTAAAATAAATGATGCCCATGCAGTTTCGAAAATGAAACTTAGCCTATTATATATGCGTTCATTGCTCTAAATAAGATTGGAAGAAATACTAAATAACAATACAATTTTATATTAAGTAATTTTTACACTTAAAATAAACAATATTTTTATTTTTTGAAAAATAATTTTTTTTAAAACATAATAAATTACCGTGTGTATATATATATATATATATATATATATATATATATATATATATATATATATATATATATATATATATATATATATATATATATATATATATATATATATATATATATATATATATATATATATATATATATATATATATATATATATATATATATATATATATATATATATATATATATATATATATATATATATATATATATATATATAAACGACTAAAATTATGAACGCATAATTTAAAAAAAAATTATCTTTGTCTGTGTCTGAATTTGATTTTGTCTTATTAAACAGTTCGTTGCAATTATTTGTTATTTTCTTCTCCATCATCGCTGTATTTCTAATTTTGGATAAAGAGGGCGTGAAAAACAAGATCATTGTATTATTGCTGTGTTATAATTTTTGGGTATGTGGGGGTTGGAAATGTTGATAGTTGCATTATTGAATAAAAAATATTATAAGAAGCTGACAAGCTGACAGAGCAAATCAGCTGAGAACTGATGTTGCTTTTAGAAATCTTGTAATTTGTAGTTTCATTTAAGCATTCAAATATAATGAGTGTGTTTTTAAGTGATAAAGAAAAGGAACAAAAATCTCTCTATCTGTTTCATTAGTCCTTTTTGGTTTACAGAAAAACAAGAGCATTGTTTTGTGCTTGTTGTGTTGTAATTTGTAAACATGGAAGATGAAAATGTTAGAGATGCATTATTGAAGAAAAACTACTATGAGAATTGTCCTGGTTGCAAAGTTGACAAAGCAAAAGAGCTCAAAACTGATGTGACTTTACTAAATCTCTTGAACATTTGGATTGTGGTTTTATGCAGCTGTAAGCTAATCATTCATTGATGTTTTTCTTTTATGTAATTCTCTTGCATGACTGATATATCTTTGTTTTTGTGTTTTTCAGCTTTGCCTATAGCAACTCTCTTTCCTTACCTATATTTCATGGTAATTTATGTTTAACTAATAATAATTATGGTTCATTGTTAGTTTTATGTTTTGTTCACTGTTAATTTATCTTTACTTAATAATAATGTCACATTTGATGTGATTAGTACTTTTTGTTTTAGGTAAGAGATTTCAATTTTGCAGAAAGAGAGGAGGATATAAGTGCCTATGCTGGTTATATAGGTAAGGTTTATGTTATTTATACGTGGCACCGATATTTCTAAAAAAAATGCGTGTTCTTATCAGGGTCGGTGTTTGAAACCAAATCAAATAGTTGTAATTATGTTTTATTTTTATTTTTTTTCAAATTATTGCCTACGTGAAAATGTCAGTATCGATGTCGTGTTTCTGGTGTCTGATAATCTTGATCCTAATATAAATGTTAAAATGTTGTAGGATCTGCATTTATGCTTGGAAGATCTTTGACATCTATATTTTGGGGAATAGTAGCTGATCGTTACGGTAGAAAGCCTGTTGCAGTTTTTGGAATTTTATCAGTGTAAGTAAATATGTTATTGAAAAAAGTTTCACCTTATGTTATCTTTGTTTAAAAATTGTTTGTATTTAATACTTACATGATGATGAATGTTTGAGTTATATCTGTTTAATTAAATTGTTTATCTAATTAGAATCTAAAAATATTTGGTAACATTATTGATGATGATGATGATAAATATTTGATTTCAGTATTGTTTTCAACACATTGTTTGGTCTTAGTACAAGTTTTTGGATGGCGGTTACTATGCGATTTTGTCTAGGATCTTTAAATGGTTTGCAAGGACCAATGAAGGTATCAATCAACACAAATACAACCAGTTTGTCATTTGTATATTTGAAGATTAGTTGATTATTTTGTCACATCGTTTTCTGATAACAGGCTTATAGTACCGAAATTTTTAGAGAAGAAAAGCAAGGCCTTGGACTCTCAACAGTAAGCTTTTATATTCTATGTTCAACATTTGTTAATGCTTGATACCAACAAGACACGGACACATGTTTCAATTACTTTTATCTACACAGTAAGTTTAATAGTGTTAAGTGTATCACGTATTAATGTTTCATGGTTAATATCTCCTATAATATTATGTTTGCAAAAAGCCTTGTATAGGGTGATGCCCTGGGACTGCTCCAAGAGAGGTGACGATGAAAGGTTGTATAGAGGGAGGTATCGCCTCGCCCTATGGTCTTACTTCGCCCATATGTGGAAAAACATGGGATAAGACGTTTTTTAGAGCAAAGAGAAAGTCAAGGTCATTAACTGACCCACGACTCCCTTGGTAATATGGATTCAACTATCCACCATTTGACTGAGTGGGTGGTGGCCCTTTTTGAGAAAACCCTAGGTCCTAGAAACCCCTATAAATACATCACCCCTCAAGGGAAAAATGATTGACTCTAAGTCGTGCATATCTTCTACTACCTAAAAGGGCACCATGCTCCATGTACAATAACACACAATTAACCTAATAGCCCGCCTGCAATCAAGTAGCGTCGCCCGCCAGTAGGGCCTCTCACCTTACGTGAGTTGGTCCCTTAAATAGCCTCAAATACCACTGTACATGATTTCTCGCCACCGTGAGCAAGGTTTCACCACCTAAATGTGTTATACACCTACTGAGGCCTCTGATTCTCCATGCCCTTATAGGAGGAACATACACACCTGCATTTTTTGCCCAGTACAGTGGCGCCCACCATGGAGACCCCGTAAAACTAAATTGGGCCATATTCTCACTCCAACCCTCTCGCCCCCTCTTCTGGAGATGATTAACAAGGTCCTACGTTACGAAGCCAACACCATTGCTAGTGGTATCTCCGAGAGAGGAAATTCTAGAGCCGCCCAAAGAAGATACACAAGGCAGGTGTTCGCGAAAAACCTCATCTCCCCTGGCTTCCCTGGAAACACTATAAGAAAAGCAGGGTCCGACATCGTTTCTTCGAGGAGGATGCCTTGTGTAACACCCTTCTTAACCCCGCGGAACATCTAATCAGAGTAATTATCATGCATCTCACAAAAAGGTGTCACATATAATTTTAAAACATCACACAAATACCTGTCATGCTCATTAACACTTAAAATAAATTCATACTTTTCATAAACTTTCACCTTAGCTTGTAGCAGCGGATTTAATTTAATCATAACTGACATAATGAAAGTCTCATACTCATCTCATTCATAATCAATACTTAGGCATAAAAGCCAATATTCCACATAATTCAAATAAACATAATGACATATAGAAGAGTGCATAATGTATCTCTCAAACATAAATCGAAACGATCCCAGTGTTACATGATCAGAGCACGACTCAACCCAACATAAATAAATACACTAAGCAAGCTACTCCAATAGCTACCTCGCGCTAGAAGCAACTCTACTCCTCGGTACTTGAGCGATGTCGCATAAAACATCATTCCAACAGAAGGGTGAGAATTCACATAATTATCGAAATTATAAGATAATATATAATTTAAGGCAAACAAGTATAATCACAATTATTCACGTACTTTAAAAGTTTCATCAACAAAATATCACTCAAGTAACCATACCATTCATAAGTATATACATACAATCCATAATTTCACCAATTTCAACAATTCACATAGATACACATAATCTCATAGAGTAAACATATACACAATGAGAGTCAATGAAAAACTCAATGCAAGACCCAATGAAACTCATGTCATGTGGTACCAACACTTGTTATTATTTTTCGGTTTTTACATTTAAATTGGGTCCGTGCCCTAGACCAATAACAAACAAAAGCTCGTCCCCTAGGCTTTCAAACCCCACTCTAGGTTTGGGACAAGTCACTAGTCTCCACGAAACTAGCAAGCACTGCCTCTTGACAACAAATGATGCGCATGCAAGTTCACAACCATATGCAATTAAGATCATTCCCTAATCTTAACATTCATCCATATCTTCAATAATTCATCACACTTGAATTATCACACAATCACACATACTTGCACATTTTTATCAATCATTCAAACACAATTCATTTTCAATGGTATACAACACATTTTACAATACAATCACAACGGTATTATCATTACAAAAAGAAATAAATATCATGAACTTCAGGTTTTCACACACAAAAATATACTTATACAAGCATACACACAAGTATTCGATAAATTATCCACAAATAACTTCACAACTGACAGCAACAGTGCAACAATTCAATAATAGAACATATACACTATAGAATTCCTAAACATATTAGATATAAAAATATTTGGCAACTAATTATATTATCTATACTATTTTATATATCTATTCATTAGCTTTCCAACACTTCGAACGGGGACTAAAACTGACTTACGGATTAAAAGTTATGGCCAAAATCGTCGGAATAGAAAATTTTACCAATACACAGCCTTGAGTCGACCGTCGGTCGACGCATGGCAAGCCGAAACGAAATCCAAAAAAAAACACCATCAATATGCGTCGACCCTGCGACGTATGAGTCGACGCAAACAACACAGAATGTAGAATTTTCTGCGTTTTCCACCGTTGGAGGCCTTCCAGACCTCCGATTTCAATTCCGTAAAAAGCCCTAGTTTTAGAATTCGAAATCCTATCATTATATGACAATTATAACAGTCCACAACACATATTTAAAGATCATATCATCATATATCATGTAATCATAATTTTCAAAACCATGGAAATTAGGGATTTCTATCCTAAATATGATACTACCCATCATACACTATCATACAATCCCAATAACCATATAAAAAACCCACCCTTACCTTAGTTTTTGGATGATTCTTGAGCCCTCTCTCTTGGTTATTCTTCTTCTCCACCCTTCCTTCTCTCTATCCTCTTTCTTTCTCTTTTCTAAATTTTCTTCTCTAAAACCCTAATTCTTAAGTTATTGGGCTTAGCCCAATTCACTTACTATTCAAACATTACACTAACTCACTAATCCTAGAAATCAATCATCTCACCAAATAAAAAGTAATTATCCGATAATTTAATTAATAAAAGAAATAGTGCCAACAACTCAATTAATCCAACCAACTCAAATAATTTAAATAATTTAAATAAATCTAATAAATTAATTAATTCAAATAAATAAATAATTACTAAAAATTGGGGCGTTACACCTTGGGCATGAACCCTCAGGACAATGGTCCCTTGGTCATCACCGTTTAACATGATAATTGGGATATGAGACGTGTTGTGATAGATTTGGTAGCTCCACCGATGTCCTATTTTGGGATGTCTTCTAGAAGTTACAACTGAAAATGGACGACATACATAGATTCAATGGCTATTTGTCGGGGTTATCGGGCAAACATGTACAAATAATGGGTAACGTGACCCAAAAAACCACATGCGGTGAGGAAGAAAATCCCAAGATCATTAACGTCAGCTACCTCATCATAGACATCATGTCACCCTACAATATCATCATGGGGTGCCCTGCTATCAACGCCCTAGGAGTGGTTGTATCCACCCGATATTTAACCTTGAAATATGCATTCCTAGATGGTAAAGTGAGGACCATACGAAGAGATCAACAAGTGACTCATGAATGCTATCTTAGCAGCCTAGAGACAGCTAGAGAAGAGCTTGCAGTTTTTGATACCCATCCTTCTGAAGTCCCAAATGGTGAATTTGAGAGTTGAGACCCCAGACTAGGCGTGGAGACAGAAAGACTCATGCCCCTGGAAATTTGTAGGAAGTCTAGATTGGTTCTCACACCCATCAAGTTATGAAAGTAGGAACTTCCTTTCCTGCAAAGGAGGAGCGGGAGCTAGTTGACTGACTCAGAAAGAACGTTGACATATTCACATAGGCCCCATCAGACATGTCAGGAATTAACACAAAACTCGTAAGCCATTGCCTTAGCATCCATCCCTCTGCTAAAACAATGGCATAGAGGAAATAGAAGGAAGGAAAGGAAAAGAGGCTCCTCATTGATGAAAAGGTGGAAAAACTATACAACACTGATTCATCACTGAAACACAATTCCCCACATGGTTGGCTAACATAGTCTTGGTACGAAAGGAAGATAATATATGGCACATGTGTGTAGACCTCACAGATTTGAATGATGTCTGCCTCAAAGATCAATATTTGTTGCTAGACATCGACCGTCTAATCAAAGGATTGTCAAGCTATCAGATGTTAAGTTTCATGGATGCTTAATTGGGATATAATCAGATCTGAATGGATCCCCTGGGTGCACCAAAAATCACATTCATGTCTAACTATGATAATTACTATTACAATGTCATGCCCTTCGGTCTCAAGAACGCTAACAACATGACCAGAGACTCATGGACGCAGTTTTGGCCCATCATACAAGACAAAATCTAGAGGTATATGTCAATGACATGATTATCAAAATAGAAGAAGAGCATATTCATGCCTAAGACCTGTAGGACATCTTACACTTAATAAGAAGGTATGCCATGCGCCTAAATCCCTTCAAGTGCTCTTTCAGAGTTCATGCAGGGAAAATCCTGGGTTTTATGCTGACAAAGAGAAGTATTGAAGTCAATCTAGACAACTGTCGAGCGGCCATTGGCATGAGGAGTCCCACGAGCGTAAAGGAAGTACAACAGCTTACTAAACACCTTGCCACCCTGTCTCACTTCCTCTCATGTGCAAGCAACAAAGCCTTCTTTTTCTTCATCGCCTTGAGGAAAAAGGAAAAGTTTGAATGGCCCACCGAGTGTGAGGAGGCATTCACCAAGGTCAAGGAGTTCTTCACATCACCCTAGATCCTTACTCACCCAAAGGAGAACGCGCATTTGTTCCTCTACCTCTCGGTTATCGAGCGAGCGATGAGCCAAGTTCTCGTCTAAAAAATAGATAAGATAGAGAAGCTTGTGTATTTCGTTAGCAAGGTGTTCAAAGGTGCTGATACACGCTATCATAAAATTTAGAAAATGGCGTTGGTCATTGTTGCTGCGGCAAGAAAACTCAAGACGTACTTCCAGGGGCACAACATCTTGGTAAAAATCAATTATCTCGTCTGGCAAGTTTTGAAAAAACCTGAACTGGAAGGAAGAATGGTATCCTGGTCAGTAGAGCTCTCAGAATATAACATACAATACATCCTAAGGGGGAGCATTAAATCTCAAGCCCTAGCTGAATTCAGCTCACCCACAAACGAGTACCCCTTTTTAGAATGGACGTTATTTGTGGATAGCGCTTCCAACATAAAAGGAAGTGGTGCAAGAATTTTTCTCGAAGTACTAGGTGATATAGTTATTAAGAAAGCGTTGAAGTTCGAGTACACCAACAACAACAATCAGGCAGAATATGAGGCCCTCATCACCGGTATGATCCTAGCCTTAGAAATGGGAGCCACCAGAATGAAGGCCAAAAGTGACTCCTAGCTGGTCGCCAATCAACTCTCGGCATAATATCAGGCCAAGGAGTCGTAACTGATAAAATATTTACAGAAGGTATGTAATTTATCCTCGCTCTTCCTCCCTTTTGAAGTAGAACATTTCCCCCGCGAACGGAACTTCATGGCAGATCTCTTGTCTAAGCTAGCCACCCCGAAGGTCGCAAGGTTTAATAGGACAGTCATGCAGGAGACTCTCGCCCCCCTAAACATCGAGGCATATTAAACATACTCCCTAGAACTCGTCCTCGGGTTCAATTGGATGTCGCCCATACTGCATTATCTACAGTCAGATGAACTCCTGATAGATGAGGGAAAAGCAAGAATGATCAACAGAAAAGATTCCACATACACCCTACTCTCAAGGAAACTTTATAGAATAGGGAAGGTCACTCTCATGCTGAGGTGCCTGGGCGAGAACAATATCGCCCCAGTACTCACTGAAGTTGACAAGGGAGCATGCAACAGTCACATTGGGGGAAAACCTCTTGCTCTCAAGTTATTAAAGGCATGGTATTATTGGCCCACGCTAATGAAAGATGATATCGCCTTCATCTAGAAGTGTGATCAGTTCCAGAGACATGGAAACCTTCACCACACCCCAATAAAGCTTTTCCAATTGATGAAATTGCCCTGGCCTTTCTACCAATGAGGCGTGGACATCTTGGAATCGTTCCCCTTGGTACCGAGTCAATTGAAATTCTTGATAGTGGGAGTAGATTACTTCACCAAATGGATAGAGGTAGAGGAAGTAGAAAAAATCACGACAGAAAGAGTACAATGTTTCTATTGGCAGAGGAATATGTGTCAATACAAACTCCCTGGTGCCATTGTCTCGGACAATGGGACTCAATTCGCCAGCACCGTTGTCACTAACTTTTTTAAATACTTGGGCGTGCAGATACATTTTTTGCATGTACTACATCCTCAAACCAACAACCCAACCGAGTTAATGAACAAGGTAATTCTCAAAGGACTCGAGAAGAAACTTGACAATGCGAAAGGGCTGTGGGCGGAGCTACTCTTTGAGATTATATGGTCACACCACACCACCCCATAATCTACTACCAATGAAACCTTATTTTCCATTGTCTATGGGGCATACACAATGCTATCTGTCAAGATCGAGACACCATCATGGCAACAAAACCATTTCATTGAAGAGGCGAATGAGATGAGTCTAAAATATGTGGCTGATCTGATCAACAAGTTACGATAAACTACCCATGTCCGAGAATTTTTTGCCAAACATAGGTCCACAAGGAGATACAACTCCAAGGTAAACTTGAGGGATATGCAGGAGGTGACCTAGTACTAAATGAATTAGTCATACTTGTACAACAAGGGAATCTTCAATCTAACTAGGAAAGACCGTATCACATATACTAATTGGGAAACTCCCTCCTAGAGTGTACAAGTTGCATGAACTTGAAGGACAACTTCTACCTAGGACTTTTAACACTATTCATATTCAATATTATTATAGTTAAAATTATTTGTAACTCTTCAATGAACATTATGCCCATGTAATTATGAGCAATTATTCAAGTGTTTTGTTTTTTTCCAGGGATACTCCCTCTATAAATGATTTCTTACTCGACTTCATTCTGAAGGTCATTACCATCCCTCGAGGCAATATCTTATGCTAGACTTCACTATGAAGGTCCTTGTTGTCCCCTCGAGGTGATATCTTGTGTCGGACCTCATTACGAAGATCCTTGCTGCCGCTCGAAGCAATTTTTGTGTTGGACTCCGTTACAAAGATCATTGCCACCTCTCGAGGTGATATCTTATGATGGATTTTATTAAGAAGATGCTTGACGCCTCTATAGGCGATATTTCATATTGGGCATCATTGCAAAAATAATTGTCATCCCTTGAGAAAATATGTTATAGTATACTTTATTATGAAGGTCCTTGCCGCCCCTCGAGGCGATATCTTATGTTGGACTTCACTCCAAAGGTCCTTGTCCCCCCTCGAGGAGATATCTTGTGTTGAACTTCATTACTAAGATCCTTGCCTCCCCTCGAGGTGATATCTTATGATGGAATTCACTATAAAGGTCCTTGTCGCCCCTCAAGGCGATATTTTGTGTTGGACTTCTCCACGAAGATCTTTGCTGCCCCTCGAGGTGACACCTAAGAAATCACGCCTAAGAGGCACAACCTATTTCAATACCCGGTAACTTGGTTTCCTATCTTACTTGAGGGTTCGATAAAAGTCCATCTTGAAAGGTTCAAACGCCTCGCCTAAGGGACCCAGTGTCTCGTCAGCTAGGGTATGTATTATAGCGTCTGAGGAGCTTAGATTCCTCATGCTAATTAGACTCTCTCCCGAGGGCCTCGTGTCTTTTCGGGCGAGCTTATTCTCAATAAATCACACCTAAGAGGTGCGACCTATATTAAGACCCAAAGACTTGTTTTTCAGTCTTGCTTAAGGGCTCAATATAAGTCCCTTCTGAAAGGTTAAAATTCTTCACCTAAGGGACTCACTGTCTCATTAGCCATGCTATATATTGCAACATGTGAGGAACTTAGATTCCTCAAGCTAACTAAACTCTCACCTGAGGGACTTTGTGTCCCCTAAGGCGAGATTATTTCCAATAAATCATGCTTAAGAGGTATGACCTATATCAAGCCCTAGAGACTTGGTTTCTAGTCTTGCTTTAGAGCTCAATAGTATTCCCGCCTGAAAAGGTAAAATGCCTCACCTGAGGAACTCAGTTTCTTATCATCTAGACTATGTATTGTAGTTTCTAAGGAAGTTATATTCCTCAGACTAAATAAACTCTCACCCGAGAAACTTCGTGTCCCCTCGGGCGGGATTATTTCTAGTAAATCACACCTAAGGGGTGCAACCTATATCAAGGCCCATAAATTTGGTTTTTAGTCTTACTTAAGGGCACAATAGAAGTCCCGCTTGAAAGGGTCAAACGCCACGCCTGAGGGACACAGTGTCTCATCATCCAGACTGTGTATTATAGCGTCTGAGGAACTTAGATTTCCCAGGATAATTAGACTCTCGCTTAAGGAACTACGTGTACCCTCGAGTGGGATTATTTCCAATAAATCACGCATAAGAGGCGGGACTTATATCATGCCTCAGAGAATTGGCTTCTACTCTTGCTCGAGGGCTCGATAGAAGTCCCTCCTGAAATAGTCAAACGCCTCGCTTGAGGAACAAAGTATCTCGTCAGCCAAGCTATGTATTACATCGTCTGAGAAACTTAGATTCGTCAGGCTAAATAGACTCTCGCTTGAGGGACTTTGTGTCCCATCGGGAGGGATTATTTCTAATAAATCACGCTTAAAAAGGGCGACCTATATCAAGCCCCGGAGATTTGGTTTCAGCCTTGCTTAAGGGATCGATAGAAGTCCCACGTAAAAGGGTAAAACTCCTCACTTGAGGGAACTATCATCTCATAATCCAGGCTACACATTATTGTTCCTAGAAAGTTTAGAATCATAAGGTCAACTAAATTCTCGCGAGGTAAAGTACCTAGTCTTGGGATATTCTCATTAGTTGCATTTGAAAAACGCTTTTCCTTCTGCCGGAGATCTCGTTCCTAAGGAACTATGTAGTTTTATATTTGCAAAAAGCCTTGCCTATGGTAATGCCCTGGGACCTCCCCGGGAGAGGCGACTATGAAACATTACCCAGGTGGAGGTATTGCCTCGCCATGTGATCTTACCTTACGCTATGTGGAAAATTGTAGGATAAAACGTTCTCTAGGGCAGAGAGAAATTCAAAATCATTACCTAACCCACAAACTCTCTTGGAAATACGAATTCAATTATCCATTATTTGACTGAGCGGGTAGTGGTCCTTTCTGAGGAAACCCTAGGTCCTAAAGACCTTTATAAATACATCACCTTTCAAGGGAAAAAAGACACACTCTAAGTTGTTCACATCTTTTACAACTTAAAAGGGAACCACACTCCTTGTAACTATAACACGCGATTAAACTAACCACCCTCATGCAATCAAATAGCTCCGACCGCCAATAGGGCCTCTCGTCTCATGTGACTTAGTACCTTAAATAGCCTCAAATACCACAGTACAAGGCTTCCCGCTACTGTGAGGAATCCTCACCATCAAAACATTTTATACACCTACTAAGGCTTCTAAGTCTCCATGCCTTTTGAGGGAGGGAGAACACACACGCACATGTATATTTGACCACTACATCTCTTATATTCAACAATAATATATCATAGTGTGATATGATTTTAGGTCAGTGCAGCTTGGGGCATAGGTTTAATAATTGGACCAGCAATTGGAGGTTACTTGGCTCAAGTAATTGGTGCTTCTTTATTATTTTCCTTCTGTAACGAAAATAAGTATTTTGAATAACCTTATAATTTCATATCTATTTTTATCTAACATACTTCTACTTGTTTCTCAAATACTTGTGTGAAAATTATTTTCCAGCCAACAGTGAAATACCCTCATCTATTTCCAAAAGATTCATTTTGGGATAAGTAAGTGGATTTTTATTTGATTTTTAGCTTCATAATATTTTAACAACTTATATTTTTCTTCTTCCAACTTTATTGTTGGTGACTGTAATTATCAAAACATAATCTTGTTGCAGGTTTCCATATTTCTTGCCTTCCCTTGTAACATCATCTTTTGCAGTTGTGGTAGCAATTGCCTGCATCTGGCTTCCGGTATAATGACATTTCATAATGTAGAAACATTTTTGTAAAAGTATTTTAGCTCATCCATGATTTTACCATCAATGTAATTACTTAAAATTCCTGCATCACTATAGGAAACACTGCATAACCACCCTCTAAGCAATGAGTCTATTGAAGATGCTGAAGTTGCTGAAACTGGAAGTAAAAAGAAAGGTGTAGACAAAATAATCCAAAAAGATGAAAACCTCTTGAAGAACTGGCCCTTAATGTCATCTGTTGTTGTGTATAGCATTTTCTCACTTTGTGATATTGCTTATCAAGAGGTAGTTTTGATTTTGAGTTAACTTATTTGGACTTGTAAGACTGTTTGAAAGAGTTAATAAAAAGAAAACTCATAAGATACATGTAAATAGTTTGAACTTATTTTATTTTTTGTTTTAGATATAATGGTTATACATAAGTACTTATAAACATCATTCTACTTCATGATAGGTTTTCTCGTTATGGGCTGTTAGTCCTAGAAGGTTGGGTGGTTTGGACTTTACAACTGATAATGTAGGGGATGTTCTCGCAATATCGGGTATGTCTATGATATGTTTATTCTACTTAACTATATTTATTTGAAGACAACACATGCACTTTTGTGATTTGTACATGATGTCATGTGATTTATACATTATTTTGTGCATTTCATGTTTCAAGATATTCCGCTTAATAACTGATCTGTTTTAAAATTATGAATGATCAGGTATCGGTCTTATTGTTTCCCAGATTTTCTTCTACCCGACATTGGAAAGAACTTTTGGACCTATAAGATTTGCTCGCATCACTGCGGTGAGTTTTTGCCATTCCTTGAAATTGATGCAACTCGGCATTATAATGGTTCTTATTCTAAATGTGTGTTGTCACCTTATGTAGGTTTTTTCCATACCTTTGTTGCAAAGTTACCCATTCATAGCAATGCTTTCTGGCATGACACTATACCTAGTTATTAATATTGCTTCCATTTTGAAGAATGTTATAAGTGTAAGTTTTATCTTTTTGTTTACTTAACCAATCAAGAGTGATGAAATTTCCAACATTATTGCATTAGCTTGACCATATCTGTAATACAAGCAATTACCTAATTGTATTTTTATGGATTTCAGATGACCATAATCACTGGTTTATTTATTTTGCAAAACAGATCAGTGGTAATTTTTTGTTTGATTCTACACTTTTATTTCTTTTCAAAAGTCGTTAGAGGAAGTTGTGACATAAATGTAATGTTGATTCGAAAAATAGGAACAACATCAAAGAGGGGCAGCTAATGGCATTGCTATGACTGCAATGTCAATATTACAAGCAGTTGGTCCAGCTGGAGGTGGTGCAGTGTGAGTTTCCCTTTGATTTCTCTACCTATCTTTCTTTGTTCCAAATGTGACATAAACTTGTTTACCAATGTATATGTTTTGTAATTTGTATAAATTCTCATGTTACTTTTCAATTTATGATAGATTGAAAATATCATAATATATTTAATTTCCTTATTCTGAATTTGGTCAATGCAGATTAGCTTGGTCACAAAAACGGATACATGCATCATTTCTTCCAGGTACGATTCATATGAGTGATGCTCAACTTATTTTTAATGAGTCAATTTCGACATCCTGTTAACGAATAATTTATTGACAAGTAATACATGAAAAATAAAGACACATAAAATTTAATGAAGAGATATTATTGATTCATCCTATTCAACTTGCACACATACACTTTGATAATTCGAACATCACAACGAAAGTTGCTTGGTTTCTCTCCATTGCGGTCAATATGGACTACATCTGAGATAACTCGTATAATATAAATCTATAATAATATCATACAAATGTTAATTGGTACTAATATAACATAAATGTCCAACAGAATCATTTATATACATGTTTAAAATATTCAAAATACATCATATGACACATGGTATACATGAGTGCTTAACAAAACACTAAGATATATACAACAAAAATAATCTTAAAACATCAAATTCTTTAAAACATCTTCGCACAACTTTACCTTTTCCTTCATCCTGCCTTGAGTTACCTAAAAATTCAACAATATAATGGGGTTAGATGATAATCTCAACGAGTTCTCATATCTTATGAGTCCACTCAGCTATAAAGAGACTATCAAATGATATATTAACTTAATCCTGTCAACTTTATAATACTTTTGTACACTTACACAGTAGACTGAGACTTAAGTATTTGAGGGAATTTTTGTCTTGTATGGAAATATAAGAACTGAGTTCACATAACTCAGTGCATCGCTATTTAGGAATACAATCATAGAGTAACTTTCCCCAACCAATCTCATGTCTAGGACTATGGATATGGGTCACGATTCTCTATCACGTCAGACAACTATCCCTGGCCTATCCTACACCTAGGAAATGGGACAAGACTCACAGGGGTCTACTATATAAGGAACATTTGTCCCTGAAAAACACCTCTCTTAGGTCAAGACACTGGTCACGAACCTCCTATAATAATTGGAGTACTTTCCCCGACAAGCATCTCGTACATGGACAAGACATAGGTCACAATATCCATCAATCATAATACTCTTTCCAGAAAGCACCTCTTACATGGGTTTAGGTATCCATCTCAATGGTTCATCTATCCTGATCACTACTTTATATAAGATTCGGACTCGGGATAAGCATAAATGTAGGTCATTCTCGAATACGAGATTATTCTCATCAATCACAATATCACAACATGTTTTCATACAAGAACCATTATCTCACAACTAGACATCGTTCACCATCTTTTCCATATGGCATTCTCGTAGATGGAATAATTCATTTCAAACAACTACTCGTTCATGGGTACCACCGAGTTACCTATCACGTTCGAGTATCACAATCTAAGTTATTAATCATAACATAGTCATATTTGTTAATATTATTCACCTAGTATGATTCTAGGTTTAGTCTCATCATTACCATCATAGGATTTGATCAATTATTATTCGTTTAATGCAAACATATCATAGTATAATTCATAAAGCATACATGGTAGTTCATTATCATTCATCAAACATTATTTGTCTTACAAGCATGGTTTTTTACTTCATCATATGATAAAGCATTGAACTAGATTTCTAACGGTTCCTACCGCATCTCGTTTCAAGTTACGAAACTCAAGACACGCTAAGATCGGTGCCACTAAAAATAATGCATCAGCAGGCTCGCGGATTCATGGCAAAGAGAGCCAAGCCAAAATGCACCATTTTGCATAATTTGTTGTCTCGTTGAGTGAGGAAACTTGTGGCTAAGTGAGACTCTATTTTTCAGAACTGATATAACTCCATTTTCTTCAACTTTTATACACTCTAAATTATGCACAATCACCTCCTAACATATCCAATCATCTCATACCTTAAATTCAACCTCATACAATGAAATACAACATGTTTCTTCATTTCTCAACATCATTAATCTCTAATAATCCAACACAACTTCTAACACAAGCAACATAACCTCAACATAACACCATATTATGCACAAACAACATCAAACTTCATGAATTAACATAATAGTCATGCAACACAACAAGAAGATCATGCATCAAACATCAATTTCACAACATAGTAAGGATTCACAAAACCATAACTCCAAATTTTTCATGAAATTTCCCCAAAACTAAAACTAGCTATGAACCCACCTTATGAGAGGAAGATGATGATGAGTTGAGATGAGATGAGGTGAAATTTCTTCCTTCTTCCTCGCTCCAAGTTGATCTTCTTCATCTTTCATGAGTTCTTCTTCTCTTCTCTTCTTTATCTTCCTCCTCTATTCTTTCTCTTTCTATGTTTAGTACAAAATGAGAAAATGAAGGAAAATAAAAGATAATGAGACACTAAGTAGTAAACTTGTTTGTCTTCTACTGAGTCCAATCGAGCATTTACCATTTTAATCTTGTCAAAACCTTCAAATCTCCAAAATGTCATTCTCTATTAATTTATTAAAATATCCTTCCTTACAAACTAGGAAGAATTAAGAGAATTAAGTAAGAATTAATCTCATCTGAGTTCACTAATTACTCAATTTGTCTAAATTGACAAAGAATAGAGTATATTGGACTCATTTTGTCCCACTGACAAAGAACAAATGATTTAAGTGAGATATTACAATATCCAACAAGTCAGACCAATTTGTTAGGGACCAATTTACAGAGAAGTTATATATTAAAATGAAGGCTTAATTGCAATTTTGGTCCCTCTATTTTTATTTTCTTTTAGTTTTAATCCCCCTATTTTAAAATCCGGAATTTTTGTCCTTCTATTTTTAATTTTTTTGAGTTTTGATCCCCCTATTTTAAAATCCAAAATTTTGATCCCTCTATTTTCATTTTTTTTTTTTTAATTTTGATCCCCTATTTTAAGTTTTGTTTTAAATTTTAATCCACTTTTTCAATTGGGAACAAATTTAATAGGGGACCAAAAATTTAAAAAAATGAAAATAAGGGGAACAAAACTCACAAAAAATGAAAATAGAGAGACAAAAATTTCAAATTTTAAAATAAGAGAAACAAAACTCAAAAAAACTGAAAATAAAAGGACAAAAATTTTGAATTTTAAAATAGAGGGATCAAAACTATAAAAAAATGAAAATAGAGAAATCAAAATTACAATTAAGTTTAAAATAAAAGATATAAAGAATATAAAGATTTATTAATATTATATAACGTAGTACAATTTTTTTCCGTCTCAAAACAACGTATGATAGAAAACAAAGGGGGTAGTAAACAAAAACACAAAATTTATGTTTTTATTGAGTGGCTTGGACAATAGAATAACATAGAAACTCTTATGTGAATATGACATAAATATACCTAAGAACATTTATGCACTCATTTCTTTTACTAGCATTTTTATCTGAATTCATAAAGCTAACTTTCCTGCATTTAACTGCAGGAACTCATATGGTGTTCTTTGTCATGAATGTTGTTGTCGGACTTGGAGTGATATTGATGTTTACACCATTTTTAAGAGAAAAGAAGAAACCACATTCTGCTGAGATTGTTACACTATTATAAGTGAATTTTTAAATAAGGAATGAAGTATCTTAAGGTATTATGGTGAAGCAGTTACCATAAATGAACTTTTTATTTATTTAATGATGGCAGCAAAGTAAGGTGACATTTAGCTTGAACCTGTCCAAGATCTTTCCACCAAGGAGAAGTGTGGTTTTAGCCATTGATATGTTGAATATAATAATAATCAACGGCTAAGATTCAAGATCGGATACTTGTTTTCACTTATTGTGACATAATGTGTTTCAAAAATATTTATAATTTTTTTTGTTTTACTATTATTTGTTTGTTTCTGTGTAGTCTAGACTTAAATTTATATATATATTTTTAATAAATATTAGTAGAAGATCCATTCGTCCGTACGGGGAAGTCTCAACGTATAAATTAGTCGACGATAAACATTTTATTTTAAAATAAGACTATAAAAAATAACAAATTTTGAATTGAAATGCAGACAATGTAATTGATATAACAGTATCAAAATTACAGCAATGAAGAATATAGTAATCGAAATAAACTTTATAATAGTACAAAATGTCTTGGAATAACAAAATCATAAACTATCCAACAAAGGATATTAGAAAGTGAAGTTCTAAGAACCTCCACTCATGTTACTTGAAGAATTGATAGGCCAAATTGTAGAGATGGCATAACCTACTACAAACATATTTAAAGAATTGTGAATTAGTTATATATTAGAGTCATAGATAGAAAGATTATTATTTTGACACACAAATAAAATGGGATAGTAATAAGTATAAAATAATAAAATAATTGATATCCCGATGATGTTATGGAAAACTTCTTTAAAGAAAATATTTGTGGTTTTAGGTAAAGAGTTATTGTCCTTATTATGTATTTTCAGATTAACTTTACTCTTAACTCTATAAATAGCGAAATATAATTGTCTATGACTGCAAACATTCTTGGGCTAATATAAACCAACATAATTTAAAGATTGATCTTGAGATTTGTTGATTGTCATAACAAATGACACTATAATTAGAAATTGTCGTCTGATGAGTTTAAATGGCTATGACAATGAGAAGGAGACAAAGACATTCTCGGGATATATATAGTGTTTCCAATATTTGTACATGAAATAATTTTTGCTTCGATTACATGGTTGGCCAACCTAGTAACTCTCAATCTTATAGCTTGTACGAATGGTTTAAATTCCCATTCGATTTTATGTAATTGTCTTGTTTTAGGTTGTGCTTGTATTCTTGTTAGGTTGAGATTTTCTTAATCTCTTTAATATAATATTTGCTTATCAAAAAAAAAAAACTCTCAATCTTGTACCATTACAAAGTTCTTTTGTATTCTTGTTGGGTTGAGATTTTCTTAATCTCTTTAATATAATATTCTTTGGTGTCACCTACATTTAAAAAAAATGAGTAATGGTAAATTGTTTAAAACTAAGCATCATGAAAATATAAAGACATCGCATACCAAAAGACATGGACTAACAAAGCATGAATTGGAAACAAATTAAATAACCATGCTGCATGTATATACCACAGCAACATCAATTGGTATGAAGTCCAACGCTTATGTGATATAGTAGAAATTAGCATGTTGCAGGTATATACAATTGCTACATGAAAAAACGGATACCATGGTGTGCATAACATACATTGGTATAGCATAAATGTTGAATGTGCTATAATAAATATAATGAGAGTAATACTGCCATAAAGTGATACTCTATAATTTATAATGCATTGAAATATGAATAATTTATAATGAATAAAGTTATACTGTTATATTTGAATTTTTTTTATAATAGCTATATATTAAGAATTAAATATTAAAATATTGAACTTTTCAAACAATTGGCGAAAACGTGTAATTGGAATATGAGAAAAAGCAAGTCGCCATACCAATTGGCGAAAAAGGCAAAGTGATTTTTTTAGTTTTTGCTGTAAATTGTATTTTTAATTTTTATTATTTTATTAATTCCAATTAATGTTTTAAAGTATTTATCATTAATATTTTGGAACTTTTAAATATTATTTTGTTTTTAAACATAATTATTATTAATAAACATAATTTATAATATAATTAAAATATATTAATGTAATGAAAATATTAATATAATTAAAATTACAACAACAAAAATATTAATGTAGTGAAAATTACAACAACAAAAATATTAATATAATTAAAATTACAACAACAAAAATATTAATGTAATGAAAATTACAACAACAAAAATATTAATATAATGAAAATTACAACAACAAAAATATTAATAAATAATGAAAATTACAACAACAAAAATAACTAATGGCCGACTCTATCCAAGCGACCACCGGTGCCACACTGTGGAGGGTGCGCGTTGCGACGAGGTCTACGACGAGGTTGTTGTGGTGTGTCGGGCCATTGTGTGTTGGGTTGTGGAGGAGGATGTTGTTGGGACGGTCCCGGCGTATCAGATAGATTTTGCATCATTTGACCCCAATAGCCGGGAGGTCCACTGTCAATGGCGCTTCCGTAGTCAAGCCCAATGCCTATGTTTTCGAAGGATTGTCGGGGAGGTTGGGTGGAGTATGGCCGATATGGTTGTCCGAATTGGTACATGGAATTGGGTTGGTCTAGGTGTGTTGGTTGTTGTGGGGTGTGGTAGTCAAACAATGGATAGTTGGAGGGGTAGTTGGATGGGTAGTTGGGTGGGTAGTTGGAGAGGTAGTTGGATGGGTAGTTGGATGGGTAGTTGGAGGGGGTAGGATCGAATGAGTTGTCTGGGCTATAGGTGGATGGGTTAGG
Organism: Lathyrus sativus; assembly: GCA_963859935.3. NCBI lineage: Eukaryota > Viridiplantae > Streptophyta > Magnoliopsida > Fabales > Fabaceae > Lathyrus > Lathyrus sativus. The sequence goes on along the minus strand of OZ012740.1, from coordinate 273,137,865 downwards.
CTCAAAAGACGTATCAGGGTTGTAATATGGTGGTCGAGGTTGGGATTGGGTGGATGGCATGTAGGGTTGTCGTTGTTGATAGGGGGTATTTGTTGGCACGTATGGGTTTTCGTAAGGCTGATTTTGGACATTGTCATGTTGATGTGTGTTGGACGAAGAATCGCGTTCCCTTGGATCGGCCAAATAGGTTGGCTGGGACAGGAAAGGCTGAGATGTCGTGACAGACCTAAACCAAGTCATGTATTGAAGACTTGGCCGGGCCCCGTGCACAATACGGTCGGTTAATACGTGATGCCTTCTTCTTTTCCAATGTAAATGCAACTCCTTCGCAAACTCCTTCCAGTCACTCACACTCCATTGTGCGTCCACCCGCTTTTGATGCCACTTCCCCAAGTCTATCGGAGCATCTAGAATATCCTGATGCATCCCAAATTGTAGTTTGACCCTGTCAGTTTGGTGCATCTCCACTGTAGTGAACCTAATTATTGGTGTCCTTGATGTCCACACAGCGACATCATCGGTGTTGGGCTGGTGGTCGAGACCCTCGTACAGCATCCAGACAAACTACAATACAGTTGGATAAATAAGTTAGACAGAGTTTGAGAGGTTTATGCATATACATTAAAAAAATTAACGGTAAATAACTTACATCATCTGCCCCAAGGTGGTCGATGAGGTTGCGGTATTGAATTATAGAGTGCCTGGGACATCTCTGATAATTCATCCCTGGAACAGACCATCTAAAAAATAAACACATATAAATTAGCTTTTAAAACACATCTCAGAAATTATTCACTTAAAAAGGAAATGTACTTGCTAAGTAATTTTGGAAAGATACTTACTTGTTAGCATACGGGAATGTAAAAGAATTCAGGTTTATTGGAGCAAGCATTGACATCCTTGACCAACCCCACGCTTGCAGAAGATAAACACAACCATAAAAAGTACATGAATTTTTTTTGAAGTTTTACAAAGTGCGCTATACAGATGGACGAGGACCGCTGATCCCCAACTATATTCGCACACTTTGTTAATATTGGCCAATAATGGTAAATACATAGTATGGACGGTGTTTCCAGTTCCCTCTGGAAATAAAAGTGCCAGAATAAAATCATAATATAGCACCGAGTTTTTTGTATTTTCTCATACTCGGTGCTATCATTAGTTAAGACAATACGATTGTATTGTTCTCTAAGGTATCTTAAATTAATCCCCTGACCCCTCGGGCGTCCCTCGCTTTCCGCATGAGGTACGTCCGTGCAAAGAGGGGCACCCAATAAATCTTCGCAAAGTCGGTCAGGTACACCAACTTTGCCGCAAACGGCCTTACCATCGATGTGTAGGCCTAACAACATGTAAACGTCCTGAAGAGTCACAGTACACTCACCAAAAGGTAGGTGAAATGTATGTGTCTCCGGTCTCCAGTGTTCTAACAACACTAGAATGAATTTCATGTTGAGGGAGTAAGATTTGATTTCGAGCACAACACCAAACTCACAATGAGTAAGGTAGTCCTTAATGAGCGGGTCGCGTGGTATATAATCATGCACATGGCACCAAAACCTTGATACATCCTGCAAAATAATTAATGTTACATTAGAGAAGGAGTAAAATTACTAACATTTTGTTAGACAAAATTGTAAACATAGACAAGAACAAAAGACTTACAAACTCGACAATGTTTTCAGTTGTCCCTCTGTGTGAGTCACCCATTGTGAGTAAAGACATTTTTGTTTGGGATTTTGAGATTTAGAAAGTTTGAGAGTTTAGGACTTAGAAAGTTTGAGAGTTCAGGACTTAGAAAGTTTGAGAGTTTGAGAGTGTGAGGCAGAAGACCCTATATTTATATTCCACAATTGAAGCAATGTTGTAAACGCATGCTTAATAAGTGTTATTGTGCATGTGTGTTGTAAACGCATGCTTAACAAGTGTTCTGATGCATGTGTGTTGTACACGCATGCTAGACAAGTGGCCCGATGCATGCAGGAAGAGAATCTTGTAGGTCTGCATGGTCAATATAGGCATGCATGGTCACATGTGAAGCACAGAGTTTCACATTGTATGTTATTAATTGCATGTTAAAGCAGATTCCTTCATTTACTGCATGCAGGGTCACTTGTAGCTTTGGCAGAAAGAGAATCTCTTAGGCATGCATGGTCACTTGTGAAAGGCAGAACTTTGCATTGTCCCGTCTTATCAAGTATAATGCATGCGTTTTATTTATTATAGTTTATTATGCAACATGCAGAGTCACGTCTCATCAAACAGACTGTATGTCATTGATTGCATGTTAAAGCAGATTTACATGTGAATGGCAGAGTGTATGTCATTGTTGTATGGTCACATAAAGTAGATTCGTTCATTTACTGCATGCATGGTCACATAAAGCAGATTCGTTCATTTACTGCATGCAGACAAGTGTATGTCATTGTTGTACATGCGTGGACAATGTAGGCATGCAAGGGACACATGTAACCAGCCAGAACTTTGCATTGTCCCATCCCATCAACCATGCTGCATGCAGGGACACATGTGACCAGCCAGATTCCTTTATTGTTCCGTCTGTTCAAGTCCTGATGCGTGTCATTGATTGTGAAGCATACGTGACAAGTTTTCTTCAACCACGCAACTATTTAATAAAGTCTTATATTTTGTAACTTTTAAATAAATTCTCATCAAACACTCAAACACTGAAACACTCAAACACAATTTTCGCTATGTCTCAAACACCACAATATATGATTTCTGCACATCTTAACGGTGAAGTTTTTGAATGTGAAACATCTGGTTACAATTTCAGAAACACTGAAGTTACAAGATTTTTAATTGACAGAAGGTCTAATTTTTTACACCTGAAGGCAAGAATAGAAATAAAACTGCAATGTGGTCCAGTTGGGCAAATTATATACAAAAACCCATTGTTTTTTGCCGGCCATGAAGAATGTAAATTTTTCCCGTTAAGAGTGCGAGACGATGAAGATGTGTGTAACATGTTCCGGAATCACGATTACTCGGGTTTCTTAGATATCGTGTTATATGTGACGTTACAACAACAACAACTGTCTCAGCAACTTGATTCTTCTCAAGTTTTTTGCGAGTCCGATGATGAACACCATGAAGTCAATGTCATTAACGAAGAAGAAGAAGCAACTGAAGTCATTGTTGACGATATGGTGAACAACCAGGACGCCGAGGTTCCACCCGGCAATGTTTATTGTCCACCTCAACACATGATAACTCTCGACTTGGGTGACGATGAACCCTCGACGAATGTTTTCTACAATCCCAACTACATAACAGAGGGGCAACTAAAGGAGGGTGACGAGTTTCTTACAAAAGAAGATTGTGTCCGGGAAATAAAACAGTTTCACATGGGATTGTCAGCCGATTATAAAGTCGATCGAACAAATCCGACGCGGTATACGATCTATTGTCGTAACGAGGAGTGTCCCTTCCGATTAACAGAGTCGTTCAGGAAGAGAAGCGATTCCTAGAAGATAGGGTCTATGAGTCTGTCCCACACTTGTATAATCTCTAATCCAAAGCAAGACCATCGCAAACTCAGCTCTCAGTTGATTTGTGATGAGATTCTGTCAGTCGTTAGCGACAACCCGTCTTTGAAGGTGAGTACCATAATTGCACATATGGTGCAAAGGTACAATTATACTCCTTCGTACCGAAAAGCCTAGATTGCCAGAACTAAAGCCGTTGAAAGGGTGTTTGGGAATTGGGAGGAGTCGTACAAGGAACTTCCAAAATTCCTGGTGGCTCTTAAACACTACTCTCCGGGAACTGTTGCAATTTTAGAGACAATGCCCGCGTGTACACCAGACGGGCATTCCGTTGCTGGAAATGGAATTTTTCACCGAGTCTTTTGGGCGTTTGAACCATGCGTCAAAGGGTTTGCATATTGCAAGCCTATAATTCAAATTGATGGTACATGGTTATACGGAAAATATAAGGGCACACTTCTCATGGCTGTGGCACAGGATGGGAACAACAACATTTTTCCTATAGCATTTGCTATAGTGGAAGGGGAGACTGTTGGGGGTTGGAGTTTTTTCTTAAAAAACCTCCGCTATTACGTTTCTCTGCAACCTAACTTATGTTTGATCTCCGATCAACACCCGTCAATCGAGAGTGCATACAATAACGTTGACAACGGTTGGCAGGATCCTCCTTCGACCCACGTATATTGCATAAGGCATATCGCCCAAAACTTTATGCGGGAAATCAAAGATCGGACGCTAAGGAAGAAAGTTGTCAACGCGGGATATGCACTTACTGAATCCACTTTCAGATACTATCGCGACGAGATCAGACTGATAAACGCAGATATTGGACGATGGGTTGATAACATTGATAGGGAGAAATGGACCCGGGCATACGACAATGGGGTGCGATGGGGACACATGACAACTAATCTCGTCGAATCAATGAACTCTATTTTCAAGGGAAGCCGAAACCTCCCAATAACTGCCTTGGTAAAGGCAACCTATTTTAGGCTAGGATCACTCTTTGATAGCAGATGCACGAAGTGGGGTTCGGTATTACAATCGGGTCAGCTGTACAGCGATACTTCAATGAAATTCATGAAAGACGAAGCTGCCAAGGCCAACACACACGTGGTGACAATATTTGACCGTACAACTGGTAGGTTCAGTGTTGCCGAGTCTATGGATCACAACGAAGGCAAGCCTAGGGGATGTTACCATGTTGAATTGGATAAGAGCTGGTGTGATTGTAGAAAGTTTCAAGCATTTCGTATGCCTTGCTCTCATGTCATAGCAGCATGTTCGAAGTTGCGCCAAGACCCAACCAACCTTCTTTCTGCAGTTCACCAAGTCATTAGTCTATGCAATGTCTACGCATGCAGCTTTCAAGTGGTGGCAAAGGAGGACTATTGGCCTCAATACGAAGGCGAAATTGTTTGGCATAATGACTTGATGCGCAGACAGAAAAAGGGTCGGCCTAACAGCACGCGCATTCGAACTGAAATGGATACGGCAGACAAGCTGGTGAGATTGTGTAGTTCGTGTAGGCAACCAGGACACAATCGAACAAAATATCCTCACGTAGGATCAAGCAACAAATCATAGTTTCAAATGTAATCTCTTCCCATTAAATCAATATCAACTTTCATTCGATTAATAACAACTTTTATTCCATTAATAGAAAATTTCATTAGAATAATACCAAGTTTCAATCAATTAAAAGCATACTTAACTGTCATAACAACAATATGAAAATAAAACACTGCACCGACACAACATAAATTCAACAAACATAACAACAACGTAAAGACTTAAAGCATAACACTGCACCAAGGCGTCTACAATATCACGACCATCAACTTTATCGACTTTGGTGTCAACATCATCACAAGGACACCAGTGTCGTTTACCACTTTTCTCCATTCACGAGTAACTCTGTTTCTCCCGGTCTCCTCGACAAGCCTCTCGATTTTCCTAATCTTTTCTCCTGGAGCAATATCTCCTTCCAGCCAGCGGTACAGTTCCCTATGCAAGTGCTCCAACGTCTGCGTATTCCACAGGAGCATCTTCATCGGAGGCTTGGTTGCTGAAAACACAACCAGGGCATTTCTTTTCATTAGATCGAACTCTAGAAACGGTTCCTCTGATGCTGATGACGACGACGACGAAGAACGTTGATTTGGAAATGCAGACATTCTAGACTTCAATCCACTCAAAATGTACTAACATAATCTTTTGGCATATAATGTTGTGAAAATATATATGTGTTCACAGTTGTATTTATAGATAAATACAATAGTACGTGACCCATATGAAATGTCTTAAATACCCTTACAAAATTTATACACCTTAAAATTTAAAATTTAAATCAATTTATACGCTTTTAAATAATTTATAATTTAAACATATTATTTAAAAATATTACTTAAATTTATTAACATATTATTTAAAATACCCTTACATATTATCTAAATAATCTTTATTTTATACTTAAATTTAAATATATTACTTAAATTTTTGTTGTAATTTTCATTATATTAATATTTTTGTTGTTGTAATTTTCATTACATTAATATTTTTGTTGTTGTAATTTTAATTATATTAATATTTTCATTACATTAATATATTTTAATTATATTTATGTTTATTAATAATTATTATGTTTAAAAACAAAATAATATTTAAAAGTTCCAAAATATTAATGATAAATACTTTAAAATGTTAATTGGAATTAATAAAATAATAAAAATTAAAAATACAATTTACAGCAAAAACTAAAAAAATCACTTTGCCTCTTTCCCCAATTGGTATGGCGACTTGCTTTTTCTAAAATTCCAATTACATGTTTTCGCCAATTGATATGGCGAAACAATGCTGAATTGTAGCTAGTTTGGTAAATTGTTTGAAAAGTTCAATATTTTGGTATTTAATTCCTAATATATAGCTACTATAAAAAAATTCGCTATAATACCGTCATAATAAATTAGTCTCAAAAAGTGCTAATTATATAAATAATAATGCTAGAATCCCTAGGGGTGGGTATGGGTTATAAACCAAACAAAATCAAACCACATATATGATTTGGTTTGGATCTTAAAACTATTTATATAAAATCGGTTTATTTTTTTAAAACCGATTTACAAGTGGGTTGGTTCGGTTTCAAACCGGTTTTTAAAAAAACAGTTTTTTAAAAACCAGTTTTAAACCGGTTTCTCTCAAAACCAGTTTTTTATTTTCTTTAAAGAAACCAGTTTTAAAACCAATTTTTTAAAACAATTAATTTTATTACAAACTATCAAATAATTGATAAACCACCTAAAACTTATTCTACTTTAAACTTATTGCAAACTATCAATAAATTGATATAAATCAATTAATCAATTTTATTCCAGTTTTACATTGAATTAAATCAACACCTCATATATCTTAAACTTTAAACTACTCAATGTAAAACTGGAATTAGAATTCCTTTTCATCGTGAATTAAATCGATTAATCGAGAAGTACGTTGAATTGATATAAACAATTAATCGTGAAACTTATTCTACTTTAAACTTATTGTAAACTATCTACCTTAAACTTATTCTACTTTAAACTAAATCAATTTTATTGCAAACTAGGGGTGTTGATTATGATTTTCCCAAACTATTCTACTTTTGTTTTTGAAGCTTATTGAAAAATGGTTACCGAATCTCAATCCGGTTTGAAACAAATGGTTACCGTTTTTATTTAATTTGATAAATGGGCCACCAAATTTAAAATATAAATTTGGACTGGATTTTAAAATTTGGATTAATTTGGATAGGAATTTGGTGTATGGTTATTGGTTATTTTGCACACCCCTAATAATCACATAATTCCTAATGACTATATTAAGCTCTCAAAAAGTGCTCACTATATAAATTGGAACTGTTATAATAATGTAGTTATTTAATAACATGATTTTGTCCAAAGTAATACTGAATCAATTTTTTGCATGAGCTCTTTATTAGAAAATCTTGGTGTGACATTGATCAGTACATCTTCATACACATTCTTTCATTGTTATAGTTAGACATTCTTAAAGTTTATTTGAGTATTTTTAATATTTTAATGTGTTTTTATATTTAAGTTTGTTTTTACCTTTATTCTATTTTCGCAGCTTATTTTCAGCATTAATAGTTATTTGTTATTTGTTCATTGTTCGGATCATAACTAGAGTTTCGAGAACTGGATTGACGCATTCTAATAGGATTTAGAAAGTTAAGACATAGAGCTACAACTTTCATGTTTTAGGAAGAAATTGATTCGGAGTGTAGAAGGCTCGAAAAATTTGTTGAAGTCAGGACCCAAATTCTGCCATAAGGAATATTTAGTTTTGGGCCGGATTTTTTATGTTTTTCGACCCAGTTGGGTTAGAATCAAATTTTGTGATGCTTCACTATACCTATTAGCAGTCGTTCTAATGTGGAGGACCTTCTTTTCACAAATTTTACCTTTTTTTGTACGATTACGATGAAGAACTAATCATCAAGAGTCAATCTACTATAATCGTATTTCCAACGCTTTGAAGTTTTTATTCTGTCAATTCAATTTTGTTTCTCTTTTAACTCTATTCTATGAAATTGTATTTGCTTAATCTGTTATTTTGTGGAATGTTTTGTTTTAATTCGTATGATTGTATTCCTAACATTTAATCATTTTTTACGTCGCTTAGTCGTTAAATCGCGTTTCTATATCGTGTTTGTTTAATTCGCGATTGCGTTTATCCGTTTGCTTAATTCAGAATATGGGAATGTCAATATGTTCAATATCTTAGTGCGCTTGTCATTTGATATTGAAATTGAATAGAGATCGAAGCCGCTTAGGGAATTGGTAAGGAGAAAAACATGTGATTAGTCAGAAACCAAAATAGTAAATTGACTTATTACCTATTTTAATCACTTATATGCATAATTTTTATTTTAATCAAAACTCAAACCCCCATAAGCATCTACTATGATTGGTTAATACATTACAAGAATCCTTGCGAGAACGATACTTGAGTTGTCGTTACCGTTACTACTATTTTTCAAAAAAAAATACTCGTTTTTGATCCGTGCACGACAGCGGTTCAAATTGGCACTATTGTCGGGGATTCTTGTTGATTTTGCCAATTTTAAAATTTTGTTAGAGTTTTTTTTTTGCGTGTTAATTTTCAAGGTTGCAGTGGCAATTGTTTCAGTCTATCAGGTAAGTTGAAAGCTACTGTTTCAATTTGCTCCAAATTTTTTCCAGAAAATCAGAAAAAAAAATATCAACGAACAGTACTCCTTTAGAATAAAATTCTAAAAGATTTTTAATCTGAAAATCGTAAATTTTTTATTTTTCTATTTTATTTTATTTATTTTCTATTTTCATATTTTTTAAAAAATCCAAAAAAATTTGTAAAGATTTATTATGATTTTATTTAATTTTTAGTAATATTTTGATAATTTTTAGATTTTATTTTATTCGCTTTTGTATTTTTCCTTTCTTTTTTTTTAATAGGGACATTGTCGGTATTTTCTTAATTGTTGCTGCATTGTTGAATTAGTTTTGTGTTTTCTCATTCTTTGTTAATTTTTTTCTTTTTTGATAGCATGGCTGAATAAATAACATTAAGAGAGCTTGATGCTCCTGATTTTCAGTATAATGGTTTAAGTATTGAATATACTGATGTTGATGTTCCTTTCAAATTGAAATCTAGTTTAATGCACTTGTTGCCAAGGTTTAATGGATGTGTAGGTGAGGATCTGAATAAGCATATGAAAGAATTCTAAATTGTGTGCTCTACACCTTCTGAACCTTCACTAGAGGAACTTGTCAAGCAAATGGCTATAAATGATCTCCAGTTTCAACAACAAACAGATTCTAGTATTCAGGCTTTGCAGTCACAGATTGGACAACTTGTCGCTTTAGTGAATGCCATGCAGCAAGCTCAAGAATCAAACCAACTACCTGCTCAAACAGTAGTGAATCCAAAAGAGTTACTGTCTGATTTAGTTGATGATACTTATCCTGAGTTGTTATCTAATTTTTGATATTTATTAGATTATGATGATACTTACTCTTACGATTTATGTACTGACACTGACGTTTGCTCTATTTGTGCTGAGATTAATGCTGCCTTGCATGATGATGCTTTTCATGATGTCGTTTATGCATCTGAAACTCTTGATATCATGGCTTCCCTGACCTCACCATCCATTGAACAACCTTCCCCCTTATAGCTTAAATCACTTCATAACAATCTGAATTATGCTTATTTGGATATGGATAAAAAGCTTCCAATTATAATTTCTTCTAACCTTGATTTTTATAAAGAAAATAAGCTTTTTCAGGTTTTGAAGAAAAATAAGAAGGGAATTGGATGGACCTCGATTGGAGATGGAAGAAAATTAGTGAGGCAGCCCTTTAATCCTCTGATTCTTGATGTTGTGAAAAAAGAGATCACATTCACGTGTCAATGCGACACTTTTACTTATCAAAGATTCTTCTTTGATCCCGGAATAAAAGACGAAGGCACTAATACAAATTTTAAGGTCCATGGATGCTACCCAAAGTTACTCTCCACTTTGGAAGAAGAGACTGCAAGAAATCTCTCGTTGGGAAAGAATGCTTATGTGATCACTTATCCACCTTGACTACTCTGGTGAATTCTTTTCTTTGTCTCACTCTTATTTAATAATTATGTCCTTTCATTGAGGACAATGCATGTTTTAAGTGCGGGGGAGGGAACCATTGCTTTATTTTATTTTCTTTGGTTGTTTTAAATTTTCTTTTGTTTTCGTTTTGTTCTTAAATAAAAAAATAAAAAAATATTTTGTTTTTACTTTGAAACACAATGCATCTTTTGAAATTTTTAGACTATAGATTAATTTGAGGTTACATTGGGGAATTTTGGGAAAAATTCCTAAGTTCGATACCATTTTAACACCTTAAGTCTCCCGAATATGGAAATCGATTTAAATACTTATTATGACATAGTCTTGAGTTCTCATCCATTAATAGCTCTTAAGTAGTTTATCTAGCAGTCATCACCATCTAGAAATCATACACTAGGTAATTAAGTTGATGCAAATAAGTGAATGATCACATGCTTAATAAGAAGTCTAAATAGGAATCCGTCTTTTAAGTTAGGTGACCGTCACCCGGTCACTTAGGCTAACGGTTGTGAAACCTTCAAAAAAAATATTGTTGTTGCTAAAGTGGTTAATTTTGAATTGTTGACAAGATATGGATCTTAGTTACTAACAGGCTTATTTACCATGTCTGTGAATAGATAACGGGCTTAATGTGATTGCATTAGAATGAAAGAGAGTAAAAAGGAGGATGAGTAAGTTAGACTTAAGCATAATAACATGATTTAGATTGGTTTGTATAGAAGGGAGCTTTATGACTGTACAATTACGGATTTGTGTTCTTATGATATCCTTAGTGTGCAAAATTAGTACCTATCGGCGTATTCTTGACCGAAGAAGAGTTTACAGCCTAGAATGAGTATCTGAATGCTATTGTTTTTCATGAGTCTTGATAATATTTTATTCGGAGTGCAAAAGTTTAAGTGTGGGGTGTAACGCCCCCTTTCTATACCCCAAAATAATCACATATCAAATCATATCGTCACGAATACAAGTATTTTTATTTTCATCAGAGTGTATTTACATTAAGGTATAAAAGAAGTGCGTCACAATACTCACGAAACGACCACATGAATATTAATGTTTAAAAATAATTAACTCAAACGGGGTAAATCACAACTAAAAATAAACGCATGATTCTTCGAAATTACATATTCATGTTTTCTCTTAAAGCGGAAGACTAAAACATATATATATATATATATATATATATATATATATATATATATATATATATATATATATATATATATATATATATATATATATATATATATATATATATATATATATATATATATATATATATATATATATATATATATATATATATATTCACTTAAGACATGACAAAACATAATTACATGTCATTTGGTTGTTCACAACTTCATTCACATACAAACAAAACATCAATAAGACATTCTACAAGCCTATCTACCCAAAGTTACATATCAGAGCGACCGACACGAGGGAAAAGAGCTATACTCCAAAGGAAACCTTTAGCGAATCCTAATCTGCAATGCCTCGTAGGGCATTATAAAACAACAGAAGGGTGAGAAACATTATCATAATAATCAAGGCATAAGATATATATATATATATATATATATATATATATATATATATATATATATATATATATATATATATATATATATATATATATATGTATATATAAAAATGTACAAGTACCGAATGCCTATACCTCATACTTATTCACTACAATGCATAACAATAGATTCTCACCGCATTAAATACACATAGACATAATCGCTCACACTTAATCGTCTATTCATCAGTCAATATCTTTCACATATATTTATTCGCTAACGCATCTCATCAATTCCTGCACATATGCATATTTACATATGACAATCGCAATCATACCATGCGATTCATATAAGACTCATTCACTACCCTCAATCCTTTTTCCGGACTATGGGTACGTCGCTTATGCTCTACCGGGAACAACGTCTCGGTCATTCTACCCCGGTAACTACCTCACTAGGAACGACGCATCGCCGTTCTACCCTAGTGAGTAGAATCTCTCTACATATACATCAACCTCATTCTCATATTTACCAGACGCAATAAATGTATATATATATATATATATATATATATATATATATATATATATATATATATATATATATATATATATATATATATATATATATATATATATATATATATATATATATACATACACTAATACATTCTCAAGCATTATTTTCAATTCATCATATGAAGATGATAATGCACTCATAGAGACCGACACCTCGACCCTATGCAGCTACAACCGCGGTACCGACTCATTCGTCCGTCAGATTCTCTTAGAATTCACTCCTCTCACACTTATACGGTTACACTATAACTCATCAGATTCTCCTAGGAATCACTATATAACCGTCGCATCAAGCGAGGTTCTGCAAATCCTCCAAGGGATCAAATATAACCATCGCATCAAGCGAGGTTCTGCAAATCCTCCAAGGGATCAAATATAACCATCGCATCAAGCGAGGTTCTGCAAATCCCCCAAGGGATCAAATATAACCATCACATCAAGCGAGGTTCTGCAAATCCTCCAAGGGATCAAATATAACCATCGCATCAAGCGAGGTTCTGCAAATCCTCCAAGGGATCAAATATATACTAACATCATACACCGCAATGTATACTACACGACACGTTCATCATTCACGTCCAAACGTTATGCATTCTTAATCGAATTAAACAATGCACGAAATTGCCCAAACGGCTACACTTCCTAACCTAGGATTCACGCCTATCGGCTACCACAGTACATCACGAACCATCACGCCAGCTTCTAAATCATGTAAGGGTCGATCGCACTCGGAACCCCAAGCTACAACAGCACCCAACAGCAGAGAAGACTCATTCTGCTACGTTCGCCACACGCTCGCCTAGCGAGCTGCTAGCGAATGTTCGCCACCTTCTCGCCTAGCAAATTGCTAGCGAGCATGAACAGAAGCTACAGACTTCGTTCGCTACCTTGTTCGCTACAGCGAACCCCCAGCGATTCATTCGCTACTCCATTCGCTGCCAGCGAAGGAGACCAAAACACCACTGTCCCAAGTCTGGGACCGTTCGCTACGCACTCGCCTAGCGAGATGCTAGCGAACACGCGCGACCTGCTCGCCTAGCGAGCTGCTAGCGAGCGTCTGCGGATTGAACCTTCTCCCACTGTTCAGAATCCAAACACCCGATGAAATCTTCCGATAAATCCCAACTCGTTTCCAGTAGCCTTAGTCCAACATTCCTCGACTAAATTCTACCACTTATTCTCATTTTCAATCATTAAAACTCGGTTTCTACCGATCGAATCAATTTCGACCTAAAATGGAAGTTTATAGAAAACTCTCCAAAACTCTACCCGATCAACCATACACATACATAACCATACATATTGATTAAGGTAGTAAGATTTCACACCCTTACCTTGGATTAATCGAAGCTTTGAGTTGCTCTTGATGATTCCACTCTTTTCCTCTTCTTCTTCTCTTTTCTCTTCCTTTTTCCTTCTTCTCCCTTTCTTTTCTATCTTTTCCTTTTCTTTTCTCTTTTTCTCTTATATCTTTTCTTTCTATTTCTATTCTTTATATTTCTTTCCATTCTATTTCCTCCAATATACCTATTATTCCAATCAATTTCCATAAATCATCCACTTAACCATTAATTGAGACTGTCCGAAATATTTCCCACTAAACTTTCCAAAACTCTACAAATGATAAAATAGCATAATATGTAGACTTAACATATTATCACACTATCCCATGATTAAAATAATTCCAATAACTAAATTAATTAGTTAAACCGAAATTGGGCTGTTACAACTCTCCCCCACTTTAGGAATTTTCGTCCTCGAAAATGTTATCCGATTTAGACAACTCGGGATGTGACTCACGCATCCCAATCTTCCCAATCCGATTCCATCTAGTTGATTCTTCCCAAATACCTTTACCAAGACAATCCCTCTTTCCTCGAAGTTGTCTCAGTATTCAAATTCTCTCTCACTCACACACCATCCATCCGGATTGATGCGCTTCCTCAGCTTAGACACGCGAACACATCGTGTAATTTCCTTTAGTGATAGTGGTGAAACAATCTAACATGTTATTCCCCATGCTTCCGCTGCACTACTCTGATATAGTTACAACGAGTTACAGTGTGCTTCCGAGACTTCAAGCTCGACTACACCAGTTATTATCGTAACTCTCAAAACACGTCTTTTCTTGGGTCCTCTAATCTCTTCAGTCGTCTTTTGCACAAACCTCAGGTCCGAGTACAACACTCTCGCCTGAATCATATTAATACAAATGAGCCTTACACCTCCTTCCATACAAGGCTTCAGATTCCCATCCGACACAATATTCGGTGATACTACATACGGTCCTTATCACTTCGGTGATATCCATCACAACTAGTTCCAAAATAAAATGATTAATCTTCTTTGACAGGAAAAGGGTCAATCCAGTCATTCCATCCAGAATCTCATCAACAAAATCATATTCTCACATCCTTCAGAAAACCCCACGCAAAACCCCACGCAAAACCCGTGGAATTACCCTCCGATCTCAACTCTGGAATATACAACGATCACATTAGACCTATCAATCTCAGACGTTCATTCTTCGACTCTCGACAAGTCACACCAGCACATACGACTACTGCCTTCTCCATCTGTGGCTACCAAAATAATTCTTTCAAAATACTCTCATCCAATCCCCTTTATTCGGACTCTTAGACTCTATCACAACATCTCATGTCACCATCTCCACCAATCCAAACATCACTCATTTGATTTTAAATTCGTCAACTCAATCACCCTATTAACTCCAATTAGAATTCCAACCTTCTCGAATCTCGTCGAGAATACCAATAATCATCCTCATCACATAAGGTTCCGCAATTCGTTGTCGTAGCATACACACCAGACACAAGTTTCCAAAACAACTCAATCAATTTTAATCCTTTTACCATCTAAGCAGACATACCATACGGAGCTCTCAATATCTGACTAGTTTCCGCAACTAAGTCGATCGTAACTCCACTTCACGTCCTGGTTGTACAACACTTATCTTGTCAGGATAACTCTCGGGCAACAACAATCAACCGGTAAACCGCCAACTTCCCACTTTCATTAATACTCAAAATTTCCATCAAAGTTAAACATCTTAAGCTCTGAAGGCCATTACTCGCCTCAAATCTCAACTAAACAATTGAAGCTCTCAAACTCTGGCACAAATACACAACAAATGGTCCGATCGGGTTCGACATAACCGACACACAAGTTGTTGACGGTTCTTCCAAAACTCCTTGAACTTCTTCATAGTGACATAACACTGCTTTCTCCTCCAACACGTATAACACCAACTCTTGATGTTCAACAATACACCTAGCTATAGATCCACACTTGTAGCATCCTGGAGAACCACAAGTTCTCCCCCACTTGGATCATTCCTACCTCTGCAGACAATGGCTAAACAACAAACACGTACCGACAGTGTCTTCACACACATGTCGTGTACAAGGGCACAACAAACATTAGACAACTTGGCCGGATGGACCGACCTGCTCTGATACCACTTTGTAACGCCCCCTTTCTATACCCCAAAATAATCACATATCAAATCATATCGTCACGAATACAAGTATTTTTATTTTCATCAGAGTGTATTTACATTAAGGTATAAAAGAAGTGCGTCACAATACTCATGAAACGACCACATGAATATTATTTTTAAAAAGAATTAACTCAAAAGGGGTAAATCTCAACTAAAAATAAACGCATGATTCTTCGAAATTACATATTCATGTTTTCTCTTAAAGCGGAAGACTAAAACATATATATATATATATATATATATATATATATATATATATATATATATATATATATATATATATATATATATATATATATATATATATATATATATATATATATATATATATATATATTCACTTAAGACATGACAAAACATAATTACATGTCATCTGGTTGTTCACAACTTCATTCACATACAAACAAAACATCAATAAGACATTCTACAAGCCTATCTACCCAAAGTTACATATCAGAGCGACCGACACGAGGGAAAAGAGCTATACTCCAAAGGAAACCTCCAGCAAATCCTAATCTGCAATGCCTCGTAGGGCATTATAAAACAACAGAAGGGTGAGAAACATTATCATAATAATCAAGGCATAAGATATATA
Source organism: Lathyrus sativus (assembly GCA_963859935.3). Taxonomy (NCBI): domain Eukaryota; kingdom Viridiplantae; phylum Streptophyta; class Magnoliopsida; order Fabales; family Fabaceae; genus Lathyrus; species Lathyrus sativus. Next base: position 273,121,488 of record OZ012740.1, on the reverse strand, counting down.
TATATATATATATATATATATATATATATATATATATATATATATATATATATATATATATATATATATATATATATATATATATATATATATATATATATATATATATATATATATATATATATATATATATATATATATATATATATATATATATATATATATATATATATATATATATATATATATATATATATATGTATATATAAAAATGTACAAGTACCGAATGCCTATACCTCATACTTATTCACTACAATGCATAACAATAGATTCTCACCGCATTAAATACACATAGACATAATCGCTCACACTTAATCGTCTATTCATCAGTCAATATCTTTCACATATATTTATTCGCTAACGCATCTCATCAATTCCTGCACATATGCATATTTACATATGACAATCGCAATCATACCATGCGATTCATATAAGACTCATTCACTACCCTCAATCCTTTTTCCGGACTATGGGTACGTCGCTTATGCTCTACCGGGAACAACGTCTCGGTCATTCTACCCCGGTAACTACCTCACTAGGAACGACGCATCGCCGCTCTACCTTAGTGAGTAGAATCTCTCTACATATACATCAACCTCATTCTCATATTTACCAGACACAATAAATGTATATATATATATATATATATATATATATACATACACTAATACATTCTCAAGCATTATTTTCAATTCATCATATGAAGATGATAATGCACTCATAGAGACCGACACCTCGACCCTATGCAGCTACAACCACGGTACCGACTCATTCGTCCGTCAGATTCTCTTAGAATTCACTCCTCTCACACTTATACGGTTACACTATAACTCATCAGATTCTCCTAGGAATCACTATATAACCGTCGCATCAAGCGAGGTTCTGCAAATCCTCCAAGGGATCAAATATAACCATCGCATCAAGCGAGGTTCTGCAAATCCTCCAAGGGATCAAATATAACCATCGCATCAAGCGAGGTTCTGCAAATCCTCCAAAGGATCAAATATAACCATCGCATCAAGCGAGGTTCTGCTAATCCTCCAAGGGATCAAATATAACCATCGCATCAAGCGAGGTTCTGCAAATCCTCCAAGGGATCAAATATAACCATCGCATCAAGCGAGGTTCTGCAAATCCTCCAAGGGATCAAATATAACCATCGCATCAAGCGAGGTTCTGCAAATCCTCCAAGGGGTCAAATATAACCATCGCATCAAGCAAGGTTCTGCAAATCCTCCAAGGGATCAAATATAACCATCGCATCAAGCAAGGTTCTGCAAATCCTCCAAGGGATCAAATATATACTAACATCATACACCGCAATGTATACTACACGACACGTTCATCATTCACGTCCAAACGTTATGCATTCTTAATCGAATTAAACAATGCACCAAATTGCCCAAACGGCTACAATTCCTAACCTAGGATTCACGCCTATCAGCTACCACAGTACATCACGAACCATCACGCCAGCTTCTAAATCAAGTAAGGGTCGATCGCACTCGGAACCCCAAGCTACAACAGCACCCAACAGCAGAGAAGACTCATTCTGCTACGTTCGCCACACGCTCGCCTAGCGAGCTGCTAGCGAACGTTCGCCACCTTCTCGCCTAGCAAATTGCTAGCGAGCAAGAACAGAAGCTACAGACTTCGTTCGCTACCTTGTTCGCTACAGCGAACCCCCAGCGAGTCATTCGCTACTCCATTCGCTGCCAGCGAAGGAGACCAAAACACCACTGTCCCAAGTCTGGGACCGTTCGCTACGCACTCGCCTAGCGAGATGCTAGCGAACACTCGCGACCTGCTCGCCTAGCGAGCTGCTAGCGAACGTCTGCGGACTGAACCTTCTCCCACTGTTCAGAATCTAAACACCCGATGAAATCTCCCGATAAATCCCAACTCGTTTCCAGTAGCCTTAGTCCAATATTCCTCGACTAAATTCTACCACTTATTCTCATTTTCAATCATTAAAACTTGGTTTCTACCGATCGAATCAATTTCGACCTAAAATGGAAGTTTATAGAAAACTCTCCAAAACTCTACCCGATTAACCATACACATACATAACCATACATATTGATTAAGGTAGTAAGATTTCACACCCTTACCTTGGATTAATCGAAGCTTTGAGTTGCTCTTGATGATTCCACTCTTTTCCTCTTCTTCTTCTCTTTTCTCTTCCTTTTTCCTTCTTCTCCCTTTCTTTTCTATCTTTTCCTTTTCTTTTCTCTTTTTCTCTTATATCTTTTCTTTCTATTTCTATTCTTTATATTTCTTTCCATTCTATTTCCTCCAATATACTTATTATTCCAATCAATTTCCATAAATCATCCACTTAACCATTAATTGAGACTGTCTGAAATATTTCCCACTAAACTTTCCAAAACTCTACAAATGATAAAATAGCATAATATGTAGACTTAACATATTATCACACTATCCCATGATTAAAATAATTCCAATAACTAAATTAATTAGTTAAACCGAAATTGGGTTGTTACATGGGAAAATTTGATTAGTACATCTTCATACACATTCTTCCATTGTTATACTTAGGCATTCCTACAGTTTATTTGATTATTTTTACTATTTTAATGTGTTTTCATATTTAAGTTTTTTTTTTTTACCTTTATTCTATTTTCGCAGCTTATTTTCAGCATTAACAGTTATTTGCTATTTGTCCACTGTTCGAATCATAACTGGAGCTTCGAGAACCAGATTGACGTGTTCTAATAGGTTTTGGAAAGTTAAGACATATATCTAAAACTTTCATGTTTTAGGAAGAAGCTGATTTAGAGTGTAGAAGGCTCTAAAAATTCATTGAAGTCTGGACCCTAATTCTGCCATAAGGAATATTTAGTTTTGAGCCGGATTTTTTATGTTTTTCGACCCAGTTGGGTTAGAACCGAATTTTGTGATGCTTCATTATACCTAGTAGCATCCTTTCTAATGTGGAGGACCTTCTTTTCACAAATTTTACCTTTTTGCTTATGTACGATTATGATGAAGAACTAATCATCCAGAGTCGATCTACTGTAATCACGTTTCCAACGCTTTGAGGTTTTTATTCTATCAATTCAATTTCGTTTCTCTTTCAATTCTATTCTATGAAATTGCATTTGCTTAATCTGTTATTTTGTGGAATCTTTTAATTTAATTCGTATGATTGTATTCCTATCTTTTAATCGCTTTTTACGTCGCTTAGTCGTTAAATCGCGTTTCTATATCGTGTTTGTTTAATTCACGATTGTGTTTATCCGTTTGCTTAATTTGGAATATAGGAATGTCAATCTGTTCAATATCTTAGTGTGCTTGTCATTTGATATTGAAATTAAATAGAGATCGAAACCGCTTAGGGAATTAGTAAGGAGAAAAACCAATGATTAGCCAGAAACCAAAACAATAGATTGACTTATTTTTATAATCACTTATATGCATAATTTTTATTTTAACCAAGTGTATGTTGCAAAAGCTAAAAAACCATACAGCAGGATTTTCAAGTGTATGGTGCCTCTCAATGAAAACATGAAAAAACATATAATTTGAGACCAATGAACACAGAACAATCTAGGCATAACTGAATGCATCGAACCATTGAAAAATTCCATTAATGTCATTAAAATTGAAAAACGTTTGTTTCATTATACAATGTTAAAGGGATTCATAAAATGTTGCATCAACTAAGAAACAATGAAGCATATACATCACCAACAATTCGGAATGAGAAACAAAACTGTAACATAAATTTTGCATAAGGACTAACTACTATTATAATCAAACATAAATTGTATCAGTGCAATCTTCAAATATGAAACTGTGGTATTCAAGTAATCCAAGGAGGGCATGAGTTTGACAAATGAAAATGCAATAGATTCTAAGTTGGAGAAAGTTACTTTAACAGAATTGTATACATATTTAGTTGAAGACATCAATCCAACAAAAACCAATAGAAATGGGCAATGGAAAAAGCAATACCTGTAAGCATGTATTTTTTAGAAAATTAGTTGACTTGAAGCCACACAAAAAAGTCAACTGTATTGTGATAATAAATTTTACATGTACTTGTTGAGATTGAACCATTAATCGAATTCCTAAAGCCACTTAGTTAGATCTAGTTGAGATTGAACCATTAATTTTTTTACATGTACTTGTTGATGATAGACGAGTGAGAAATTAGACTGTCTAAAGGATTGTGACATTTGTGAAGCACACATGAATTGTTAAGGTTAAACCATCATTGACATAAATTTACTAATGCGGCAAGTGTGAATGACATCATCTGACTTGTTGGTCTTTGGAGGGGTCAAAATGAAAGCAAGTCCAACTATCGCCAAATTACCTCTCTGGTGACATTCCTAAAGAGTTTGATAATTTGTAAAGGTTGCAGTATAGCAGTTACAAGGATGTGAAAAACTTCAAAAATTTTAGCATCAAACAACAATAATGAAGTAGAAAATCTCTCATCTACAAGGATGTGAATAAAGTTGTCTTAACAACAGATATGAAGCTTGTTGTACCAAAAAATGTCACAAAGTGTGCGACATCATTTTTCCTTGGCATGTTTCCCCCTCTTGGTTGCAGAAAGCTTTGGTGACAATATGGTTGAAGTTCCAGGTTCCTCAAAACCATATTTTTGGGAAAACCTCTTACACATGTTGTTGCTCGAATCAACATCGTCACTGGAGTCTTGGGAAGCAGATATTGCAGGCTCCATTAACAATAATAACTCATTTTGATAAGGTTTTCATAGTAGAATGCCTTTTAAAAAGTGTAAGGTCAACGTGATATAGAATTAGTAAAAAAAACTTACCATGTGGACACGATTTGGAGTGACAACATATTTGTTGGGAAGGGAAGTGATAGGTTTGTAACAAATCATGTGCATACAAAAGAGTGATATGTGAACTTAAAATTGGCCAGCATATTGAATAATATAAGAATAATGAGTTATTTAGTTATTTAAGGGTGCATGTTACTCTTAAATAATGAGGTACAGATCAGTGCATTATTGTGCTATGAATGAGGCATATATTCAGTGAGTATCAGTGTGCATATAATTCTTTATAATGTGAATCAGTTTATAGGCATTGCCTCCATGAAAATACGGTTGCAGCTTGATGTCGCGCACTTTGATGAGGGATATTTTACGGTAACAAAATAACTAATACAACATGGCAATTCATATTATAATAACTGTACCATCATTACAAATCATGTTGAGACAAATGAGTTATATGGGAGTTATGATTGTACCATCATTGTAAATCATTTTCAGACAAATCAGTGTAATGTTTTCTAAATAATTGGCCAGCATATGTTGAATAATATAATTTTCAATAAAATAGCTCATCTGATAAAACAACGTTTATGTAGTACAAGAAATACACAGATTAACTGCGGAAATTCCTGCAGGAAGAGTTCCGCAGATTAACCTACGATTTCACCTGCGCCTTTATATTGTGAAACATTATTTCCTGCGAAAATTAAAGTAGCAGCAAATTTCGCAGGAATTCTTGAGACTTTAGCTGCGATTTTAGAATTAAAAGTAAAATATAAATTTCCTGCGGATTTAACACCTTTCGCAGGAATTAGTTATCCATTGAAACCACAAAATTCTCTAAAAATATCGCAGAAATTTCTGCAAAATTTGCTGTAAATATTTCTGCGACTTTTGCTGCGAATTGTTTAGTTTATTTTTAATTGTTATTATGTTTTTACTATTAGTAAATAAAATTATAAAACAAGAATATGTTGTTGAGACATTTTTTAATTTTATATTAAATCTTAGTTTTTTTTAAGAAAGTTTTATAATATTAATTGAGGTTTTTTAGTTATTTTTTAAAGAAAATTTATTTATTTAATACTTTTTTATTGTTGTAAAAATTAGAAAAATCAAAGATATAAGTTTATGATATAATTGTAAAATATAAGTTTATTTATTTAACAATTTTTTATTTTTGTAAAAATTTTAAAAATCAAAAATATAAATTTATGATATAATTGTAAAAATATAAGTTTATGATATATTGTAATAATATAAATTTATTTATTTAATTATATTTTTACTATTATTAAATAAAATTGTAAAATATAATTGACATATTGATTTTTTAGATTTATATATATAATATAAAAACAAACCTATTTTAAAATAATTAAAATATCAGATACGAGTGACGAAAAGTTAGTGACAATAATTAAAATATCTTAACAAGATATAATAGTAGAAAATTGTTTTCATCAATGTGGCTGTAGTTTAGTGGTAAGAATTCCACGTTGTGGCCGTGGAGACCTGGGCTCAAATCCCAGCAGCCACATTACTTTTTAATCCACTTTATTTCTTTTTTATTCGTCTTTCACTTCATCGTCTTTCACTTCAATGCGATACTATTGACTTACGCTTATTTCCCGTTTTGTCTGTTGTGGTGGTGAAATGGGGGCTGAAGCTGAAATTGAAGACAAAAAATAGCGTTACACATGGGAATCACAATCTCACACACCAATCCTCCGCTTATTCCTTTTCCCATTCTCCAAAACCATAAACCTCTCTGTTCAACACCACAATCTCACTGTTCACCTTCATTCTCCATCCATTTTCCTCACTCTGACTTCCTCCTCTTCCCTCTCCCTTAGGGTTCCGATTCCCAATGTTTTACTCGACGCCGAGCTTCCTCCCACCGTCCGCTCATTCACCGACCATATCGAAGTCAAACTCCTCCTATTACTCCCCGTCAATCACCCTGCCCTCTCTGCACTTCATCAAACCTCGTCGTTCCCTCAACCTTTCCTAGTCGAATACGGTAATAACCTCAATATTCCGCTTTCGATTCTCGTTGCTTGCTTTTTTTATTATTATTATTATTATCATTTTTTTGGTTCAGATGTAGACAAATTGTCTTCAGCTAGAGAAGTCGAATTTGTTTGTAGAAGTTTCAGATACCATTTGACCAATAAACCTATCAGGTATTTTGTTTATTCTTTGTTTACCTCTATTATTATGGATTAGTGGAGTTCTTTGGATATGTTATAATTGTATGAAGTTTAGCTTTGAAAAAGTATATTAAAGTTCTTATTATTTTTATGTGGTTTACAATGATTATTTAGGAATTTTGTTGAAATATTGTCAACGAATTGGAGGGAGGTGGCTGACAATTGGTTTGGTGCTTGTTGTTGTTCGTTTGGAGGTATAAGTGAGAAGCTGGTGACGAGGTATGTGAATTCTCACACGGGTGAACAAGGGATGTGCCTGTTGAGCTCTACATATCTATCACTTTTAGCAAGGATGATCTTGTGGAATGTGACTTTCTGCATTTTAATTATATGATCAAAATCTACAATTTCTATCTTTTAGTAAAAAAGACAGTTAATTATATTTAGAAAAAATCTAAAATATCAAAAAAAATTATGCATTTTAAAATTATTTTCACTTCCTCCAAAAAAGTAACCACATATACACTTATATATGTTTTTCTTAAATTCATGTTAAATTATTTCATTTCAATTTTAAAAAATAAATTAAATTACAGTTTGCTGTACTTTTTTGTGGGATCACAAATTTTACAGGTGTGGCTTTTGGACATGGAACTGAATGAGTCACTGGGACACGAGATGAGAGTAAAAAATGCTGAACCCAGAAAAAGTCTTCCTTCTTTGACGGAAATCACGGTGAGCTTCTAAACACCTGTGTGTATGGCGTTTAGATTTTAATGCATATATAAATAATCTTGTTTGGTGTTTAGATTTTAATGCATATATAAATAATCTTGTTTGTTGTGTTGAGATAACAACCAGAATTTGCTACCTACTGCTGTTTTTGTATACTTTTTCCTCTTCTTTTATAATCTCAACACTTATAGTTAAGATCAGGGTTTTTAATTAAATATTTTCGTGAGTTTTGTCGCAGTAACAGACAGTTATTTAAAACCTTGGTTAAGATATATTATATGCTTATATAGTTATTTGAATATGTGTTTAGGAAAAGTATTGATCACGTTACAAGAGTAGCATGTGGTCGTTTATGGAAATGCAATTATTGTGATCTTTGTTTTGAGGGTGGAGCTTCAATAATTACAGCACATCTGGGGCTGGATGGAAATACATGAAACATTACCCGATGCTCAGATTATCATGCTAATGAAGAAGTTCACAACAATATTTTATCCTCTTCAACTACTCTACAAGGTAAATATGACAAGCAGTATTTACCGATCATCCTTGGAGCCTGCCCGTGTTGTGAGGCATGTGTGCCGGTAGATGGATACTCGGGGTGCAGGGGTCGGGCGAAAGGCGTGCGTCACTACTAGAAAAACTCTATTTTCCTGCGGATTTAGCTGCGAATTTTGACAAAATTTTCACAGAAGACGTATTACCTGCGATTCTTCCTGCTATTTTCTGCTCCCTGCTAAAACCTTCATCGGTAATTAATTTAGCAGGTAAAGTCGCAGAAAATAGTCGCAGATAAAATAGATAAATTCGCAGTAAAAGCCGCAGGTAATTGTAATTTTCGCAGGAAAAGTCGCAGCAAATTGTAAATTCACAAGTAAATTCGCAAAATAACTTCTCTATCAGGTTTTTAACTTTTATTATTAATTTTGTTTAATTCATATTTAAAATATTATAGTTATTGTTAAATACCAAAGTAACAATAATAGTAATTTTCTTTAAGAGTATTTTCTCATATTTGGTACTTAAAAATAAAAATTAAATTTACTTAAATTTTTTGAAATATAATCAAAATTTACAATAAAAATAACAATCAATCATTTTCTGAACAACCTATTTATAGAATACTGTGTCATATGTATGACGATAACTACATGACATACATATCTACTCCATCATCAAACTGCATGTTGAATTAAACATTAATGGACTTTGATTACATCATGTTAATTCGACTCTGTCGAATTCTGAAGTTATACGAGTTTTAAGTTCGATCCAGTACTAGCTTATGAATCTAAAGCTACATCAACTTTACGATCTTTGAATGTGTGTCAAACACTTGGCTTTTAAGTTGAAATATCTAGAAAAACCATTTTCCTTCCACGAGTCCAGGATTTCTTGAGACGCCTTTTCTCCAGCCTTTGTAGCTTTGTAAGCTTTTAGAATAGGAAATGTGATATTCTCAATACCAAGCTCAGAAACTCCATTTTCTAATAGAGAGATTTCCTCCATGCAGACTAATGTACTCACTGGATCCTGCAACATTGAAATATATGATAAATTGTTCAAATAGTAAGATAGAACTGATTAGAATATCAAGGAAGTGCATTTTACAATTGACTGGCTTTCCGCGCTACCGACATCTTGTTTCGAGTTTTGTTGAAGTGATGTTTTCTTATCAAATGTTGCGCTATTGGCAATGAGAGCTTCAATTATTTCATTACCCTTAGCACCCTGTCTGCATAAAAAGAATAGCATAATTTCTCACTCCTGAATCCTAAGCATAGAACCGAAGTACACAAAAAATGCAGGAAACTTTATCATTCTTTTTCATCAAGTCTGAAGTGAGGAGACAACAATAACATTGAAAATCCAAACAAAATAAGAAGCCCTCACCTTCTCATTGTTTTTATTATTTTATTGTCGATCAACGACCGGTTGTCCCTCAACTCAGTGTTGGGTTGATCATCTTTTGACTCGGCTTGGAATGGACTATCTTTTATTCCTTCAGTGTCATTAACATTACCTAAATATCATATCAAAATGTACGATGCAAGTTAGAGTGAGAGTAAATGCAGAGTGCAGGGGAAGCATATCTTGATAAACCACGCAGAAGTCGATATTGCAATGTATAAACAAAGATATTAAAAAATAAATTGGGATTGGATTGGACTAGTTGCTGGCTAAGGTGCGGCAGTTTAACTGTCAAGACCCAAATTTATAAAGAATTGGATCAAATTCTTCTGCTTTGAAGACCAAAAACATGATGGTCAATATAAATATACTCTAGATTTCTCCAGTTGATTCATCAGTAATTTTGCAATTCCTCTAGATTACTCCATGAGCTATATCAATCATTTACTATTTTCTATTGGTCTAACTGTTTTAGATTTTGAATGTATAATAAAACTTCAAAAGTATATCAAGCTGAATGAACTTAATGCTGCATACACGATGACCTCCTGGGAAAATTACAGGACTATTGAAAGTCGTGTAGAACATACTGCCACTAACTAACTAATTAATCATTTTACACAACAACAAAAAAAATACAATCATGCAATGAAACACTGAAGAACAAACAAAGTGGCAAGATATAAAGGCTATGTACATATACAACATTTTCAGAAAGAAATATTTTAGTGACTCACCGGGACACTACTTATGTGAACATGATCAATTGAAAAGTGTGGTGGGTATGTGAGAAATCTTACGCCAGTCTTTCCTTCGCTTCCTCTGCACAAATAACTGATATATGGTTTGGAAGAATGACATGTTGACGCGGTGGAACGCGTAAATTCTCAAGCTTCTTCTGCAGTTCAGAAGCAGCTTTCTCAGAATCAAGGACCTTAGACACAGGTGGCAACTGTATGGTAGCTTCAGCTGAAACAACGGAAGACTCGGATACGGTAGCTGGTCTGGAAGCCTGGTTAATTGCATGTGATGGCTTTGGTTTCCACTCCTTAATAGAACCAGTTGTGGTAAAGAAAAACATTATAAATCAAGATGGAAACCAACTCGTGATCATAAATGTCCTAACCAGAAGATTTGTTCTCAGAAGTGTTGGCCACATTTAATTCCGCAGGAGGATGTTGGCCTCCCACTTCCCGCTTAATTGCACCAACATCACCAGGAAAACGTGAATCATTCGATGGAACCAGTACTGGGTCTGAAGAAAAGAAACAGACAGCTGATGATGATGCTGGTCTAGTCCCTAAGTCGTCACTGATGGAAGGCCCTGACTCACTTCCAATAAAAACTTTTGCAATAAGTTGAACCACGCTATCCACTGAGACATTAGTTTCACTTATTTAGAAATATTTCTTGTTACTACATCTACATCTAGTTGAAGAGGATAAAATATTGTTGTGAACTTCTTCATTAGCATGATAATCAGAGCATCGTGTAATGTTTCCTGTATTTCCATCCAGCCCCAGATGTGATGTAATTCTTGAAGCTCCACCCTTAAAACAAAGATCACAATAATTGCATTTCCATAAACGACCACTTGCTACTCTTGTAACGTGATCAATACTTTTCCTAAACACAGATTCAAATAACTGTATAAGCATATAATATATCTTAACCAAGGTTTTAAATAACTGTCTGTTACTGCGACAAAACTCACGAAAATATTTAATTAAAAACCCTGATCTTAACTATAAGTGTTGAGATTATAAAAGAAGAGGAAAAAGTATACAAAAACAGCAGTAGGTAGCAAATTCTAATTGTTATCTCAACACATCAACAAGATTATTTATATATGCATTAAAATCTAAACACCAAACAATATTATTTATATATGCATTCAAATCTAAACACCATACACACAGGTATTTAGAAGTTCACCGTGATTTCCGTCAAAGAAGGAAGTAATACTTTTTCTGGGTTCAACGTTTTTTAGTTTCATCTCGTGTCCCAGTGACTCATTCATTTCATGTCCAGAAGCCACACCTGCAAAAATTGTGATCCCACAAGAAAGTAAAGCAAATTTTAATTTAATTTGATTTATTTTTAATTGAAATGAAATAATTTAATATGAATTTAAGAAAAACATATATAAGTGTATCTGTGGTTACTTTTTTGGAGGAAGTGAAAATAATTTTAAAATGCAGAATTTTTTTTGATATTTTAGATTTTTTCTAAATATAATTAACTGTCTTTTTTACTAAAAGATAGAAATTGTAGATTTTGATCATATAATTAAAATGCAAATAGTCATTTTCCACAAGATCATCCTTGCTAAAAGTGACAGATGTAGAGCTCAACAGGCACATCCCTTGTGCACACGTGTGAGAATTCACATACCTCATCACCAGCATCTCACTTATACCTCCAACTGAACAACAACAAGCACCAAACCAATTGTCAGCCACCTCCCTCCAATTCGCTGACGACATTTCAACAAAATTCCTAAATAATCATTGTAAACCACATAACGATAATAAGAACTTCAATCTACCTTTTTAAAGCTCAACTTCAAACAATGATAACATATCCAAAAAACTCCACTAATATATAACAATAGAGGTAAACAAAGAATAAACAAAATACCTGATAGGTTTATTGGTCAAATGGTATCTGCAACTTCTACAAACAAATTCGACTTCTCCAGCTGAAGACAATTTGTCTACATCTGAACCAAAAAATGATAATAATAATAATAATAATAATAATAATAATAATAAGCAAAAGCAAGCAATGAGAATCGAAAGCGGAATATTGAGGTTATTACCGTATTCGATTAGGAGAGGTTGAGGTAACGGCGAGATTTGATGAAGTGCGGAGAGGGCAGGGTGATCGGTGGGGAGTAAGAGGAGGAGTTTGACTTCAATATGGTCGGTGAATGAGCGGAAGATGGGAGGAAGCTCGACGTCGAGTAAGACATTGGGAATCAGAACCCTAAGGGAGAGGGAGGAGGAGGAAGTGAGAGTGAGGAAAGTGGGTGGAGAATGAAGGTGAACAGTGAGATTGTGGTGTTGAAGAGAGAGGTTTATGGTTTTGGAGAACGGGAAAAGGAATAAGCGGAGGATTGGTGTGTGAGATTGTGATTCCCATGTGTAACGTCATTTTTTGTCTTCAATTTCAGCTTCAGCCCCCATTTTTCCACCACAACAGACAAAACGTGTAATAAGCGTAAGTCATTATTATCGCGTTGTAATGAAAGACGATGAAGTGAAAGACGAATAAAAAAGAAATAAAGTGGATAAAAAAGTAATGTGTGACTGCTGGGATTCGAGCCCAGGTCTCCACGGCCACAACGTGGAATTCTTACCACTAAACTACAGTCACATTGATGAAAACAATTTTTTGCTATTATATATATTGTTTAATATATTTTAATTATTGTCACTAACTTTTCGTCACTCGTATCTGATATTTTAATTATTTTAAAATAGGTTTGTTTTTATATTATATATATAAATCTAAAAAATCAATATGCCAATTATATTTTACAATTTTATTTAATAATAGTACAAATATAATTAAATAAATAAATTTATATTTTTACAATTATATCATAAACTTATATTTTTACAATTATATCATAAATTTATATTTTTGATTTTTTAAATTTTTACAACAATAAAAAATTATTAAATAAATAAACTTATATTTTACAATTATATCTTTGATTTTTCTAATTTTTACAACAATAAAAAAAAGTATTAAATAAATAAATTTTCTTTAAAAAAAACTCAATTAATATTATAAAAATTTCTTTAAAAAACTAAGATTTAATATAAAATTAAAAAAATGTCTCAACAACATATTCTTGTTTTATAATTTTATTTATTAATAGTAAAAACATAATAAAAATTAAAATTAAACTAAACAATTCACAGCAAAATTCGCAGAAACATTTACAGCAAATTCCGCAGCAAACTTCGCAGCAATTTCTGTCATGTTGCCAAAGAATTTTGTGGTTTTAATTTATAACTAATTCCTGCAAAGGGTATCGCAGTTAAATCCGCATGAAATTTATATTTTACTTTTAATTCTAAAGTCGCAGCTAAAGTCTCAGGAATTTCTACGAAATTTGCTGCTACTTTAACTTTCGTAGGAAATAATATTTCACAATATAAAAGCGCAAGTGAAATCGCAGGTATAACTGCGGAACTCTTTCCGCAGGTAATCTGTGTATTTCTAGTAATGGTAGTTTATAACAAATGTTTAAAACTTCTACACAATAGGTAACAAAGTATGACACAAATTTTCACAGATAATGAAAATGAATAAGAGCTTAATGTAGTATGTATGCAAGTTAATACCTTTTAACATTTTGTGTAATATGTAGATTTAACAAATATTGTAACATATATGGTTTCGTAACATGTTAGCACCATAAAATATTGTGTATTATGGATCAAATCAAATTTTGTGGAAGAACGAGATTCAGACGTGAAAAACCATAACTAGTTATTTAGAAACAACATTGACATAAATCAGAAATGAAAGATTTCGAAAACTGAACTTCTATACGTTGAAACATGCTCAAAAACAAAAATGCTCGAATTAGGTATGAAATGGTTATGAAGGTCGTATCCAACAAGTTATTCGGACCCAACAACTGTAAAAAGAACACAAACAAATATGAAGCATAACCATGAGCATTCTTCTCAGTATGTGCATGTTTTACCATACTAATTAAAGCATGGAAGATGAATGGGTTGAATGTATTTCTTATTGTACGAAACAAAGTAGGGAAGATGAATGGCTTGAATGTATTTCTTGTGCTACTTCTTGAACTTGCTGCAACCAAGGAGAGAGGAAGAGTAACTTTGAAAATTCAGAAAAGAGAGGAAAGACAATTAATAGGCAAAGAATGAAAAACAATAAAATATGTAGTAGAAAAAAGACCAATTCAATAATGACAAGTGGCCTCACAAAGTGATATGGCTGACCAAAAATAAAAGATTATGTGATTTACTATAAAACTCCTTTATTAGGAGTAACATAAAAATAATTAGATGGGTATATTATGGTGTTTGGTTATATTTTTTATTAATGGATAGTTAGGGTTACAAAATATGCATTTCATTCATCATTCATCTTTGAAAATTTTATCTCATACCCCTAATTTTATCCTTATACCCTTACATTTTATAAAAAATATCAATTTCACCCTTGTATATTTTAACTAATTTATTATTTTATTTATAATATTTTTTAAATTTTATTTTACGTACCGACAGACTTTGCAAAAGAGTTTCAGTAGTCATTTTTCAAGTATTTTTTTAATTTTTTTATATATCGAAAGATTTTACAAAAGAGTTCCGTAGTCAATTTTAGTGTACCGAGAGACTTTACAAAAGAGTTCGGGTAGTCACTTTTTAAAACTTTTTTTGTGTGTATCAGAAGACTTTGTAAAAAGTTCCGGTAGTTAATTTTTGTGTATCGGAATACTTTGAAAAAGAATTTCAGTAGTCATTTTTTAAAACATTTTTTTAACTTTTATTTTGTGTATCGAAAGACTTTGCAAAAGAGTTCTGATAATCAATTTTTGTGTAGCAGAAGACTTTACAAAAGAGTTCTAGTAGTCATTTTTAAAATTTTTTTTATGTACCGAAGACTTTGTAAAAGAGTTTCGGTAGTCAATTTTTATGTATCTGAAGACTTTGCAAAAGAGTTATGGTAGTCAATTTTTATGTACCAGAAGACTTTGTAAAAGAGTTCCGATAATCGTTTTTTAAACATTTTTTTAACTTTTATTTTGTGTATGGAAACTCTTTTGCAAAGTCTTCTGGTATGCAAAATAAAATATAAAAAATAGTTTAAAAAATAAAATAATAAATTAGTTAAAATTATTCAAGGGTAAAATTGATATTTTTTATAAAATATAAGAATATAAAAATAAAAATAGGAGTATGAGGTAAAATTTTCTAATCAGATTATCATTTTATTAAAGTTTTTTTTCTGTTAAATAATAGTTCACATGTATTTATAGATAGTTGCTAAAATCCATAAGAAAAAAATTACTATTGTCTTCTTTCAAACTCAACATCTTATTTCACATTTTTAAAATACAATTCATATGTGATTTTTTCTGAGTTTAATCAAAGTGTGCTATAAATCAACATATTTTATCTTTTCTGAAAGAATTAAATTATTTTTATAAGAGAATTACTCCTAATATTTAAAATTCTAGATCTAAATGAAGATTTAAAATCAAATTTTATAATAAAAATATAGATCTGAAAAATCATTACTTTTAAAACATTTTTGTTTAAACTCAATGATTAAAATTCATATCTAAAAATTTACTTCTTAAACACCTTTGTTTATGTGAAATATTAAAGGAGAGTGAAGTTAGTTATTTTTCAAATAAAACATTATTCTTCAAAAAGAGGAACGATGAAAAATTGTTTAATTTATTCTTGATGAATAACTCAAGGCAAAAATGAATAAACAAGAGTGGTGTAAATGTTCTATTATTTGGTGTAGATTGTTAGGACTGCTAAATAAATAAATTATATTAAATAAATTTAGTAATTAAAATAAAACAAAAGAAAAAAGCAATGCAACGATGATTTTAAAAACTATCATTGTTCTTTAAATATGTAATAAAACTCTTAAAAGACCGTGTAATTCATTTACCTATGAATTTGATGTATTTAAGATACGCTTAAATAAGCATTTTTAAATTTTAAGGATGATTTTAGTTTTTTATTAGGGTGTGGAAGCAATCACATTAAGCAATCACTAAAAATTTAAAGCAATGCGTTTCAAAGAGAATTTTTTTTTATTAAAATAACCAAGCTTAAAAAGAATCCAAATAATCAAGTTTTCACACTAATTTTTTTTTAAAATACTCATGTTTCAACAAAAAAAAATGGCAATACAGAACACATGTCAATCCAATTGGTGTCAGCATTAAAAAATAGAGCGTACTAATTGAATTGGCAACATTGCATGGCAAGTAGATAGAGGCGCCAATTTAATTGGCAACTGTGTATAAGAAGTGAGCGTAGGCGCCAATTCATTGGCTCCTATGTATTGGATATTTTTTTAGTATAAATAGAAGTGTCTTCTACCATTTACTTCACATCTCTTCTCATTTTTTTCTTAATATTTTCTTCACTAACTTTAACATGGTTGTTATAAATGGAGGTGCCTTTTATCATTTACTCCACACCTCTTCATCTTCCAACAATATGATCTTCACTTCCATTCTCTTAATACTGGCTTATTGATTTCTTTTGTATGACATTCATGGATCCCAAAGCAATATCCAACAGGTCAGACCCGTTTGTTATGGACCAATTTATAGAGAATTAAAGACACAGAAAATACAATGATTCATTGATATTATAAAACAAAATATAATTTAGTACAATTTTTCCATATAAACGACATATCATAGAAGACAGAGGTGGTAGTAAATAAAAGTACAATATTTATTAAGAATCTACTAAACCTATGGAAATTTTCTATCAATCTTGATGAACAAGATTATTATCGATACACAATAACAATAAAAATTGAAAGAAAATTGAGGAAGAAAGAAAGTTAGGGTTTGAGAAAAATTGGAGAAGATGATGATTTTCTGCAGAGTTTTTCTCGGTCCACAAACTGTGGAAATTCTCTTTTATTCACTTTGCAACTGCAAAATTTTGTGAATACAAATGTGTTATAATAATAGGGGTTACTCCCTCTATTAACCGTTTTAGGTTAGCCTGCTCCCTAAGGCAAAGTCCAAAATACAAAATAACCTAAGTCAAAATCCTATGTGAAGTTAGCTACTTCGACACTTTGACAACCCTAGGTGTCTTGACAGCTACATGCTTCGACGCCATGAATTACTATCTCAACACACCACCTAATTTGTTGTGTCTAAGCTATCTACATTCATCATAGCTTGTTGTGTCTAAACTATCTACATTCATCATAGCTCTTAGTCTTCTGAATATTTCAACCTGCACGCCTTTCGTCATGATATTTGCAATCTGATTCTCGATTCTACAGTGTTCCAAGTCTAGCTTCCCTTTAGCTACCTGCTCTCGAAGATAATAGAAACTCATTTTGATGTACTTGATTCTGCCATATGCTATCTGATTCTTTGTCAGATTAACAGATGACATGTTGTCAGTTTTCATGGTAATTGCTCCATGATCTTTTGCTGTAATCTTTGCTGCAACCTATTTCGACATTTCGACACACTAACACATTATACTAATTTGACTAATCATTGTGTCTGTCGAGCTACACTATTTCGACACAAGAAATTAAAAACTCAACAATATGGAAATAATACTTCACATATGATTTTCTAATAAAAGGGTTTCATAATTGAATGAATTTTTTATAGGTAAGACATAGGATGCCATCGCAAGAGCCAACAATTTCCATTGACCAATTGTTTGAGTGATGACCGAGTTGTTTGAGGTAAGTGAATATAGTTGTGTTAAAAAAGAAGTCTGGTGGATATATAGTGAGATCGCCCGGATAAGTGAAGCCTAAAGAGTTGAGAGAGTGCGTGGTTAAATGGGTAAGGTGCTTTTTAGCGAATTTGGGATCAGATATTAGAGAATTTCATGATTTGGTGACACATCAGAATTAGAGAAGAAGTTTGCCGGATAGCCTAGAGAGTATTTCTCTTATGAGATCAAATGTAAGAGTGGAAGTAAATCAATGTTGATGTTAGGGTTTGTTGATGACGTATCTGATCGCATGGATGTTGACAGCTTAAAGAGTTTTCTGGTGAATTTCAGATATCAGAGAATTCCAAAACACGCAGACACATCGGAGTTGAACTAAACTGGAGTGGGAAGTGAATCATTTTCTGAATAGATGATGTTAGGGTTTTCCTCTCAAAAGAAAGCATCCTATCTGAACGCATTTGTCTAGGTTTGAATAAGATTTATGAGAAAGCAATAGGAATTATATTTTCTTAATGATGTAGCAGACCGTTGGTTTTTTTATTTTAGGAATGAAAAATCTTGTAGTTTCAATTAGGAATGGAAAAAACCCTCCAATCATGTTATATTTTCCTATATTTATAAATTTCAGACTATAAAAAAAATTAGGCCAACTAAATTGATTTATTTAAATAAATATAAATAATATTATCTTTTTATCATTAATAAATTGTTTTTTTTACTCCGAGTTAATATGTAGATTTGCTAATTGATTTGCAAATTGAGTATTATATTTATTAACTTATATTAATTTTAGAAATATTTAATTTATAATTACTAGCGTTCAGATGAACACTCCCCTATCTTCTGTCTGTTTGTTTTTTCAAAATACTGAAGCATCTAAATATAAATTATATTATTTTTTAATTTAATTTTTAATTATTTATAAAATAATTAAAAATAATGAGATGAAAGATTATAAACCATCAATTAACTGTCGTTTTGAAGAAAAAAAATTAAAATTTAAAATAAAAACTAAAGTTGATATATTTGAAAGGAAAAAAAAACTATACGAAAATCAAGTTTTGTATATTAGTATAGATAAAGTATAATTAAAATATAATAGTATATAGTAGGATTTATCTAAATTTTATATTAAATTAAGTATTAAAATCTTCAAAGTTCATTGATAGAGTGATAGAGTGATAATTACCCCACTTATAAACACATATTTATAATATATATTATCCGATGTGGAACTCTTAACGATATAATGTATTTAATATAAATCAAATTATTTGATAAGATGTTTTTTTGACAAATTTGGAATGATATATTTTGTTGGTGCAAAGATAGAATAAATGATGAAATAGGAAATATTACTAATAAGAGAATGACGGCTACAAAACATGATATTAGGTTACAATGATTGTCACCCTATTTATAAGCTAAAACTAGGGTTACTAGAATAAGATAAATACTAAAATACCCTCTAACAAACTTAGGGGCTAAGAAAATAGTACAACTAAATAAATATGAATTATTAATAATATTCTAATACCATCCCTTAATTCATATTCCATCAAAACTTGTGACACCAATTCCATCCCTTAATCTGAGAAATTGATCAGTCTTGATAGCTTTCGTCAGAGCATCTGCCAACTGCTTCTGAGTGCTGCAGTGTACAACTTCTAACACTCCACTCTGAACTTGATGTCTCAGAAAATGATACTTGGTCTCAATATGCTTGCTTCTCCCATGCAGCACTGGGTTTCTGGCAAGGTTGATTGCAGACTTGTTGTCAATCATCAACTTCAGAGGTTTGTCTACCTTAATCTTCAGATCCTGCAACAGATTCAGAATCCACACAGCTTGGCATGCAGTAACAGCACCTGCAATGTATTCAGCTTCACAGGTTGACAACGCCACAACAGGTTGCTTCTTGGAACACCAAGAAATGGGACCTCCCAAAAATTTGAACAAGTACCCAGATGTACTTCTTCTGTCAACTCTGTCTCCACACCAATCAGAGTCTGAATAACTCAGAAGTTCTGACTCATTATTTCCTCCAGAGGGAAATAACACTCCATACTTCAGAGTTCCTTTGATATACCTCAGAATCCTGACAGCAGCTTGGTAATGGGACCACTTAGGTTTACTCATGAACCTACTAACCATCCCAACTGAGTAGCAAATATCAGGTCTGGTATTGCACAGATACCTCAGAGAACCAACCAACTGTTTGAAGGTTGTAGCATCCACATCCTTTCCTTCAGAGTCTGAATCCAGTTTCTGATTTGTATCAGAAGGTGTGACAGCCATCTTACAATTCTTCAGATCAAATCTCTTCAGAAGTTCTAATTCATACTTGAGCTGATGCAAAATGATACCTTTCTCAGAATATCTGAACTCCATCCCTAGAAAGTATGTCATTTTGCCTAGATCAGTCATTTCAAATTCATTCATTAGAACCTTCTTGAACTTGGCTATCTCCTGTTCAGAACTTCCAGTCAATAGTATATCATCAACATATAAACATACCAGAGTCATATTGCCTTCAGAAGTATGCTGAACATAGACACCGTACTCCATCTCACATTTCTGAAAGCCTTGCTTCTTGAAAAATGAATCAATCTTCTGATTCCAAGCTCTGGGCGCTTGTTTCAATCCATATAGAGCTTTGTATAATTTGTACACCATCCCTTCCTGATTCTTTTTCACAAATCCAGGAGGTTGTGACACGTAAACTTCTTCTTCTAATGGACCATTCAGAAATGCAGATTTTACATCTAAATGCATCAGAGGCCAATTCCTGTTAGCAGCTATTGCAATCACCATTCTGATTGTTTCATGTCTTGCTACAGGTGCAAACACTTCAGAATAATCCAGCCCAGGTTTCTGTAGAAATCCTCTGGCTACCAACCTTGCTTTATGTTTGCCAATTGAGCCATATGGCTTTAACTTCTGCTTGAAAACCCATCTGACGCTGATGGCTTTCTTGTCTTTTGGAAGTTCTGTCAGCTTCCAAGTCTTGTTTCTCTCTATAGCATCAAGTTCTTCTTTCATGGCCTTCAGCCAGAGCTTCTGCTTAAGAGCCTCCTCTGTACTTATAGGTTCAGAGTCTACTAACATGGCACACTGAATAACTTCTCCTTCAGAGTCTACTTCAGTGTCTTGCAGCATGTCAAATTCTGCAAATCTTCTGGGAACGCTTCTGATTCTTTGTGGTCTCTGAACTTGTTCAGAGTCTTGAGCTTCAGAGTTTCTAGCTTCAGATGATTGACCTCCAGAGCTTTGACCATCTTCAGAGTCTGGCATATTTCCAGAGTCTGAATTGCCACCAAGATCTGGATTGCCATCAGAGTCTGAATCATCAGAGTCTGGGTCATCAGAGTCACCTTCATCTTCTGAGTCATCTTCAGAGTTTGAATCAGTATCAGAGTCAGAGTCAACGTCAGGGTTTACTTCAACTTCAGAAATTCTTAACTCTGACCTTTCTTCAGAGGTTCTAACATCAGAATCAGATTGAGACTTATCCCAATTCCAAACTTCTGATTCCTTCACAATCACATCTCTGCTGAATTCAATTTTATTGGTTTCTGGACAATAGAGCTTGTATGCACCTGTACTGTGGTACCCTATCAGAATCATCACTTTGCTTCTATCATCCAGCTTCTGTCTTCTGGCTTCTGGAACATGTTTATAGCAAACAGAACCAAACACCTTCAGATGACTAACACTTTGCTTGTCTCCAGTCCACTTCTGCATAGGAACTATTTCCTTCAACTTCTTCGTAGGACATCTGTTGAGTACATACGTTGCAGTGGCAACAGCTTCTCCCCAGAGCTTCTGAGGAAGCTTCTTCTCCTTTAACATGCTTCTCACCATATCAAGCAAAGTACGGTTTCTTCTTTCAGCAAGACCATTGTGTTGAGGGGTATAAGGAGCAGTAACCTCATGCTCAATTCCATTCTCCTCACAGAACTTCTGGAACTCTTTGGAGTTATACTCACCTCCACCATCAGTTCTAAGAATCTTCAACTTCTGACCACTCTGATTCTCAGCCTTCATTTTGAACTTCTTGAATTCATCAAACACCTCGTGTTTGAACTTAATAAGGGATACCCATGTCATTCTTGTGAATTCATCAACAAACAACACAAAGTATTTATTCCCTCCAATTGATGCTACTGGAAATGGACCACACACATCAGAGTGTACAACTCCCAAGGCATGTTTTGCTCTTGGAGCAACTTCTGATGCAAATGGCAATCTTGGTTGTTTTCCTTCCATGCAAACTTTGCATGACTTTTCAGGCTTCTTAATTGCAGGAATTCCATGTACCAATTTCTTTGAATTCAGATGTTGTAAGCTTCTGAAATTCAAATGACCAAATCTTCTGTGCCACAGCTCACTCTCCTTCTCAGTACTTGTTGCACTAAGACACTCTGAGTCTGCAGTTCTGACATTCACCTTGAATGTTCTATTCCTTCCCTGTTCTGACTCCATAATCAACTTCTGATTACAGTCATACAGCTTCAGAAGATTGTCCTTCATGGTAACTGAGAAACCTTTCTCAATTAATTGCCCCACACTCATCAGATTGCTTCTGATGCCAGGTACATACCACACATTCTGAATCAATGCTATTTTCCCATTGTTCAGAGTCACTCTGACATTTCCCATACCTTCTGCATTAAGATATTTGTCATCAGCACATCTGATCTTTGTTCTCTTTTCAGAGTCAAAGTCAACCAGCCATTTCTTGTTTCCAGTAAGATGATTTGAACAGCCAGTGTCCATATACCACCAGTCTGTCAGATCATCAGATTCAGAGGCCATCAATAGCACATATTCGTCATCAGAACTTCTGGCTATATTTGCTTCTTCTGATTTCTTCTCCTTGTTTGACCAACAATCTCTAGCAAAGTGACCAAACTTCTTACAACAGTAACATTGTATTTTTCTTTTGTCATACTTCTCTTTTCCCCTCTGAGCATTCTTTTGTCTATCAGAGGTTGAGCTTTCTGACTTCTGACCACCATCAGATCTTCTCCTGGCTTCTGACTGCTTCTGATACCTCCTATCAGAAGTTGCTTTCAGAGCCTGCTGTTCTACTTCCTTTTCAGAGTTTCTCTCAGTCAGACGCAACTCTTGCGCTTCTAGACTGCTCTGCAGCTCTTCAATTCTCATTGTGCTCAGATCTTTGGAATGTTCTATTGCTACCACAATGTAATCAAATTGAGGAGTAAGGGATCTCAATACTTTCTCCATGATTGTTTCTTCAGAAAGAGTTTCTCCACATGCCTTCATCTCATTAGTGATCAGAATCACTCTGGAGATGTATTCAGAAACTTTCTCATTATTCTTCATGTTGAGATTCTCATATTGCTTTCTCAAGGACTGAAGCTTCACCTTCTTCACTGATGCGTCACCACCATAACATCTCACCAGAGTGTCCCATGCAGCCTTTGCTGTTGTAGAGTCTGCAATCTTCTCAAACACGTTTACATCCACACATTGATGAATGAAGAACAATGCTTTCTGATCCTTCTTCCTTACTTCCTTCTGCGCGTTTTTCTGTTCATCAGTTGCATCTGCTGCTACTGGAACATAACCATCAGTGACAAGATCCAGAACATCTTGAGCACCAAACAGTACACGCATTTGGATCATCCAACGATTCCAGTTTTTACCATCAAATACTGGAAGTTTGGTGTTCATGTTGCCGTTTCCGTTCATCTTCTACTTTGCACAATACACTCAGAGTTTTCTCACACAGTGTTTCCCAACCCACAGAATTAAAAAATTCTGATCAGATTTTGTTCAAGATTCAACAAGAATCTGAGAGACAAAATCAAACACACAAGACCTCACGTTCACTCGTGTTTCCCGTGTTTCCCAATGAATCTGAACCGGAGCTCTAGATACCAATTGTTGGTGCAAAGATAGAATAAATGATGAAATAGGAAATATTACTAATAAGAGAATGACGGCTACAAAACATGATATTAGGTTACAATGATTGTCACCCTATTTATAAGCTAAAACTAGGGTTACTAGAATAAGATAAATACTAAAATACCCTCTAACAAACTTAAGGGCTAAGAAAATAGTACAACTAAATAAATATGAATTATTAATAATATTCTAATATATTTGAGAGTTCCATGATTTGCAAACACGTAGAAATTGAAGGAGGAGTTTTACGCATAGTTTAAATGGAAAAATGGACGAGAAAGGAAGAGAAGAGAGTGAAGATGAGAGCTGCTTGTTAACGGTATAAGAGAAGAAGAAGAAAAGTTATAATTCTTGTTTTTATGAAATTTCTTTTTTAAAGAGAATGAACAAATCTATATAAATAAAATTAACTTTAAGAGATAATGAATTAACGTGTATAAATAAAATAAGTTTTAAAAGAGAATGAATTAACATATATAAATTGCATTAAGCATTTATTTTTTGTTAAAAAGTCTTTATAGTTTATTTTCATCAAATTAGTTTTAATAAAACTAATTTTAATAAATAATAAATTTAATTTAATAAATTAATATCCTAAGTATTCAAAGGCCTCATACTCCACTAAATTTTTTTATTGTATATTTGATTAGAATTCTTTAAGATTTTTTTCTCGTGTTTTGATAAATCACTTTATTGTTTAATGCTGATGTTGACTGACTAATTTTTTTAAAAATTAAAAACAAGTTAATCTATGTTTTTTTTAAATGATATTAAAGATTATTTATTGATTTTTTTTTTATTATACTCATTAAAACTACTATATTATTTTTCCAACTTTTTTTGAGTATTTATGTAGAGATCATTGAAACTTATCATTTTATGTCCGAAGCGAAGTACTATGGTTTTGTTATGCTTTACACACTATTACTTGATGAAGAAATGCAAAAGGTTTTGAGCGAATAAGTGGTATTATTTGTATTGCTCAAATGTTACCTTTAATTTTAAATAGTTTTTATTCATATTTAATTTTTACCTACATATAGAACTAAGGAGGGATACAATATTATTAAACGCAATTTAGCTGCTAAAAATATGAAGTTCATAGAACCTCATGTAAGTATTACTTGTACTTTTTGATATTATTTTATTTTTTCTAACATATTACTTGTGCTATGTGTGTATTAATTACTCTCTCTGTTCCTTTTTAAGTGTCATTTTTTAGATGATTTTTTGTTTCTTTTTAATTGTTACTTGCAAATTTCAAGGTAGTATTAAATGTACTTTTGTCAAAATGCCCCTAGATAATTATTAGAGAGAAAAAGTAAAATGAATGTAATAAATAATTAAGGGTATTATAGGTAAAAATAAAATTATTGTATGAAAAGTAACAATATTGATTAGCTTTCTTAGTATGTGTAAAAAAATCAAAAAGTGACACTTAAAAGAAACTGAGGGAGTAGTAACTATATGAAAATTATTTGTTGACGCATAAACAACCCAATTTTTGGAGGCATTATCAATTCACGGATTATAGTATTAAATATCAATATACATGTAATTTATGTATATTTATTAAGTTAATATTGTTGTTGTTAACTTGTCATAATTTATGTTTTGTTCAAATTATAAGGGTTTAGCGACGAAACACCGTTCTCACAAGAAAATATAGATGACATTCGATCATGTTGAGTCGGTGTCTTCCTATCTTATCATGAATCTAGTAAAGTCTAGTTTTTCTTAATTTAGATCTATACATTAACATTGTATAGAGATTTTGACATTATAGGTGTAAATATGTATAGGTTTAAATATGTATAAGTTCTCTTGTTAGAGGTTTTGTGTATCTCAAATGTCACTATAAGTATTGTAAGTATTGTACATTTGATTTTGTAAACATTTTAAATTTGATATTTTGTGTTAGTGAAAATTGAATTTTAAACCAAAAAATTGGTAAACCCGTTAGTTATTAACACAATATGACGTAAATATGGGCGTATTTACCTCGGTTATTTACTAAAACAGAGAGATATGTAGCACGCGAAACATAGTTTTGAAAATAATAAAAATATTGTTGTTTGGGATCGAACCCATGTGAAGAACACTTTACCCCTCGATTTTACAATAACCGAAGTATAAGGTGACAAGTTTTCATGACGTCATTCCTTACCTCGCCTCTGAAACTGAGGTTAAAGCATTTTCGCATCTGAGATAAAATCCCTTTTTTTTAGTAGTGAACCACATAAATTAGGCAATATACTATCCATATTATTAAGAGTAAAAAACTTGTACCGCAAGTTATTAAAGAAACTTGGAGGAAGATCCAAATGATTCATCAAAGATTCAACAGTGAAGAAGAGTTTATGATTTTGCAATTTGCATAAGCTTTTAAAATCCAATCTTGATGGAATGTTGAAAAAACCCATTATATTCCAATAAAATAAAGATTTCATTCAAGAGGATGCTTAGCTCATCCTCTTCGGGTAACTGGCATTAAGCTTGACTATTTACTTATAATACATTCCTTTTGAGAGCATAATTAACATTGTGATTATAATCCTTATCTCTGGTCACAATAGGTATATTATCCTTAGATCCTTTACAATTCTCAACTTTTTTTTTTCATATGGAGATTGAAATAATTTGGTTGGCCGCTTCTTGGGTTAATTATAATTTATGTAATGGAATCATTTTCAAAGGAATTATTCCTAATTTTGATGTTTGTTGGATGAAAGTCAAGATTTTATCGTGGGAATGGTTTCGTTTATCTTCTAAAACTTCTTCTTTGTTAAGCTTTCGTAATTGGTGTATTGATCCTTTATCTCGCTTCGTAAAATCTATTTGATTTGTTTGCTTTTGTAAAGGAATCGAGTACCCCTTGTACTCGTTTATTTTATCGAATCATTGCTTATTAAAAAAATTCAGGGATAACTTTTTTTTTTACTTATATTTTTTCTTTGCAGCATGGTCCTAGCTACTTCCAATAATTTAAAATGAATGTGTACTAATTTTGGTTCTCGTAAATGTAATTTTTATACTGATTTCAATTTATATTCAACATAAAGATTTGACTTTTGCATTAACTATTAATTAGGTTCGTGCATGAGATGTGTGTTAAAAGAAAATTAAGAACTTAATGTTTCTTAGATTCATTGAAGATTCAATTTCAAGATATGGTACCAAAATCTATCAAGATGTACATACAAAATAAGTTGGCTAATGAGAATAAATAATGTTACATGGGACCATTTTATCATGCGTAAGTATAGATTAATTAATCTTAATATTTGTGCAGTTCACATGGACAAATAGTTATTATATGCATGACATTTTGAGTGGGTAAGTGATATTATTTGTAATACTCAAATTTTACTCTTTGTTTTAAATAGTTTTAATTCATGTTTAACTTTTACCGATATAGAGAGTTATGGAGGGATATAATTTTCTGGAACGTAATATAAAAGGTAGAAAGTCAAAGTTCATTTTTCAAAAGTAAGTATTACTTGTGATTTTTAACATTTTTTTATTTATTTTTACTAATGTATTACTTGTGCTTTGAGTGTATTAATTAGTAAATACGTATTCACGAAAAATAACCCTATAATTTTTCTTGTGGATACTACGTTATGAGACATATGTTAAATATTATCTCCAGAGGCACTATCATTCATGGCTTAAGATATTAACTTTATTCATATACAATTTATTTATATTTGTTAAGTTAATGTTGTTGTTGTTAGCTTATCATAATTTAAATTTTGCTCAAATTTTAGGTATTTAGCAACGAAACCCCATCAGAAGAGGATATGGATGACATTTGATCATGGTGGACCAGTGCCTTCCTATCTTATTATGAATCTCAACAACACTAGTTTTTTGTTGTTTTGAGCATTGTATAGAGATTTTGTCATTATAGGTGCAAATATGTATAGGTTCTATTGGCAGAGGTTATTGAGAATGTAATTCCTTGTGCCAAAGTAGGTGTAGCTCGACAGAAACAAGAAAGTGTCGAAATTAGCCTAGTGTAGTGTGTTTCGAGTTGTGTTAGATGCCGAAGTGTCGAAGCATGTTGCTTGACACAAGATTTCAACTTAGACCAAAATAGAAATTTTGGGATTTTGTGTTTTTTGGGATTTAGCTTAGAGGGCAAGCTAACTCAATTATAAATATAGGGAGTAACCCCTATTCTTGTAATAACTTGAATTTACAGAAATTTTCAGTTGCAAAGTGAATAAGAATTTTTCACAGTTTGTGGGCAGAGAGTTACTCTGCATAAATCATCATTTTCTTCCACTATTTTGTCAAACCCTAATTTTCTTCCTTATTTAATTTTCTTTCTTCTCCCATTAACAATTGCTGCGCAAAATCATTCTTGCAATCAAAGTGTGATTCATTCACTCAAGTGAAGAGTGAAGAAAAAGGGGTTTTGATCGGTTGATTGAATCTTATTCTTCAAGATTAGTTCAGAATTACTCAAAGTTTTGGGTTAATTCCAACATCTGGTATCTAGAGCTCTAGTTGTGATTCGTGGACGAGATGACGATGAATCATCCAAACGGGAATTTTTCGGTGAGTCTCTCAATTCTAAAAGGTCAGAATTATGAGAATTTGTGCAAGCAGGTGAAGGTGGTTTTCTGTTATCAAGATCTTTGGGATCTTGTGAAGGAGGGAGTAACACTGCTTGCATAAAACGTGTCAGATCAAGAAAAGTTTGTATACAGAGAATTGAAAAATAAAGACTATAAGCTCTCTTTATAATTCATTAGTGTGTTGATCTAGACAATTTCGAAAAGGTCAGTGATGTAGAATCAACAAAAGAAGCATGAGAAATCTTGGAGAAATTGTTTCGAGGCGCAGAGAAGGTGAAATAAGTGAGGTTACAAACTCACAAAAGAACGTATGAATTGCTTCAGATGGAAGAAAGTGAAAGCATAACTGATTTTTTTCACTAGGGTTACTAAATTGGTGAATCAAATCAAGATATATGTAGAAGTGTTGACATCAAGATTAGTTGTTGCAAAGATCTTGAGGTCATTGGCCCCAAAGTTCGACTATGTGGTAGTAGCCATAGAAGAGTCGAATGATTTGTCAACACTGACAAAGGAAGAGCTTCAAGGGACTCTTGAATCTCATGAACAAAGAATGACTAAAAGAGCTGCAGGAAAGTCGATGAGTGATTTGGCTTTGCATGCGCAATCAACAAAAGAAAATAAAGGTAAGGGAAGTTGGAATGACAACAAAGGCAGATGAGGCTACAACAATTCAATTGGTCGAAATTAGTAAGAAGGAAACTGGTTGAATTAGAGAAAACCCTATAACCAAGGCAACCAAAGAGGTGGCGCTGAAGGTAGAGGAAGAGGTGGTGGTCGAAAACTTAATAAAAGTCACATTGAGTGTTACAATTGTCAGAAATATGATCACTATTTTAGTGATTGTCCAGAAAAGGAGAAGAATAAAAAAATTGGGTATATTTGAAGAAAGTGGGTTGTAGTATACTATTGCCAGCACTAGATGAAGACTTATTGGTTGATTTTGAAGATGACAGATAATTTGTCTTTGTGATTCTGAAATCAGAAACAAATATGGAAATAGTTTGTTGTAACTTTAAAGGAACATATATTGAATCCCATAATAAGTTTTTAATTAACTTTATTTATTCATTTAAATAAGTTTAACATGGTAGTTGTTTAAATTGAAACTATTGGATTGGATCCTTTCCATGTGTTATTTTTCTCCAGTGATGGTAAGCGGAAAACATCGTACTAGTAAATTATGAGGGGCGTGTGACAAAGCACCATTGTAAGCTATGGTGTGGCAGCTTTTATATTGTTTCTACTATTTATGTGGTCGTCATGGGACCCATGGTGCAATTATCCTTTGATTTTCTTGTACCGAGTGCTCGTTAATGACAATATTATTATAGAGAGGTTTCTCAATCTTCAAAAATGTTGGCGAGGTTATGTCCAATATTAGGTCCCCTGGTCACTGTAGAAGCATTTCAATCTCAAGGTTTTGATGATGTCAACAAAGTCTTAAGCTCATTCCATGATTGCAAAAAGTCAAGCTGTCAAATTGATCAAGATACTTTCACTATATACCCATGGGGGTATATATACTAAGAAGCATATCAAGACTATGGAATGTTGTCAAGCAAATCAAGCATCATGTGCAAATGTTCATACAAGTTTCAAGATTTGGACTCAAGCTTCGGTATATCAATATTCACTCCTTTAAATTGATATACAAGTGTTCAAATACTTATCATATCAGCATTTTGCATTTGCATGTTTTTAAAAAACATTTGGATTGGTATAACATTTTTTTAACTTAGTATTTTTCTGAGTTTTAATAGTGTTAACCGATTAACCATATGGGTTAATCGGTTAACGACCTTAAATTTTGAATTCTCAGGGCTAACGTTCAAGTGTTAACCGATTAACCTATATGGTTAACCGATTAACACTGAACAAATTTTGAAAAATTGTTTCTTTTAAAATTCAAATCTTGTTTGAATGTTATACCTTTTCATTATTTGATTCATACTTAATTATACCTTTTTGAAATGGTGTTTTGCTCATATAAATTCTGAAAATTTTAAAATGAAAAACACCTCCAATAATTTTAAATGTAATCATTCAATCAAATTCACTATTTTTCAAATACTTTCAAATATTTCAAAAAGTGTTCATATTGTTCATACATTTCATATCCAGAATTTTTGAACACTTGTATTGATATTGAAGAGTGGATTTTGATCAAAAGGAGAAGATCAATCATTAGATTGATATTATCGTTGTATCACTTTCAAATTACAAAAATACAAAATTATTTCTTTGTGACTTGTGATTCAGGATTGTTGAACACAAGGTTAGTGCTTGCAAGAGGATTGTTCTTGCTCACTAAGTTGTTGAAATAGTTGTTAGATAGTAGACGTCACCGGTTGATGGTGTGATAGGTTGTACATTCTAAAACTATAGTGAAAACTCTCTTTCATGTGGAAAGGGGAGTGGAGTACCTTCGGATTGTGAAGGGAACCACTATAAATCTTTGTGTCCATTTTTCTTTCTGCTTTTACTGCTTTCATCATCAAGATCATAACCAAGTAAAATTCAAGAATATCGAAAAACCGGAAAAATTTTCTAAAGCCTAATTCACCCCTCTCTTAGGCATACTCTGAACTTACAATTGGTATCAGAGCAGGTTAAGGTAACCTGTTCCTAACGATTCAGTATGGCTTCCGCTAGCACCAACCCGGTTTTCAAAGACGGTAGAAGTAGTAACAAACCACAATTATTCTCTGGAGAATATTTCGATTTCTGGAAAATCAGAATGAAGACACATCTTGAAGCCCAAGGAGAAGGTATATAGGAAGCAATCGAAGAAAGACTACACAATCCAGTAAATGTGGTCAATGGCGTTGGAACCGCAAAGTTGAAAAGCACGTATGATGAAGACGATAAGAAAAAGATTCTTAATGAAAAGAAAGCAATCAACATACTCCAAAGCGCTCTTAGTATGGACGGGTTCTTTTGTGTATCACAGTGTAGATCGACAAAAGAGATTTGGGACACCTTGGTGGAAACGCATGAAGGAACTACATAAGTAAAAAGATCAAGGCTCAACACGTTAAGCCAAGAATATGAGATGTTCTGTATGCAGCCCAGTGAATCTATTTTTGCCTTACAAAAAAGATTTGTTCATCTAACTAATCACTTGATTACTCTCGGGAAGACCTTCACCAATAATGATCTGAACCTGAAAATCCTAAGATCCTTAACAAGAGAATGGAAACCAAAAGTGACTGCTATCTCGGAGAAGAAGAGTCTCTCAACAATGACATCCGCATCCTTATTTGGCAAACTTCAAGAGCACGAATTGGAACTTGGAAGACTCGAGAAGCACGAAAGTCAAGAAAAGAAGTCCAAAGGAATTGCCTTGAAGATTGACACAAAGGATGACAAAGACAACGAGACTTTCGAAGATGAAAATTTCATGCTTCTTGTAAAGAAGCTTGGTAAGTTTTTTAATAATAATAAAAATTCCTCTTTTCCTAAAAAGAATAGACATTTCAGGAAAAAGGATGCATCTACATTGAATCAAGAAGTCACATGTTACGAATGTGGGAAGCAAGGTCACATAAAGCCGGATTGCCCGAAACTTACAAAGAAAGGAGGATTCAAAGGCAAGAAGGATTTCAAAAATAAAAAGGCTTATGTTGCTTGGGACGATAAAGAGATAAGTTCATTATCAGAATCAAAAAGCGATGAATGTGCAAATATGGCTTTTATGGCGTCATATCATTCCGATGAAGAAATTGATGAGGTTAGTAACGATTTTTCTATTTATGACAATGATGCACAAGAAGTCATAGATGAACTTCTAAAAGAATACAAAACTTTGTATAAAAGCATCTCATCCCAAAAGAAAAGAATTTCATTTTTAGAAGAACAAAATACTGCTTTTATAAAAAATATTGAAAATGGAAAGCAAAAATTGATGGATGAAAAATAAAGTCTTGTATGCAAAAATTGTGAATCCTTATCTTTTCAAATTGTTCAACTTAAAAGAGTTTTGGAAAGATACGAAAAAGGTCAAATTGGCTTGGAGGAAATTCTTAGGCACCAAAGATATCCTAATGATAAAAGTGGACTAGGATATTCTAAGTTTTCCAAGCCAAGCACAAATGAAACCATTTTTGTGAAAGCAAGTGAACAAGTTGTTAAAGAAAAGGCAAACAATTCTAAAACTATGCATCAAAGTCATAAAAAGAAAAGAATTGTGAAGAAAAAGAATTATGTTCCTAGATATAAAAGTCATTTTCAACCTACTTATTTTTATTGTGGAATCAAAGGCCATACACCTATTGCTTGCTATGTACACAACATTGGTGTTGCTAAAGGGCATTATGTGTGGGTTGAAAAGGGTACTTACTACCAAGGACCCAAAGCAATTTGAGTACCTAACACTACTTGATTTTGTGTTGTAGGTATGCTTGAAGACAACTTCTAATCAATGGTATCTTGATAGCGGTTGTTCTAAGCATATGACGGGAGACATAAACAAATTTTCAAGTCTATCATTAAAGGCCAAAGGATACGTTAATTACAGTGATGATAATAAAGAAAAAATTCTTGGAGTTGGAACTGTTGGTGCACCTCCATGTACAATCATCGAAGACATTCTTTATGTGGAAGGCCTTAAACATAACCTACTTAGCATAAGTCAATTGTGTGACAAAGGGTTCCGAATCAACTTCACAAAGGATGAATGTTTGATAGAACATGAAGTCACTCATGACATCTTGCTAAAAGGTAAAATATTTAATAATATTTTTATGATCTCTTTTGATGACTCTTCCTTGAAGGTAAAATGTCTAATGGCGAACAACAACGAGGCGTGGCTTTGGCATAAAATATTTGCTCACATTCACATGGAGCATTTAAACAAGTTGATAAAGCATGATCTAGTTGTTGGTCTTCCGAAGATAAGATTCATCAAGGATAAGTTATGCGACGCATGTCAAAAGGGGAAACAGACCAAGACAACTTTCAAATCCAAGCAAGTGGTTTCTACATCAAGACCACTTCAATTGTTGCACATGGATCTTTTTGGTCCATCGAGAATGAAAAGCTTCGGAGGTAGTATTTATGCTTTAGTTATTGTTGATGATTTCTCTCTATACACATGGACATTGTTTTTAGTGTAGAAAAATGATGCTTTCAAAGCATTCAAGAAGTATGCGAAGCAAATTCAAAACGAGAAGTCACTCACCATAGCCTCCATAAGAAGCGACCATGGTGGAGAATTCCAAAATTTAGACTTTGAAGATTTTTGCGAAGAGCATGGAATTTCTCATAATTTTTCCGCACCAAGGACTCCTCAACAGAACGGTGTCGTAGAACGGAAGAATAAGTCACTGGTGGAGCTTGCTAGAACAATGCTTAGAAACTCGAATCTTCCTAAATATTTATGGGCAGAGGCGGTTAGCACGGCGTGTTTCGTAAGCAACTGTGTCAATATTCGACCAATTCTCAAGAAGACTCCGTATGAGCTATTCAAGGGTAGGAAACCAAACATAGCATTTTTCCACATATTTGGATGCAAATGTTTTGTTCTCAATAACAATAAGGACAATCTCGGTAAGTTTGATGAGAAGTCCGACGAAGGTATATTTCTTGGTTACTCTCTTTCTAGTAGAGCTTTTAGAATTTTTAATAAAAGCACTCTTACTATTGAAGAATCCATTCATGTTTCTTTTGATGAGACTAACCCCTTGAAAGAGGATAATATTATTATGGATGATGATGATATAGTAGGTTCTTCACAACAACAAGGAGAGACTTCAAAGAATCAAGCAATACCATAATAAGATGTTACTCAAATTATTGAAGAACATCAAGATCTTCCGAAGGAATGGAGAACGCATAGAGATCACCTGATAGATAAAGTTATTGGTGATATTAGCCAAGGCGTTGCAACTCGACTAAATCTTAAGGATGCTTGTCTCAACATGGCTTTTGTGTCTCAAATTGAACCAACCAAGATTGATAAAGCCTTAAGCGACGACCAATGGATTGTAGCGATGCAAGAAAAACTCAATCAATTCGAAAGGAATCAAGTTTGGAGTCTTGTACCAAGACCGAACCACAAGCACATCATAGGAACAAGATGGGTGTTCAAGAACAAACTTGACGAAAATGGGATCATAGTTCGTAACAAAGTAAGATTGATCGCACAAGGCTACAACCAGGAGGAAGGAATTGATTTTGTTGAAACGTTCGCTCCGGTAGCAAGGTTAGAAGCAATTAGATTATTACTTGCTTATGCTTGTTCTATGAATTTTCAGTTGTTCCAGATGGATGTCAAAAGCGCTTTCCTGAATGGATACATCAATGAAGAAGTCTACGTCAAACAACCTCCGGGTTTTGAAGACTACAAGAATACCTCGCATGTTTACAAACTGAAAAAGGCACTCTACGGACTGAAACAAGCACCAAGAGCATGGTATGACCGCCTTAGCAATTTCTTATGTGAAAAGGGATTTACAAAAGGAAAGGTTGACAAGACGTTGTTCATAAAGAAGATCAACGGTAACACCTTATTGGTTCAAGTCTATGTCGACGACATCATCTTCGGATCAACAAACAAAGAGCTTTGTGAAGAATTTTCACTTATGATGCAAGGAGAATTCGAGATGTCCATGATGGGAAAATTGAACTATTTTCTTGGACTACAAATCAAGCAAACAAAGGATGGCATCTTCCTTAACCAAGCCAAGTATTGCAAGGAATTGTTGAAGAAATTCGATATGGATAGTTGCAAGGTGATGTCCACTCCTATGGGATCCGGAACATACGTTGATCAAGATGAATCCGGTACTCCAATTGATATTACAAAATATCGAGGTATGATCGGTTCATTATTATATTTGACAGCAAGTCATCCTGACATTATGTTTAGAATTTGTTTGTGTGCACGCTTTCAAGCAAGTCCGAAGGAATCACATCTCACTGCCATGAAGAGAATCATAAAGTATCTCAAAGGAACAACGAACGTCGGATTATGGTATCTAAAAGGTAGTACTTGTTCTTTTATTGGTTATTCTGACGCTGATTATGCAGGATGTAAGACCGATAGAAAAAGCACGAGTGGTACGTGTCACATTCTAGGGAATGCACTAGTGTCATGGGCCTGCAAGAAGCAAGTGTGTGTGGCACTCAGTACAGCCGAAGTGGAATATATTGCAGCAGGAAGTTGTTGTGTACAAATTTTGTGGCTCAAGCAACAACTCCTCGATTACGGTGTAGATCTCGGCTGCATTCCTCTTCGATGTGATAATACAAGTGCCATCAATATTACAAAGAATCCGGTCATGCATTCAAGGACAAAAAATATAGATATCCGGCATCACTTCCTTCGAGATCACGTACTAAATGGAGATGTTACTTTCGTCGATACACACAATCAACTCGCCGACATCTTTACCAAACCATTGGCGAAAGAACCGTTCTTCAAAATTCGATGAGAACTTGGGATTCTCGATGAAGGTGATATCTGATCTTTTCTCTGTTTTATGTATGCATAATATATGTTTAAGTCTTTAATTTCATTTGTAACCGTACAATGTTTGCTGCATTTTTATTTTGATCTCTGATGTTGTGCTTGATTATATGATGTCTTGTATGCCGATATTGCTTTTCTTTGGTTTTGAAAGCTCCTTCCTTTTTGCTAATGACAAAGGGGGAGAAAAGCTTGGTTGTCTAATATCTCTTTGTGCAGAATTTTTTTTGCCTCTGTTTAAATAGGGGGAGTTGCTGAACATAGGGGGAGAAGCAAGCCAAGATCAGAACCAAACATCATAAAGGATATTGCACAGACACAGTTGTTTGTCATCATCAAAAAGGGGGAGAATGTAGAAGCACTTCAATCTCAAGGTTTTGATGATGTCAACAAAGTCTTAAGCTCATTCCATAATTATAAAAAGTAAAACTGTCAAATTGATCAAGATACTTTCACTATATACCCGTGGGAGTATATGTACTAAGAAGCTGCTTGTACTATATACCTGTGGGGGTATATACACTGAAGATAAAACTAGAAGCATATCAAGACTATGGAATGTTGTCAAGAAAATCAAGCATCATGTGCAAATGTTCATACAAGTTTCAAGATTTGGACTCAAGCTTCGGTATATCAATATTCACTCCTTTAAATTGATATACAAGTGTTCAAATACTTATCATATCAGCATTTTGCATGTTTTTAAAAAACATTTGAATTGGTATAACACTTTTTAACTTAGTATTTTTTTTAGTTTTAATAGTGTTAACCGATTAACCATATGGGTTAATCGGCTAACGGCCTTAAATTTTGAATTCTCAGGGCTAACGTTCAAGTGTTAACCGATTAACACTGAACGAATTTTGAAAAATTGTTTCTTTTAAAATTCAAATCTTGTTTGAATGTTATACCTTTTCATTATTTGATTCATACTCAACTATACCTTTTTGAAATGGTGTTTTCTCATATAAATTCTAAAAATTTTAAAATTAAAAACACCTCCAATAATTTTAAATGTAATCATTCAATCAAATTCACTATTTTTCAAATACTTTCAAATACTTCAAAAAGTGTTCATATTGTTCATACATTTCATATCTGTAGAAGCATGCTTCAGTCTCAAGTTTTGATGATGTCAACACTACTCAAGGTCATCTCTTGATTGCAAAAAGACAAGCCTTTCAAAGTTATCAAGATCAAGTCAAGCTATCTTTCAAGTCAAGCTACATATGGAACTATGATTCTTCAAGACTTGGATGCATTACCGGTATATCAAATTCTACCCTTATAATTTGATATACAAGTGTTCAAAAACATCAAGCATTTTTGCATAATACATAAGCATGTTTTTGAAACCTTAGAATTGTTATAACGTTATTTTTTAAAAGCATTTTTCTGAAAATTAGCAGTGTTAACTGATTAACCATATAGGTTAACCGGTTAACCAATTTGAATTTTGAATTTTCTGGGCTAACGTACCAGTGTTAACCGATTAACCATATAGGTTAACCGATTAACACTGAACGTACAGTGAAAAATTGCTTTGTTTCAAGTTCAAAAATTGTTTGAAAATTATACCATTTCATTTTTAAAAGGCTTACTCAAATGTACCTTTTTGAAAGGGTATTTTACTCATATAAATTCTGAGTTTTTCAATTTTGAAAAAACACCACAAAAAAAACTTCCAATCTCCAAACACTTTCTACATTCAATTTCAAATTATCTTAGAATCAAATTCACCATTTTCAAAATCTTTCATTAAGTGTTCATATGTGCATAAATTTCATATTCATCTTTGAACACTTGTATTGAAAATTGTAAGAGTGAATTTTGATCATTTGGAGAAGATCAACTTTGATATCATTATTCTCAAAAACAAATCTTTACAAGTATTTGTATTCTGACTTGTGATCCAGGATTGTTGGACACAAGGGTGAGTGTTTACAAGAGGATTGTTCTTGTACACTTGTTAGTTTTATTGTTTGATAGTAGGCCTCACCGGTTGATGGTGTGATAGGTTGTACTTTATTAAACAATAGTGAAAACTCTCTTTCATGTTGAAAGGAGAGTGGAGTACTCTCGGATTGTGAGGGGAACCACTATAAATCCTGGTGTCCATTGTTCTTTTATTTTTTTTATTTTTTTTCTGCTTTCATAACCAAGAACACAAACCAGTAAACTTTCAAGAAACCATAAAAACTGGAAAAATTTCTAAAGTCCTAATTCACCCCCCCCCCCCTCTTAGGCATACTATGTTCTTACAATTGGCATCAGAGCAGGTTAAGGTAACCTGTTCCTAACGATTCAGTATGGCTTCCGCAAGTACCAACCCGGTTTTCAAAGATGGTGGAAGTAGTAACAAGCCACCACTCTTTTCTGGAGAATACTTCGATTTTTGGAAAATCCGTATGAAGGCACATCTTGAGGCTCAAGGAGATGGTATATGGGAAACCGTTGAAACTGGTCCACATGTTCCTACAAGTGTGGTAAATGGTGTTGGAACCCCAAAGATTAAATCCTCATATGATGAAGATGACAAGAAGAGAATCTTGAATGAGAAGAAAGCAATCAACATACTTCAAAGCGCTCTCAATATGGATGAATTCTTTCGCATATCACAGTGTCAATCGGCAAAACAGATTTGGGATACCTTGGTAGAAACGCATGAAGGAACAGCAGAAGTAAAAAGATCAAGACTTAACACGTTAAGTCAAGAATATGAGATGTTCCGTATGCAGCCCGGTGAATCTATTGTCACCTTGCAAAAAAGGTTTGTTCATCTAACAAATCATCTGATTGCTCTTGGGAAGACCTTCACCAATGATGATCTCAACTTAAAAGTCCTAAGATCCTTGACAAGAGAATGGCAACCGAAGGTGACCGCCATTTCAGAAAAGAAAATTCTTTCAACAATGACATCCGCTTCATTATTCGGAAAACTTCAAGAGCATGAACTGGAACTTGGAAGGCTTGAGAAACATGAAAGTCAAGACAAGAAGTCCAAAGGAATTGCCTTGAAGACTGACACAAGGGATGATAAAATTGACGAATCTTCCGAAGACGAAAATTTCATGCTTCTAGTAAAGAAGCTTGGTAAGTTTTTTAATAATAATAAAACTTCTTCTTTTTCTAAAAAGAATAGACATTTCAGGAAAAAGGAGGCATCCACATCAAACCAAGAAATTACATGTTACGAATGTGGGAAACAAGGTCACATAAAGTCAGATTGCCCGAAACTCGCAAATAAAGGAAAATTCAAGGGCAAGAAGGATTTCAAAACAAAGAAGGCTTATGTCGCATGGGACGACAACGAAGTGAGTTCATCATCGGAATCAGATAGCGATGAATGCACAAATATTGCCTTAATGGCCTCTCACCATTCCGATGACGAAAATTAGGTTAGTAGTAATTTTTCTGTCTATGATAATGACGCACAAGAAGTTATAGATGAACTTCTAAAAGAATGCAAGACTTTGTATAAAGACATCTCATCACAAAAGAAAAGAATTTTACTTTTAGAAAAACAAAATTCTGATCTCTTGAAAAATATTGAAGATGAAAAACAAAAAGTGATGGATGAAAAACAAAGTCTTGTATGTAAGAATTGTGAGTCTTTGTCTTTTCAAATTGTTCAACTTAAAAGAGTTTTAGAAAGATACGAAAAAGGTCAAATTGGCTTGGAAGAAATTCTTAAACATCAAAAGTATCCTAATGATAAAAGTGGATTGGGATATTCTAAATTTTCAAAACCAAGCACCAATAAGACCATTTTCGTAAGAGCAAGTGAACAAATTGTTAAAGAAGAGACAAGCACTTCTAAAATTCAGCATCAAAATCATAACAAGAAAAGAATTGATAAGAAAAAGAATTTTATTCCTAGATATAGAAGTCATTTTCAACCTACGTATTTTTACTGTGGAATTAAAGGGCACACACCTAATGCCTGCTATGTTCGTAATATTGGTGTTGCAAAGGGGCATTATGTGTGGGTTGAAAAGGGTACTAACTATCAAGGACCCAAAGCAATTTGGGTACCTAACTCTACCTAATTTTGTTTTGTAGGTATGCTTGAAAACAACCACAAATCAATGGTATCTTGATAGTGGTTGCTCGAAGCATATGACGGGAGATATAAACAAATTTTCAAGTCTATCATTAAAGGGCAAAGGATACGTCACTTACGATGATTATAATAAAGGAAAAATTCTTGGAGTTGGAACCATTGGTGCACCTCCATGTACAATCATCGAAGACGTTCTTTATGTTGAAGGCCTTAAGCATAACCTGCTTAGCATCAGTCAATTGTGTGACAAAGGGTTCAAAATCAACTTCACAAAGGAGGAATGCTTGATCGAACACGAAATCACTCATGAGATTCAGCTAAAAGGTAAAAGATATAATAATATTTTTATGATCTCTTTTGATGACTCTTCCTTGAAGGTAAAATGTGTTATGGCAAACAACAACGAGGCATGGCTTTGGCATAAAAGATTTGCTCACATTCACATGGAGCATCTAAACAAATTAATCAAGCATGATCTGGTTGTTGGGCTTCCGAAGATAAAATTCATCAAGGATAAATTATGCGATGCATGTCAAAAGGGAAAACAGACCAAGACAACTTTCAAATCCAAGCAAGTGGTTTCTACATCAAGACTACTTCAATTGTTGCACATGGATCTTTTTGATCCATCAAGAACAAAAAGCTTCAGAGGTAGTATTTATGCTTTAGTTATTGTTGGTGATTTTTCTCGATATACCTGGACAATGTTTTTAGTGCAGAAAAATGATGCGTTCAAAGCATTCAAAAAGTATGCAAAACAAATTCAAAACGAGAAGTCACTCACTATAGCCTCCATAAGAAGCGACCACGGTGGAGAATTTCAAAATTCAGACTTTGAAGAATTTTGCGAAGAACATGGAATTTCTCATAATTTTTCGGCACCAAGAACTCCTCAACAAAACGGCGTCGTAGAACGGAAGAATCGTTCACTAGTTGAACTTGCTAGAACAATGCTCAGCGACACAAATCTTCCAAAATATTTTTGGGCAGAAGCAGTAAGCACGGCGTGTTTTGTAAGCAACCGCGTGAATATTCGACCGCTACTCAAAAAGACTCCGTATGAGTTGTTCAAGGGAAGGAAACCAAATATATCATTCTTCCACATATTTGGCTGCAAATGCTTCGTTCTCAACAACAATAAGGACAATCTCGGTAAGTTTGATGAGAAGTCCGACGAAGGTATATTTCTTGGTTACTCTCTTTATAGTAAAGCATTTAGAATTTTTTATAAAAGGACTCTTACCATTGAAGAGTCTATTCATGTTTCGTTTGATGAGACTAACCCCTCGAAAGAGGATAATATTGCTTTGGATGATGATGATGATTTTGTAGATACTCCACAAAATGAAGAAATTGTTTCAAATGATCAAAC
The DNA here is from genome assembly GCA_963859935.3 of Lathyrus sativus. Lineage (NCBI taxonomy): Eukaryota > Viridiplantae > Streptophyta > Magnoliopsida > Fabales > Fabaceae > Lathyrus > Lathyrus sativus. The sequence continues at coordinate 273,080,012 of OZ012740.1, read as the reverse complement.
AATAGTACGAGAAGATGTTACTCAAGAAAATCAAGATCTTCTGAAAGAATGGAGAACACACAGAGATCACCCAATTGATAAAGTTATTGGTGATATTAGTCAAGGCGTTGCAACTCGACTTAATTTAAAGGATGTTTGTCTCAACATGGCGTTTGTATCTCAAATTGAACCATCAAAGATCGATGAAGCTTTAGGCGACGACCAATGGATTATAGCAATGCAAGAAGAACTTAATCAATTTGAAAGAAATCAAGTTTGGACCCTTGTACCAAGACCAGACAATAAGCATATCATAGGAACCAGATGGGTGTTCAAGAACAAACTTGACAAGAATGGGATTATAGTTCGTAACAAGGCAAGATTGGTCGCACAAGGCTACAACCAGGAGGAAGGAATTGATTTTGATGAAACATTCGCTCCGGTAGCAAGGTTAGAAGCAATCAGATTACTACTTGCTTACGCTTGTTCTATGAATTTTCAGTTGTTCCAGATGGATGTCAAAAGCGCTTTCCTGAATGGGTACATTAATGAGGAAGTCTACGTCAAACAACCTCCAGGTTTTGAAGACTTCAAAAATCCCTCACATGTTTTCAAACTGAAGAAGGCACTCTACAGTTTAAAACAAGCACCACGAGCGTGGTATGATCGCCTTAGCAACTTCTTATGTGAGAAAGGATTTACAAAAGGAAAGGTTGACAAGACGCTGTTTATAAAGAAAATCAAGGGTAACACCTTGTTGGTACAAGTCTACGTCGACGACATCATATTTGGATCAACAAACAAAGAACTTTGCGAAGAATTCTCACTCATGATGCGAGAAGAATTCGAGATGTCCATGATGGGAAAGTTAAATTATTTTCTTGGACTACAAATCAAGCAAACCAAGGATGGAATCTTTCTCAACCAATCCAAGTACTGTAAGGAATTAATAAAGAAATTCGATATGGATAGTTGCAAGATGATGTCTACTCCTATGGGATCCGGAACATATGTTGATCAAGATGAATCTGGTACTCCAATTGATATTACTAAATATCGAGGTATGATTGGTTCATTACTATATTTGACGGCAAGCCGTCCTGACATTATGTTTAGTGTTTGTTTGTGTGCGCGCTTCCAAGCAAATCCGAAGGAATCGCATCTCACTGCTGTGAAGAGAATTATCAAGTATCTCAAAGGAACGACCAACGTCGGATTATGGTATCCTAAAGGTAGTACTTGTTCTTTAGTTGGTTATTCTGACGCTGACTATGCAGGATGCAAAACCGATAGAAAAAGTACAAGTGGTACATGTCACATTCTCGGAAATGCTCTAGTATCATGGGCCTGCAAGAAGCAAGCTTGTGTAGCACTCAGCACCGCCGAAGCAGAATACATCGCCGCAGGAAGTTGCTGTGCACAGATTTTATGGCTGAAACAACAACTTCTGGATTATGGTGTTGACCTCGGATGCATTCCTCTACGATGTGATAATACTAGTGCCATAAATATCACGAAGAATCCGGTTATGCATTCCAGAACAAAGCATATCGATATCCGGCATCACTTCCTTCGAGATCACGTATTGAACAGAGATGTTGATGTTACTTTCATCGACACACACAACCAACTCGCCGACATCTTCACCAAGCCTTTGGCAAAAGAACCATTCTACAAAATTCGGAGAGAACTTGGGATTCTTGATGAAGGTGACATCTGACCTTTTCTCTAATATGTGTATGCATTTGTTGTGATATGTTTTCATATGTTTTTATTCTGTTTTTAAGTATTTTTTCAAAAATTTTAGTGTGTTAACCGATTAACCTATATGGTTAACCGATTAACACTGTTGAATTTTCAATTCTGATTAAATTTTTTAATGTGTTAACCGATTAACATATATGGTTAACCGATTAACACTGTTAATTTTTCTAAAAATCAGAAACGAAAATCATTTAAGTTTTTGAAAATATTATATATTTTAAATGTATTTTTTATGTGGTTCATATTCTCTCAATATCCAAATCCATATCCAAAATCCATATTCCCTCTTCAAACCCTAACTTCTCTCTCCCACTCTCTAAAGTTGGAAAAACTCCCCAAAACTTCTCAAACCCTAACTTCCTCAGAACCCACAACCTCAATTCTCTCAAACCTTCATCCATGGCTTCAGCATCAAACCGCGGCAAGGGAAAGGTTCCAGAACATCATGCTGCATCTGATGAAGAAGATATCCCTATGGAAACAACCAAGAAGCGCATAATGGATTTCAAAGTCCGAGTTCGTTCCATCTTCCCGGTAAAGTATGTGAATCTTAAGGCTTTTCCCGCATCATCTTTTGATTTTCCTGCTTTGCTCAAATATCAGAGGATCGATAAATTTGTGTCTGATTCTGGAAACTGCTACCCGGATCTTGTCAAATCCTTTTTGCATAAACTGTCTGTGTTTATAAATGCAAATGATGAGCATATTATGAAAACAATTGTTAGAGACTGTGTTGTTGAAGAAAATCTGTCTGATGTTGCTGCAATGCTGAACATACCATCATCTGGGTACTTTCTGAGAAAAGGAGTTAACCACGTGGAAGGGCCGTGGTCCAACTACGACAAGATGGAGTTCTATTATCAGATCTGCAGATTTCCAAAGGATATGATTATCGCCAACCAACGTACTGCTCGTCTGTTGTGCTATGCAAAGAATCTTATCGTTTCTGATCGGATGCTTCACTACATAATTTGTTATGTGCTGATTCCCAAGGATTCAAATCATGCACAAATTAATGATCTGGAAATGCAACTCCTTTTCGCCATCAAGAACAAGATTCGTGTCAATTGGATTCTAACCATCATGTATCACCTTCAACAACAACTATCTCTTTCAACCCGTCTTCCTTATGCACGGCTGGTATCAAGAATTTTGGAACTGACTACTTTGGATCTTAACCGTGAACCAACCATCAAGATGAAATCAATCACCAATGAGATAAACGAGATTACAATTGTCAAGAATACTGGAATTTTTAAGGATACTGACGGTACTTACAAGTATTCAGAAGAAGGAGCCAATGCTAACCAGGCCTATCCCGTACCTGAAGGAGGCATTACAAATGAGTTCCTTTACCAAACTATAATGACTCAGCATAGAGAAACCTCCAGGGCCATTGCTTCTCTCCGGAACCTTGTACTTTCCTCTCACCACACCAACCCTGACAACCTTGTTGTATCTGATGAAGAAAATGAAGGACAAGAGGAAGAAGAGGAGGAGGATATGGCGGATGAGGATTTTTAGAGAATATGCTGCTGTTGTTGTTTTTATTGCTTTGCTTTCTAGTCTTAAGTTTTATGCTTCCATTTGAACTATGTTTTATTGTAACAAGTACAATTTCTATTTGCTGCATTTTATATGTACTTCTGTTTGTGCTTTGTGTTTACTTGGCTTTGCATGTGCTTATTACTATATATACTGCTATCTTGTGATTTCTTTGAAAGCTCTTTCTTTTTGCTGATGTCAAAGGGGGAGAAGAGCTTGGTTCTGTTAATGTCTCTCTGTGTGCAGATTTTTTTTCCTCTGTTAAGATAGGGGGAGTTGCTAGACATAGGGGGAGAACCAGATCAAGAACCAAGAGATATCGCACAACATTTTTTATTGCCATCATCAAAAAGGGGGAGAATGTAGAAGCATGCTTCAGTCTCAAGTTTTGATGATGTCAACACTACTCAAGGTCATCTCTTGATTGCAAAAAGACAAGCCTTTCAATGTTATCAAGATCAAGTCAAGCTATCTTTCAAGTCAAGCTACATATGGAACTATGATTCTTCAAGACTTGGATGCATTACCGGTATATCAAATTCTACCCTTATAATTTGATATACAAGTGTTCAAAAACATCAAGCATTTTTGCATAATACATAAGCATGTTTTTGAAACCTTAGAATTGGTATAACGTTATTTTTTAAAAGCATTTTTCTGAAAATTAGCAGTGTTAACCGATTAACCATATAGGTTAACCGGTTATCCAATTTTAATTTTGAATTTTCTGGGCTAACGTACTAGTGTTAACCGATTAACCATATAGGTTAACCGATTAACACTGAACGTACAGTGAAAAATTGCTTTGTTTCAAGTTCAAAAATTGTTTGAAAATTATACCATTTCATTTTTAAAAGGCTTACTCAAATGTACCTTTTTGAAAGGGTATTTTACTCATATAAATTCTGAGTTTTTCAATTTTGAAAAAACACCACAAAAAAAACTTCCAATCTCCAAACACTTTCTACATTCATTTTCAAATTGTCTTAGAATCAAATTCACCATTTTCAAAATCTTTCATTAAGTGTTCATATGTGCATAAATTTCATATTCATCTTTGAACACTTGTATTGAAAATTGTAAGAGTGAATTGTGATCATTTGGAGAAGATCAACTTTGATATCATTATTCTCAAAAACAAATCTTTACAAGTATTTGTATTCTGACTTGTGATCCAGGATTGTTGGACACAAGGGTGAGTGTTTACAAGAGGATTGTTCTTGTACACTTGTTAGTTTTATTGTTTGATAGTAGGCCTCACCGGTTGATGGTGTGATAGGTTGTAATTTATTAAACAATAGTGAAAACTCTCTTTCATGTTTAAAGGGGAGTGGAGTACTCTCGGATTGTGAGGGGAACCACTATAAATCCTGGTGTCCATTGTTCTTTTTTTTTTCTGCTTTCATAACCAAGAACACAAACCAGTAAACTTTCAAGAAACCATAAAAATCGGAAAAATTTCTAAAGTCCTAATTCACCCCCCCCCCCTCTTAGGCATACTCTGTTCTTACAATATCCATAATTTTTGAACACTTGTATTGATATTGAAGAGTGGATTTTGATTAAAAGGAGAAGATCAATCATTAGATTGATATTATCATTGTATCACTTTCAAATTACAAAAATACAAAATTATTTCTTTGTGACTTGTGATTCAGGATTGTTGAACACAAGGGTTAGTGTTTGCAAGAGGATTGTTCTTGCTCACTAAGTTGTTGAAATAGTTGTTAGATAGTAGACCTCACCGGTTGATGGTGTGATAGGTTGTACATTCTAAAACTATAGTGAAAACTCTCTTTCATGTGGAAAGGGGAGTGGAGTACCTTCGGATTATGAAGGGAACCACTATAAATCTCTGTGTCCATTTTGCTTTCTGCTTTTACTACTTTCATCATCAAGATCATAACCAAGTAAAATTCAAGAATATCGAAAAACCGGAAAAAGTTTCTAAAGCCTAATTCACCCCCCTCTTAGGTATACTCTGAACTTACAGTCAATTCCATTAAATCATAGTCACTCCCATGATTTTAGTCATAAATGGAAAATTTGAGCTGGTTTCGATACTTTATATTTTCTAACAATGACTTTTAGTTTCAAGATTAATAGGGGTTTGAATGAAACCACTTTGAGTTTTCTTTGCAACTCTTGGAATGTTGTAGTGTCTAGAGGTTTTGTTAGTGTGTCTGCCAGCTGAGAAAAGGCCAGAACATGTTGGATAGAAAGTTTTTTGGTAATAACTCTTTCTCTTATAAAGTGGATATCGAGTTCAATGTGCTTGGTGTGAGCATGCAATCTAGATTGTAAGATAACAGGACTGCACTCAAGTTATCACATAGTAGAGTGGGAGGATAAAATGGAACTTGAATTTCAGCGAGGGGAGATTCCAGCCACAACAGCTCAGAGGAAGTGTGAGCTAGAGCTCGATATTCAACTTTCATACTCGACCTAGCCACAAGAGATTGTTTCTTGGAGCTCCAAGCAACAATGTTAGGACCAAAGAATATACAAGAACCTGATATGGATTTCTGATCATCTAGATCACTTGCCCAGTATGAATCACTATATGTTGTTAGGGAAAACTTCTAAGTTGAGGGGGAAGGAGAGAATATCAGACCATGAGAAATAATACCACCGAGATAGCGAAGAATTATACGATCTGTTGCCCAATGAGTATTCAATGAAGCTGACATAAACTGACAGGCCTTATTCACACTATAGGCAATGTCAGGTCTGGTCAAAGTGACATATTGTAGGACTCCAACAATATACCTATACAAATGAGGGTCAGAGAATGCAGGAGAACCAGTTTTACTTAGTTTGCAGGCACTGAGCATGGGTGTTGGCACACCTTTGGTATTTACCATTTTGGCTATGTCAAGAAGGTCTATAATGTACTTTTCTTGAGTTAGCACAAGGGATCCATATTCTTGACGAACAAATTCTATGCCCAGAAAATATTCAGGGTTTCCAAGCCTATTTAAAGCAAATGCTTTTAAAAGCTTAGTGATTAAGTCATTGAGAAGTTGTGAGGATGACCTAGTTAAGAGGATATCATCTACATAAACTAGAGCGTAGAAAGTAGTACCTTGTTTAGACTACACAAATAGAGACTGGTCACACCTTGAGTGAATGAATCCAAATAATAGCAGAGCTTGAGTAAGTTTGTCATACCAAGCCCTAAGGGCTTGTTTAAGCCCATATAGAGCTTTATGAAGTCTGTATACCAATTCCTTGTTTTGATGGGTGAAGCCTGGTGGTTGTGCCATGTACACTTCTTCTTGAAGAGTTCCATTCAAGAATGCATTGTTGACATCTATTTGTTAGATGTCCCATTTGTAAGTGAGAGCTAGGCTAAGAATAACTCTGATGGTAGTTGGTTTCACAACAGGTGAGAATGTCTCATTCAAGTCAGAACCTTATTGTTGATGGAAACCTTTTATAGCTAACTTGGCCTTGTATTTATTTACACTCCCATCAGAATTCTCTTTCACTTTAAACACCCACTTATAACCCACTGCTTATCTATTAGGAGGTAGTGTTGTGAGATTTCATGTGTGGTTGGCCATTAGTGCATTGTACTCAGTTTGCATTGCTTGAACCCATTCTGGTTGTGACAAAGCTTATTTCACACTTGTGGGCTCTGTGTATGCTACAAACACCTTTGGTTTGGAGTGACCTATTTTTTCCCTAGTCAACATGGGGTGATCATTTTTGTAAAGGAGAGTATAACACCCTAAATTTAATTGGAATATTTTAATTTATTTATTTATTTGAGAATATTCGTATTTTGGTGGCTTTCGATGGTTTTGTGGAATTTTGAAGAATTATGCATAATTGGGTTACTTATTTTGAATAATAGTATATAATATGAAGATATTAATATTATTATGAATTAAAATAATTATAAGTGAAAGAAGGGCAAATTGGACATTTAAGAGGAGTTGGTGAGGGTGTCATGGAAAAAGCCCAAATTGTGAGGCCCAAGACTAGGTTTGACAAAATAGAATTCTGAAGGGAATTAGGATTCATTTGTGAACCGTGAAAAGTATTGTGGCCAGAGAGCTCTAAGGAGAAGATTGGAGGCAGAAAGATCCCGGAGATAATCGTGAAGGCTTTGAATCGACTAAGGTATGGGGAGTATAACTTTTCATGATTTTTCATGTGTAACTTTTGATGTAATTATGGTTGATTTACGGGTTTAAGGGTTTTATGGAGAATTATGAGAAAAAGGGATTTTTGGCCTTCGTGGCCTAAATTTATTATGGAGATTGTAACTGTAGGGATTTTGAGGATAGATATGAGAAATTATGATCTTTGCCGTTCGTGGCCTAAACCGATTATAGGTAAATCTAGTTTTAGGAACTCTGATGTTATGGTGTAGTGGTAAGTATTCCTGACTGTTAGAACATAATATGAGAAAGGGAAACCTTAGGTCTTCGTGGCCAAAACCTTGAATTGTCATATGTCTGACCCTGAAGGAATAGGAATATTTGAATGTGAGCAACTATAATACCTTAAGGTGTAATTGAAGGAAAAATTATGGTTTAGGGGGTGGATGTGTTCCAGGATTGGCCTAATAAACCGTAGGTTTTATGCCTTTATCGCCGTAGGACCTTAGGGGTGATTTATGGATGTTTTGGGGTCATTGGGTAAGTGGATCGTAGAGCCTTGTGGGTAGAAATCAGTTCTGGTGCGTAGCAAAATTTGTTGTCATCGCACAGTTCGCCTAGCGAAGAAAGCTTCTCCTAGCGAACCATGTTGTTCCCAGACTCGCCTAGTGAAGAATCCTTCGCCTAGCGAACATGCCAACGAACGTAACAGAGTTTCGTGAATATTGATCGTGTGCGGTGATGCTTTGATGTTTGATTCTGTGATTTCTGCGACGAGTTAACATGAGTATGATAGTGAGGCTTATGTGATTAATAAGCGATAATATGAGGATTTCTGCGAGTATAATTATGAATTAATATGTGATAATATGTGATAATATGATGAATTGATATGAGTATGACTATGAGCGCTATGTGATTTGTACATGATTATATGATGATTTTCTATGATGTATGATGATGATTATTATGATGACGTGATGTATGATGATTTTTATGATGAGATATGATGACATGATGTATGAAGAGGATTATTATGATAAGTTATGATGACATGACGTATGATGATGAGCTATGACGTTTGATCATGATGAATATGATGAATGATGATGCACCTATGATGTTATTATGAGGATTATTTGTGACATGTGTCATGCATTCATGTACATCCGGACTTCGGTTCAGGACCTCGATTACTTTGGCTTCAATCCCATTGTGTGGATGTGAAGTGTTTTGATGTGCTCCGGTTCTCTAGTAGAATCGATCCTATTGATGGGGATCTATGGAGGGTTGATGGACCAGTGTCCATCGCGCTGTGATGATTGATACCACATGCATTGAGTCTTGTTGCATTGCATTTATGAGTCTTTTTGTATAAATTATGATGTTGTGGCCTTCGAGGCCTATTGAAGGATATGATTGTGTTGATTATGAAAATGACGTCGTTTTATATGTTGATTTTTATACATTGATTATTATGAACCGTTTTACTCACCCTGCATGTTTGAATGTTACCTCCACGTGGGTAACGTGCAGATGACTTGGTTTAGCCGTGGACGCCGTCGAGGATGTTTTTGAAGTTTTTGAGTTGTTAGCCTTTTTGGTTAGCTTAGAGGGTCTTGCTATGATATGTAACATTAGGTTGGGTTCTTTTGAGTTAAACTATGTTTTACTTTGATTTTATTTTGATTATCTTCCCTGATAAGGAAAACCTTGATTTATGCCCCTGAGTTCTGCTGCTTTGTGCATTTTGATGTATTTTGAGAAAACCCGTTGTTTACAGAGCCTTGACCTATTTTTGAGGATTTGAGAAATGTACGCCCTTTTGAGGTGGCTTTTATTGAGTTTAATATTTTACTCTGATTTATGTGATTCATGTGCCTTTTAATCGTGGGGTAAAAAAGGGTGTTAAATTAGTGGTATCAGAGCAGGTCGGTTCGTCCGACCAAGTTGTCTAATGTTGTTTGTTCCCTTGTATGCGACATGTGTGTGAAAACACTGTCGGTACCTGTTTGTTTTCTAACCTTTTCCTGCAGAAGTGGGAATGAAACAAGTGGGGGAGAATTTGTGCTTCTCCAGGGTGCTGCAAGTGTGGAGTGGTGGCTCAGTGTGTCGATGAACGCTCTTATAGTTTGGTAAAGATGGTTTATGCCCCATCATGATTTTCGAATGTCTATTGACAACTTGAGGGATTTATCACCCTTAATCTCTTGTTGATAGTAGACGGAGTCATGTTGGATGGGATAGACGTGTCTTGCAAGCTTAGATGGCGTGAGCGGTGAATTGCTTTGAGTTAAGCTAAGTGCTTACATATTGTTTTGATAAGTCGGTGCAAGATGGTGCTGAGATGTTTATTTTGATGGAAACTTTGAGTGTGAATGAAAGCGGGGAAGTTGATGATTTGCCAATTAAGTGTTATTGTCCGGAAGTTTTTCCTGATGAGATAAGTGATTTGCCACCGGAACGTGAAGTGGAGTTTACGATCGACTTAGTTCTTGGAACTAGCCTGATATTGATGGCTCCATATCGTATGCCTGCATTGGGATTGAAAGAGTTGAAGATGCAACTCGAAGATTTGCTTGAGAAGGTTCTGTGAGGCTTTTGGTGGATTTTAGATAAGTGAACAAGGCGACTATCGAGAATAAGTGTTCACTTCCAAGGATTGATGATTTGATGGATTAGTTGGTTGTTGCAAGTGTGTCCAGTAAGATAGATTTGAGAACTAGGTATCATCAGATTCGTGTGAAAGCTGAAGATATTCAGGAGACTGCTTTTAAAACAAGGTATAAACAGGATGATTATTTCGTAGTGCCATTTGAGGTGACTAAGGCACCATGTGGGTGTGTGGAGTATATGAACAAGATTTTCCATACTTATTTGAGCAAGTTGATGGTTGTGTTAATCGGTGATATTTTGGTATATTCGAAGAGTAAAGAGGACCATGATGAGCATCTGAAAATTTTGTTATCAGTGTTAAAATGGAAGCAGTTGTATGCAAAAATGGTCAAAGTGTGAGTTTGCGTTGGAGGAAGTAAGTTCCTTGGTCATGTGATCTCGAGTGGAGTTATTATGGTTGATATGTCGAAGGTTGAAGCCGTATCACAATGGGGAACTCCAAAACCTGTTTTGAGATTATAAGTTTTCTGGGGTTGGCAGATTAGTATCGGAAATTCATTAAAGGATTTTTCCAAGTTATCTTTGCCATTGACGCAGTGGACTAGGAAGGTTCAATATTTTGTTTTGGATGCAAAGTGTGAAGAAAGTTTCTAAAGCTTTTGAGGATGGCTGACAACAGCTCGTGTTCTGATTTTTTGAATCCGACAGAACTATTTGTTGTATATTGTGATGATTTGTTGATGGGATTGGGAGATGTATTAGTGCAACATCAGTGAGTCTTAGCTTATGCTTTCAGGCAACTTAAAGTGCATAAGAGGAATTATCTAACGCATGATTTAGAGTTATTGTTGTTGTTGTGGTGGTTGTGTCGAAGCTTTGGAGGCATTATTTGTTTGGTTTGAGATTTGAGATATGTAATGATCGTAAGAGCTTAAAGTATTTGGTCGATTAAAAAGAGTTGAATATGGGACAGAAGAGATGATTGGGACTTTTGAAGGATTATGGTTTTGGTTCAAATTACCATTCGGGTAAAGCAAACGTGGTAGATGATGCATTGATTTGGAAACCTTTGCATATACCAATGATAATGGTGAAAGAGTTAGAACTGATTAAGCAATTTCGTGATATAAGTTTGGTTTGCGAAGAGACTTCTTATGGAGTTAAGCTTTGTATGTTGAGGCTTACTAGTGGTATTCTTGATGAGACTCGAGAAGGTGAGAAACCTGATTTGAGTTGGTAGATCGGTTGGATGGGATGAATCAAAGTCGAAGAACTGAATTTCGGATTATTGGAAATGGTATCATGGGATGTCATGACATAGTTATGTTGCAAATAGTGTGAGTTGGATAAGAGTATTCTTTAGGAGGGACATTTAAGTGGATTGAGTATCCATACTGGTGCTATGAAGAGGTACCATAATTTGATGGAATTGTCTTGGTGGCCGAGTATGAAAAAAGAAGTGGTTGAGTTATATGTGGTGGTTAGACTTGTCGAAAGTCGAAGATTGAACATTAGAGACCGTTGGGTCTAATGCAACCGTTGAACATTCCAGAGTGGAAATGGGACAGCATTTCCACGGATTTTGTGTCGGGTTTGTCGAAGACTGTGAGAGGGATATGATTCAATTTGGGTGATTTTGGATAGGTTGAGTAGAACGGCTCATTTTATACCAATGAGGATTAATCATTCTATGTTGAAGCTAGTCGAGATGTATATTAAGGAATTTGAGAAGTTGTATGAGGTACCGTCGAGTATTGTGTCAGATGGAAATCTGAGATTTACATCGAGATTTTGGGAGAGTTGCAGACGCTTTGGGTACCATGTTGAGGTTGAGTTCTACCTATCATCCGTTGATGGATGGACAGACAGAGAGAACTATCCAGTCTTTAGAGGATTTGTTGGGGGCTTGTGTGTTAGATCAAGGTAGATCGTGGGATAGTCATTTGCCGTTGGTTGAGTTTACCTACAATAGCAGTTGCCATTCTAGTATCGGAATGGCACCGTATTAGGCTTTGTATGGTAGGAGGTGTAGGACTCTGTTGTGTTGGTATGAGTCAGGAGAGAGTGTTGTACTCGGACCTGAGATTGTGCAAGAGACGAATGAAAAGATCAAGATGATCCAAGAAAAGATGAAACCGTCGCAGAGTCTTCAGAAAAGTTATCATGATAAGAGGAGGAAAGCACTTGAATTCCAAGAGGGAGATCATGTGTTTTTGAGAGTTACGTCGGTAACTGGTGTTGGCCGAGCTTTGGAGTCTTGAAAGCTCACACCTTGATGTTGGTCCGTATCAGAGTGGCGCAGCGGGAGTCTGGGAGAAGTAGCATGTTAGACTGTTTTACCACTGTCGCTTGTGAAATTGCATGAGGTGTTTCGTGTGCCTAAGTTGAGGAAGTACACTGATTCAGATGCATGGTGTACAAGGGAGGGATAATCTGATTGTTGAAGCGTTGCTAGTTCAGATTGATGAACGAGAAGCAACTGCGAGGTAAAGATATTGCCTTGATAAAGGTATTGTGGGGAGGACCAGCTGGAAAAAGTTGGAATTGGGAGCGTTGAGATCAGTTAAGGGAGTCGTATCCGACTCTATTTCCTTAGAGTAATTTTCAAGGGCGAAAATCATTTTAAGTGGGGGAGAGTTGTAACATCCCAAATTTAATTGGAATATTTTAATTAATTTATTTAATTGGGAATATTCATATTTTGGTGGCTTTCGGTGGTTTTGTGGAAATTTGAAGAATTATGCATAATTGGGTTATTCATTTTGAATAATAATATATAATATGAAGATATTAATATTATTATGAATTAAAATAAATATAAGTGAAAGAAGGGAAAATTGGACATTTAAGAGGAGTTAGTGAGGGTGTTATGGGAAAAGTCCAAATTGTGAGGCTCAAGACTAGGTTTGACAATTCTGAAGGGAATTAGGATTCATTTGTGAACCGTGAAAAGTATTGTGGTCAGAGAGCTCTGAGGAGAATATTGGAGGCAGAAGATTCCCGGAGATAATCGTGAAGGCTTTGAATCGAATAAGGTATGGGGAGTATAACTTTTCATGATTTTCCATGTGTAACTTTCAATGTAATTATGATTGATTTACGGGTTTAAGGGTTTTATGGAGAATTATGAGAAAAAGGGATTTTTGGCCTTCGTGGCCTAAATCTATTATGGAGATTGTAACCATAGGGATTTTGAGGGTAGAGATGAGAAATTATGATATTTGGCCTTCGTGGCCTAAACCGATTATAGGTAAATCTAGCCATGGTTCAATTGGGGAAAAAGGGATTTTGGCCCTCGTGGCCTAAATCTGGTTTGGGAACTCTGATGTTAAGGTGTATTGGTAAGTATTCCTGACAGTTAGAACATAATATGAGAAAAGGAAACCTTAGGCCTTCGTGGGCAAAACCTTGAATTGTTATATGTATGACCCTGAAGGAATAGGAATATTTGAATGTGAGTAACTCTAATGCCTTAGGGTGTAATTGAAGGAAAAATTATAGTTTAGGGCGTAGATGTGTTTTGGGATTGGCCTAATAAACCGTAGGTTTTATGCCTTTATCGCCGTAGGACCTTAGGGGTGATTTAGCGATGTTTTTGGGTCATTGGGTAAGTGGATCGCAGAGCCTTGTGGGTAGAAATCAGTTTTGGTGCTTAGTAGAATTTACCGTCATCGCACAGTTCGCCTAGCGAAGAAAGCTTCGCCTTGCAAACCATGTTGTTCCTAGACTCGCCTAGTGAAGAATCCTTTGCCTAGCGAAGAAACTCACCCCAGACTCTCCTAGCGAACATGCTAGTGAACGTAGCAGAGTTTTGTGAATGTTGATCGTGTGCGGCGATGCCTTGATGTTTGATTATGTGATTTCTACGACGAGTTAACATGAGTATGACAGTGAAGTTTATGTGATTAATAGGCGATAATATGAGGATTTCCGCGAGTATAATTATGAATTAATATGTGATAATATGCGATAATATGATGAACTGATATGAGTATGACTGTGAGAGCTATGTGATTTGTACATGATTATATGATGATTTTCTATGATGTATGATGATGATTATTATGATGACGTGATGTATGGTGATTATTATGATGAGATATGATGACATGATGCATGAAGAGGATTATTATGATAAGTTATGATGACATATGATGATGATTATGATGATGAGCTATGACGTTTGATGATGATGAATATGATGAATGATGATGCACCAATGATGTTATTATGAAGATTATTTGTGACATGTGCATCACGGATTCATGTGCATCCGGACTTCGGTTCAGGACCTCGATTACTTTGGCTTCAATCCCATTGTGTGGATGTAAAGTGTTTTGATGTGCTCCGGTTCTCTAGTAGAATCGATCCTATTGATGGGGATCTGTGGAGGGTTGATGGCCCAGTGTCCATCGCGCTGTGATGATTGGTACCACATGCATTGAGTCTTGTTGCATTGCATTTATGAGTCTTTTTGTATAAATTATGATGTTGTGGCCTTCGAGGCCTATTGAAGGATATGATTGTGTTGATTATGAAAATGACGCCGTTTTATATGTTGATTTTTATACATTGATTATTATGAACCGTTTTACTCACCCTTCATGTTTGAATGTTACCTCCACGTGGGTAACATGCAAATGACCCGATTTATCCGTGGACGTCGTCGAGGATATTTTTGAAGTTTTTGAGTTGTTAGCCTTTTTGATTAGCTTAGAGGGTCTTGCTCTGATATGTAACATCGGGTTGGGTTCTTTTGAGTTAAACTATATTTTACTTTGATTTTATTTTGATTATCTTCCTTGATAAGGAAAACCTTGATTTATGTCCCTGAGTTCCGCTGCTTTGTGCATTTTAATGTATTTTGAGAAAACCCGTTGTTTACCGAGCCTTGACCTATTTTTGAGGATTTCAGAAATTTACGCCCTTTTGAGGTGGATTTTATTGAGTTTAATCTTTTACTCTAATTTATGTGATTCATGTGCCTTCTAATCGTGGGGTAGAAAAGGGTGTTAAAGAGAGTGGATCTGTTGCATGATGTGAATGGAAGGAGATAATGAAGTGTCAGTGTTGGATATTTGTAGGCTAGTGTTGGAAGAGTTGACAGACTCACTAGGTAAAGGGTTTAAGGGAGTATGAGGAACCTGATGATGATTATAGGGAGGAGAAAAAGGTTCACTCTGTGAGAGGTCATTTTGATGGACAAGGGGAGACACAATGGCAGGTGAGTTGGCAGTGTCTGGTTGGGTAAAAATGGAACTAGGAGCAGTCTGATGTGACTCAGTTAAAGGTGTACTCATGGGATGGGAACCTTAGGCAGTGGGAAAAGGTAGAGAGAAGGAAGGTACATATGAACTTGGCTTGTCAAAAAATAGAGAGGGGTAAGGAAAACTCTTTTCATTAAAGGTCACCTCCTTAGGTATGTAGATTTTGCATGTTGAACTTAGGTATTTATAGCCTTTGTGCTGAAGAGAAGTTCCTAAATACACACACCTTGTACTTCTAAGCTCAAGTTTATTCTTATTATAAGGTCTCAATAGTGGAAAGCTTGAACAACCAAACACTCTCATAGACATTTGTTAGGATGGAATTTAAACACAACATGAATATCATGAGAAAATTTAGAGACTAACAACAGATTCTTGGTGATAGCAGGTACATGTAAAATATCCCCAAGAAAAAACTTATTATTGACATATGTGGTACCAATGCGTTTAATTTGTAAGCTTTGGCCATTTCCTACATGAACTTGACATTTGCCTCTATATGATTTTCTATCTTGCAAACATTTTTCAAAGGGAGTAAGATGATGAGAAGCACCTGAATCAACAAACCAAGCCTGAGAGTCAAGCTTAGTTAGTAGTGAGTACTTCTGAGTGTGAGCTGTTGGTTGAGTTGTGATAGAAGTCATGGCCATTGCTTGAGAACCTAAAGTTGTAGCTTCCCCTTTGGATTCTTTATCATTATGAGACTCATTATTCTTTGGTTGAGTGTTGTGAGGACTGAAGGTTTCATTATACATGTGCCAGCAATTTAAAGCAACATGGTCAGGCTTCCCACATAGTTGACACAATGGACTGCTTCCTTGAGCATATCGACCTTTGCCACACCCTTTTCCTCTATAAGCTCGACCTCTTCCCCTAGCATCGTTGAATTTTTCATGTGAGCCACCTGCTCCATGACCAATATGAGCTACATTAGCTGAGACTTGTGCCATAATTAGTTCTTTCTTAAATTTGTCCAACTGAGCTTCTTGTACATACAAGAAAGCTTCGACATCACATAGTGAGAGAGGCTCAGTGCTGCCATACATATGTATCACAAAGGGTTTATGTTCTTCTAGTAATCCATTTAAGATTGAGTCAATTTGATCATGCTCAGAAATTGTGTCTCCAACTGCAAGAAGAGATCTTGCAATAGCTTTGATATTGAGCACAAATTTAGTGATTGACTGATTCCCTTTCTTGGTGGATTTTAATTCCACTATCAGATGAATAACCCTAGCTTGCATTTGAGCATTAAAGAACTTTTATATCTTATCCCACACTCGTAAGAATGTTTACACGAAAGCACTCACGGAAAGACTGACTCAATATGGTTGATAGGAGCCATATGAACAAAGCTTGGTCTTGAACGATCCAAGATTCATACTCTTCAGAGATGTTGTTGAGTAACCGATCTTGATCTATCTTGAACTTCACAAGAATTTGAGGATTTACAACATATTTGTGCATCTTCTAAGTAAGAGTTACTCCTTCGACCTGTTGATTCCATATAAAGTAGTTGTT